>CM076581.1:995638794-996315589 GCA_034641835.2 Pinus albicaulis
GATTGTGGAGTCGCCAAGTGGAATTTTTTAGCTCCTAAGGAGGTAAAAGGTTTTATGGTCCACCACCATGTTTATTGGATACCAATCTAAAATATTTTTGTGTTTTCTGAGTTAATTTTCAGTCGTGTGGTTTCTTAAGAATGTAATAACTCTGTTTCAAAACTTAGCTACGGTTATGAGACAAAGACAGTCTATTCTTTGTTGATTAGTGGTTGTCATTGATGTCAACCCAAGCAGCACCAGGGTCTAACCCAATATTGCATGGGAATTTTGACCTAAAAAATTAATATATTCTGGGTCAAAAATGCTTTTGATGGTTTCTACTTGTCGAGATGTTTCTGTTGATATATGGCATGCCATGTAATTCTTCACGGTTTGAGAGATATTTATGTTTGAAGTTTGTACCCCAGTTAGTGGGCTAAAACCCCATGGGGTTGGGGCATGGGTCATTGAAAAGTCATAATTAATATTTTTTATATCAAATCCTCCCATGCTCACTGGGAAGCCCCTCTCAATCTAAGCATTTATATATATTGTGATCTTCATTTCCTCCTTAGGCAAGGGATTCGGCTATCCGAAACAGGTCATTTTACATTGTCGCTCTAAATTTTTTTCTACGAAGTCTCGTGTTTAAAATTTGTATGAGGTGAAGAAAAAATCCTGAGGAAGCTGCAGTACAAATTTCAGATCATGTTGTGCAATATTGTTGGAGATATGATCTGTGGAAGTAAGGGTTTTTGCAGGCTCCTGAAATTAATCTCAAAGAAGTGACCTTGGTAAAATTGTCATAAAACTCTCTCTGAGTATCAAATTGGAATGCCATAAAAAGTGACAGATAGTGCACAGCCTGCAATTTTCTATCTATCAATTTCAGAAACAAATGAATAAAAAGTGACACGTGGAATTCCGTACAAGTAAGATCTTCTGAAACAGTCCATAATTAGGGCATTGTGAGAGATTGGGTATAACTCTCTCTTCAAGAATCCAAATTGGGTCAGACCTATGGCATTGGAAAGATGACTCGTAGGACTACTACAGGACCAAAAATTAGATATTGAGGATCTGAAATGACAGAGATACACCAGATTCAATATCGCGCTCCTAGAAGGCAATAAAAAGCTAGATCATGTGTTGTCAAGGGTTGCAAAGGACCAGACTTTCTATGGCAGAAAAGAAAATCAAGGTGCAGCAGAGGGTAGCATGAAAAGAGCAGCATCCAAGGTGCATAAAAACAACAAGAAGTTCATCATATGAAGTCTTCAAGTGGGCAGCACTGCATACAATCATTGTAAAGGTATCATTGTACTTAGTCATTGTAAATACATTATTATACAAATTGTACTAGTGTCTATCTGCCAAGGGTTGAAGAGGCAGTGTTGGGAGGTCTAGGATCATCATTAGATGGTTGTGTCAAAGTTGGGGTTATGGTCTAGTATATATTCTTCTTCTACATCATTCTATATCATTGTAAAGTGGACCATTTTCCCTGGTACGGGAGTCCATTCTTATTTTATTCTTCTATAGGGTGGTAGGGTGTTGCTAGGGTGAGTTGTAGCTCATTGGGTGTTGGGGCATCCGTTCAGTTGACTACTGAAGAATCTTGGGCATTGGAGCGTCCATCCAGTGGGAGCTGGAGAAGAATGCTTTTCTAGATTCTAGGAATTTGGAGCTTTATTTTCAATTGGAGTTGAAAATAATTATTAGAAAAGCATTAGGTGGTTTTTGTCCCGGAGTGGGTTTCCACCTTAAAAATTGTGTGCATTTGTGTTCCTCTTGTTTGCTGCTATCATTGTACAAACACTGATAATAATTGAAGATTAACTAATGCTCTAATTTAAAGAAATATTGATTCACCCCCACTCCTCGCATTTCAACATTCTTATGGCTGTGTTTCACCGATCTTTCAAGGTTAGATAAAGTCTTAAGAGAATCCTAGGTTTTACCTAGTTTGTCACTAATTCAAACAAGTCTTACCATGATTACCTTTCTTTGGTAGTGCTTGAAAAGGCTTCTTTTACTCTCAAAGTTTTATAAAAAATGAAAATGATTCTGGGTTCACTCCCCAGTGGAGTCGCTATAAATGTTAGGAATCTGTAATTAGCAATATCGGCAAAGTCTAATCACAGAAACAACATCATTTCAACCACTTTGGGATTCTAGGATATAGCCCTCCTGAATCCGGAGAGGGATCTCTCAAATAAGTGCAAAGATGTATTTTTCTTTGAAGTTTTAGGGTAATAATATTAGGCTAGTTATGAAGGCCAAGGGTTTGTTTTTTTTTTGGATGGTTGAGCATGATTACTGTTTGAGATGGAAAGTCCCAAATGCAAGGATTTTCAAAGGTGTTGGTTAAAAGCAAGAATGCTTTTGGCCAGGAAGGCTGCAGATAATTGCATGAACTACGGGCTATGGAGTCATAATAGGGTTTAATTGGAACAGAAAGAGGCAAGAGTGGTCCATGGGGCAAGTCATCTATGTCTAAGGATCTCTTTAAAGTTTTATTTATGGGATGGAATGAGACAAAAGAAAAGGAATTAGACAGATGAAGAACAAAGAGCAGCCCAGGATCTGGTAAGTACTTTTAAACTAGCCAGCCTTTGACACACACTTAAGAAAAACATGAAAGAAAACTAGGATCTGGTAAGTACTTCTAAACTAGCCAGCCTTTGATACAATTTCAATAGAAAACATATAAAAACAAAAGGGAAACTTGAAGGCAACTGTTGGAGTAGAAACTAGCGGGCCGGGGTCACCACAAATCCTCTCCTAGCTCTGCTTTACTTGGTCATTTTCAAGACAATCACAAAGATAACATAGAATGGCCTAAGATCTGGTAAGTACTTCTAAACTAGCCAGCTTTTAACACATTCCAAGGGAAACATTCAGACAGTCTTTGGAGATAAAACTAGGACCAGGGCACACCATATCTTCCTTAGTTCATCTCTACTTAACATGAAATGAAAGTAACATCTAAGAACAATATTAAACTAATACAATAAGACGAGGGAACACCAACATTCCTATGCTTAAACTGAATTAAATCATTCCTAAATAACACAAATTGGAAGAAAACATTTAGATAAAGATTTTCAGTCAGAGAAGGGTACTGATATACAGTAGGTCCTAACTCCATGCATGCTGTTCTTTATAAGAGAAGATGAAACACAGTGAAAACTGAAACAAAATAACAAGTTACAACGAGAAAAACATCACCGTCAACATAGACCAGGATCCCATAAATCAGCTTGTATTGATGCTCCAAACCAGTTACAGCTTTAAGTCCAATGCTTTAGTTTAGCAATCATCTACCACAAGCAGAACTCCAAGGGCTAGTGAATACTATTTACAGATAGAAGTCTCAAGCTCAATTACATTTCAATGTTCAGCAACTACATCAACCAACCCCTCTCTCATCTTCTGTAGTAGTATTTATAGAAGAATGAGGAGGTGAGATCTGATAAAAGATCTCTAAAGATATTTAATACAGACTTAATGGTTCCTCAGCCCTTGAGGGGCTCGATGAAGAAACTTACATAGGTGTCCTCTGTATTAAATGATTTACATAAATATTTAATCTCGGTGAGAGCTCTTTTTCGACCTTTGAGGCTTTGTGTGATGTCAAAGTTACTCTGCTGATATTTTGTCATTATTTTGTCTACAAAATTTTCTCTTTGGCTGCGCTTGAGACAAATATCTGATCCCGATCAATAAATCTAGCCTCAGATATGAATGCTTTGAGGCACAGGTGGCATCGTGGTAGCTAGAGGGATCAATTTGCCTCAGCTGTGGCGGTGAAGGCTTTCTGTCTGATGAACCTTGATGATTTTTATTTTGTCTACATTTTAATTGGGGATTAGGCTTTTGATAAACCTTCTTAGACGTAATCCCCACAGATCTGTCTTCAATCTTCTGTTCTGGTATATTTTTGTGTTCAACACTGATACTCTCTGACTGTGTTCGATTCATGGTTTTTGTTGGGGTGCAGGGCTGCGCAGGGTTATGTGGCATCAATGCTTCATGAATGATTGATGAAACATGGAGATTCTTCCTGCGAATGGTTTCCTCTGGTGAATCGAAGGTGGGAGGATCGCCACCCTTTGCCTTTGAATTTTCTTCAGACGTAGCGGAAAAAACCTTTAAACCTTGAAAAATACAAAAAAAATTATGAAATCCTGCATGTATAGGTTAAATGCTTAGGAAGAGCATGTGGAGAGAGTGCGGCCGTTGGATGGCATCATCCAATAGTCGAGATTGATTAGAGGAGGTCAGAGGAGAGCGAAAGAGGAATTTAAATCGTAGCCGTCGATTGCGCAGAGATCGACGATCGGGAGCGAAGGTGAATAAATAACGTGAAGGGGTCAAAATATTCAAAAAAATACAATAAAAGCAGAGACAAAGGTTTAAAACCTTTGTTTTGGAAAAAAATGATCGAAAATCATGTTTGGGGTTTGGGATAGACGTGGGCCGTCAGATGAGATCGGCCAACGTGATCAACGATGGATAACAGGCGCCAATAAACCTTAGAAACATGCATGGACTTCAAATTTTTTTAATAAAATCATGCTGAATAAAGTTCCCGGGTACAGATTTGCTGACTTTGTGAGGAACCAATGAAAACTTGCTCCAATCTGATGATGTTGTGTGGATGCTGATGTGGCACTGGGGACTAGGGCAATGGAGTATGGGCCATCAATCTGTGGATCAGATTGACGGCAGAAATTCCTTTATGACAGCACCGTACCTGGGTTATCGAACGGGCATCTTCAGAGAGCGATCACCGTCCGATGAGTGGCCTCAGATCGGACAGTGGATGTAAATATCGCGTCGAGTCCATGTCCAAACTTTAACGTGCGATGAGCAGCGGTTTTTGAATAGTGCTCAAGGCCACGCGTCGGGCGGTGAATGGAATCACTGCGAAATAGAAAAAACTGCCCCGCTCTCAAAAGCGGTGCGATGAAATCCGCCCGGTTTTTGCAACGATGAATGGCTGGCGGGGACCACCGGGGCGATGGACTGCGTGCCGTCGATCTGTAGATCAGATCGACGGTGGAGAGTGACTAGATCTTTACACCGGCGGAAACTTTATTATATAATATAAACCGACAAATTTATATAAACAAAGGTTTATACTTTCGGTGGAAATATTTATTCGAAGCGGATAAGCGCCTGACTTTGGGGCTATGGGTTATATGGAAAATCATATGACCGAGGTTTATGGAAGAAGGGCTAATCATGATCGGGCGATGCGATAAGCACTTGGAAGGCTAACGCTTGGTTCTAGCACCAAGGTGTATGGAGGGAAAGCATTGAAGACTTAGCCCAAGGGGGCTTAAGTCTAAAATATATAAAAAATTTGATTTTTATATATTTTCAATGGTTGTTGGGGGGTTCGATAAGGCAAGAAAGGGTCTTAAACCTTATCAAAGGGATTATGATGAAGGGGAAAGGGAAAAAACATGGAAATGAAGGATTTTTTATGGGGGAAAGAGGAGGGGAAATAAGGTTAGTTTTGGAAGAGGGGAAGGGGGAACATGGAGTTTGCAGTAGTATTTTTGCCTTGGAAATTAGCAGGATTTCAAGATGGTAAAATGGGTGCAGCAGTGAAGATTAAGATAGAGGCATGAGGCCTTTTGAGAGTCTTCAAGAGCCAACACTTTTTAGCAGTAAAATCTGTTCCTTGAAGACTCCAAAAATATTTTAGCCAGCATTTGGTATAACAAACTTTATAGTTGGCTAACACCAGTGCTGTCACAACCTTGGAAGAGCAGCCTTCTACATCTACAGATGGGGTAGCCATTTCATTAGAGGAAAGAACTATTGCAACCATACAAGGAGCTCCCAAGTTCCATCAAGGTATGAATGAAGTTCCACTTTTTATTTCAACAAATATTCTGGAGGATTATGGGAATTCATCTTTATATGACCAAGAATCAACACACATTGCTAATATAGAGCAGGAAGATTGCACTGCACTGTGCAACATTGAAACATTCAAGGAAGAAATAAACCATCATTCTCATGAGCCATTTTTGGAATGCATACCACACTTGAGGTTGGGGTTTGAAGGCTTGAAGGGAAGGATGATAGATAGTAGACATATTGAGATGAGAAAAAAATTCTCCTTTCCAGATGACACTTTCTCAATGAGCACCTCTTAGCTCAAAGAGAGACTTCTACTTTTAGCAAATCCAAGACCTAATTAGTTTTGGAGGACTATTGATGAGAGGGAGATCTCATGGAGAGATTTCATTGGAGGTGCACTTCAACACATCATGGAGTGCAAGTTTCTTCAACAGTTTGAGGAGGTTATTCCCTCCTCACACTTAGATCTTTATGGATTCAAGGGGGAGAAAATAGATGACGGAGGACATCTTAGGATGGATAACATCTCTCATGTTTGCGTTAGACACTTCTTGAGCCCTACACATCATGATGGGAGGTTTTTTCGTACCACCTATTTGGATCCTTATGAGATCAATTTGGTCATTGAGGAGATTGCATTTCAATATCCCATGAAATACAAAGACAAAAATATGATTTGGGAGGATGGTAGTCTTCATGGGAAGGGTACCAAGATTAAGAATGGAGGGAGGCACCCAAATTTGGATAAATGGGTGTGGATGGAGAGCAAGAAGCTGGTGAGCTACTTGTAAATATATGAGACCGAGCAACAGGAGGCATGGCTGCATTGGCTACTCTTGAAAGAGTTTGGCCATTATCCTCTTTCTAAGGGTATGTGGTAGGATACTTGCATCATTGGGTAGAAAGGAGTATGGACACATTGTGTTGATATGAAATTCTTCATATCAGTCACCATGTTTTCACTACATGATTTGTATGATGGAGGTACGAGGAGGTAGCAAAAACTATTGCTTCTTGAGTTGTACTTGAGGGAGTAAGGGCAAATTTTCTCTCACACTTTGCATGATGTTGTAGGAGTAGGAGATGGCACTATCATGGTGCAAAGGGGCTACTCCTTGGCCTTAGATGATCAAGAGGTACTTCCACTTTGGGAGGAACTTCTTATGTGTAGCAGCATTATGGGAAATGTCTTTGACAAGGAGCATGTCAAAGAATGGAGCTATGAGTTGGCAGGAGCTTCTTTGCATGGGCCAACAACACTGTCACTTGAGAGCTTGGGGTTATTGATGGAGTGTCCCCAGGATCACTTCACCATTGATGCACTTGGTGAGAAATAAGGAAGTGAGATTGATGGAGTAGTGGATGGAAACATCTATTATAGAGATATGATCTTCTTAACTTTGATTTCCAAGTATAAGAAGGGTGATCTTCATGCAACATATGGTTCATTCCTCTTCATGGGAGTGTGTCATACCACTATGGAGGAATTATTCATATAAATATGCATCATCTTATTCTCAACACATGGTAAAAATATTGTTTGTGCATCCATTGATTGTCTAACACAATATTTTCATATTCTTACCCTTCTTATTCAGTGCATTGCTCCACAAGAGGGCAAGATTTTCATTGAGCTCCATGGTCAACATTGGGCCAAATTGTATGATGGAGGAAACCATCTCTTATATGGCCTTGGACAAGTGTTTTATTTCATGTATGTTCAGTTTATGTACCTAGCCATTTGCTATGTATGAGTAGATGTCATGACATACATAATCAACCATGTAACAAAAAACAACTTTCCATGTAATTTTCTGAAGTAGCAGTTTGGAAAACTGCGCTGTCACTATTGGGAAAACTGTTGGTAACTTCTTGGACCACATGAAACCTTCAGAATTTTCCTCATTTTGATGCTTATCATGATTTCATTTTCTGATATTGATCTTATTTGTATTGGAAGTATGATTGGGAGAGAGACACATGAGTTGGGTGTGTCCTTTGGGGAAGAGGATTCCCACACTTTTTGCATTGCATGTTCTAATGGGAGGATGAGAGGAGATATGGCCACCACAGGCAAACACTTGTTTCCTTTTGTTGAGGTGGGCCATGTTATTTATGGGATGCCATATGGTGATGATTTCCTATCCATCAAATATGGGTTGATTTGGGCTAGCTTGATTCACAGCGTTGAAGGAGAGATCTTGGAAGATCTAGTCTTCATCTTGCCTCTTAAGGGAAACATTATTGCAGCCCAGGATAAAAAAAAAATCTACACTAATCATCAGTGGAGAGGACGAGAGTGTGGGGTAGGCTCCTATGTCTACCATTTTCAAATCTTCAGCCCACCTACATTGCATGAACTCAAGGTGGAGGAGAATTTTCTGGAGTTGCCATGTTGGGAGGTGACTCATTTTGTATGGATGATTGCTTGGGGATGGAGGATCCACTTGGGAAAGATGTTTTCCAATACATCTCAAGATCTATTCCTTGGAAGGAAACTTTTACTTCTTATCCTTGTAGTTTCTTGAGGACAAGCAACATTTGGGAGGGGATGACTGTGATATCTGCACTAGCATGCACTAATCGGAATATTAAATGGGACTCATGTCACTTTCAGAGGATCAATAAATGCAAGTAAGGAGGCCTACAATTCTAAAATAAGGAATAAAATCCCTCATAGTGAGGAAAGGGATCAATGAGTGGAGATAGATTTCACACCCTCATGTGTGAATAGGGTCATTTGCATGTGGAGAAGGTTAAGTTTAACCAAGTCAATGAAGCACTGATAAGTGGTGGAGAAAACTTAGAGAAACAATGCGCATGAATGGGAGGAGGTTTGTTTGGTGAATGAAACCCTAATGAGTGGGACCCATGGTGAGAGGTATTTCACTTGTTTAAGAGGAGGGCAAGGCGAAATTAACAGATTCATGTTGATGATTATTGATTTATGGTTCATAGACTTTGTGCATTCCCTCATTGCTTAGTAGAGTTGGGTAAAGGCTTCGCTAGCATAAGGTATTCTTGTTTATGAATTCTTCTCCTTTCTCAAGGAAGCCTCTGAGGGAGCTTTCTCTTCATTTCTCCACATTTAGTCTTTGAGGTCACATCCTCCTTCGCTTACAATGTTATTCTATAGTAGGAAACGCTAGTTATGGGTAGGTGTTGCAAGGATAAGTATCAACACCACTTCCTATGCTTATTTTTCAGAGGAGGGAGCCTTCTTTCCTTTGGAGGATCAGTTAGGAAGATCGCTGAGAATATTTCACCATCTTTGGCATCAGGCTAATCATTTCCATGATCTACAACGCAGTCCCTCTCTTAGACTGTGCTATTTTCAGTGTGTATCTGCAGTGAGGGTTTGCAGTATTGTTTGGAGGGTGAGATATTCAGTGATAGGATCAAAATTTCACTTGGAAGATCCATTGGAGGAGGTTTATTCGGCTTGTGCATCATCTATATCCATCTCCATCCAGTTGGCTACTCAACCCTGCTACTCCGACATTTTTTCCATTTTGTATATTTCAGCCAATCCTTCTAGGATTGACTTAATATTGTTTTTTAGGGGTTGGAGCTTTGCCCCCCACATTATATGAGCCATACATTTCCATATCTATGTGTTAACATTATTTCTATAGTAGTGCCTCCTATTAACTGCGCAATCATAGCCTTGGGATTTATATATGTAGCAGTGTCCTTCAATTTTCTTGTACATGTTTTATTGAGGCTTGCATTGCCTAGCTTGAGTGATCATTACCTCAAGGATTTGTCTACATTTGCTGCTATAAGATCAATTTCATGGCTATTTGTATCTTCTCATGATTTATGTATTGATATAACACTGCTACTCTAATATGTGTTTTTACATTGCTACATCTCCAACTTTGGAACATCTTAAGGTGTTCTTATTGTTGTAGAAATTCCTGATTTTGGGATATTACAGAGGGTCGGAAGCAGACGGGGGAGAAGGCGTAGGAGCATCTGAAATTTCTTTCCCCACATCTTAACGTGGTTCTGCATAATATTTCGATCTGGTAGTGATAGATATGGGTGCAGTACCATTCATCATGTAAAATTGAGAACCAAAAGGGGTGGAAGACTGGGGTTTATCCACCATTTGATTTTGTTGTGATGGAAACAGTTCCTTAAGAATAGTTGGAGTCCCTTGGGTGCCCTTTAACAATCGAATCACCTTGTCTCGTCGTGGAAAATCCTTGGTGTAATTCTCATCATCCCATATCAAGCATGAATACTTTGGTTTATGTTTAGCTCCATCATCAGTGTGAGGTTTGGAGGAATCTTGTTTTGGGGCATCATATTTAGATTTGGATTTTCCCTTCTTCTTTCCTTTAGAGGATTTATCGACCGCAGAAGACTAAATGACGTTAACCTCTGAAGTTTTTCCAGGATTTTATGGATTCTAAGGAAAAAAATCAGAGAAAGAAGACAATTTATGCTTAGAAGTAGAAAAAGACTTCCGTGAAGTCTGGTAAACATAAACAATGATGTCGTCTACCGATGGTGTCATCGAAGCTTGAAGACTAGGAATTTAAGTGTGGAGCATTAGGCAAGATATCATATAACATGCCAGACTGAGAGTAAACCAGATTGAGATATTGGGCCTGAACTAGGGATTGCTCTTCTGTGACAACTTCCCCCATAGTTATATCCTTAGCAATATGATTGAGGAATGATTTGGTAAACCATTTTGTTAATAGTTGATTAGGAATGTCAAATTTGATCAAGCGACGATGCCTTCTCCATTCATGGATATGATTAGAGATATGCATAGCAATATTTTTCTTTAAGGATGTTAGGAGGTGGGTTCCTGTTTCATAACGAACATGCGACTGAAAACACATGAGAAAGGCCATGGCTAAGAAATTGAAATCCTAAAAAGTCTCATGCGGGAGTTCAACGTACCAATTTGTAGCGGCACCAGTCAACGTTCTTTGAAAAAGACATAAACGGACAAAATCGTCGACCCAAGAATTGGAGGAGAACCAAAGATGGTACGTCATAACATGCGTTTGAGGGTCTTCCCCATATTTTCATTCAAACTTGGGGAAATCGCTTAGAATTTTTGTTGGAACTGGGAACCAATACGAATTATGAAGAATTGGATTGTTGGTTAGTCTTGACACATCCAAAAGTTCAACGTCGCGAGAAATGATAATTGTAGATTGAAAGGCATGGTGTTTTGTCTTTGATAGATGCCCATTTGTGGATGCCAATTGGGTTGGGAGAAATTCTGCCCCCAGGGGTGCTACCCCGAAGGGTTTTTCCCATAAGGATTGAAACCTTGGTACTATCTATAAGGTTTGAAACCTTGTGGATTCCTACCATATCCCAATTGCTAACCCAAAAAAGGATTCTGACCTATAGTAGAACACTGAGTTGTAGGTTGACCATAGTTCCCAGAATACAGATTTTGTGGCTGCTGGAAGGTTTGATATGGCTTTCCTTGGGGTTTTCCCTGGGGTTGCCCCTGGGTTTGTCCTTGGGGTTACTGGATCATACCCTGAGGTTACTGAGGTTGAACAGGTTGTGCGTGAGGATGAGGTTGTACCTAAGGACCAGGTTGTGCCTAAGGAAAAGGTTGAACCTGAGGACTGGGTTGTGCCTAAGGACCAGGTTGTGCCCAAGGACCAAGTTTTACCTCAGGACCAGGTTGTACCTGAGGGCTAGGTTGTACCTGAAGACCTGGCTGAACAAGTTGAATGAAGGGTTGTCCTTGCTGGACAAAAGGCTGACCCTGCTGAAATTGGGGTTGGCCTGGTTGACGAGAAGGTTGTCCTTGATGAAAAAAGGAAAATTGGCCTTGATGGACAAAAGGGTAATTGGGTTCTACGTAAGGCACTGCCTATTGTACGAAAGGTTTCCCTTGTGGTCCATAAGGTAGATTTTGAACATAGTTAAAACCCTGTCAATAGACGTAACCCCCTGGATGGATGCTAGGTTGCCCTTGAAATTCTTGAGGATTTACTGGCTGAGTTTGAAACTGTTGGGAACCATATGGGAGATAATGCTTCTGGTTAAGACTCTGCAAAAATTTCTGATATTGATCATATTTCAGCCCTATTGGGTTAGACTATCCGACAGGCATAAGAATGCTGCTAGCAACTTGAGATGAATTCAGAATGTAAGCCGAAGATATTCTCGTGGATGGTCCAACAGTATTCTGGGAAACATTTCATAGGGTAGGAACTCCTCCAGAAACTGAAGTCAAAGGAATCGACACTAGAGTAATGACAGGACGTACTGAAACACCTACGCAAATAGTTGGCTTTGAGGAAGTAGGCGTGACTATAGTTCGAGTAGGCATAGAAATAGTTATGTTGGAAACACTCAGACTAGGGGAAGATACTCCAATATTCTTCCAAATAGTATTGTAATAAAAAGGTGTACCACTTGACATATTCGAGATTAGGTGTCCCAACGAGATGTAATTCTGCGGAATGTACTGTCGAGAGGAAGGTTGAGTCGTCACATAAGGAAAACCATCGGGAGGGAATTGAGGTCCCTCATATGTAGTCTCATCTACACCACTGATGGTGCTTGAAATCTCTGGGGGATGAAACTTCTCCCTCAGCAGCCATTAGGAATAACTAACGGGTAGCGCTTCAAGATGGATGTGGTGAATTCACAAATGGTACACGAGGTGTATCGTATGGACTATAGGGTTTTCGAGGGAAGGTTTCAATGGGATCAAATAATGGATTCAGAGGGTAGGCAATGTAGCCTACTGGCACATCAGGTAGAGATCGAGAGGCGAGAGGTTGAATACCTTGAACGAGAGCGAACTCATCAATTTAAGTCTTAGTCGAAGCTGGAGAATCAGAAGAGACAGGGAATAATGTCCCTTAGAAGGAGTGGACGGAGAGGAAGCTGAACTTGGTGGTTCAGCTACGATGATTTTATCTCAAAAAGTAGAAGACGAGAAAGATGATTAATTCAAGGCTTTAAACAATATATTTATAAGGAGTTACTCATGATGAGGCCCATAAATATTCTAACAGGTGAGCCATGTGATCATAGACAATTAATTTTTATAAAAAATGAAATAAATAAAAAAGGGGTAAGCTAGGAAAAAGGATTACCAGGAAATCGTGAACTACAATATACACCTTGGTGATCAAATGAAAGAGAAATTTCCAAGGACTTAACGTACAACATCCAATCTCCCCGAATGCCATGTTCAGTGTATCATGTCTACAAGGCAGCCAACTCAATTACCTATGGCAGGTTTGCAACCTAGTGGTGTCCTCCAAAATATACGCGACGATACGTGGGAGTCCAAATCCGTAGTAGTGTTGTTTGATGCGTAACCGTTCGATGAGAGCTTCCCAAAATATACTTTTCATACATCAATATACTTCCATACGTGGGATGGGATATCATGCCTGGGTTGTAACACAGACTGTTAGCAATATCTCCTACGCTTAATGACGTTGGAACACATATCTAGCCTAGACCTCTAAAAGTGATTCGTTAGGTTCGAAATGATCCTTAGATTGATTGAATAAATTTGATGGCTGATCTTGAATTATGTCTCGGTTTCAAATCCCTACCGATGTCATTAGAACCCCTAAAATGTAGCTAAATGAGAAAATAACCATTCATTTGGATGAATCATACGTTAATGAAGGAGAGAGAAACTCACAAAATCAATGCAGAAACAAAAAAAATGCATAGAACAACATTCACTTTTCTCTTCAAGTGCAAATTTTTAAAGCGAAATAAAAAAAAAATTATAGTTTTCTTCCTTTCACTACATGCACTGAGAAGTGAATCAAAATGAGATTTTCATTTTCAAAAGTTAAATGAAACAAAAATATTTTTTCATTTTCCTTAGAAGAATAATGCAAAATGTAGAATGCGAATTAATAAACAATGCTTCGAGTACTAATGAGATCTCTCAAACATGCATACCAGAGGAAAATATTTTAAAAATCAAAGAGAGACATGGACCATTTTCTTCAAAACAAATCACTCTACATTCACACACTAATTAATCACTCAAAGAAAACAAACTTTAGCTGGAACACAAGAAATTTTAATCTATGCTTGAAGGTGAATATAAACTCTAATGCATTTAGAATTGAAACTTGAAAAAATACTATCCTTGAGAACTGAACAAAAGATGAAAACCAATCAAACACTAAGCCTAAAAGGTATGAAAAGACTTGATTCAATTAGAAGTTTGGAGATCAGCAAAGTAAGAAACCACTCGGATGGCCCGAGGACACCTAGAAACCATAGGAAGACAAGGATGCAACTAGATTTGTAAAAGAGACAACCAAAGGTGCGAAACTTGAACCAAAAATGTCACTGAACAGAGAAGGAACAAAGCTAATCAATAAAGCAAAAACATCAATAAGGATAAGACTCACTGGCTTATTAAAAGAAGGAAAACGTAAAAATTCATACACAGGAATTGACGCAACTGTTTAGGCTGCAACCCGCGCTGGAAAGGAAAAAGCATGATTGTGTAAAATTCATAATGCACTAATCAACACGACTGTCAGAGAAATACTGTAGCCACGAATAAAAGAAAAGATTGAAAAATAAAAATGTTTTCCAAAATGACACCAGGCTTATCACTTCAATAGAGAGATAAAGGTATATAAGAAATTATCATGAGCTATAGAGACAAGGAGATAGACCTTTGATGAAAATCGAAATGAAGACAAGAAATCAAAAAATCTAAAAAAAGATACTAAAAGGCTAGCACTCCCCAGTGGAGTTGCCAATTTTTTATGCAGGAAAATCCTCTATGCGGATAGAGACGATCCCTCTATCCCTATAGTGGGTCTAGTAACAAAAGGGAACAATTAGAAACCTAATTTCCTAGATTTTTAATGCATATAGATCGCAAATAGATCACCTACCTCAATTTGATGCTAATTCGTGTTTGAATCCTTTGGTCCTTCATGTTCGACAGTCAGATCTTCGCCGCTACCGGTGCTTGGTTACCTGCACAAGGGATCAAAATGACAACAAAAATGAAATCATAACATATATAATGCATATACAACCTACTTAGCTTATCAAGGAAAACTAAGAATCCAATCACATATGAAGACAAGAATGGAAATCACAAACCAATCGTATTATATTAAAATAGAGAGGGCGATTTACAACCTGCGCCTTGATGTCGCAACTCTCCTTTGATAGGTCTTGATTTGGGCATGTCTCCAAATTTCTCTTTCAACTTGATGTGACGGAAAAATGTCTCAACTCTCACTCGATATCTATAGCAACAAAGAGGTCTCTCTAGTGTTCTTCTATCTCCGTTATAACTAGCAGAGCTATGGGAGATTTCCCATTATATAGCAAAGGAGGAGGGAGCATGGATCCACTTTAGGTGGGGAAATTGGTTATCCCTTTGGGTGGTTCCACTTTTGTAGGAAAAATGAGACCAAAGGGAGAAGCTTGACTCTATCCTCCGGAATAAACAACAGGTCTCCACCACGAAACTTCCAGATCTAGAAGCTTCACTTCCATTTTAAAAAAAAATTCCCAGAAGAGGAATGGCGCAATTATGAGCTTCATTCCAGTGTCGATTGGCACAAACCTGGACCAAAAATAGGCCATCGGTGCAAGAAAGACATGGAGAGGGCACGCCACTCTAGATAGTTAGGTTTACAAGGAGCTGCTTCAGGAATGGCCAAAAAATAATTTATTCATTGTGCTGAAAAGGACATGAAGGCATATTTTCATGATGGAAAATAGGAACAAGGGTCACTGTTAGGGGTATCCAGGATCAGGGACGGGGAGTCCAAGTACAGTGAAAAATTGTTGTGTAACAAACTCAAATAGAAACTTGTAATATATATATATATATATATATATATATATATAATACTTATTATATTTCCATTAGTTAAAATGTACCTAAAAAAGAAACATGTAAAATATATATATATATACTTATTATTTTTTCCTTTTATATATTTTACTTGGATAAAGTTTACCTCACACAAAAACATTTTAAATATGATATTAATTGATCCAGAATTATGCAGGAACAAAATAAAATACAAAAATACACATAAATGCAGAGATGTAGTGGAAATAAGACTTCATTTCATTAATATCACATAACTGAAATATGCTTATAGATAGAATGGAAATAAACTAGCTAGGGCAATGGTAGCTTATATATGAGAAGAGATGTGGTGGCTACAGGCCTCTGAAATATGTTACAATGAGGCTCTAAGGCCTATTTATTATTGAGAAACACTGGAAAACCATAAACATCCAAAAATATAACACTAGGAGATGAAATTTAAAAACTCTGGGCCCCGTTTGGGTAAATTGGTACATTAACTTCCTTGGGACATAACTTTGGTATACGATCTCTGTTTGACACACACAATACCTCGATAGAAATATAGATTCATGGACTACAAGTTTTCAAGGGAGAATCAATGTTTCTCTCGATTTTCCCAGAAAACACCGTTTATGGCCTCAAAACGGCTCCGGAAGTCCAAGACCCAAAAAAACTGCTAAAGATAGTAATTGTGCTACAGTTAAGGAAACTGAAAAACCGAAAGAAAAAATCTTGGGGCCCCAAGTGGAATAGGTGGGTGGCCACCAATATCCACCTGGATCATTCCTCCCCCATTAGGAAGCAATGGTCCCCACTGCGTTGATTTCCTCCATGAGATGAGGAAACTTCTGCTGAACTTGGTCCCTGGTGAGCCACTTATCTTGGTGTAGGAGTTGGCCAACTTTGACAACCCGATACAGTTGGATCTTCTACTGGCGAGTGTTATTGATTTTCATGTCCATGATACAATCTTTGGTGGCCTATTCCATGCAGTCTGGGTTTAAATATGTTGGTGTGAGTTGTTCTGCAATGTCAGAGGTGTCCAGTAAAGGTGGGAAGTAGGGCCGAAGGTCGTCCACATTGAGCATTGGTTGCATACCAAGGAATTGTGGAATACTGAGCTTGAAGGCATTGTCCACTACAATCTTGGTGATGGTGTATGGATCATATCAAAATGGGCGAAGCTTACCATGGGGTCCAGCGAGGCACTCCTTATGCAAATGTAGTCACACTTTTTCACCCACCTGGATGTTGTGTGGCACCCGATGTTGATCATGTCGATGCTTGTACTTGGAATTGTCTCTGTACAATATGTCATGAGCCTATTAGCGGATATGCTGAATGCACTCAATGAAGTTGTTCACCTTGTCAACTTCATAATGGACATGAGATGAATCATCTTGAGTAGCCATAAATGGCATGACTACGTGAATGGGACATAATCGCTGGAATCCAAAGGCCACCTGAAGGGGGTTGTGGCATGATCTAATGTACTTCCTGACATCGAGTTGAAGGTTTGGCCAATAGAAATACTTCTTCAGTACTACCACTATTTTCTTGACCCTGAAATGCCCAACGGTTCAACTATATTGTTCTTCCGAAATCATCTTGGAACACTCCCTTGAAGGAAAACAAAGGTGTTCTAGGTGGCATATTAGTGCATCCGAGAGGTGAAAATTTGGACCCTCCAAGAGTGTATTGTATGTGTGGCTAAATTATGGATTGCTGTTTTAGAGAAGTGGCCAATTAGAAGTCTCGTGCCCCCAAGATTTGAGCACAGTGGTTAGCGACACGATCAACGGTCGACTGAGGAAGTTTGCAACATTATTGGTGCTTCCCTTCTCGTACTTGATGTTCAAATGAAACTATTGCAGATATGTGGCCACTATTGATGGAAATCGTTCTAAAAGTTCCCTTGTGTTTAAATGAACTTCATGGGTCAATGGTATGTGTGGATGACCGTTTCCTTATCGAAAATGTAATGCTTCCATTGTCGGCAAACCTACACAATGGAATACATCTCTTTGTAATAAGTGGGAAACTTCTAGATTGTGTTGGATAGTGTCTTACTGTGATATGCCACTAGATGCACTTGTTGAGTAAGAACTTCCCCAATACAATAGTCTGAGGCATATGTCCCGATCTCAAATGGTTGTTTCAATTATGGTAATGTGGGCACCGGGGCAGAGCAGAGGCGATGTTTCACCTTGACGAAGGGCTTCTGTTGAGATTCAGTCCAAAAGAATTATTCTTTCGATCCTCCCTTGGTGACTTGGCTCAAGGAAAAAGTGATATGAGAGAATCCAAACAAGAAGCTATGGTAGAAATTGGTAAGACCCAGAAAGTTGCGAAGCTTTGTTAGAGTGGTTAGGGCTCGCCAATCTCGAAGGACTTGGATCTTGGCTAGATCCACATGCACCCCCCTGCTCACCAATAATGTATCCCAGATACCGAACCTGGGTCATGCCAAAAGTGCACTTCTCCAAATTGGCACACAACTTGTGTTGCCGTAGTGTTTGGAGGACCCGTTGGATGTGGTGGAGGTGATATTCCCAAGTCTAGCTGATGATTAGGATGTCATCCAAGTACATTACTACAATTGAGTTGGTGAATGACCACAAGATGTTGTCCACCAACCTCTTGAAGGGTGTTGGAGCATTCATTAACCCGAAATGCATGACCAACCATTCGAAAAGGCCCTCCTTGGCTTTGAAGGAAGTTTTCCAAACATCATAGGGCTCGATTGGTACCTGGTGATACCCGGAGTTCAAGTTGATCTTGCTGAAATTTTTTTCCCAATTGAGTTGGTGCAAGAGGTCATAAATTCGTGGTATCGGGTACCTATTCTAGAAAATGATCTTTTTCAGTGCCCGATAGTCAATATAGAGTCTCCAAGTCCCATCCTTTTTCTGCACCAACAGGATCGGGCTCCCACAGGGTGATGAACTTGGCCAGATGTGACCTTTCTACAATAGATCCTGAATCTGCCCCTTGATTTCATTATACTCTAGAATAGGTTGCTGATAGATTGTTCCATTGGGCAGTAGCACACCTGGAGTGATATCGATGGGGTGCTTGACCTGACAGTGCAGAGGCACCCTTATAGGCGAGGTGAAGATGCCCCCGTACTCCTCCATGACCTTCTCCATTTGTTGTTGTCATGCGGAGGGCCTCTGTCTGGAGGTCGCAGCCACAATCTTCTCCTTACCCTAAAGGAGAATTATTATGAAAATAAATTTCCCAGTTTTGGAAAAGAACTTACGGCATTATTTTGCAGTAACCAAAGAGATGACAAAAAGCAGTGCTACCTACGGCATGTTGTAAAACTTATTGCCAAAATTAAAAATAACAATGCGAGGCTGAGACTCATACACAACATGTCGCTTCCACAAGATGGTTGGCCTAATAATACATCAGAAACATCGAGAGGATAATTTTCACATAATATCTCATCCATGGAGGGCTTGATGTTGTAGGGAAGGTGACACTGGTGGATGATGCGGAGATCTCGTCCTTGGTGAAGCCACCCGATGATGTACAACTGTGGGTGTGTTGTGGTTGAAAATACCAACCACTTCACGACCTCTACTGAAATGACGTTATTTTGGCTCTCACTATCGATAATGAACTGAAACGAGGAACCCTTTACCCACATATGGGAATTAAATAGGCGCTCCCCCTCCTTTGGATGCTCTGGTTCCTCCTTCTAAATCTTCATGGTGGCAACAATGGCATTGGGCTCTACATCGATAATCTGCTTCCCTTTATCATTCCCCTTGTCAAGTTTTGATTCAGAGTTGGACCATGCATCCGACTTAGAAGCCTTCATCTCGGCCACCAATGACTGCTTGGCCCGACACTCACTTGTGTTGTGACTGGATCTCTTATGGAACTCACACCACTTTACTGTGTCTTTCTTTGGCTTCATACTGCTTTTCTTTGCTTGCAGCTTTGGAAGGTTATCATGGGTTTCCCCTTGGATTTTTCCTTTTTTTTTTGTTTGGGGGCACATTTCCCTTGCTTCTGATTCACAAATCCAAAGTATTGCTTCTTTTGTTTGAAATTCCGCTTAATCTTGGCAGCATACTGATATGCTGCGCCAAGCGAGGAGATGTCGAGGAACTCCATTTCCTTCTTAATATATCTATGTAGACAATTGCGGTACTTCAACACCAAATTTTTCTCTAAATCTTTGATACCAAATTTTGTGCGCAGGGTATGGAACAAATTCGTCAGCTTGTGCACATGATACCTTTGCTCCCGCAGCATAGTCCATTGTATGTACTTTTCCTCATAGGTACCCATGGGATAATATTTTTCCTTGATGGCGCTCAAAAAGAATTCAAATTGGGTGCGACCGAAAACAGAGAAGGTTCCCTCGCATCCTTTTTCTCACAATAGGTTTCCCAACGGTCCTTGACATGGGGGGCAAGTTTGAGGAGGGAAAAAGTAATATTTTCCTGGTTGGAAAATTCAAGAACCGAGAAATACCCTTCTAATATATTCAACCATCTATCTACAACGTTTGGATCTATTTGGCCCTCAAATATAGGAATGTCAAAGTTTAATTGTACCTTAAAAGGAGTTGCACCTCCAGAGTGGCTGTTGGATGCATATGTGTTGCTGCTGGGAAGTCATTGAAGGATATGGGAAAATTTATCCATCATCACGTTCCTATGTTTCTCGAGGGCCTCCTTGACGAATATTTTGATAGGATCTATTGCTCCCTTGTATTTCTTTTTGTCCACCATGGGCGGTCATTGGGGTTTGAGAGGCTAATCTTGCAAAGGTTCAACTAGATCGAGCCCTAAATCCTTATACCCTGACCTTGTTGGGTACATGCAAAGAAGGATCAAGAAAGAGAAGATCGTGCTGATACCAATGATCCGGACTTATGCAATAACGAAATAAAATACAGAAATACACATAAATGTAGAGATTTAGCATAAATACGACTTCATTTCATTAATATCACATACCTAAAATATGCTTACAAACAGAATGGAAATAAACTAGCTAGGGCACGGGTAGCTTATCTCTGAGAAGAGATGTGGTGTCTACAGGCCTCTGAACTATGTTACAATGAAGCTTGAAGGCCTATTTATTATTTAGAAACAATCGAAATCACTAAACACTCAAAAACCTAACCATGGAGATGAAGCGCAAAAACTATGGGCCCCGTTTGGGTAAATTGGTACATCCATTAGGGGAATTTTGAGGTCTAAAATGGGCCTCCTAACGAAATTATAAATAATAGTGGAAATAATAAAATAATATTAGATTACATCAACATATTTTAGAGGGAAAAAATAAAAATTAATTTTTCAACTCATATTTTCAACTTATCTCCATATGGGTTTTCTCAAATTTCAAGAGGGAGAACTCGTTGGATGCAGAATTTGATTCCTCATCCAAGGAGTACTCATGTTTCATACTTTCAATGGATCCTACTATAGGAAAAATGAGAAATAGATGAAAAATGTGATTGAATTCACATTTTTCATGTATTTCTCATTTTTCGTGTAGCAAGGTCCCTTGAAAGTGTGCAACATGGGTACTCCATGGATGAGGAATTAAATTTTGCATCCAACGAGTACTCCCACTTGAAATTTGAGTAAAACCTTTGGGAGATAAGTTGAGAATACAAGTTGAAAAAATTATTTTATTATTTTATTATTTTTTTACTTTTTTACCCCAAAAATGGTGAATCATCCCCCATGGTTGACATCATCATCTTGAATCCTATTGGTTATTGTAAAGTTTATTTTGGTTGTACATTTTTCTTAGGAGGCCCATTTTAGACCTCAAAAGTTCTCTAATGAACATCCCAAAGACGTAACTTTGGCATATGATCTATCCGAGGACTATAACTTTTGATGTGAGAAAAATTGGTCGATGAGCCATGTTGCTCCTGGCTTTCCAAAAAAACATTGTTTAGGGCCTCAAAATGGCTCCGAAAGTTTAGGACCCGAAAAAAATACTAAAAATATTAAACAATTCTACAATTACAAAAACTTAAAAATTAAAAGAAATAATGGTGGGGCCCCAAGTGGAATAGGCGGGTGGCCACCAATATCCACCTGTATTATTCCTCCTCCTTAGGAAGAAATTATCCCTATTGGGTTGAGTTCCTCCATGAGATGAGGAAACTTTTGCTAAAATTGGTCCCTGATGAGCCATTTTCCTTGGTGCAGGAGTTGGCCGACTTTGACAACCCGATACAGTTGGATGTTATGCTAGAAATTTTTCTTGATTTGTGTGTCCATGATATGATTCGCGGTGGCATATTCCATGCAGTTAGGGTTTAAATCTATTCTGTGAGTTTTTATGCAATGTCAGAGGTGTCCAATGGAGGTGGGAAGTAGGGCCGAGGGCGGTCGACATTGAAAACTAGGTGCAGACCAAGGAATGGTGGAATACTGAGCTTGAAGTCATTGTGCCCTACAACCTTGGTGATGGTGTATGGCCCATATCGGAGCGGGTGAAGCTTATGGTGGGGTCAAGTGAGGCGCTCCTTATGAAAATGTAGCCACACTTTTTCGTACCCTGGAAGTTGTGTGGAACCCGATGTTGATCATGTCGTTGTTGTACTTGGTATTGGCTCTGTCTAATATGTCATGAACCTATTGGTGGATGTGCTAAATGCACTCAATGAAGCAGTTCACATTATCATCTTTAGAATGGACATTAGCTGATTCAACCTGAGTAGCTACAAATGGCATGGCTATGTCAAGACATAGTGGCTAGAATCCCAATCCCACTTGAAACGGGTTGTGGCCAGTTGAGCTGTGGAGAGCTTGGTTATAACTGTGTTTTACATAGGGGAGGATGTCATCCCATGTGCATGGATTTTTTGAGTTGTACATCCACATAATGTGTACGACTATCCTCTTGACGACCTCTGTCTGGACATCAGTTTGGGGATGCAAATTTGTGGAATTTGTGAGCTTGGTGTCCAACATTGACCTAGGGTTGGACCAAAATGTACTCAGTATCCTGCTGCCTCAATCTGAGATGATAAAATGTGGGATCCAAAAGTGTACCCACACTCATTCAAAGAAGAGTTTAGTAGTGGTTTCTGCTGCGATATTCTTCTTGCAGGCCACCATAATGGAAATCTTCGAGAATCTGTTGACGACCACAAAAACATAGTCGTTTCCATGCTTAGTAGAAGGAAGGGCTGATATGTAATCCATGGAGATGGTGTTACACCAATTTTTGGTCATCTAACATGTTACTATTAGATGGACTAAAGTACACCATGTAAGACCAATTTTACCATAGTAAAATTGCTTTCACTATGAGAAATAATTTAATAACCCATAGTTTATTAATTTATTTTTGGTCTAAACAGGAAACCCCATGAGGAATAATTAAATAAATCCTTATTTGTTTGATTTTCCTCTAGGGATAACTAACTAAAAAACTGTTTAATTAATATTCCTGGTCATATTTAACCCAAAACATGAGAATTAATTAGATAAATTATTATTTATCTTATCATTCTCTAGGAGTAATTATTAAAATCATTATTTAATAATATTCCTTGTTAAATTTGACTAAATCATTTTTAAATAATTAAATAAATATTTATTTATTTATTTATTCCTTAACCTCATCCTTGAAATAATAAATAAACCATTTATTTATTTATTAGTTCTACATAAAGGGATTTAACCAATTCTAAATCCCTTTTCCTTCAACCAAAAATAATAAAATATTCCAAGTAAGTTGGATCTAGATTTGGTTAATAATATTTTAACTATGCACCAATATCTAGACTAACTCAATATTTTGTTATAAATAGAAGGGTTTTCCATTCATTCACTACCTTTTGTCACCTTTTGAACACCATTTGATATATACTTTTGGTCTGAATTTTATCCTCCATCATTGTCATATTTTTCTATTTTTCTTGTGAGCTCCCTTTGAGTTCAATTTTGTCTGGGTTTTCTGCACCATCAAGAGAGAGAGATATTGGATTTGAAGCGCTGAGGACATACAAGAACCCATCCCATTGAGGGGGACTGGTAACATCTTTCTGTGTTCCCTTCCCAAGTGTCATAATACAAAAAATATTTATAAGTTGTTTTTTCTATTGGATGTATGGAGAAAATCTTGTTTATTTTCATTGTTTAATTTCTTTAATTGCATAGATTTGGATTTTTGTAGCATTTATTTTGATCACCTACTATAGATATAAGGAAATTGACAGCCACATTTGAAAGTGAATTTTTTTCGTAAATTTTTTATTAGAATTCACACTAACAACTGGAGACTACATCTAATCACTATCTGGAGGGTCCTGATCCAATGGCTCGGCTCTTGTAGCCCGTAGAACACACATCCCTATCTGGCCATCGCTATGCGCTGCATGACTCTTGGCCACTCTAAGGGTATACCAATACATGGCTCTATGTACTGGTCGTCAAGGTCCTACCAACTGTGCTCAGAAACACCGATCATAAGCTTCTCACATCTACGGTGGAAATCCTCCAGGAGGACCATTGCATCCTAATTTTGTGTTCCACTCGATCCACTAGGTTCTGTAGCTCCTAATACTGCAAGTCATCCCATATACTCAGCCGGTTTCACCGATGCTATATCTGCTACCAAAAGTAAATGAATCAGTACCATATACAATATTCTGAAACTTTAAAATGCACCATAAAAGATAAGAAAATTTTCACTTATCGTTTGGCCCCCATGTTTGACCTGGTGGAAGTGGCAAGTCGGGGTCCCCATGATAGTTCATCCCACTATAGGGATAGTGGTCTATGTATAATGGCATTTGATCCTAATGCGCAAAAAACTTGGGTCAGAATAACCATCCGACTAGCCCACCTACAACTCTACATAGCAGCTGCCCCCAACGATGCATCTTGGGCTCTCGTGGGCCCCCATCCTGGATCTATATATGAGGATGGAGTGTAGGGATCTTTCTCAAAGAAGAGCGAGAAAAGCACTATGCCATATGCACAGTCATGGTTCACTTGCCGCTTGCATAGTGACATCTGTCATTTCAATGATGACAACATCATCTGGGCCCACCCATAGTAGGTACAACTCAATACTCCCTGAACCAACATCATATTCCCTCCAGTGATGTGGTGAAGTGCCTAGTTGCCTAGGAATTGCAGCATCGCTGCGACCACAATACAAGTCTCTAGCCTCTCTAGATCTTTGATCAATATTCGCGTGCCTTTCACATGGACACTCGGTATACAATGGCACTCTACAAATTGCATAATGTTACACCCTCGTGGTAACACTGGTTGTGTGTTTCCCACCATCCCCAGTGGCGGGAGACTGGTCAGGAAATATATGTCCAGAACTGTCAGCTCGATCCAGTTCCCCTGCACTATAAATATTTCATGATCCAGGTCCCAATATATGACTATCTAGGCTAGCAAGGGCTCTCCTACCCTGATCAATGGGTTCTCAACAAATTTGAGGACCCCAAACCTGGCCAATGTGGCAAGAACTACATAATCCCCTTAGATCTCAGAACGTAATGCATCCATTTCTCTCTCTCTCCAGTTGATCCTCAAATATTCCATACCTACACAAAAACATCATGTTTGCCGGCATATAAAAAGGAAAGACTGCATCATAACCATAAAATCCCATCTCTCAGCCAAAAGCAACAATGAAACCCCTTTCTCTGACAGGTCGCACTTTTCAGGCCATTTCCTTGGACACGTTGCAATTTTCTGCCTAGT
Organism: Pinus albicaulis; assembly: GCA_034641835.2. Classification (NCBI taxonomy): domain Eukaryota; kingdom Viridiplantae; phylum Streptophyta; class Pinopsida; order Pinales; family Pinaceae; genus Pinus; species Pinus albicaulis. The sequence continues at coordinate 995,664,211 of CM076581.1, forward strand.
ACCTGCTACCCAGGTCGCATAACAGATCCCAAAAAGTGTGACCCGACTGTGAGGAGGAGCACAGGTCTATTCCTGGGCTCTGGATGCCTAATCTAAAACTTTAATCCACTAAATTAAAATAGTATGGTTAGGCCTATTATTTGCAACTAACGGATCTCGATTCCAATGGTTGGTTTGTTCGCTACGATCACTGCAAGATTTAGGGCCTTTTCTCCTCTCTACATTCACTATAGATACGCTTGCAAATGAATCAAATTGGAGGGAAATTGCCTTATTAAAAGAAAAACTCCAAATTTTTACTTTCGCCAATTATGACCAAACCGTAGCTCAGTTTGACGAACCGTCAGCACCATTGGAGCATTGTTTTAAAAGCACTGCTACAGAAAATGATTATACAAAAGATCTATGGCTGATATGTGCCTCAAAAGATTGATCTACTATAGATCTAAGCACTATACAACCTCCTTTGAAGAACTCCTTAAGGGTTTTCAGCAAAACACCATATACAAGATGGGAATCTAGGCCCTAGGGCTAAAGATCCACTGCAAAATACACATCTAGAAAGTGTGGCTGATCTGATATGATCAATAGAATAGCCTACTCCAATATATCCTCTAAATTAAAGGCAAATCCCTTTCAATAGAAAGCCATCTCTCCAAATGGTGTGCCAATCCACCCTGCAACTCCTCCTATAGAAATAAGGCAGATATGGAAGTAAACTGCCCTGTAGGGATAAATAAATAGTTGGCCTAATGCCAAGATTTGAAAATATGCTCAAGGGCCTTTGGTGTCTAGTGATTGTGTTATTACAACGTACTTTGGTCATACGATTAGCTCCTAATGCTTGCACGTTGGGGGGCAATCTGTTACACCAATTTTTGGTCATCTAACCTATTACTATTAGATGGAATAAATTACACCATGTAAGACCAATTTTACCATAGTAAAATTGCTTTCAATATGAGAAATAATTTAATAACCCATAGTTTATTAAATTATTTATGGTCTAAACAAGAAACCCCATGAGGAATAATTAAATAAATCCTTATTTGTTTGATTTTCCTCTAGGGATAACTAACCAAACCATTGTTTAATTAATATTCCTAGTTATATTTAACCCAAAACATGATAATTAATTAGATAAATTATTATTTATCTTATTATTCTTTAGGAATAATTATTTAAATCATTATTTAATAATATTCCTTGTTAAATTTGACTAAATAGTTTTTAAATAGTTAAATAAATCATTATTTATTTAATTATTCCTTAACTCTATCCTGAAATAATAAATAAATCATTTATTTATTTATTATTTCTAAATAAATGGATTTAACCAATTCTAAATCCCTTTTCCTCCACTCCAAAAATAATAAAATATTCCAAGAAGTTGATCTAGATTTGGTTAATAATATTTTAACTATGCACCAATATCTAGACTAACTCAATATTTTGTTATAAATAGAGGGGTTTTCCATTCATTCGCAACCTTTTGTTACATTTTGATCTATACTTTGGTCCGACTTTGCTCCTCCATCATTATCATATTGCTACCATTTTTCCGTGAGCTCCCTTGAGTTCTATTTTCCCAGTTTTTTGCACCATCAAAAGAGAGATATCTTGCATCCAAGTGCTCAGACATACAAGAACCCATCCCATTTAAGGGACTCGCACATCTTTCTCGTTTTCCCTTCCTGTGTCATAATACAAAACATTCTTTATAAATTCTTGTCTTTTCTATTGGATGTATGGAGCAACTCTTGTTTATTTTTGCTATTTAATGTCTTTAAATGCATATATCCAGATTCTGTAGCATTCCCCGGATGCGGGTGATGTTGATCGCGCTGGAGTTGATGGGATGGGGGTCTAGCCTGACGGGAGGCCACCTGCCCACCCGCAAGGAGGACGTCAATCAAACCTTAAATATGCTTACTCTGCGATTAATAGCATTTACTCTGGGCGCTCTTCACAACCAGGTCTCCGCACCTCGATGCATCTTCGCCTGCTGTGAAATGGATCGTCCTCCGGTTCATATTAATTACAATTCATTGCAGATGGTCTACAGTTGCAAGGTCAACCAGTTCAAATCCATGGACCCATCCTCTGATCCGAACTCATCTCCTTCGCAGGTGAATTTGTGGTGTAGCCCAGATGCTGGGTTTGCAAATGCTCGCACAGTCACTGGTAAGAGAAGCAGCCTAAACTGCTGCCTGGAGTTAGGTGAAAACCTCCATTTCTCGCTTACTGGTTCATGTATGTTTGCCTCTGTCTTTCTGAACTCCCCTTCGACTCTGTCCTCTGTCATTTCTCCGGTTCCATGGCTTTCTTGCCCCATCTCTGCTGTGAACATGCCACGCCTCAGGCACAGAATGCGCTGTAGGAGAGGCTCCACCAGGCGCCAAGTGCGGCGTTCTCCTTCCACCTTCAGCTTGCCTTCTGAATATTCTTCCCCCTCGGACAACCTTCCTAGCTTTCACCGAGGTCGTCTTCTTCGTTCGGGTCACAGGCTTGACTCTCCCTCACCTTCATCTCTCCCAGCTCAATCCCACACTGCTCTTTTTTCTTTCGACTGCACCCTCAATTGACCGAGAGTCATTGCTGCTATCACCGTCATGTTTCTCGAGGAGCCCCAGGTCGAGAAGCACCAGAACTCTTTGGATGGGAAGGGTATAATCGGCAAAGCTAGGCAGGATCAAGCGCTTCAAGACTCTGTGGGGCAGCCCAGCGGGAGCAAGGAAGCTGTGCAGGGCATCACGGGGCATGGCCACGCAGAGCAGGTGGTCTCTCCTCCCTCCAGAAAGGTGGTCCACTCTGTCGAAGACCTGTACAACGAACGCGGTGATCCGGATGAATACTGGTGCAGGGTCGACCAAGTTTCTCCCTATGAGTAGTTTCGCTCCCCAGTTCTGGTTTTTTTGCTCCGATTTTTCCCTCTCTAATGGGCACGTTTTTTATTATCCTGCTGTTCCATATCATGCTTTTTTTTTTGCTCGTTACAGTCTCCAGCACTCAAAGTATCTCACTCCCCTACATGGGATTTCTCTCAGTAGTTTCTTTAGACTGGTTTCCCTCCTGTAGGGCAGTCTTAAACTCTGTTTTTGTATGTCTAAAATGCCTCAAAACTGGGCAATGATAAGGCCTCGGCCCGATGTACACTATTTCTTCTATTAATAGATTACTTTTACTTAGAAAAAAAAAAAAAAAAAAAGTTTTGTAGCATTTATTTTGATCACCTATTGGAGCTATAACAAAATTGATAGCCACATTTGACGTTAGGGTTGTTTGTTATGCACATCTAAAGTGAGATTTTTTCTTACGCTTGCGATTATAATTCACACTAATAGATGGATTCCCAAGGTCGAATAGGGGTAAGTAGCAGAGTATATAGGTCTTTCTTGTTGATGTTCGATTTGGAAAAGGCGCAGGTAGTGCAGGATATGATGTACTTCCTGACGTCTGGTCGAAGGTTTAGCTACTAGAAATACTTCTATAATACTACCACTATTTTCTCGACCCTGAAATGCCCAGCAACCCGACTGTAGTGCGCTTCCCAAATCATCTTAGCACGTCGCTTGAAGGAACACAAAGGTGTCCCAGGTTACATAGAAGTGCATCCTAGAAGTGAAAATTTGGGACTTGCTTACCCTCCAGGGGCATCTTGTATGTGTGGCAGAATTTTGGATCGCTCTTATAGAGAAGCGACCAATCATAAGTCTTGTGGCAATAAGAGTTGAGCATGGTGGTTAGCACCACAATCGACGGTCGACTATGGTAGTCTGCAACATTATTGGTGCTTCCCTTCCTTTGCTTGATGTTCAAATGAAACTATTGCAGATATGTGGACCACTTTTGATGGAAATTGTTTTGAAACTTCCCTTGTGTCTGTATAAATTGCAGGGGTTAGTGGTCTATGTGGATGACTGTTTCCTTCCCCAAAATGTAATGCTTCCATTGTCAGAAATCTTGCACAATGGAATAAATCTCTTTTTCATATGTGGGATACTTTTGGATTGTGTCAGATAGTGTCTCACTACGGTATGCCACTGGATGTCCCTGTTGAGTAAGAACTGGCCCAATAGCATAGTCTGAGGCATCTGTCTCGATCTCAAATGGTTGTTTCAAGTTTGGTTATGTGAGCACTAGGAAGAGCAAAGGCGATGTTTCAACTCTAAGAACAACTTCTGTTGATATTCAGATGAAAATAATTTTTCTTTCTCATCTCAACATGAATGTACGGTAGAAATTGGAATGACCCAAAAAGCTGCAGAGCTCTATTAGAGTGGTTGGGGCTAGGTAATCTTGAATGACTTGGATCTTGGATGGATCCACATGCACCTCGCACTCATCAATAATGTATCCAAGATACTGAACCTGGGTCATGCCAAAAGTGCATTTCTCCAAATTGGCAAACAACTTGTGTTTTCATAGTGTTTGGAGGACCTGTTGGATGTGGTGGAGGTGCTCTTCCCAAGTCTAGCTTAATATCAGGATGCCATACAAGTAAACTACTACAAATGATTTGGCGAATGGATGCACGATGTCATCCATTAGCCTCATGAAGGTTGAAGGAGCATTCGTCAACCCGAAAGGCATGTCCCACCATTCGAAAAGGCCCTCCTTGGATTTGAAGGCAGTTTTTCACACATCAGAGGGTTCAATTGCTACCTTGTGATACTCGAACTTCAAGTTGATCTTGCTTTAATATTTTTCCCCCTTGAGTTGGTCCAAAAGGTCATCAATCCCTAGGATTGGGTACCTATTCCAGATATTGATCTTGTTCAATGCTCGATAGTCAATACAAAGTCTCCAAGTCCCATCTGTTAGGTCCCTATATTACTAGTATAGTCCCTTATTGTTGTTACTGTAACCCCATTATTTTTATTGTTGTACCCATGTAACCCCCATATTGTTGTTGTTGTTCCCTTAAATTATTATTGTTAGGTCAGCTAGGATTACATTGTGGCCCCACTAGGATTACATTGTGACCCCATGGACTCCTATATATAGAAAGGAGGTTTTGTCATTTGTATCATCCAAGAATTGTTCATTTATGTAATATATTAGAGGTTTCCCCCTTGAATTTGTTAATCCTTAAGGTGTTGATCTCTCTTTTCTTCTATTTTTGGAGCTGGTTTCACAACATTTGGTATCAGAGCTTTGGATTCTAGGGTTTCATTGCTCCAAACAGGTCATCGTGGAATTTTCGCTATAAATTTTTTGTAACGAATCTTCCGAAGTTGAAATTTGTAGAGTGCGAAGCAAAAATCATAAGGAACATCGTCACAAAATTTCAGATCTTGGTTCGCAATATTTTTGGAGAAATGATCTGCGGAAGTTAGGGCTTTTTCAGGCTCCCGAATTTCATCTCAAAGAGCTGATCGTGGGAAAATATTCATAACTCTCTCTCTGAGCATCGGATTGGAATGCTATAAATATTCTCCGCAAGTACACGAACTATAGTTTCTTTTCTATCAATTTTAGAGCCAAAGGAGGAAACAAGGACACGTGGCAAGTCGTAGAAGTTCGCTCTACTAAACCAATCCATAATTAGGTCATTGTGGGAGATTGGACATAACTTTGTCTTGAAGAGATACTTCAGTTTCAATATAGAGCTCCTCAAAAGCAAGAAAAATGTGTGTATTTGTTTCTGAATTGCATAAGTCTTGTGTTAAAAATCAGTTTGAAGTGATTCCAAGGGCCTATTGAGCATATATTTCAGTATTGGGTTATGAAATGCCTCCAAAAAATAATTCAACACCCATTAAGCCCTTAGAATACTCTTCTATGAATCATGAAGATGAAGAATGACAACATGATCTATCAAAATTACAAGAGCAAGTGCACCAAATTTCGCTCTCGCAAAGAGCAACAAAAAATGAAATGGAAGTTTTGAAGAAAGGCGTGGAAGAAAAGATGGATGGTTTGAAGAAAGGCATGGAATCTAAGATGGATGGTGTGGAAGCTAAGATGGAGGACATGGAAAAAAAATTAAACACAACATGGAAAGCATGAAGAATGATCTAAAAGAAAACATCGAAGGTTTGACAAAGTTGGTACTAGAAATGATTCCTAATAGTGAAAATAGAGTAGAGGAAACTCATGATGAGAAAAAAATAAATGTTAATCATGATTTCATAAACTCTAATGTTGGATTGAAGAACCACCATATTCCAAATATTGATATGAGGAAGTTTGATGGCAAGGATCTCGTAACATGGATACTACATATGGAGCAATATTTTGATCTCAATAATGTGCAAAACACATAAAAGGTACACATTGTATCCAGGGAAAATTTTAAGGATGTGAAATTATTTTGAAGTTTAATGTTGTGAAACTAGCTCCAAAAATAGAAGAAAAGAGATATCAATGCCTTATAAATAAGCCACTTCAAGGGGGAAACCTCCAATACATTACATGAATGAACAATTCTTGGATGATACAAATTACAAAACCTCATTTCCATATATAGGAGTCCATGGGGCCACAATGTAATCCTAGTGGGGCCACAATGTAATCCTAGCTGACCTAACAATAATAATTTAAGGGCACAATAATAACAATATGGGGGTTACAGTGGTACAATAATAACAATAAGGGGGTTACACTAACAAAAATAAGGGACTATACTAGTAATATAGGGACCTAACATGCCCCTCTCCTTCAAAAAGTGTTGTCCTCAATGCTTGAGTAGCTCTGGGTGCTTCTGTATAAAATTCTCATCCTCCCATGTAGAATCTTCAGTGGGTAAGTTCTTCCACTTGATGAGATACTCTGAAATTGATTGATTCCGTAGTTGTCGAGTTCTTTTTTCCATGACTGCTTCAGGTTCCAATATGATTTTCCCTTCCCCATCAAGTTCTGGCAATACTGTTTGAACTGGAAGATTTTCACCTATAGCCTTCTTTAAGCATGAAACATGGAAAACTGGATGTACTCGCGAAGAAGCAGGAAGCTCCAATTTGTATGCCATAGTACCAATATTTTGCAACACCTTGTAAGGACCATAGTACTTTGGTGATAATTTATTATCCTTCTTAGCTTGCCTGAGGGACATTTTTTGTATGGTTGTAGCCGTAAAAATACCCAATCTCCTACATCAAAACTTCTCTCGCTACGATGTTGATCTGCCTGTTGTTTTATTCGATTTTGTGCCAAATTCAGGTTATCCTTTAAGAGTTGGAGAACTTCTTGCTGATGCTCGATGTGATCTTCCACTGCTTGAACCTTCGAATTTTCCCTTAAAGATGATGTGATGGATGGTGGATGATATCCATAAAGTGCCATAAATGGGGTCATTTTTGCTGCAGTATGGAAGGAAGTGCTATACCACCATTCAGCTAGAGGTAACCACTTGACCCATTGTGTTTGTTTATCAGATACAAAACAACGAAGATATCCTTCCAAACATTTATTTACTATCTCACTTTGACCATCAGATTGAGGATGATAAGATGAGCTATGAGCTAATTGAGTACCCAAACAAGAAAATAACTCCATCCAAAAATTTCCAGTAAAAATGGGATCTCTGTCGCTCACAATAACCCTTGGGCTTCCATGTAGCTTTTGAATTCTGTCCATAAATGTAGTAGCAATCGTACTTGCTTTCAATGGATGAGATAATGCACAAAAGTGTGCATACTTGGTAAGTCTATCAACTACCACCATGATGACACTCTTTCCTTCGAACTTAGGTAAACCTATGATAAAATCCATTGAAATCTCCTCCCAACGTTGACTTGGAATGGATAAAGGTTGTAGAAGTCCCGGGGTCTTAATTGTTTCCACTTTATTCTGCTGGAAAACTAAACATTCCGCCACAAACTTTTGAATATCAGATTTAAGGCCATCCCAAAAAAATTCTTTCTTCACCCTGTGGTAAGTTTTTAAAAATCCTGAGTGTCCTCCTAAAGGAGAAGTGTGCAATTCCAGAAGAATATCTTGTTTTAGTTGGGAATTCTTACAAAGATATAAGCGATCTTTGTACCATAAGGAATCATTTTTCCAACTAAATGTATCAGATGTACTAGGATCTTGCTGAAAATTTTGAATGAGTGTCCATACATCTTTGTCCTTCTTCCATTCATCTCTTGCTTCGGTTCTCCAATATGGTTGGATAATAGAAATGGCACAAAGCAATGCTTCCACCTATTCATTCTTTCTTGAGAGTGCATCTGCAACAACATTAAGCTTTCCTTTTTTGTAGATTATTTCAAAGTAATAACCCAACATCTTTGTGACCCATTTTTGCTGCTCTTCTGAAGATAGTCTTTGTTCCAAAAAGTGTTTAAGACTATCATGATCAGTTTTTACTTTGAAGTGTCTTCCCATTAGGTAAGTTCGCCATTTCTTTAGTGCATGCAGTATTGCTAACATTTCCTTCTCATAAATAGGTTTCTGTAAATACTTTCCCTTGATTGGACGACTTTCAAAAGCAATGGGTCTTCCTTCCTGCATTAAAACTGCACCAATTCCATTTCTTGAGGCATCACATTCCACAATAAAGGTTTTTGTGAAGTCTGGCGTAGCTAAGACCGGTGCTAGGCACATTCCCTCTTTAAGATGTTCAAAGGCCTTAGTTGCTTCAGGAGTCCATGAAAATGCATCTTTCTTCAATAATGTTGTTAGAGGTGCTGCTATTCTCCCATAATTATTAACAAACTTGCGATAATACCCCGTTAACCCGAGAAATCCTCGCAACTGCTTTATGGTTGTGGGGACTTTCCATTCCTTAATGGCTTTAATTTTGTTAGGGTCTACTTTAACACCCTCGTGAGATACAATATGACCCAGATATTCCACCTCTTGTACTCCAAAGAAACATTTGGATTTTTTTTCATATAATTGTTTCTCCCGCAATAGTTTGAGCACCCTATCAACATGTTCAACATGATCCTTCCAAGACCTATTGTAGATTAGTATATCATCAAAAAATACTAGCACAAATTTTCTAAGGAAGGGTTTGAAAATGGAATTCATCAACCCTTGAAATGTAGAAGGTGCATTGGTAAGGCCAAAAAGCATGACCAAAAATTCATAATGACCCTCATGAGTTTGAAATGTTGTTTTTGGAATATCTTCAGTCTTCATTCTAATTTGATGATATCCCGAACGAAGATCCAACTTGGTAAAATAAATTGCTCCATGTAATTCATCCAATAATTCATCAATCACAGGAATGGGAAATTTATCTTTAATGGTGAGCTTATCGAGCTCCCTATAATCCGGACACATTCGCCATGATCCATCCTTCTTGTGTACCAATACTACAGGAGCAGAGAAAGAACTTTGACTAGGTTGAATTATACCCGCCTCTAACATTTCTGCAATCATACGTTCAATTTCGTTCTTTTGGAAGTAAGGATATCTATAAGGCCCGATGTTTGGAGGAACACTTCCTGGAATCAAATGAATAGTATGATCATGATCACGAATAGGTGGGAGTCCTTTGGGAGTTTCAAACACCTTGGAATGATTGTCCAAGACTTGTTGGAGATCTGCAGAAATAGATGATTTTGATGTCGGAACTTCTAGTGAGCATAATTGTGCAATTACGCCTCGTTTTTATTTCTTTAGAAGCTTTTTCATGACATTAGAGCTTATTATCCTTCCCGGCTTCCCTTCAATACCCCGTAATTCGACTTCCTTTCCTTCTGAAAAAAATTTCAAGAAAAGTTCTTGAAAATTAAAAGCTACCGTCCCCAAAGATTGTAACAATTGTACTCCTAGTACAACATCAGCACCTCCCATAGGAATGGAAAGCATTGGACTAGTCAATACATATTCCCCCATGGTTAGCTTGATATTATGGCATTTTCCAGAGAAATTTATAGTTCCTCCATTTGCAACCATCACTTGACATTCGTTTCCAGTATAGGAAATACTCCACTCCTTGGCTACCTTATGTTAGCCATCTATGAATTTTTTGTCAAGAAAACAAAGTGGCTAAATATTTTTTGAGCCTTCAAGAGATACATTTCCTATGAAAATCTATCATTCTTGAAGCCTCTCGTTGCCCCTTTTCTTTGAAAAGATCTTCACCGCTGTTTCCATAAGAAATCCTCACCGTCCGTGGAAAAATTATGCTCGTAAAGACCTCCATTTGCCCCTTGTATCCCCGCAAATTTCCCCATTTTAACCCTTTTTTCCCCTTCTAAACCCACCAAATTACCCCTTCAAAGGTCATATGAACCCCTTTGAGGAATGAACCCCTTCGTTTGATTGTAAAACCCCTCTTTCCCCATACCAGAACCTCATTTTAGCCTTGAAAAATGTTGTTTTTAGGCCAAAAAACCCATTTCTTATCATATAACAGGCTTAGCCCCTTTCGGCCCAGCCCCTAACCACTTCACCTCCATGAAACCAGGCGCTAAGACCAAGCGCTAAACCATACAATGCTTATCGCAATCGGAAGATTGGTCGGGATCATTGTTTCTTTGTTAAATGAAAGTTTCGATGCAAGAAGCATTTTATTCTATTGAGTGCAAGTGCAATACCCACCGTCAATTTGTAAAGATCTGACGGTCTGCGAAAATATTATCGCACCCCATAACATTCCTTTGTAACCCTTCGATTGTGATCTCCGCCGTTGATTCACATTTAGATCCAACGGCCATCGCAGCGCCGCTCCAATCGCCAATCAGAAATTTTAAAATGTGCCACTTTCTGTCTCCCCAATTGGCCGATACCCGATTGGATCCTGGCCGTTGAATCCACAAGAACCAACGGCCAGGATTTGATCTCAATCCATCCTTGTGTCCCCGATTGGTCACCCCTGATCCAATCGCGACTGTCGATCTTCCGCCGATTCGACGGTCCATATGCAATCGCAACATTGTCCCATCGGAGTTTTCCTCTTCAGATCTCGACCGTTCATCCCGCTGATCGGATGGCCCACATTGAAACCACCTTCGGCTTGAACCCACCTTACCAACCATGCATCTCCCCTTATCACGCTCCATCTGCCACTGTTGGATCTCACAGCCCTAGATCCGATGGCTAGCATCCATATCGCGTAACTTTGGCATCCTGACTTTAACGGTTTCAAATCACGCGATATGGGCCGTTTTATATCGCCACATGTTGAGCGGCGAACCATATCGCGTGATTTTGGGGAAAATTCTAAACTGCTTCATTTCAACATGAAAATTTTTTTTTTCCCTGGAAAACCACTTCCCCTCTTCCACCTCTGAACATTCTTCCATGCAATCCCAACCGTTGATCTATATAGATCAACAATCCTCATTCCATTGCGTTCCCCATTCATGTTTTTTCATCGCGCTACCACAGAGTCTCATCGGCTGATCTCCATCGTTGATCTCCTCCTGAGATCCAATGGTTCATAATCAATCGCCCTTTGCCCATGCTGGTCCCACCATGTAAAGCTGATTTCATTGCATTTTCATAACTTTCCTTTGTATTCTATCTAACATCAAAACTTTATGTTATAACATTAAAGTTTATTCCTTTCGCCCAATCTCCCAAAAGCAATCCCCACGGTAAATCTTGACCGTCGATCATCATTAGCCCACCTAATCTAATGGCCCAGAGCTGTTTCTTCATGAGGCCACCATCAGATCAGTCTTTCACTGTTCCACTACATTTTACAGTCATTTTCCACTGCATCCACCGCTTTCACCATGTATGTGTTGCCATCTCCTCAGCCCTCCACAACATCCAACTCCACCCCCGCATGGTTTTCTTAACATTGTTTCTGTCTTTTTGCAAGGTTACAAACGACGAAAGCCATTCTTTTCTACACAGTCACTATTAGTGACACAGTAGCGTCGATGAAGTTTTATCAGAGCCAGAGATTGCAGGAAAACTCCTGAGAGGGTTTTAAATGCATATTTTATCCAAATCAGGTGTTTAAATCCATTTAAAATCTCTAGCACCATAAGCCCTTGCAAAATCATAGACATAGACAGTCAATGAAGTGGCAAAGAGTATCAGTAACAGATTAAAGAGTTTTAAAGCCTGTAACTGAAGATTTTAAGCTTTAATTCAATGATTAAAGGGCGAATGTACCATATTGAAGACCATATGATTAACACAGAAGGCCTAATGAGGCCTAAAGTACAGAAAGAAATATTATCAGTGTCTCACATCAGTAGAAGGTTCTTTCCCGTGAAAGGACAAGTTCCCATACTGTTTTGTGTTCTACATCGAGCTCCGGAGAAGATCTACACTGTGACATAAAGTCCTATTGTTTCCAGAGCATTTTTTATGCAGTATGGCAGACCTGAAAGTCATTTATCTTCCTTTTTCTATTCACCAGAGTACTACAGAGTACTACAACCTAAAGTACATTAAAGAACATACCTGAAGTTAAAATCAGCCTGTCGAAGACTACTCTTTCATCCAAAGAGTATTGAAGATTAATGCTTAGATATTAAGACAGAATGGGCCTCGAGCCACTCTTCTACTTATGTTTTATTTTTTCATTTAAGTTTCATCTACCTCCTCTGCCTCTCTTTCAGCTATAAGAACTCAAGAAAAACACATTGTAAAGGTTGTTGGTTGTTGATCGGATATCTATGAATTGTAAGTTGTTTCTCTTGAGATATAGTTCTGTGTGTAAAGTTGTAAGATGGGCTGAGGAAGATGTTTTAAAACTAAATATCAAGTTGTTGGACAATGTTGTATATGACTGGTGTTGCTCTTTAATATGACAAGCACATGTCTTTGGATCTTGATTTAAAGCAGCGGTGATGTGTTCTACCTTTGTCTCTGTTTTCCTTCTGTAATTCATTACATTTCATTTCTCTAGTAAGAATAAAAAATTTGGCTTAGGATATACCCTTGCATGGTACCCTAATTCTCCTTCTCTTCTTATCTTTGATGTTTTCTACTGATTGTGCTATCTGAGAACTAATTCAAGATAATTTAACCAGTCTAGTAGCTGTTATTCACTGCTAACTGATGTATGAATTTATGAATCTGTTCTTAGATGTTCTTGTCTGGTTTTAATTGAAAAAATTGGGATACTAGGAGTTTAGAATGCTAATTCTGTCTCACTAGGGTCTTTTTCAGTCAATTGAACCTTTCTAAGTTCCCCTAAGTTGAATGTCGAAGCATTGAAAGTTCAAAGCCTTTCTCTGATCTTAGGCTTCACCTTTGTGTTTAAATCTTAAGTGTTTCTTGTTGTCTGAAGAGTTTGCCCCTTAGGAGTTTGATCATAGGTGTTTAAGGCATGCCCTGTCCCTAGATTTGCTTCCTAAGTGGTCACCTTGGAGGTTTCCTTGTCATTCACCTTCATTCCCTATCATTTCATACCACATTATCATCTTTAAAGATCCTCTGTTTTAGATGAATAGCCCAATTGAAAGCCTTGGATACTGAATAGCAAGTAAACCCTTTTATGACTCCATTTCCCAATGGTCTTGAGTGTTCCCTGAAGTATCTCTCCTTTTCCTAGAATCCTCTTTGCTCACCCTTTGTCTTATTTTGAACCCTTCATTCATGTTTCCCCACAACCAAACAAACAAAACAAAACAAACCTTGTGCCTTATAACTAGCCTAATACCTTGAAACTAAACCTCAAAGACATATCTATCTTTGCTTTTATAGAGAGATCCCTCTCTGGACCCAGGAGGGCTAGATCCTGAGGTCCCAAAGTGGTTTTGATGTTGTCTTATCTTTTGGTAGAGCCAAACCTGCCAAAACATAGGAACCCCAACATAATGGCGACTCCACTGGGGAGCTTTGAGTAAAACACACCTTTAAACACTTCTAAGAACTCAAAGAAGACCATAGTAGCCTGAGTTTGGTGGTTAATCACTGTGGTGGACAGTAAACCTTCTTGAAATACTTTAAACCCTCCACCTGGTGACTCCACAGTCCCTTAATGACTAAAGACTCCACTAGTGATCAGTAGGCATGCTGATTATCTTGGTTTTCACAAGACTCCACTAGGAGACCAACCTTCATTACAACATCAACGATATTAGAAGTAACAAGTAGGATTAAGCTTCTTTGTCTGAAGGCAAACATACTGGCTTCAAGAACCATTCATACTAGAGCTTATCCTAACCCAAACCCACCTAAAATAGTTGACAACCCTGAGAGCATTCTTAGGAAATATCCCACCCCTAGGAAGTCAACTAGTATCAGAACCATCCATAGAGCTAAATCTGCACCAGAAGACTTTACAGCTCTATCACACACTCTTTTTGACTTAGGCTCACAAAGCAGCTTACCAAGAACTAAGTCATTCAGTGCTTTAGATCAGTCAGACCTCGAGCTTCCTGGTTCACCATATCATAGTGGTCAACATATTAGGGATAGAGAGACCCCTCCATCTACACCTCCTGACATTAATTTCATTCAAAACTTGGGGCTCTATCACCCTAAATCAGCTCAACAGAGTGTTGCTGGTCCTAGTATTCCTATCATCCACATACCTGCTGCTCAAGCCAATCCTTTACCTCCTTAGAACATCATCATGGCAGCCTGGTACACACCTCTGGTGTTACCAAAGCCTCTAGTGCCTTTACCCAATGATTATGAGTCAAAAATCCCACATTTCACTACAAATGAGTCTACCACAGCTCAACACCATGTAGATAGGATGGAAGATTCCTTTGACTATATGGAGATAGATGATGAGACAGTTAAGATGAGAATCTTTGCCTAGAGTTTAGGAGGAGACGTGAAAAAGTGGTTTAAAGGCCTACCTCCTAATAGTATCCATTATATTCCCTCTTTATATCAATCCTTCATAAACAAATGGGAATTCAAGACCAACCCTCTCCAAATCTTAGCAGAATACAAGAATCTTAAAAGAAATGCAGGAGATAGTGTCCATGACTATTCTACAAGGTTTAACAGTGTTTACAACGCTCTTCCTCCACACATGAAACCTCCCCAAGGTATTGCTTTAGTGAAATATCCTGAAGGCTTCGATGCTGACATGGCCTACCAGCTTAGGGAGAGAGATTATAACACATTGGAAGATATGCGAAAAGGAGTAGTGGTTGTAGAAGCTAACCTGATTGAAAAGAGTGCCAGGATGATGTCTGAGAAAAGGGTAACATATAGGGATGACACTGCAGTTTCCATATCTGATCCCAAATATGACAGTCTAGCCAAAAACGTGGAAAGGCTAGAGAAAATGATGGAGAAAATGGTTGTCACAGTCAGTAATCAGAACATAAACCAAAATCAAAACCGGAACCAGAAATTTAGGAGAAACAATCCCCCAAACAGACAGAGAGACTCTGATCAACAAGTCATACCCTCATTTCAAGAGAACTTCCTTGATGAGGATGAGGGGATAATAGAAGAGTCTGAGGGAACCACAGTAAACATGGTGGAAATAGACAACTCAATCCACAACTGTTCCACAGAAGACAATCAGACCTCACACTCACATTGGGATGAGGAAAGGTTAGAATCTGAGGATTATAGGCTAGGATTTGAAAATGCCATCATTCAGGTCAGGGAATAGTATGAACTTAGAAGCAAGAAGAGCTTAGACACTTCCAAACCCAAAGCTTCTGACATTACCATTAAGAAGAGGCATGAGAAAACTCCTAAGGCGACTGTTGAAAGAAAAAAATTAGCAGCTGAGAGTTCTGGAAGGAAAAAAGAAAAAGACAACCAAAATACTGATAAACAAAGTCAACAAACTAGTAGCACTAGCACTGCAACTAATGCTCCTAATAAAATAGCTGCAAACACAGTACATAGTGAGAATCAACACATTGATTCTGCCACTAAAATAGTGGTTGGAAAAACAGAGTTGAGTCTTGCAAAGAGTCAATCTCCCTTCAATTTGGAGAGTGATATTGCTAAAATTAAAATCTTTGTCCCACTCTCTGAGTTGGCCACTGAGGATGTAAATAAAGGCCAAATTTTGAAAGCTTTAAATCTAGGTGAAAATAGTGACACTATCAATCTAAGTGATGATCAACGAGCCCTTCTGTTTGATCCAAAGATAGAAGGAAAGTTTAAGGAAGGGGTAGTACCTCCTTTTTATATCAGCCTCAATATCCATGACAAGATCCTTCACAACGCAATGCATGACTCTGGGGCATCAAACAACCTAATTCCTAAGGTAGTTATGGAGAATTTAGACCTAGAGATAACCCGACCTTATAAGGATTTGTATTCATTTGACTCTAGCAGAGTGAAGTGCCTTGGCCTAATCAAAGATATTTGTGTGAACCTGACCCAGATTCTAGAAAAATTCATGGTTATGGATGTTGTGGTGGCAGATGTGCCACCTAACTATGGCATGTTGTTTTCCAGGTCATGGGGAGCCAAGCTGCAAGGTACAATGCAGATGGATGTGTCATATGCCACAATCCCTATCTTTAGCCAGCTTAGGAGACTGTATAGAGAGGCACAAATGAAGTTTATGGTGAGCAGCCCTGAAAAACCTAAAAATTCACCTCTATACTATGTCCACATGGATCTAGACTCCTTTATCCTTTGCAATGATGAAACCATAGATTAGCCCGAGCTAGAAGACAGAGATGCGAACAATAGAGTCGATCCCATATATTTTAACATAATGGCCACTGTAGACATAGAAGAAAACGAAGAAGAAAACTTTGGACAGTGCACTAAATCAAAAACTCAGAGTGAACAAGAACAAGATTACAAACAGCTGACTAGTCATCTCTCTGAACTCCATACACATCACGAAGAGAAAAACACTCCACACCACGATGCACACCCCATATTATAACATAACAATGAAACCAACATTAGGGAGGAAAATGATGATAAACCTGAAAACGATACCTTATGGAGAATGAATTTCGATGGGTCTTGCACTAGAAGGAATGCAGGAGCCGGAGTGTGGTTACATAAAACTGAGGGTGACTATGCTGAGAGTCGTGCCTTTAAACTGCACTTTAAATGTACAAACAATATCGCAGAGTATGAGGCTCTCATCTTAGGCTTGAATTTACTGAAAAAACTAGGAGCCCGAAGGATAGCTGTTCACGGAGACTCTGAGTTAGTCATAAAACAAGTAAACAGAGAATACACAGCGAAGCACCCTAGATTGAGAGCATCTAGAAATGATGCTATGGATTTACTGAAAACTTTTGTAGAGTATAAAATTGTGTTTGTTCCTAGGAGTCAGAACATTGTTGCAAATGGATTAGCCTGCATAGCTAGTTCATTTCATAAATCACCTAGTGACAAACAAATCATCATTCAAACGAAATATAGACCTGCAGTGCCTGATAATGAGAAATATTGGCAGGTCTTTGAGGGAAACAAGCAGATAGAGGATTTCTTGATTTGCAGGAACGAGTTCGAATTCTCTGATTTAGACTCTAAATCCGATGAAAGATGCCTGAGTGAAGAGCCCCCTGACGAAGAAAGATCGCCACATAACGTAGAAATAAACATGTTAACTAAAGAACTTGGAACTTGTTAGGGTCCCGTGATTTAGTTGATTGGCAAGCCAAGTGACAGGGTAACATCAAACCAATCTTTGGAGCCCAAGGACCTAGCCTTCCTAGAATCAGAGAGGGCTCTCTCTATTTGTGTAAGGGATATCTATGTGTTTTGCTTCTTATGTTTTTGATTTTAGGCTAGTTATGAAGTAGGTTTTTGTTTTTGTTCTTAGGTTTGTGAGGGATGAACAAATCAAAGACTAAGATAGATAAGAAGATTGTCAGATCAACTGGGCTATGGGGCCGATTTGATCAAAGTAAAATGGATCTTTGGGTAAAATGGAGTGGGATGGACACTAAGTTTGTGAAGAACAAAGGCTTTCAAACATATATAGTTCAATAGCTAACATAAACATGGTAGGGCTAACCATTAATCATGAGAAATGTAACTATAAACTGATAAATGCATAGAAATAAACATTCAAGCAATACATAGAGATATATGACTCTCTAACTTTAGGAAATTGCTATTAGACTTTGGGGAAAGACAGTTAAGACAAACAAATAACTCAAATCACTATGAGGAAATGCCTAGACATAGTATTTCAAGCTATCAGGATCTTTGAAGTAAGATCGCATAGTTTTAGGCAAAGGGCAAGATCAGTACAAGACCTCCTTGGTTCAACTAAGAAAATAAAACAATCAAAGAAAGGTTTCAGAGGTGAAGCTATGACTAACCATGAGTAATAAGGGCATACCGTGAATCATACTTAGCATGAATAAAACCATAAATGAAACAAGCAAACAATTTCTTCAGTTATCAAAGAGCAATCAAGGATTCTTTGATGTGACTAAGAAGGAAGAAAACATAGAAGCTATAAAGAAACATGAAATCTGAGGTGCCTCCAAGGGCATGTCTCAAATCTATTCTCTACTGTCTTATAGCAAGCAAGAGCATGAAATATGAATGAAAACTAAGAAAACATAACAGAGAGGGACACTATACCATTTTACCAAGTCAAGGAATCCAACAACAGTCCTCTTTCATCATCCAAAACATTCAAGAAACTATCCAATGCATGAGACAAGTGTTTCTTCCAAGCTTGTATAACCATATATTGCTCTATATCATCAATTTCAACCTTATTTACAATGAATTCTCTTGGAATATATAGGCCAAGATGAGGGAAAACCTCCTAGTGCAACTTGCAATCTCGTTGGCCCATAAAAAATATATGATTTTGTCCTTGAGGCTTTGCAAAGCCCAAGGCACAAAATATCTAATAAAATATCTTAAAAATGCTAAAAAAGGAAAATAAATTGACTTTTCATAACTAACCATGGCCAAAAATAGCTAAACGCACATGAGGAAAAGTCACTTTGGAAAAGTGCATTTTTCACAAAAATACTTAAGAAAAATATCAGCAAAAAGTATTCTGTCTTGTGGGCAACTTTTGGAAGCCTTCCTGATGTCGAAATGAGGCCTGTGATGGCTCGTTGGAAAGCTCTGAATGTCTATTTTCTGAAAATGCTTATTTTTTTCCAAACTGATCACTGGAAGTCTATCAAAGACTAACCTGTGTGTAAAAACCCAAAAAATAGACTTTGCTGATAAACGGGGCAGAGTGTGGAAAAAGTGACTATTTTTTGCCATTTTGGGGGACCAAAAAATCTTCAATTGATTTGAAAATTGCTGAGTAGATGCCCCTGAAATTATGGCATCCAATGATACCATTTTAATCCTTTTAGGATGTCCCAAACAGAAATGGCGATGCCCATGATTTTTAGCCAAAAGCTCAAAAATGACAAAAAACCAAAAATTGTTGAATTTTGCCCAATTTTGGCGAGCATGACCCTCAAGGGTTTTCAGAAAAATGCTGAGAAGTTGAGGCCAAAATTTGGAGACTTGAGGTGTCCCTCTTCATTTTTGGTGCTGGGCGCCTCTTTTGAGCTTCCTTGAGTTTCTCCTATGTGGCCTTCAATTTCCGTCGGGCGAACTGATTAAGCTTCTTAAAGTGGCCGGTCATCCTCCTTTGAAGGTCCAAATCTCTATTGGCATTTTCCAACTTATTCTCCAAGTGATCAATCACCCTCTCAAGCCATGCTTCTCGATTGTTTTCTATCTCTTGGGTGAACAAAGTAGTGAGAGGAAAAGATTGGAAAAGGGCAGCTTCTTCCTCCTTTTGTTTCTCTAAGGCTCTTCTGAGTCCCATGGTCCTTGGCCTCTTTCTTCTTGGCTGATCTTCATCTTCGCTATCATTGAACTCGCCCATGAGTTCTTCTAGCTTAATTTATGCCTTGGAGGCCTCTTTTTAATATTTTATGGCCCATGTCTCATATACCGCCATGTGGACACTCATCTATTTGTTTTGTGTTTGCAAAAAATGAATGAAGTTTCTAAACCTCTCTAGATCTGCCCTCAAATTTTGAATTTTTTCTTCTCTATTGATCAAGAGAGACTCTAGGATTCGGGCCTCATTGTCGCTATCATCACTTTGGATCTGAATTATGTCAAAGTCCCTCTCCTTCTCATGGTTGCTTTCTTCTTTCTCCTTTCTCTTGCTTTGGGTGGTCTTCTTGGTCTTCCTCCTCTTGGGTAATTCGACAATGGGTTCCTTGGGAAACTTCCCCTTGCTTCGGAGGGCCCTAGTAACATTTGGAGTTATAGTTTGAGGCACTCTTTTCCTTGATGTCTGGGACTTTGCCACTTTTGGAGAATAAAGCATGACCCCTTGCCTAGGAGAGGCAGGTAGCACATGCTCTGTTTGCTCTTTTCCCTTGCTACTTCCCTCATCATCCTTGCCACTGTTTTGAGTTTCTTCATGAATGCTTTGACTATTTTCTTGCATGTCTTTTTGAGGGCTGCCCTCTTTACTCTTGTCCTTGCTTTCTTTAGGACTTTTAGGCTCTGTCTCCTCAATGTTTTGGGCTTTATCTTCATCATTTTTGTTGCTGTGAGGGCTACCAAAATCCTGATCAAATTGTTCAATTTCCTCATCATTTCCCTCCTCACTATTTTTCTCTTTTTCATGGTGCTTTTCTTTATCACTGTGATGCATATCATCATTGTGTTTTTCTTCACTTTTCTACCTTTCCTCCTTTGTCTTTCGCTCTTCCTCATCATCTTTGCTCTTCTTCACTCGCTGCCTTTCCTCCTTGTCTTGCTCTTCTTCATTTTGCTATCTTTCCTCACTATCATGCTCTTCTTCTTCATGCGCTTCTTCTTCATTATGCTGCTCTTCTTCACTAATCATGGGAAATTTTAGCTTCTTGGGAATGGGCTTCTTGAAGAAGGCGAAAGATGCTGATTGGAAGGTGAAGGAGATGCATGGGATGAAGGAACAGTGGGGAAATCTAGATGTGTAATGGAAGTGTTCCAAGAGATTCCCTTCTTCTCAAGTTGATGAAGAATGACAATCTTGATAAGGGAATGATGGAAAAGGCAAGCTGACTGCTGAGAAGGAGGTATTCTTTGAACAGTGGAGGCCATATTTTCAATACTTATATGGAGGAAAAAGGGGAGTTTTAACAATTGGGCTCTTGTGAAGTGTATGAGAAACTGGACATGGTAGGCATAGACCCGGGAAAACCTTCCCTCGCATGTGAAATATTTCATGATTATCTTCATGAGGGGAGCATAACTAGTTAATGGACATGAAAAAAGAAATATGGATGGACATGTATCCCGATGCTCTGGCTTCAAAAAGGGTTTGTACTGTTCTGAGTCTAGGTAGCTCTATTTAAACCATTTTTCCCCGACATAAGTGATTTTGGTAGCTTTGGAAATGGATCTAGGAGAAAACTTGAAATCCAAGCCTGCCATCTAAAAGTGTTTCCCTTGAAATCTCAAATCACATAGATGTGTCAAAGGGAGATAGATTTTCACCTCCTGAACCCTTTGAAAAAACTCTAGAAATCCAACTTCATGAAAGTTAAACAAGATTGATGGATGAGCATTTACCTCTTCAGTTGAAACAGGTTCGAACCTCTTGTGAGGGCCACTTCTACTGTCTTACCTTGGAGGCATTTTTGTTTTGGATACTCTTTGCTAGTTGAATAAGACAAACTGTCTCAAATGGTTTCCCAACCCCACACTTTGTCCTCCTTATAAGTCACTGTGCCTCTTTGATGCCAATCAAACAAGTAATTTTCAAATGAAAAACAAAATCAATTCATCACTATGCTTGAGCAAGGATTTTAAAGAAGATGTGTTTGTGTTTCCTTGTTGAACAAGGATCTCATTTTTTTTGAAAAAAACACCTTTCCCTCCAAACAATGCTCTTTTTCTATTCACTGTTCTTTACAAAGTAAAACAAGACACCCTCAACTGACTTAAAAAACCTTTCAACACAGACTTTGCTTTTTGAACTATGGAGGCTGCACAGAGTTTATTATCTCATAACACAAAAAGGAACTCTTTATATTTACCAAGCCTTCATCTTCTAACCACTATCTAGATTATCAAAAAATGTTTTGAGATCTCTCCAAACTCCATTTATCTGTCTAGCAGCCGTGGGCTAGTTTTAGTTTTTTAATAACACAATCAAAGAGCCTTCAAATTGACATAATAAACATCCCTTTTCATTCACTGTTTTATCCTCTGAGTTTTTAACAAACTCTTCTCCTTATAGAAACTATGGGCTATCACTGTCTTTAAAGGCAGCTAGGGCTCTCTCACACTGATAACAGCACCCTCCCTTATCACTGTATTGATTTTTGACATCTATAGCAACAAAAACCCTGTGATTTTGACCAAATACCCTACCCTCTAATCACTGTTTCTTCCTTGTAAAACACAACATCTATACCCCCTTTAGAATTTGAAATTTACCAAGAGGTAATGGAAGATACCTTGAATAATGCTTATGGACCTTGGTTGATTGATTGAGCAGCTCCAAAGAGTCTTTGAAGGCATTTTTGGGAGTTAAAAGAAGAGCGACACGTTTACTGCAGAGGGCGTCGCGTAATGGAGGTTGTCGGGTTGGCGTTCGGGAGTTTGGTGAACGGGCGCACCGCGCACCGCTAGAGGTGCGTCACGCAATCGTTAAAAATCTGTGTATATGCACTCGCAGGTGCGCCACACATTTCTACAGGCGCGCCACGCAGGTCTGAGCTCGAAAAAACTTGAAGAAAACCCGAAATGACTTGGTTTCTCCAGCGAGTAGTCAATGGGCATTTTCTTTTGCTCTTGAGTTTACAAATGAGGCCTTTTAAACAATCTCTCTGCCTTTTTATTTGAAAAAGGATTCAAATGTCCTCATATCATGCTTTGGAGGGTTTATATGTTTTGAAAAGGCCTTTTTGTTTTGCCAAAACATTAATCACTATTTTTGTAATTTCATCACCTTTAAAATATTACAAAGACCCATATTCGATCAAGTTCTATAACAAAAATTTCATGGTGAGCCTTTTTGTGAAGACGCCATAGTCATGGATTTTGTTGAAGTAAAAAGGCCTCTTTAAGAAACAAAACCCCTTTCACTGCCTTTTCACTTGGGAAATAACTCTGTCATTGTTTTTCCTTTAAAGGGAAATGCTTAGGAGCCATATCAAGGACTTTTGATGCATCTTTTGCCATATCTCTTGGAAGGAAATGAACTACAATTCTAGAACTCATTTTGGCAATTCAACTCTCTTGATCTTTGATGATGATTTAAGCCCCTTGTGAAGTTGATCAAAAACTGTTAGGTGCCCTTGGACATTTTCCTTTGACTGTGGATGAAGCTTTGTTTAAACTCACCAATGGCTTGATCCATATCCTTTCCTCACATTGATGAGCTTGTTCCAAGTTTTGTTCACTTTAGCTTTAGATTGCCTTTGAAGGAGACCTTTGATAGAAGAAAAAACAAAGCTTCTTTGAATACCATAATATCACTGCTTGGCCTATGTTTAACACTAGCCCTCCACTCATAAACCTTGAATTGTTTTCTATTGATTTCCACTCTGTCTTTCAAACAGTGAAACCATGTAAGCATTCCTTGAAACACCACTGCTGTGTCAGTGGTTTCATCCATTGGAGAAAAAGGTGTAAACAAGTTTTTTAGGCGATTTGCAACATTGTTAGCCTTGTGCTCTTTGAATGAGGCCATACCTTTGTTCCTGATCCTCTGCTTGTTAAATGAAGGAGGCCTTTATCATGTTCCTAACCATCTACTTTTATATGAAGGAGGTTAACATAATATTCCCAAACCATCTGCTCTTGCATGGAGGAGGTTTACATCAAGTGACATTTCATCCCTTTCTCAAATTGTGTCATCTTTCCTTGTAATGCCTATCTCTGCTTGGTATATCACAGTAAGTAATAAAAGTGAAAATTTGACAATATGCCATGAGGGGCATGCTCTGAGATGTGTATGTTGTTGATAGAATACCTTTGTGAATCTTTTGACCCCAGGAGAAAAATGACTTGTATCTGTAGAGTATTACTTGCTAGTTATTAGTCACTAACCTTTTTTACTGTGTTTGCAGAAGTTCATTGAATTACCTCTCTGTCCAATACTCTTATCCCAGGCTCAAAACAACAAGAGAAGCAGTTGTCTTCTCATGTTTAGTTTAATAATGTCTTCTGGAACACTGGTACATTTCTGCTTTTGAAAAAGACACTAAAACACTATAGATCAACACAATATCATTTTGGATTTTGAAACATGCACTGCTTAGACACCAAGACTTGTTAGTGGCATGACCTAAGGGTGTATCAAGCTTTGTTTGCAGAATAGGAAGGCCATCTATGACTGGTTGGTATTAGACAGAGGTTATTTTGGCTTAGGATAGTTTGCCAAGGAAGGATTTCCTAAAGCGCCACTACCTAACTTAGGGGAGATCTTTGACAGATTTGGAGTATTCTATTTGGTATGACCAGATCTTAAGATGACATATGACCAGAGGTAGGGTGGCTGACATTCTTATCAATCAGTTGGTTAATGAATGACCTGGGGATGAGGGTGAATTACAGCAGATGACCTTAGCTTATGAAAACTGATGGACAAGCTTGTATGACTGAAACTAGATAGGGCTTGACAACTAGGTTTTTCTCATCATAGGTTGATTGAAAAAGGTAGAAGGAAAAAAATGTTTAGGGGTGTTTTCTAGCTGACAAATTTGACAAATTGGGGATCAACTTCTAGAAAACTTGGCTTTAAAAACTAGTCATCATCAACAGTTGAAAAATACTAATGACTAACAGTGGCTCCATTTGGGGAGGGCAGCTCCTTTTCAGGAGGTGTCCAGAATTTCAGATCTCTGTCCTTTGAAGACCAATGCCTTTATCCATTGACGCAAATTTCTTTCTTCCTTGATGCTATTTCTTAAAATTGACAGCATGATTAGCATCAAATTCATTTCTACCTACCCTGCTACATTTCATAACATTTTTTCTTCTTTCGGGTGCATTTGGATTGGCAACCCTTTGACATAATATTTTTGAAAAATGACAGTATCTAATTCTACACTTATATCTGTCGGGAGTTCAGATTAAGCTGATGAACTCCTTTGTTTCTCTATCTATGCTGGATCAACTATCAAGGTTAAGCTATTTGACAGGATTTTATTCTCTATCCTAAAACATGAAATTGAAAAATGACTTAAATCAAGATTAGACAGTCTAATTTGTCATGTACTTGTGGCATGAAAGACAAGCTACACACAAATATTATTTTTCATAAAATGAAATCTAGAAAATCAGGGCTAGGATACACAGTTTGTTTTTCATCCTTAATTTCCTCTTTGGTTATGTTTTGAGCATGTGGAACCAATATCTTTTCCTAATCTATTTTCTTTGATAAGTCAAGCTTACACAATATTGACTATCTTTCCTCTCACTAACTTATCAACAAATAAATTTAAAACATGTTCAGTTATGATTAGGCTAGATAACTGAACAAGATATTTTGAGCACTAGTAGCATCATTTAGACTTGCGCGCTTTCAGAATGACTATTTTTTGAACATGGGGCTTTCTTTCTATTTTTCAAACCACCCTCTTTTTCTATTTTTCTATTGTTTTTGAATTTTCTGTTTTTGATTTATTTTTCAAACAATGGTATATACAATGATTGAAAAATGTTTTAACGTAGAAATCCTGGAAATGGTGAAACTTAAGCATCTTATCTTCATAAGGATCTCCTACCACTCTTGGTCCACTCAGCTCTTGAAAAGAAAAATTTGGAAAATTTTCTCTTTCAAGCATGACATAAGGATTCATGCATGAATCTCTAAACAACCCCGTATCTTCCCGTTGTACCTCTTTATACCTCTGATTTCCACTCCTTTTGTTGTACATATTTTTCAAATAATGCAGATATTCTTTTTCATTTTTGAAGTATATGATGACATCATCAAGGTATGTCAGAATGCAGAAATTCAGAACTAGAAACATGGCTTTTAGGAGCATGTTTTTGATATCCAGTGGTTTTGCAATTCTGGGTTTGAAGATGGAACTACTTCCAGCATACTTGAAAAATTCTTTGAGTTGTTTGCTTTGCAAAGGAAACATTTGGCGATACCCTGAAACATCATTTTGCAAAGACACATGATTAAAAGCACTTATCATTGGTATATCATGGTCTTGGGTAGGAAGGATAAAATTTCTATCACAAGGGTGTGTATTAGTATTTCTAAAATCAAAACAGATCCTATGACCAGCTGTTTTATCTTTGACTACTACTGTTTGGTCCAGATTTTTGTATTTTCTTTTATCGAAGTTGTTTCTTGGAGTGACGGCAGTGGCATAGTGTTTCTCACTGTTTTCTCTATATGAAGTATTATTTTGAACAAGATTGCAAATTCTAGTAGTTCTAAGTATTTGGTGGAGTGACAGAATGCCAGCTAGTTCAAACAACTCAGGTATATTTGGACTGCAGTCATCATATCCTTTCATAAGAAGTTTTTTAGACATGTTTCCTGGATTTTGAGCTGTTATGGCTACAGTCAAGGTTTCATTTGAAGGGGTAGAGTTATGTGATGGTAAATCCTTAAGGTATGGTAAGAACATTAAGCTTCCTTGTCCCTGATTTCCAAAGAGGTTTGTGATATGCAAGTATTCTAATGCATATGTTCTGAAAAAGTCTCATGATGTTACTGCTGATGTTTGCCTAAGGTTTGAGCAATTTGCTTGATGGTACATAATGGTTCGTGCTTCTTGCTCTATCACTGTTTAAAATGGAACAAACTCTCTTTCCTCAAGACATAATTGATCATGGTCATGATAATTCTGAGTGTCTAGTTCATCATAGAGAACTTGGGGCAGCTGATGTGGTGGGTCTAAGTTTGTTTCAAATCCTTCTGACTGTTCTTCAATGTCTTCATTAGTGTGTAAAATGAAAGAGTTCAGATCAAAATGCAAGGAGTACATCGGGATGTTATCTGGCCTTTCTTGATTACTGACCATATATTTCATGTGTGATTCCCGATAGAGTATTCTAGTTTGGTTAAACACGGGAATAGTGGCATAGGACATATCAAGTTGAATATTTCCCTAAAGCTTAGCTCCCCAAGTTCTGGATAAAAGCATTCCGTACTTGGGGGGAATTTCTGCTACCACTGTGTCCATGATCAAGTGTTTTGCAGGTATTTGGGCCAAACTGAAACAAAGATCTTTGATTAAGCCTAGACACTTGACTCTACTCGAATCAAATGAATATAAGTATTTATATGGTCTTGTTATTTCTAGGCCTAATCTTTCCATCACAACATTTGGCATGAGATTATGCGAGGCCCCGGAGTCTAGCATGGCATTGTGCAGGATTTGGTCATGGATATTCAGACTGATGTAAAATGGAAGAGTGGTTCCTTCTTGGAATTTCCCTTCTATTTTTGGACCAAACAACACTTCAAGAGTATCATCAGCTAGATTAAGGGTGTTTGCATCATTTCCTATATTCAGGACCTTTAACACTTGGGATTTATAAGAGTTTTGGGAGATAAGTTCAGTGAGAGGCATGGTAATCTTTATTTTGGCAATTTCTCCCTCAAAAATGAAGGGTGCTTGTAGTTTAGATAAGTTTGCTTCAATTTTTTCAGCCATGAATTTCTCTATGTTCTGATTTTTCTGACTTTGTTTTGGGATTTTGTTTGACATAGCCATCTATGGAATCTTGGTGGAGGTACTAGGAGAATCTGAGCCAAGACTTGTCTGAATAGCTTTATCTTTGTTTCAGTCAGTTTTCTTGACCATGATTTTGTTGCTATCCACTGCTTTTTTAAGGATGGTATCAGGGGTTTTAGCAGTGTCCGAGCTACCTTTCTTGGAGTTGTCCTAGTTTTTTATGCTTATAATATCGTACTGCCTATGAGCTTCTATTATGGCATTCTGAAAATCTATAGCAGGATCTTAGGGATCTTCATAGTTGGTTTCATTTTGGTTCGGAGAGAAGAAAGCTTGTTCTTCTTCTGTGAGGTAAACCTTACTCTCGTTATCAGAACCTATAAGGTTCAAATGATTTTCATCAATGGGTTCAGTATCCCTCTCATCCTCATCAACATAATTTTCATTAAAGGGTGGCCTAATTTGTTGGTCATTTTCCCTTAGTTTTTTTTGAGGTTGTTCTCTCCTAAAGTTTTGGTTTCGGTTTCGGTTTGGAGGGTTTGGCTGGTTGTCCCTAAGAGGTGTCTTTTCACTTATCTTTTCCCACATTTTCGCCATGGATCTAACCAAGTCATCTATTCTAGGATCTAAGGAAGGAGCTGAAGGGGAGACCTCATCCCGGTATGTGACTTTCCTTTCTGATCTGGTCCTAGCTCTTTTTTCTGCTAGGTTGGCTTCTGCACTTATGGCCACTTTTTTCATTTCCTCTAAGGTTGGGGGGTCTTTGTCTCTTAGTTGATAAGTCATGTTTGGGTCAAATCCTTCAGGTAACTTTGCTAAAGTTGAGCCAAGTGGAGGTTTGAAGTGAGGCAGGAGGGCATTATACACACTGTTGAACCTAGTGCAGTATTCCTGGACACTTTCCCCATTTTCCCTTTTTAGATTGTTATACTCTGATAGGATTTGAATGGGGTTATTTCTGATTTCCCACTTATTTATGAAGGTTTGGTAGAGTTCTGGGAGATCGTGGATGTTGTTTGGAGTTAAGCTCTTAAACCATTTTCTGGGTTCTCCGCCCAGGCTTTGGGCGAACATCCTCATTCTTATGGTCTCGTCCTCTATTTCCATGTATTCAAAGGCATCGCTAATTCTATCTACATGTTGTTGAGCGGTAGTAGACTCAACTCCGGTAAAGTGCGGGATTTTGGATTGATATTGATTTTGTAAAGGAGCCAAAGGGTGTGGCAACACCAAGGGTGCATACCAAGCTGCCATGGCGGGAGCTAATGGATGATTTACAATATGAGGGCTTGTAGGATGAGCTGAGGTGATTTGAACAGTAGTGGTTTGGATGGGTGTGGCAGATGTACTTGGGCTAGTGATCTGATTTTGAGCAGATCTGGGGTGGTAGGAGCCAAAGTGATGGAGAAGCTAAAAGTCGGGAGGTGTAGTAGGTGAGGCTTCTCTACTAGGACTCTGTGGTAGATCTAGGGGCTCAATATCGTCAAATTGTACCTTACTTTGTGACTTGCTTCTAAAGAGGGTTTTTGTTGATTTTAAGTCAAATGGGGAATCCTGCAAGGATGTGAGGTGTTCAGGTACTGATCTTGCTTTACGGATGGACCTATCGGTAGCTAAATTTCCAGTTTCGGAAGCTTGCCACAGAATCTTCTCTGGGTCATCTACTATGATAGGGGGATTTGGGTCCGAATGAGATCTGGTATAGATTCTTTGTGAAGCCAGATTTCGAATTCAGAGTTTAGAGAGGATGGTATTTGTGATTGTTTTGGATGGATGGCCTCTCTAGGGGTTTCGCTGATGTGAAGAATGGTCAAAACAAAAATGAAGGCTAGTGGAGTCGCCAGGTCGATTTCTTTGAGATCTATGGTCCATCACCCATACTATCAAAGATGCTTTCGGGAAAAAAAAGAGTCTTCTAGCAAACTTTGAGGTGAAGACTTGCAAGGAAGAGTGATCACTTGGTTTCAACAGTTTGCTAAGCTGTTTGGACAAGCTAATGGTTCTATTTGCAAGTTTATTTCTGTTTATCTCCTATGTTTAGGTGAAGTTTCTGAATCGCTAAGTTATACTTAGTTTGTCACTGATTACAGAGTTTGCACCATGAATTTTAAGTTTGTGGAAAGGATAAGTCAACAGAAAGGTATGGTTTATGAATTTTTGGTTTTTATGGAGTTTTTTGGCCTACTGGAGGCTAGTGGAGTAGGCAGGTGGAACTTGGTTGTTTTTATAGAGATGTAGCTATGGTCCAACACCAATAACTAGGAAAAGCCAATCTGGGGATGTTTTGGGGTTTTCTGAGTTTTTATGTGCAGCCTATGGTTTATTAGAGTGTTCTAAACCTGATTCATCACTTTGCTAGGGTAGTGAAAACAAAAAGAGTTTACTCTAAATGATTGTATGGAATGCTTTCCTGTTTAAATTATGAAAGACTAATGAATCTATAAGAGTTTGCTAGACTGTTATGTACTCATTTAGTCCCACCATGATCACCATTATGTTAGTGAGTGGTGGGATAAGTCAATCAAGTAGTATTCTTAAGACTGCTGAAATGTGTAGGGAATCTAAGTTTGTTTATCACTCATAGTCCCACCATGATCGCCATTATGTTAGGGTCCCATGATTTCGCCGATTGGCAAGCCAAGTGACAGGGTAACATCAAACCAATCTTTGGAGCCCAAGGACCTAGCCTTCCTGGAATCAGAGAGGGCTCTCTCTATTTGTGTAAGGGATATATGTGTGTTTGCTTCTTGTGTTTCTGATTTTAGGCTAGTTATGAAGTAGGTTTTTGGTTTTGTTAGGGTAACATCAAACTAATCTGGATCCAAAGACCTAGCCTTCTTGGACTCATAGAGGGCTCTCTCTATTCGTGTAGAATATACGTGTGTTTGCTTCTTGTGTTTCGATTTTAGGCTAGTTATGATAGGTTTTGGTTTTGTTTTTGGTTGTGAGGGATGGCAGTCAAATACTAAGATAAATAAGAAGATTGTGAGGATTAACTAGGCTATGGAATTGAAAAGGTCAAAGCTTGGACTAGACCAATACAAGGTATGTTGAAGGGCCGATTTGATCAAGGTAAAATGGATATTAAGGTAAAATGGAGTGGGATGGACACTAAGTTTGTGAAGAACAAAGGCTTTCAAACATAAATAGTTCAATAGCTAACATAAAAATGGTAGGGCTAACCATTAATCATGAGAAATGTAACTATAAATAGATAAATAAACATAAATAAACATTCAAGCAATACATAGAGATATATGATTCTCTAACTTTAGGAAATTGCTATCAGACTTTGGGGAAAGACAATTAAGACACACAAATAACTCAAAGCACTATGAGGAAATGCCTAAGCATAGTATTTCAAGCTATCGAGCACTTTGAAGTAAGATTGCATAGTTTTAAGCAAAGGGCAAGATCAGTACAAGACCTCCTTGGTTCAACAAATGACAATCAAACAATCAAAGAAAGGTTTCATAGGTGGAGCTATGACTAGCCATGAGTAAGCAGGGAATACCATGAATCATACTTAGCATGCATAAAACCATAAATGAAACAAGAAAACAATTTCTTCAGTTATCAAAGAGCAATCAAAGATTCTTTGATGTGACTAAGAAGGAAGAAAACATAGAAGCTATAAAGAAACAGGAAATCTGAGGTGCCTCCAAGGGCATGTCTCAAATCTATTCTCTATTGTCTTATAGCAAGTAAGAGCATGAAATATGAATAAAAAATAAGAAGACATAACAGAGAGGGACACTATACCATTTTACCAAGTCAAGGAATACAACTGCAGTTCTCTTTCATCATCCAAAAACATTCAAGAAACTATCCAATGCATGAGACAAGTGTTTCTTCCAAGCTTGTATAACCATATATTGATTTATATCATCAAGTTCAGCCTTATTCACAATGAAGTATCTTGGAATATATAGGCCAAGATGAGGGAAAACCTCCTAGTGCAACTTGCAATCTCATTGGCCCATCAAAAATATCTGATTTTGTCCTTGAGGCTTTGCAAAGCCCAAGGAACAAAATATCTATAGAAATATCCTAAAAATGCTAAAAAAGGAAAATATATTGACTTTTCATAACTAACCATGGCCAAAAATAGCTAAACGCACATGAGGAAAAGTCACTTTAGAAAAGTACATTTTTCACAAAAATACTTAAGAAAAATATCAGCAGAAAATCTTTTGTCTTGTGGGCAACATTTGGAAGCCTTCCAAATATCGAAACAAGGCCCATGATGGCTCGTTGGAAAGCTCTGAATGTATATTTTCTGAAAATTCTTATTTTTATCCAAAATGATCACTGAAAGTTTGTAAAAACATGACCTGTGTGAAAAAACCCATAAAATTGCCTTTGCTGATATACGGGACAGAGTGTGGAAAAAGTGAGTGTTTTTCACCATTTTGGGGGACCAAATCATCTTCAATTGATTTGAAAATAGTTGAGTAGATGCCCCTGAAATTATGGCATCCAATGATACCATTTTCATCCTTTTTGGATGTCCCAAACAGAAATGGCGATGCCCATGATTTTTAGCCAAAAGCCCAAAAATGGCAAAAAACCAAAAATTGTTGAATTTCGCCCAATTTTGGCGAGCATGACCCTCAAGGGTTTTCAAAAAAATGCGGATAAGCTGAGGCCAAAATTTGGAGACTTGAGGTGTCTTTCTTCATTTTTGGTGTCGGGCTCCTCTTTTGAGCTTCCTTGAGCTTTTCCCATGTGGCCTTCAATTTCTGTCGGGCGAACTGATTAAGCTTCTTATAGTGCCTGGTCATCCTCCTTTGAAGGTCCAAATCTCTATTGGCCTTTTCCAAATTCTTCTCCAAGTGATCATTCACCTCTCAAGCCATGCTTCTCGATTTTTTTCTATCTCTTGGGTGAACAAAGTAGTGAGAGGAAAAGATTAGAAAATGGTAGCTTCTTCCTCCTTTGTTTCTCTAAGGCTTTTCCGAGTCCCATCGTCTTTGGCCTCTTTCTTCTTGGCTGATCTTCATCTTCACTATCATTGAACTAGCCCATGAGTTCTTCCAACTTAATTTGTGCCTTGGAGGCCTCTTTTTGATATTTGATGGCCCGTGTCTCATATACCTCCATGTGGACACTCATCTGTTTTTTTTGTGTTTGCAAAAAGTGAATGAAGTTTCTAGACCTCTCTAGATCTGCCCTCAAATTATGAATTTTTTCTTCTCTATTGATCAAGAGAGACTCTAGGATTCGGGCCTCATTGTCGTTATCATCAATTTGGATCTAAATTATGTCAAAGTCCCTCTCCTTCTCATGCCTGATTTCTTCTTTATCCTTTCCCTTGCTTTGGGTGGCCTTATTGGTCTTCCTCCTCTTGGGTAATTTGACAATGGGTTGCTTGGGAAACTTCCCCTTGCTTCGGAGGGCCCTAGTAACATTTAAAGTTATAGTTTGAGGCACTATTTTCTTTGATGTCTGGGGCTTTGTCACTTTTGGAGAAGAAAGCATGGCGCCTTGCCTAGGAGAGGCAGCTAGCACATGCTCTATTTGATCTTTTCCCTTGCTACTTCCCTTATCATCCTTGCCACTGTTTTGAGTTTCTTCATGAATGCTTTGACTGTCATCTTGCATGTCTTTTTGAGGGCTGCCCTCTTTACTCTTGTCATTTCTTTCTTTAGGACTTTGAGGCTCTGTCTCCTCAATGTTTTGGGCTTCATCTTCATCATTTTTGTTGCTATGAGGGCTACCAATATCCTCATCAAACTGTTCAATTTCCTCATCATTTCCCTCCTCACTGTTTTTCTCTTTTTCATGGCACTTTTCTTATTCACTGTGCTGCATATCATCACTGTGTTTTTCTTCACTTTGTTGCCTTTCCTCACTGTGCTTCTCTTCCCCATTATGTTTCTCTTCATTATCATGTTGTTCTTCCTCATCATGCTGCTCTTCTTCATCATGCTACTCTTCTTCACTAATCATGGGAAATTTTAGCTTCTTGGGAATGGGCTTACTTGAAGAAGGTGAAATATGCTGAGTGGAAGGTGAAGGAGATGCATGGGATGAAGGAACAGTGGCGAAATCTGGATGTGCAATGAAAGTGTCCCAGCAGATTCCCTTCTTCTCAAGTTGATGAAGAATGACAATCTTGATGAGGGAATGATGGAAAAGGCAAGCTGACTGCATAAAGGGAGGTCTCTTTTGAATAGTGGAGGCCATCTTTTCAATACTTCTATGGAGGAAGAAAGGGATATTTAACAATTGGGCTCTTGTGAAGTGCATGAGCAACTGGACATGGTAAGCATAGACCCGGGAGAACCTTCCTTCACATGTGAAATATTTCATGATTATCTTCATGAGGGGAGCATAGCTAGTCAACAGATATGAAAAAGGAAATATGGATTGGCATGTATCCCGATCCTCTAGCTTCAAAAATGTTTTGTACTGTTCTGAGTCTAGGTGGCTCTTTTTAAACCAATTCTCTACGAAATAAGGGATTTTGGTGGCTTTGGAAATGGATCTAGGAGAAAACTTGAAATCTAAGCTTGCTAGCTGAAAATGTTTCCCTTGCAATCTCAAAGCACATAGATGTGTCAAGGGGAGATAGCTTTTCACCTCCTGAACCCTTTGACAAAACTCTAGACATCCAACTGCATGAAAGTTAAACAAGACTGATGGATGAGCATTTACCGCTTCAGTTGAAATGGGTTCAAACCTCCTGTGAGGGCCACTTCTGCTATCTTGCCTGGGAGGCATTTTTCTTTGGATACTCTTGTATGTTTGACCAAGACAAGCTGCTTCAAATATTTTTTTGAAATAGTCCCCCAACAACAAACCTTGCCCTCTTTGCAAGTCACTGTGCTTCTTTGATGCCAACAAATAAGCACTTGTCAAATAAAAAACAAAAACACTTTGATCACTGTGCTTGGGAAAAGGTCTTGAAAATATGTGTTTGTGGTTTCTTGTTGAAAAAAGAACTCTTTTTTTTGGCACAAAAGATCCTACCCTCCAAACAATGCTCTTTTTCTATTCACTGTTCTTTACAAAGTAAACAAAACACCCTCAGCTGACTTGAAAAACCTTTCAACACAGACTCTGTCCTTTTTTGAATTCTGGGGCTACACCAAGTTTACTATTTCACAATATAGAGAGGACCCTTTAGAATGACCAAGCCTTCACCCCTTTACCACTGTCTAGACGATCAAAAATGTTTTGAGACCTATATAATTACCTGTTTATCTATCCAGCAACTATGTATAGTTTTAGCTTTTTAATAACACCAGAAGAGTTTGCAAATTGGCCTAACAATCCTCCTTTTTCATTCACTGTTTTATCCTCTAAGTTTTTAACAAAGTCTACTCCTTGTAGCAACTGTGGGCTATCACTGTTTTTAAAGGTAGCTAGGGCTCTCTAAAACTGATCAACCACTTTTTCCTATCACTGTGTGAATGTTTGACACCCACAGTCAACAAAAACCCTTTGATTTTCGACCAAAAACCCAACCCTCTTTATCACTGTTTCTTCCTTGGAAAACACGGCATCAATACCCCCTTTAGAATTTGAAATTTTCCAAGAGGTAATGGAAGATACCTTGAATAACTCTTATGGACCTTGGTTGATTGATTGAGTAGCTGCAAAGAGTCTTTGAAGGTGTTTTGGAAGTTAAAAGAGGAGCAGCACATTTACTGCAGAGGGTGCCGCGCAATGAAGGTTGTCGGGTCGGCGTTCGAGCGGTTGGTGAATGGGCGCACAGGCGCGTCACACAACCATTAAAGCTCTGTGTATATGTGATCACAGGCATGCTGCGCAAAACTACAGGCACGCCGCGTAAGCCTTAAGTGCTGAAAATTTTAGAAAGCTCGAAATCTCTTGCTTCTCTAGTGAAACAGCTGAGGGCGCGTTTGTTTCGTGTTTTGAAATTGCAAATGGGACTTTGCAATGGTCTCCTCCGCCTTTTAAAGTCGAACAAGCCAAAAAAAACCTTTGTAATTACTTTGTGAGGGTTTGAATGCCCTTTGAAAAAGGTTTTTGCTTTATAAAGACAAAAATCATTGTCTTTGTCATTTTATTATTTTTAAAACATCATAAAGGCCGATATTTGATCAGGACTCCTAAAAAAATTCTTTGGATGCTACTTTTGAAGATCTTCATATATATGACCTTTCCTAAAGTAAAGAAGCCATCTTAAAAGCTAAAATCTCTTTCACTGTTTCTTCATCAAGGTAATAACCCTGTCACTTTTTGTCCTTTAAAGGGAAATGCTTAGGAGCCATATCAAGGACTGTTGATGCATCTTTTGCCATATCTCTTGGAAGCAAATGATTTACAATTCTAGAAATCATTTTGGC
Organism: Pinus albicaulis; assembly: GCA_034641835.2. Lineage (NCBI taxonomy): Eukaryota > Viridiplantae > Streptophyta > Pinopsida > Pinales > Pinaceae > Pinus > Pinus albicaulis. The sequence continues at coordinate 995,699,927 of CM076581.1, forward strand.
AATTCAACTCTCTTGATGTTTGATGATGATTTAAGCCCCTTGTGAAGTTGATAAAAAACTGTTAGGCACCCTTGGACATTTTCCTTTGACTGTGGATGAAGCTTTGTTTGAACTCACCAATGGCTTGATTCATATCTGTTGATCAAGGAGAAAGGCCTTTAGAAACTTTAATGCAATTACATACAACAGCAGGGTTTTTTCATGTGTACATAAAGAGGTCTTTGTCTGTGACAGTGATATGCCTTGTTTCTTTGAGTGTTGTCTCTGAATTTAAAACATTTTTCATACCCTTTCCTCACACATACTGTCTTTGTGTATTCATTTGCAAAAGTCTCTTTCAGAAGCAAGGCTTAGACTATTTTTTTTTTCATTTTGATAAGGTTGTTCTAAGTTTGGGCATTCTAGCCTCAGATTACCCTTTGAAGGAGACCTTTGATAGAAGAAAAAACAAAGCTTCTTTGAATACCATAATATCACTGCTTGGCCTATGTTTAACACTAGCCCTCCACTCATAAACCTTGAATTGTTTTCTATTGATTTCCACTCTGTCTTTCAAACAGTGAAACCATGTAAGCATTCCTTGAAACACCACTGCTGTGTCAGTGGTTTCATCCATTGGAGAAAAAGGTGTAAACAAGTTTTTTAGGCGATTTGCAACATTGTTAGCCTTGTGCTCTTTGAATGAGGCCATACCTTTGTTCCTGATCCTCTGCTTGTTAAATGAAGGAGGCCTTTATCATGTTCCTAACCATCTACTTTTATATGAAGGAGGTTAACATAATATTCCCAAACCATCTGCTCTTGCATGGAGGAGGTTTACATCAAGTGACATTTCATCCCTTTCTCAAATTGTGTCATCTTTCCTTGTAATGCCTATCTCTGCTTGGTATATCACAGTAAGTAATAAAAGTGAAAATTTGACAATATGCCATGAGGGGCATGCTCTGAGATGTGTATGTTGTTGATAGAATACCTTTGTGAATCTTTTGACCCCAGGAGAAAAATGACTTGTATCTGTAGAGTATTACTTGCTAGTTATTAGTCACTAACCTTTTTTACTGTGTTTGCAGAAGTTCATTGAATTACCTCTCTGTCCAATACTCTTATCCCAGGCTCAAAACAACAAGAGAAGCAGTTGTCTTCTCATGTTTAGTTTAATAATGTCTTCTGGAACACTGGTACATTTCTGCTTTTGAAAAAGACACTAAAACACTATAGATCAACACAATATCATTTTGGATTTTGAAACATGCACTGCTTAGACACCAAGACTTGTTAGTGGCATGACCTAAGGGTGTATCAAGCTTTGTTTGCAGAATAGGAAGGCCATCTATGACTGGTTGGTATTAGACAGAGGTTATTTTGGCTTAGGATAGTTTGCCAAGGAAGGATTTCCTAAAGCGCCACTACCTAAATTAGGGGAGATCTTTGACAGATTTGGATTATTCTCTTTGGTATGACCATATCTTAAGATGACATATGACCAGAGGTAGGGTGGCTGGCATTCTTATCAATAGTTGGTTAATGAATGACCTGGGGATGAGGGTGAATGACAGCAGATGAATTTTAGCTCATGATAGATGATAGACAATATTACATGACTGAAACTAGATAGGGCTTGACAACTAGGTTTTTTCTCATCATAGGCTAATTGAAAAGGTAGGAGGACAAAATGTTTAGGGGTATTTTCTAGCTGACAAATTTGACAAATTGGAGATCAACTTTTAGAAAACTTGGCTTTTAAAACTAGTCATCATAAATAGGTGAAAAATACTGATGACTAACACTTTGGATAGCTTGAACAACAACCAAGGCAAGCTTTTCTATGCACGAATACTTCACTTTCGTATCATTGAGATTACGACTCAAATAATAGATCGGATGTTCTATCCCATTTTCTACTTGGACCAATACCATAGCAATGGTCGTATCAGCTGTGATGATATATAAGAAATAATCTCTGATAATTAGGGGGATACATGAATGATGCTCAGAAAAGTGTATCCTTGATAGCATCAAAAGAAGCTTGCACAACCTTATACCAATGTAAGGGAATCCCCTTTTTCAAGAGGTGAGTAAATCCTTTAGCCATTTCGGCATAGTTGGGTATGAAACTCCTTAGGAAGTTAGCCTTTCCCTGAAGTTTCTATTACTGAAGAAAATTTGATGGCCTAGGCAAATCAAGAATAGCCTAGACCTTCAATGGGTCGATTAGAATTCCTTCTTTTGAGATGACGAATCCTATCAAATGACCAGAACCAACACAAAAAAAACATTTATGTGGATTGAGGAATATTTTGTAGTGTAGACAACATAGAAAGATAGCTCTCAAATACATCGGGTGATCAATCCGGTTTCTGTTGAAATTTGGTACCGGAGGACAGGTGGTTCCCTAAGGCTTTGATCTTTGGCCTAGGGAAAAGTGTCCAAAAGAATTTAATTTTTCTCCTAAAGTAACTTTATAAGTTGTAAAGTCAAATCTAATTTAAAAGTGACTTTAAGTGATAAAGTTACTAGTGACTTTATAAAGTTATAAAGTCAAATCTAATTTTAAAGTGACTTTAGAGTGATGGCAAAGTTACTAATGTTAAAGTGACTTTAATAAAGCCAATGTAAAATTAGAAAGGAAAAGTGACTTTGGAAATAAATGACTAAGTGGGTCTTTATTAAAGTGGGGTGAATTAAAAAATAGAAAGTGAGATTTAAATGAGCATTTAATCTGAGCCCTAGATCTAAATCTGTTTCAGCCATTGGATTTAGGGATTCCCCAAAAGTCACTTAGGGTTAGGTTAAAGGAGGAAAAGGAGGAAAAGGTCATTCATTCTTTCATGAGCAGATTGAGAGAGGAGGAGAGGGAGCTGAAGAGTGATTTCTGAGCAGAGGGAGAGCAGCAAAGGCAGCATAGCAAGTCCGTACAGCAAGAGAGCACACTTCCCAAGGCTGGAAAATCCGTACAGCAGAGTTTATTGGCACATTAACCAAGGCAGAAAGTCCGTACAGCATGTGCACGGTTTTCGAGAGAGGGGCAGCACTGTTTTCGAGAGCTGGAACAGCAGCAAGGAGCACGATTTTCAAGGCAGAATTTTCTGGGCACGAAAATCGAGAAAGGGGGCTGCTGTCCCATCCGTGCGGAATCCGTACAGTCCGTACGGTCATTCCTGGCACGTTTTTCGAGGCAGCTAGGACAGCATTTAATGTTGTAATTTCTCTGAAATATTTCTGTTTGCTGTTTGGCACGTTTTTCGAGGTGGAGGGTGGCACAAAAGTCAAGATAAGTGATTTTTGTGTTTGCTGTAATTTTCTGTGTATTACTGCTCACTGTAAAAGCATTTTTCAGAAATAAATGAGAAGCTTCCAGACTGGGTTTCCCCAAGAGTTGTAGGGGGTTTTTCCAGGGTCACCTTGACCAAAAATACTGAGTTATGATGTGTTGAATGACTGTTTGTTACTGCTGTTATTTTATTTCTGCATTTACAGCATTCTTAAAAATTTCCAGAATTTGTGTTTTCAGCAAAATTTATTTTTCCAGTTGTTGAATGTATGGTTATGGGAAAGGGCATTTAACTATTTTTGGAGTAATAAGGTGAAAACTGAAAACCGGGGTGGGAAACTGAATTTTCTACAGTTTCGTGAATGCGCGGGTAAATCGTCTAGATAGGGTTGAACAATGTGCTTGATGTCATTGAAAACATAATCCATAACTCTTTGAAAAGTTGCCCCAACGTTCTTTAAACCAAACGAGAGTTTCCGATAAGTGAATGTGCCCTAGGGACAGATGAATGCTGTCTTATATTGGTCCTCTAGGCAGATATTGATTTGCTTGTAGCTGGAAAATCCATCTATGAACAAAAATATTTCGCATCCAGCACAATAGTCAATAATCTGGTCGATAAAGGGAGTAGGATAGTTGTCTTTAGGAAAGTCAAGATTGACATCCTGATAATTGACACACACTCTGATGGTCCCTTGTTTTTTCATAACAGGAACAATGTTGGAAACCCACTCAGTTAGTGGAACAGGGTAAACGAAACCAACACACAAAAGTTTTTCAACTTCTGCTTTAATGGAAACGACCTTCTTCAGATGAATAGGACGAAGGCGTTGACGTACCGGCGTGACATCAGGGTACATATTAATTGTGTGTTCAACAATACTAGTATCTATGCCTGGCATTTCCTCGTAAGACCAAGCAAATACATTACGAAATTCACGAAAGAGAGAGAGATATGTTTCGAGTCCTAATGGAGAACAAGACACGCCGACATGAATATTTTCTACAACACCGAGTTTGGTCGAAATATCAATAGAAATGGTTTCTTCAATATTTGATAAGTTTCACTCGGATTCGATTGCATTAATAGGAAAAGAATTCGAAAATAATGTTAAATAATTGAAACTGAAATTTAACCTTTTTCCACAAATATGATGAGTTTTATCTAATTGAACATGCAACGAAAATTTAACAAGAAACCCAAAAATAAAAACAATCACATCATCATAAAGACAAAATTTACCTAGGAAACCCAACACGGGAAAACCTGCTTGTTTGGTCTCTTCTATTAGTGCGGCCCTAACAAATAGAAAATTTTAGAGAAAAATTACATCTAGAAGAAGGACCTTATGATTTTCTTCCTGAAATTTACTCAACCACGTTGGAAATCGACCCAACTAGTGGCTTTCTAGCACATGCTGCATTGTAGTAGTTTATACAAGTCGTACGACCTCCTCTGTGTACCTATTATGCACAAGTGCTGAGTGCTAGGCACTTTTGTTGCCATCCCACAATTGTTATGCCTTTCTTCTTTGCTATTTTTGTGCTGCTGAAGCCTACCTCTTGTTTTAGATGCGTTGCCCTAATTCCTAATACCTTCACTAAACAATCTGATGCGTACTAAGCTCCACACTGCCCTTTTCCCTCTCAAATCGACTTGGGCCCCACAATTGATCTCAATGGATGAGAATTAGGAGATCCAAGGGCTGAGCTTGATTTGCTGCCCACTTACAAGAATTTAAATGTTTCCTAAGTCAAACGTTAGAGAGAATAAAATCTGGTTGTTAGTGGAGTTTTGGTGGGTCCCTTTACAGATTTAGCGCACCTCCAAATCTAGCTTGACCAATTTCTCTCTAACTTCAACACTTGAAGCATTTCAGGATGGAGGGTTGTAGACCCATGACTATGCAATTTGTGACCAACTAGAAAAAGATCGATACTTTCAAATCAGAGGCAGTGGATCCTACCTTGTATAGACAATTGATTAACTCTCTCATGTATCTAGCCAACACTAGGCCAAACATTTGTTTTGCAGTGAACACACTTAGTTTATGGTAGAGTCTAAGTGAGTGCATTAGGTAGCTGCAAAGCATGTTTTGAGATATCTCCAAGGCACAATTGAGTATGGGCTAAAGTACACACAACAAGATGGAGTGAAGTGGAGGGGTACACTGATGCAGATTGGGTGGGAAATACAACTGACAAGAAGAGCATGTCTGGGTGCAATCAGTTTGAATCAAGAGCAATCCCTTGGTATAGTAGGTGTTGGGGTTTCCATGTTTTGGCCAGATTGGCAAGACGAAAAGATGAGACAACATCAAAACCACTTTGGGATCCTTGGATCTAGCCCTCCTAGACCCGGACAGGGATCTCTCCATAAAAACAAAGAATGGTATATCTTTGAAGCTCAGAATGAAGTGTTAGGCTAGGTATGAAGCACAAGGGGGTTTAAAATGGTTTGGTTGGTCGGCTGTTGGGTTGAGTCATGAGATCATAAACTGAGAAAGTGATGGAAGAAAAGGAGCAGAGCAGCAGGAGGTTTCGGAAAAAGAGGATAGGTCAAGAAAGTGTCGTCCATTGGGCTATGGAGTCATGAAAGGGAATTACTTGCACACAACTAAGCAAGGTTTCTAGAGGGCAAGTCATCTATACTAAAGGATCTTCTTGGATAAATGGTGAAATGGGACATTAAGGATTGAAAGTGAAAGAAGGAAAGCAACCCAATTTCTGTCTAGAGATTAGGTCAGAGGTCATTTAACTCTAGGCCCGCTTTGACATACTCAAAGGCAACTCTCAAAGGAGGGACAAAGGGGCAGCTTATAGATCAGAACAGAGATCATTTAACTCCAGGCATGCTTTAGCATACTCCAAGGGAAAACAGGGATAAGATTTTGACACAAGGCTAGAGTCTATAGATCGGAGAGGGACTTTTAACCTTCCCTGCTTTGACACTAGCTAGGACATCCAAGCAACAAACCCGAATTCACACATCAGCTAACAACGAATAACAACTGCTACATTGGTTAAATTACAAGCATTTTCTCTTAGATTCACAATCAGTGGAAAACATTGAAGGTAGGGAGAGCAGAAACATAGGGTACCATGCGGGGGTAAATCCTATGCCAAATTTCTGATGCATACCAGAAGACCAATGAAAAACATGAATAATGTAAATAAATGATGCAGAGAGGGAAACATCACCCGTAGTAATAGACCAGGATCCTATGAAAACGCTTGATTAATTGATGCAAAACCAGTCACATACAATGAGCTCAATGGCTGATTACAGTCCTAACTTTCTCCTCCCAGCCTACTACATTACAAACTACTCTGCTACTCTCTCTCAAAACTCTTCCTAACAGTAAAAAATGGATCCCTACAACTTCAACTGCAATAACATGGTCCAACCCTTTACAATGTGTTCTCTGGGTTTCTTTATAGGAAAAATAGATAGCAAGAGTAGGTGATACACATTAAATCGATTTATTAAGACAGCGTGGAGGAGGCATTTCACGCCACCCCGCTTAATAGCTCTGCGCTGTACTTGGTGGTCTGGTCTAGAGTCTTTGTCAGGTCGGATTTGACCTCTGATATTTCTTTGGAGTTTCTTTCTAGCTGTAAAGCTCTCTGTTTTGTCTTCTGAAGCAAGTAAGGCGACTGAAGGTCTGCTGGGCTTCCATACCTCCATCATTGTTGTCCTGACAGTTGTTGGAAGCTTTATGTCAGTGAGATGGCCTTTGGGAGCTCGGGGAGGCATGGAGGCCTTGTTGGAGGGCGTACTATTCTGAGAAACTGTCCTGCTGATGCTGAGAGTAGATATGGCTCGTTTCTTGTGCTCTTCAAATCTCCAGATTGTGCCTTAATCCTTTGATCATGGGATTAGGTGTTGAATGTTCAATTAACTGACTTTAATCTGCTTAATCCGTCTATGTTGTTTTACTGAGCCGCTGCTATCATGGCCTCTCTGTGTTTCCAATTCATAGTGACCGTGATGGAGTGAATTTACCACCCTGTAATGCCCTGCACAATCAAACAAACCAATTATAAAACCCAGGGGTGGCGGAAGAGATGCTGTGAGGCTTGGAAGAAGGGTGGCGTAGCTGTGAAGACAGTGGCTGTAGGGAAAATAGGTAAAAATGTAGTGAAATGGAGGTGTGGTGGAAGGAAGTACACGAGCCATCGATTAGGTTGAGACGAATGGCTGAGATTGAATCGGAAGAGGAGCGATGGGGGAGAGACTTAAGTCCGATAGGCGACGGGGCGATTGACTTTGGACCGCCGAATCTATGAGAGATTGACGGTGGAGATTGCGTTGGAGGATCGCAATCGCACGGGGCGGAGGTGGCACCGTTTGGAAATTGCGATTGCGATCGGGCGAAGATGCGGGAGCCGTCGGATTAGACGTGAATCAATGGTGGGGAGACTAATCGGGGGAGTGACAAAAGGGAGATGTGGGCGCGATGGGCTTCCGATGACCGTTGGATTAAAGGGGAATTGACGACAGCGATTATAGTCGGGGGATCGCAATCGGGGGGTGCAATGGGTGGCATGGTTTAAGGTTTGCGATTGCGATTAGTGCCCAGGCCTTTGCGTTTGGTTTTAGCGCCAGGGCATATGGGGAAGTGGTTAATGGGTTGGCCGAAAAGGGGCTAAACCAGCATAAGGAAAAATGGGTTTTTTAGCCAAAAAAAAGGGGTTTTAGGGCTAGAAGAGAGAATCGGTGGATAGAATAAGGGGATAACAAACCGAACAAAGGATGTTTGAAAGGTTTAAAGGGGAAATAGAAAGGGGAAAAGGTGATGATAACAGAGGTTTAATAGGGCTGAGATGAAAGGAGAAATGGAGGCCTTTTGGGCATTCTTCTTCACAGTAGAGAGGCTTCAAGGATGATGTGTTTTCAGAGGAAATGCATTCCTTGGAGGCTCAAAAACATTTTAGCCCCGTGTTTGCTTGTCAAAAATTTCATAGGGGGCTAACAGTAGGAAACAAAGGTTAATTGTGTTGAGTTTTGTAGAGGTTGAGTACATGGGTGCCAATATGGCGACCTGCGAGGTTATTTGTTTTCAGAAACTCGTTGTTAGGCTTTTTAATGAGGAGCTGGATCCAACTGTTATTCACTGTGATAATCAGAGTACTATTAAACTCTTTGAGAATCTAGTATTCCATGACAAGTTAAAGCATATTAAGATCAACTACCACTTCGTCAGAGATTTTTTGTAGAAGGAGATAGTAAAACTATAGTACATTCCCACAGACAAGACATCTTGACGAAAGCCTTGATGAAGGGAAAATTTGTTTCTTCAGGGATAAGTTGGGTGTTGTGTAGAGCAACTTCCTCACTAAGAGGGAGTGTTGAGATTGTAGCTTGGAAGGTGATTCTACATGGATCAGGATCCATGACATGCAACGTGTCACCTTAATTATCTCCTATGACAATTTGTTAATGAATTTCCTAAGTCAAGACTTTAGACTCCAATTTAGTTTAATTGTCGGGTATTTTTTTAATAAAAAGGGAAAACAACTATAAGTCGATGACAGATTAAGTCGTAGTTGTTGATCTAAGTAAAGTGAGATCTAATATCAACCATTGATATTAGAGATTTTGCTTGAGATTAGGGTTTGATCTTTTTAATAGGATGTTTGACCCAAAGGATAGGCACATTTGGCACGAGTTGGGATTTAGTGGAGTGCAATATTTGGTAGTGAGAGCGAGAAAAGGCTAGATCGAGCTAGCTAGAGCAAGATCAATAGGGAGGTTGAGTTTTTTCTTTGTCCAAGAGGGCAACTTTCTTTGTACACTTGTGGGTCATACAAGAGGTAAGTGAGAGAAAGAGAGCAGAGATCTTTTGCTGGGTATTTGCCGAAGTAAATTCTTGTTTAACTGCGGTAAGAAAATATTTCTCCTGAAGCTGAATAAGCAGCCCAACGTTTGTTGGTTTTCCCCACATTGCGGTTTCTAGGGTATATTTGTGTTTATTCTCCATTGCATGTGATTGGTTTCGAGTATTTTTCCTTCTGCTGCTTTTTTGGTTAAAAAACCAGAATATTTATTGTTACAAATCAGTTTAGAAAGCATTGTTTATTTCAGATCTGTGATTATTTGTTGAAACAATTAATTTGTAACTGGGTTTAAAGAAATTAACACTATGTCCTTGGGATTTGGATAGAAAAAATTAGGTTTTTGTAGCTGGCCACGAAACCCATTGTTAAGGGATCTCATCTTTACCTGTTTTCACAAATATTATTCTCATAAGGAAATAAATTGTATCGATTCAATATAGGAGAAGGTCTGAATGTCCAGACCACGTACCAGTACTGGAAACTTGGAAATGCTTTGTAACTTTCTTGGAAATGTCTAAGTGCCCATGAGAGGCATGGGACACGAAAATTCTAAAAATCCTGATGTATGTAAAGCAAAGACAAATTAATCTCTAATTCATTTCTAAATCTAGTGTTAACAACTAATTTTTCTCTAAATCTACTACCTACAAATTTTCTGTTGTTAATTTTTTTATATACGCAATTTTTCTCATGTACCCATTCTGGGGGGGTTCACATTTCCAAGTGTTCCCATTTCTGAAACTAGTACTCATTTCCAAGTGTTCCCATTTCTGAAACTAGTACTCATTTCCAAGTTTTGTGCAGATAGGTTTGTAGTGTCCGTCATGTACAGACTGCATCATTTTGAATGATTATTACCGGTAATCGGAACACTTTTGAAAAACATATGTTAATCTAGTATCTGTTTTTTTTGGTTGCATTTTTGTATGTATACACATTATATTTAAGTTGTAACAAGCAAAAGGCTTGCATGGTTCAGAGGCAACATCTTTTCCATGGCAAGATGATTACATTTTGTCCCAGATTCAACATGCTTCAGTATGCAATTGCAAAGACCCCTTAGAACGACTATTCTAAACATTAAAGCCATAGGAATAGGAATACAAAATTCTAAACATTAAAGCCATCGGAATAGGAATAGTATTGCAAGAACTGCCCTCTAATCTCAGCTTGCCAGGAGAGAGATATTGGCTGTAGTTTCACACTTGGGTGGAGAAATTTTCTGAGTGTTGGCTCTAAATTTGAAGACTTCAGATTTCAGATTCCTTACCAGGATATTTGAATTGATCTGGTTGAAGTTGAAAAAAATTTATAAGCAGCTTTGGACAATGAGTTATACATTGATTCAATAAGATCAACATCTAAAGCGTTCGTTTTATTTTCATCCATTTTCATCTGATTTACTAGTTTTCTCTTTGGGTTTTCATTGAGATTTCTATTTGGTTCCTGTATAATTTTTGTAAATCCAGTTATATCTTTAATTTTATATTTTGATTGAAAATTTTGATTTAAGCATTGAATGCGCATATTTTTCTGGAATTATATGTAGTTGGATTCACTTATCTAATCAAAATTTACATCTAGAGCAGTTCTGAAACTGTGGTATGAATTCAATATAAGAAAGAATATGAGGCAATTTTGAGAAGAACTATTGAGGCTGAGACATATAATATTGCCGCTGGAATCTCCCATGGAATCTCTTCACAACTTTCATTGTTTGACAAGCATAACATTTTCAGTTTAGGAAGATTTTGGAGGGCTTTAAATTATCTGCCCCAATGCTGTCATCACCATCCAACACCAGCACCCTGAGGTTTCGAAAGCTGAGAAATCAAATAATCATGTTCAAGGGGGGGAGGGGGTGTGTAGAAACCTACATTTATGTAACCAAAGGATTTCAATATTTTCCATGTATTTCAGACACATGCCCTTTGGAATACTGCAGCACCGGAAAGACCGAGTTAGAAACTCCTGCCCATATTTTTGCATCTTCTAAAGTGCCTGTTTATGCAGAAGGCATAGTAAACAGAGACAGGATAAATGCTGGTAGGGATGGTCTGTCAAAAAAATTTAACGTATGAAGTTCACCATTACCTGTCAGGTTTTTTGTCTTCCAATGTGAGGATCATATTATTGTTGATAATACTGGAGATAGTGAGAAGGATAAACATTCAAAGGATGACAAAAGTATGCCAGATTCAGAGACTTGAGGAGATATAGAGGATTCTATGTATGCAATCAGCAATGTTAAGTTCCTTAGATCAAGAACCAAAGGTCACCGCTCACAAACAGATCACAAATCAGTACACCAGTATAATCACGTGGTTAAAACCCTCAAAAAGGAAAACAGTTCACGGCCTGAGTCAACGCGGCCACTTCAGGCGATTTATTAATATAAAAAGAAAAATTACATATTAATAAATTGCCTGAAGTGGCCGCGTTGGCTCAGGTCATGGACTATTTCCCTCTGAGGATTTTAACCACGTGATTATATTAGTGTACTGATTTGTGATCTGTTTGTGAGCGGTGATCTTTGGTTCTTGATCTAAGGAACTTATCCTGTAAATTCCTACATGGTATCAGAGCTATTTTGAGGGCCGCATCCGTTGTTGATCAAAATCCGAAGCCGGTTTGACTGCATGCAAATGCCGTTTTGTAGATCTACTATTTCTGAACATTTTTGGGTTTGGAGAACTACTTTGTTGTGTACGGAGCGTCTGTTACAATGAGTAACACCTTTTTCTCATGCGAAAAGGTTTCCGGTTGCCCAAGTTATGTCATTTTAGATCTGGAGGTATAAAGCATCTATTTTGCAGTTATATTTGTTAATAGTTTTGCTTTTTTTTTCTTGTTTATTTTCGATATTAAGGTTTTATTTATTTTCTGGGTCTATACCCTCTTCTCTGTGTATGCTCTTTGCTGTGCGCTTCGTGCGATCTTGTCAAATCAGAAACAGGAAAAATGGTATTTTTTTGCTACGTATGCTCTTTCCTCGCGTCTTTGTGTGATCTCAGGAAATCAGAAATAGTAAAAAGTGATAGTTGCCAGCAAGGCTAATTGAAAATCTAACATTCTGCCGTAAGGTTTTGCATTTCTTTTTTTTTTGCTTGGTTTTTGTGTTTTTTTGTGCAGGAAAAGGCACGCACACCGAAGAGTTCAAAAAAAAAAAACCCTTCCTCCTTTCATACAATAACGTTATCCTTTTACTATCTCACTTGGTGAGGGGTTAGTTTATGCGAATAGAGGTCTTGGGTTCAAGTCTTCTTCTCAAGCTTCTTTTGTAAAAAAAATTTGTTCAAAGGGGCAATTTTTTTTTTTCTTTTTTAAAAAGCCGCTCTTCATCTCGTTTTCGTAACTATTCGGCATCTACAACTTAGATTTTTCAAAAGGCATAACTTCATCCGCAAGTCGTTTTTCAAGCCGTTTTTTTTTAAACGGCCTAATTTTTCGAGATCTTTCCACTGGAGCAGTTAGTTTCAGCTTTTCTTAGCTTTAGTTATTTTAAAAAATAGAAAGTGCATGCTCGGTTATTCTTAACAGTACCAATTATTTCCAATGGCTATCTCACATGGTATATATACTTAGAAGTAAAGGGCTATATAGAATAGCCACAAGACAAGAAACTGAACCTTCTGATGATGATAACGCTGCTAAATGGGAAAATAAACAAGATCAAGCACGAGGGTTGATAGGAATGTCCATTGCTCAAGATCTTCGATTTCATATCCTTGACATTGACAACCCTGATGAAGCCCTGAAAAAGCTAAAAACTGTTTTTGACATTCAAAACCAAATCAGGGCCCACCAGCTTGAAAATGAGTTGCTTACTTTGGACCCCAATAACTTCTCCTCCATTGAAGATTTTTTGTCCAAATTCAAGACCCTCAGAATTCTTTTAGAAGGTTTTAAGATAAAAAAGGACGATGGTAGCCTCATCTATTGCATTCTTGCTAAGCTTGGCCCTACATACTCTGTTTTTGTTTCCGCGTTCCATTCCACCAGAGAAGCCATCATTTCTTCAGGAACCACCTACAAGAATCCCTCTTTTGATGCCTTTTGTGATTCTTTGATAAGAGAACAAGAAAATTTTTTACACCTTGGTCTTATCACTACTGGAAACGCTGCTAAGAAAGCCTTAGCAGCCCAACAACAACCATATCAAAAGAATCCCAAGAAGCAGTATCCTAAAAAATATGGTCCTAAACCAAACAAGGGCCCTAAGCAATTTCAGCCGCAAACTGAAAAATCAAATCACCAAAATAATAAGGCAAATCAAAACAAAGGGAAGAAGACAAATAGACATTGCAACTTTGCAATCGGGATGGCCATATAGAGTCCAAATGTTTTAAGAAGATGGAAGCCTTAGAAGCAGCAATGAAGAAGCACAACATCAATTTGGAGCACTCTTCACCTTCATCTTCAGGCATGGCACTTTCTGCTTGTGGTTGTCAAGCATCAAGATCTGGTTATGCATTAAATGTATCTTCTTTTTCTTCTCCTTCTCATGAGTGGCTCATTGATTCTGGAGCTTCTTACCACATGGCTAAAAATAAATCCATGTTTTCTTCTTTAAATCATTGTAACACCAAACATATTTATGTTGGTGATGATAAATCTCTTAGTGTTGTAGGATCTGGAACCATTCATCTAGATAATGGTCAGTTTAATGATGTACTATGTGTTCCTACCTTGTCATGCAACCTTCTATCTGTTTATCAGATAACACATTCAGGTGAAGTGAAAATAGTAGAATTCTCACCTCATGATGTTGTAATCAAGGACCTCAAAGATCATAAACATATTTTAGCTACTGGCATTGCTGATGATTCCACAAGGTTGTATAAGTTTGACAACTTTGGGGCATCCTCTCTTCCCTTCGTTTTTGTTGCTCATAATGATGATGTGAGCAAACTTTGGCATGAGCGATTTGGTCACTTAAACTATCGCTCTCTTCAAACACTATGTAAGGAAAATATGGTGACGGGCCTTCCTATGGTATCTTGCCGAGATGGTGTTTTCTCCGGATGTGTACTCGGAAAACATCATCGGGATAGTTTTGACAAACGTGCCTCTTGGCATGCTTCAGCCCCTTTGTAGCTTGTGCACAGTGATTTATGTGGTCCACTTCCTGTTGTTTCTTTCTCTGGTTGCAAGTACTTCTTAACTTTCATTGATGATTTTTCTAGACGCACTTGGGTATACTTCTTAAAACTCAAGAGTGAAGTTTTTAACATGTTCTTGGCCTTTAAGGCCTTTGTTGAGAAACAATCTGGACATCAAATTATTAAGTTAAGATCAGACAATGGCGGAGAATATGTTAACAACAAATTTATCAACTTCTGCACTGAGCATGGGATTCAATTGCAACATACTGTTCCATACACTCCACAACAAAATGGTGTAGCTGAAAGGAAGAATCACACCTTAAAAGAAATGGCTAATTGTATGTTTCAATCTAAAGGACTTGGTCTCAATTTTTGGGCAAAAGCCATTAACTGTGCAAATTACATAGTAAATCACATTTCTACTAAGGTTTTAAAGAATATAACTCCAGAAGAAGCTTGGAGCTCAATCAAACCAGATGTAAGTCACTTTCGTGTTTTTGGAAGTGAAACATAAAGCCTTTGAACCTAAGAGTGAAAAATGCATTTTTGTTGGATATTCTGAAGATTTCAAAGGATATAGACTTCTTCAACCAAAATCCAAAAATATTATCATTAGAAGAGATGTAAAATTTGATGAAAATATATCGGCTTGCGAGCCTAGTTCGGTAAGTGTACCACCTTTGGCCTGCGAGCCTGATTCGGCATATGTGCCACCTCTCTCTCTCTCTTCTATTTTTAATAGCATTCCTTCTAGTTCAGATGATGACAGTGAGGATGACAATCCTCCTCCACCTCGTGAAATTGTTCCTTATACTCCACCGCTTCCAAGATGGGTCTGTTCTACTCAGGATGCAGCAAGTTCTCTTGCAGGTGACCCTGTTGATTGACGCCATACACGTTCTCAGTTCGAAAGAGCCTCTTCCTTATTGGCTCAAGTTCCAAAAAACCTTGATCCAGAAACCTTTGAAGAAGCCTCCGGTCATCCAGATTGGGATGAAGCTATGAATGAAGAGTATCGTTCCTTATTGGAAAACAATACTTGGGATCTTGTTCCTCTTCCAAAAGGAAGAAAACTTGTCAGATGCAGATGGGTTTACAAAACCAAGTTTGGACCAAATGGAAAAGTGGATAGACATAAAGCTCGTCTTGTTGCTAAAGGATTTTCATAAGTTGAAGGCATTGACTATACTGAAACCTTCTCCCCTGTTGCCAAAATGAATCTATCTGCCTTGTTCTTTCCCTTGCTGCCTCCTTTAAATGGCAAGTCCATCAGATGGATGTTAAATCCGCCTTCTTACATGCAGATTTGCATGAAGAAATCTACATGGAACAACCCCCTGGCTTTATCCAAAAAGACTCCAGCCTTGTTTGTCGCCTTAGGAAGTCTCTCTATGGTCTCAAACAAGCTCCTCGAGCTTGGTATGCCAAAATGGATAGATTTCTCTTAGATAATGGCTTTTCTAGGTGTCATTCTAACAACACTGTCTACACCAAGAAAGTGGGTAATTCCTTCACCATCCTTGTTCTTTATGTTGATGATCTTATCCTTACTGGTAGTGATCCAAACCATATAAACCATGTGAAGTCTAGCCTCAAAAAGAAGTTTGAAATGACAGACTTAGGACACTTGCATTACTTCCTTGGTCTTCAAGTCTTGCAATCCAAGGAAGGCATTACCCTCTCTCAGTCCAAGTATGCCTGTGATCTTCTACACCACTTTCACATGGAAGACTGTAAGCTTGCCTCTTCTCCCTTTCAGTCTGGAGTCAAACTTTCAGCAATTGTGCTACCCCTGAAGTTGATGCTACCTTATACCGTCAACTTGTTGGTAAAATTTTGTATCTAACCCATACCCATTCTGACCTTTCCTTTGCCTTTGGTTTTGTTGCTCGGTTTATGCACCAACCTCATGAAAGTCACATGAAACCAGCTAAAAGAATACTTCGATATATTCGAGGTACAGTTCAGTTCGGGATTCATTACAGTGGAGGAGCATCTCCATTATTGATTGGTTTCACTGATTCTGATTGGGCGGGTGACCCTGATGATCGAAAGTCTACTGCTGGATATGTAGTCACTCTTAGTTCAGGACCTATTACTTGGTCTTGTAAGAAACAAAGTGCCATCTCTCTTTCTTCAGCAGAAGCAGAGTATCATGGTTCAGTTGAAGCCATCAAGGAAGCCATGTGGCTTTGTCAGATCCTGTCTAAATTTGGTCTTCATCAGCAGCATCCAACTACACTTTGGCGTGATAATCAAAGTGCCATTTAGCTATGTAAAGATCCAGCTCAGCATCAATGTATGAAACACATTGAAATCCACATACACTTCATCGGAAAGCTCATTCATGATTGTGTTCTTGAAGTGCAGTATTGTCCAACCAATGATTAAGTAGCCAATATCTTTACGAAGGCTCTCACAAAAGAGAAGTTTACCAAACTTCGATCCATGCTTGGAGTTCAAGAAAGTTGTCATTAAGGGGGGATAGGCTCTAATGCCTCCTTCCCTCTCTTATTGTGTCACTTTTTGTAAATCCTTCAATCCTATCCCAATTTTTTCTTAAGGGGGGATGTTAGGATATTTCGACACATAGGAAATATGCTCCTTTTGTGCCACCTTTGTAAATCCTTCAATCCTATCCCAATTTGTTCTTAAGGGGGGATGTTAGGATATTCCAACACATAAGAAATAGTTAAGAATAACTTAGTCTAGTGTAGAGTTAGGTAAAGTGTGTTTCTTTACCATGTACATTTGTAACTTATAATTCGACGGTCACGATTTGTAGTGATTCGACGGTTATCTCTCACCTCGGTATTAACGACACTTGATCCGTGGCTTGACACCCGATTGGTCCATAATCTCTATTTAAAGAGCATGGAGGGTCATTTGTCCGGTAACCGTTTATGAGAGAAACATATGTAACTTTTATTTTTATATTAATAAATTTCCTAAAGTGGCTACGTTGGCTTTGGTCGTGGACTGTTTCCCTCTTTGAGGGTTTTAACCATGTGATTATACTGGTGTATTTATTTGTGATCTGTTTGTGAGCGGTGACCTTTGGTTCTTGATCTAAGGAACTTAACCTGTAAATTCCTACACTCCGAGAAAATTATAGGACATTTGGATCAACATGCTAACCCTATTAAAACACTCAAAGAAAGTGTAGCAAAAGTCGAAGGTTGGCAGTCCAAAAATAACATCTCCAGGTTTGGAATAATTGTTAAGGGATTGCATTGGGCATTTTATGTGGGATCAGTTAGAAACATGTGTGTCAAGTCAAAGATCTGCCCCAGATTTTCAGGCACCTCCCAGCAATAGAGGATCATCCTAAATTTAAAATATTTCACTCTAGTTTCCAGCAATTCGAGTCTTTAACAATTATATTATTTCCAAGGCAGAGGATATTAGTGAACAATAGTCAAATTCCAGATTTAAAGGAGATTTGACTAGCAACCTTAGCAACTTGAGACATGTTGCAGCCTGATCCAAATTTGGTTTATTTTAGAATATTTATTAGTTTTGATTCCTAGAAGGTAGTAACAACTTGAGAATGTACTCGCTTATTTAAGTTATAATTTGTAATAGTCAAGAGGTTGGAGTGTTGGACATCAGAGATCGAGAGTATTGTAGCTTGTATTGCGCCATTTTCAGTAATCAAAGGAACCAGTTGTAACTATATTTTAGGAATTCTTGTGCAGTAAATTTTTTGATGTTGTGTCTCTTTTATTATGGTTTTGTATAATTGTTATACATTCCATCTTTCCATCTTCCATTTCATCAGTGATTTTCCATAAGGTTAACATACAAAATTCTTTCTTAAAAGCTCTGTTTTATTTGGAAATATCATTTTGTGTTTTTGTTTTCTAGATAGGCGAATTCATGGTTAACATGCTCACCAGGACCTCTCTACTTATTCAAATCCTACACTACATCAACCGAATTTCCTAAATCCATCATTAAATTATTGCTACCTGTTGTCGCATAGAATGTCTAGGCCCCACGACAACGACTCAGATCGGGGGCTGTCACCCTGATCTCCAATCTCTCTATATAAGTTGTCTCCCTGCAGACTAAGGGAAGTAGACCCTAATGAAAATGAAGAAGGAGAACTGGTTGAAAACCAACCAATTCAGGGGACACAGTTAAATCACCAAGTGCTTGTTAAGATTAATGAGGTTTTACAGATCCAATTAGATTTGAAGTTTAAAACCAATGCCTTGTGGAGTCAAAATATCTCGTTATGAAATTAAGATCAAGTAATTGATAGGCAACTGCTGCTATGAAAAAATCAATCCACCACGATCATATTTAATTCCTCAATTAAGTGCTCAATTGATCAAACCGGAAGATAAACTCTTTTCAATAATACAATTCAACATTCGATAAAAACACCTTTGTAATCATGCATCAACAATGTTCAATAAAGACATGCAATTTATCATCACTTGAAATATTCTCAAAGTTGACTAAATCAATTAATCACCAATTTCAAGCAATTTAAAACAACACTTATAGATAGTTAAACGATCATCAATCCCAGTGAATGCTAAGCATGAAAATATTTCGAACCAGATGTGAGATTTAAACAATTAAATTCTGAAAAGATATTATCATGATAGGACCATCGAATTTAAATGCTAGACATTTCCAAATTAAAATGATATTCTTAAAAATTCCAATTCAGAAATCTATAATGAAACTTTAGATAAAATGAAATTTAAAGTTCACCTTTGACTGTAAAAATTTTAGATCCAAAACCACTTCCCAATTTTATTAAAGTTTTTTACCCTTTTCTAATTTTTTTTAATTTTTATTTTTAAATCTAAGGTCAACTTAAAAAAATAAAAAAATAAGGAAATCTAAAACTCTAAAAAGTGAAAGCGTTAAAATTTAAGAAATGTGATTTTGTTTTCATTTTAAAGTTTTTTGTTTTGTTTTAAAGTCAAATGTTTAAAAATGAAAATTTAATAAATGTCAAACCAAGTAAAAAATAAAAAAATAAAAAAAATCAAATTGAAATAAAAGTAAAAAAAGAGTTATGATACGTGAATGTGTTATGTTTTAATGTTTTACTTGTTTTAGGTTTACGACAAGTTGAAAAAAGAAAGAGTGGAAGGAAGTGGCAGCCGCAATAAAATGGAAGACGCAGAACATGGACGAGGAGGATTTGGTCTAGGAGCAAGGTAATGCGATGAGGTTGAAGGGAGCAACGTGTAGGTAACAACCGACACAAAGGAGTAAAGGACGCAGATCATAATGAATGAGGGAGTGCGGAAGCAAGACAACGTGAAGGAAATGACAGGCTGCGGGTAAAGGATAACGCTTGGAGGTGAGCAGAACACTCGACCAGCAGCTTGGAGAGAGGATGGTTGAGATGGCATCGTGAGGAATGAAGAAAACGTGGGAACACAGAGACGAGGAGATGGAAAATCAGATGGAAAGGGAATAGATAAACGGAAGGGTATGCAGAGCAGGAATACTGGCAGCAAACACGTAGACATCTGGTGCATCAAACAATTTTGAAAATTTGAAAATTCCTTTTCCCAGCAATTTGCTCAAATTTTAAAATACTCCTGCAGAAGAAATTGAGAATTTTCTTTTCCTCGAAATAATTTATATCCAGTATAACTTAAATATGAAAATTTATGCTTGAAAAATCCCTACAAAATTCTAATATTGAGATCAGATCTTACCCTCCAGGGTTTAGATTTGTCTCAGATATAAAAAAAAATTCTTTGAAAATCTCACAATACAACCTGCACAAAACTAGAAACAAGAGACTTAAAAATCCAGTATATGTACAAAATAAAAACCCCAAAACCCCAGTGAGAAAAATAAAAATAAGCGGGATTTACAATTCTATTTTACAAATCAAAGCCCTTATGGCCATATTTAAAACCGTTCAGCACAATTCAGAAAAGAAGAAATTAAGAGAGAGGCAAAAGCCTAATAAAGAACCCCGCAAAAAATGAAATTTAATATAAGCCCGGGGAATTAGATCTGGAGGGCTCTTCAGATCTTATTTCCTTGGGAGTCAGCTGGTCCAGTTGAGGACTTCCCTAAACGCCCAATATCAATTCGGAAGATTTCTGCACACTTAAAGTTAAAATGTTAAATTAATAGAAAAATAAGATAAAACATAAAATTTTCAAGAGCTAGAGATAACTACTAACTCGATCTAATTAATATTCTTACCCTAAATCTAGCAACCTAAGCAAGATAACTATGCAATAGATTACTCTACAAGAGCCATTAATAAAAAATCCATTAAAATAATCACCAACATCATATTAAAAACAAATTTACCATAAAATGCTGAAGAGGAACACCACTATCAAAATAAAACCCCAAAGTCTTCATTTGTATTATTCCAGAAAATATTACAGGAGAGCTTCAAGAGCGAGTACACGATCCAGAGATTGGACGATCGAAAGATTGAGAAAGACCTCTAATTTATAAGATTTAATTATCTTTTAATATGGATCGTCGAAATTATAATTTTGAGGAAATTCGAATTTATCATTTAATTCCATTTTAATTAACTTAAAAATAATATTAGAATAAATTTTCCGAGAAATCACATGAATTTTTTTATAACTGATGCGTTTCGAACTACTAACTCTAGTTCATCATCATGATACTAAAGACTGGCTGATCCGACAATCCATATATATATCATGCAGAGAAAAGCAACGGTCAAAACTTATAGAAAAAATAGATATTAAAAACAGTAAAAAATGGAAATAAACTAATAAATAAATGAAAACAAAAAAATCCCATCATAAAGTAATAAAAATAAAGACCAAGTCAAAGAAATAACAATAAAAATAACAATAAAAAATCAAAATTAAAACTAATTAATAGTCAAAATAATAATAAAGACTAGGTAAAAAAATAAATAAAAAAAATAAAAAATAAAAAATAAAATAAAATAAAAATAATATATATATATATATATATATATAAAATAAAATCAAAATTAAAAATAAATAATTAAATAAAAGGATTTATAAAAATAATACTACCTAAAAAGAAAATATATTAAACTATGACAACCCTAGAAATAATATATAAAGTATATAATAAATAAGAGAACAACAAACCTCAAACACCTAATAAGCAACAACATAGGGAAACAAAAAGAGAGGAAAACCCAAGAAGAAGGACCACTACTGAAAGCAAAGAGATGGAATCCAACAACTGCTAACTTTTCACCCGTCATCCCTATTCGACTACGGGGCCTTTTCTCAATCTCAATAGTTTCCCTAAATTTACGGGGCCTTTTATACAAGGTACTATTGACAAGATTGCTCGGATTTTAAGGAAGCACAAGATCTCTTCCTCTTTTAAATCTTTGAACACCATTCGTGCTTCCCGCAAATCTGTTAAAGACCCGTTGGACCCCAAAAGCGTGAAAGGTGTTTATTTAATCCTGTGCTTATGTGAGATTCCCTACATTGGAGAAACTGGTTGGTCGATTAATTTAGGGAAGCTATTGATATTGAGAAAAGTGTTGGGTGTGGAGTCTGATTATCTTGTTTATTTTGTATCACAGCATTGGACCCCTGTACCTTAATGTGGCGGCAATGCCGCCCGTAATTAAACGCTCCCTGGGGGGTCTGGGGGGGCGGCTGGGACTTTATGGAGCCCCCCCCCTAGCGGGGGGTTCGGGGGCAGCGCCCCCGAAGCTAAAAACATATTTAAAATTTCCTTGTAAAAGTATAGTAATTTGTAGTCAATTTGGGACGTTCATTAGGCGAATGCTCTGACAATAGAAGTTATGTTTAGTTTAGGGTTTTTTTTGCCCTAGAAAACACCCCCTCGCTTGTATGAGGGTATTGTATTGCGGATGTGTATTCTCAGAGCGAGAAACAGATAGGGAGACTGTGAGAGAGAGCAGAGGATATTACAACAGATCTGCTGTAGGTTGTGTCTCTTCATTTTGCTAGATAATAGAAAGGAAGGACTGGTTGTTCAGAGTGGACGTAGTCCAAACTGGGTGAACCACATATATCTTTGTCTCTCTGGTTTTATGTGTTTTATGTGCTTGTGTTTTCCGCATATTTTATGTGTTTCATTGCTCTGTTATATATAATTTTCTAACAATTGGTATCAGAGCCGAAGGTCTATTTGGCTGATAAACTCGCAGGAAAGAAGGGTTCTTGGTTTGAGTGGGAGCAATGGTGGAAGATGGTAAGTTTAGGGTCGATATATTTAACGGCCAAAACTTCCTGCTGTGGAAGATGCAGATGGAAGATTATCTGTATTAGAAAGATTTGTACTTACCATTGAGTCGAAAAACAAAGAAGCCACCAACGACTACGATAGACGCAAAATGGGAGATTCTCGATAGAAAGGCACTCAGAACAGTACAGTTGTGTCTCGCGGCGTCGGTAGCCTTCAATATTTCAAAGGAAACAACAACAGAGGGTTTGATTAAGGCGTTGGAAAAATTATATGAAAAACCCTCGGCCTCAAACAAGGTATTTCTTATGAAACATTTATTTAATATGAAGATGTCGGAAGGTGGATCTGTTGCAGACCATTTAAATGATTTTAATACAGTTACCAGTCAGTTAAGTTCTGTAGGGGTAAACTTTGATGATAAAGTTAAGGCTCTTTTATTTCTGTGCTCATTGCTAGAAAGTTGGAATGGTTTAGTTATGGCCATTAGTAACTATGTCTCTGGATCTAGTACTTTAAATTTTGATGATGTTGTTGGTGCTATCCTTAGCGAGGAAATGCGACGGAAAAGCTCCGGTGCTATCCTTAGCGAGGAAATGCGACGGAAAAGCTCCGGTGAGACATCGAGTAATGCTTTGAGTGCAGAGTGTAGGAGAAGAAGAATGGAAAGGGGAAAGAGCTCAGGATATCATAGTAAATCAAGGAAAGACAGATCCAAGTCCAGATCGGGGATAGTGTACTAGAAATGCGGAAAGAAAGGACACCTGAAGAAATACCGTAGATCTCAGAAGGGAAAAGAAGGATATGCACAACAAGAAAACAATCATGAAGAAAATGTGACAGGTGATGTGTTACAAGATGCGTTGATTCTTTCTTTCGAAAATGTTATTGATTCTTGGGTTGTAGATTCAAGGGCCTCATTCCATGCCACACCTTATAAGAAATATTTTCATGACTATGTTCAAGGAGATTTTGGACAAGTCTGTTTGGGTGATGATAAACCCTGTAAAATTGTTGGAATGGGTAAAGTTATTGTAAAACAACAGAATGGAAACCAATGGCTATTAAAGGAGACAAGGCATGTTCCATATCTGAAGAAAAATCTAATTTCAACAGGGCAGTTAGGCGATGAAGGTTGTGTGACAACTTTCAGAGATAAAACTTGGAAGGTCACCAAAGGAGCCCTGGTAATAGAAAAAGGCGAAAATGTTGGTACATTGTATTTATGCAATGGTATTTCTAACTCTGTTAATACTTTAATTTCCAAAGGAGCAGATGCAGCATTATGGCATCATAGGCTCAGACACATGAGTGAGAAGGGTATGAAGATTCTTCACTCAATAAATTTGTTGCCGGGTTTGAAGAATGTTGATTTGGATTTCTGTGAGAATTTCATTTATGGAAAACATAAGAGAGTTAGATTTCTCAGAGTTGGGAAAGAAAAGAAGAGTGAAAAATTAGAGCTTGTGCATATAGATGTATAGGGACCTGCTCAGGTATCATCTCTTGGTGGCTCTCGTTATTATGTTACTTTTATTGATGATGCAACTAGAAAAACTTGGATTTATTGTATTCAGAATAAATCTGATGTATTTGATATTTTCAAGAAATGGAAAGCTTTGGTTGAGATTAAGACAGGAAAGAAGTTGAAGTGTGTCAGATCAAACAATGGAGGTGAATATTGCAGCAAAGAGTTTGATAGGCATTGTTCAGAAAATGGAATACGCAGAGAGAAGACAGTTCCAAGAACACCACAAGAAAATGGTGTGTCAGAAAGGATGAACAGAACAATCATGGAGCGTGTAAGGTGCATACGATTGCATGCAGGATTGCCTTTACAATTTTGGGCAGATGCTGTAGATACTGTTGTTTATCTAATAAACAGAGGGCCTTCAAGTCCCTTGGATGGTGGTATTCCAGAGGAAGCATGGACAGGTAAAAGGTAAACTACTATTTTTTAAAGCCTTTTGGCTGTGAGGCCTTTGTCCATATTAATAAAGAAAACGAAACAAAGCTTGAGGAAAAATCAAAGAAATGTACCTTTATTGGATATGGTGTTAATGATTATGGTTATTGCTTATATGATTATGAAAATCACAAAATCATTAAGAGCTGAGATGTAATATTCAATTAAAATGTATTGTATAAGAATCAGTTGCAGGAAAAGAAACAGGAAAAAAAAACAAAGAATACACAGTCTTTGATGAGATCACAGAAAATGTAAAGGTGCCTGAAAATAATAATAATCAAGAGCCACAACAACAACAACCACCACAACAGCAACATGCACCTCAAACACCTGAAAGTGGTGTTAGAAGATCTATTAGGATAAGTAGACCCCTTGAACGATACTCTCCTTCATTATATTATTTATTGTTGACTGATTCTGGTGAACCTGAACGTTATGAAGAAGCAATGCAAATTGAAAGCAGGAAGAAGTAGGAGCTAGCCATGGAAGAAGAGATGGACTCCTTAATGCATAACCAGACATGGGACTTAGTCAGGTTGCTTGCATGTAAAAATACATTGCAGAATAAATGGGTTTACAGGCTTAAGGAAGAAGATGGAGGAAAACAGAGGTACAAAGCTAGACTTGTGGTGAAGGGGTTTGCATAGAAGAAAGGTATTGATTTTGATGAAATATTTTCTTCTGTTGTTTAGATGACTTCAATTAGAACTATTTTAAGTCTTGTAGCAGCGGAAGATTTACATCTTGAATAGTTAGAAATAAAGACAACATTTCTCCATGGAGATTTGGAGGAAGAGATCTATATGGAGAAACCAGAAGGATATGAGGTCAAAGGGAAAGAAAAATTACTATGCAGGTTAAAGAAGAGCTTGTGTGGCTTAAAACAGGCTCCAAGGCAGTGGTATCTAAAATTTGACAAGTTCATGTCTGAACAAGGTTATACCAGATGTCACTCTGATCATTGTGTTTACCTGAAAAAGAAAAATGATGACAGCTATATTATATTGTTATTGTATGTAGAAGACATGCTTGTTGCAAGGTCTAACATGCAGGAAATAAATGTGCTCAAAAGAAATTGGCAAATTCATTTTCAATGAAGGATTTGGGAGCTGCAAAACAAATCCTTGGTATGAGAATAATTAGAGACAGGAAAATCGCAAATTAACACTGTCTCAGAATGAGTACATACAAAAGGTGTTGAAAATATTTAATATGCAGAATGCAAAACCAGTTAGTACACCTTTTGTTTGCCATTTCAAACTTAGTAAGGAGATGTGCCCCAAGACCCAAGAATAAATGGACTATATGTCAAAGTTCCATATGCATCAGCAGTTGGAAGCTTAATGTATGCAATGGTCTACACAAGGCCTGATATTGCACATGCAGTGGGAATTGTAAGCAGGTACATGAAAAATCCAGGAAAAGAACATTGGATGGCAGTAAAATGGATTCTCAAATATTTGAGAGGTACCACAAATCATGCATTATGCTTTGGTGGTTCAAACATTGATCTACATGGATATGTTGATGCAGATATGGCAGGTGACAAAGATAACAGGAGGAGCACTACAGGATATGTATTTACTGTAGGTGGAACAACTGTTAGTTGGGTTTCAAAAATCCAAAGTGTTGTTGCATTTTCAACAACAGAAGCAGAGTATGTTGCTGCTACAGAGGCTAGTAAAGTAATGATTTGGTTACAAAGGTTTATGGATGAATTGGGTAAGGAGCATGATATGGGCACGTTATACAATGATAGCCAAAGTGCCATTCGTCTTGCAAAGAACTCAACATTTCATTTCAGGACTAAACACATACAACTCAAGTACTATTTCATACAGTCAGTATTGGAAGATGGACAGTTGAAGCTGGAAAAGAGACACACTAGCCAGAATCCTGCAAATATGTTAACAAAAGTTGTAACCAGGGAGAAACTGAGATTATGCTCAGTTTCAATTGGTCTTCAAGGATGACGATGAAGATGATAAAAAGCCAGGTCCAAAGAGGAGTCATTGTCCAGCAAATGAAGCAACGGTAGAGTTGTTACAATCAGTATCCAAGTGGGAGATTGTTGGGTGTGGAGCCTGATTATCTTGTTTATTTTGTATCACAACGTTGGACCCCTGTACCTTAATGTGGCGACAATGCCGCCCATAATTAAACGCTGCCTGGGGAGTCTAAGGGGGGCGGATGCGACTTTATAGAGCCTCCCCTGGCAGAGTGTTTTGGGGGCAACGCCCTCGAAGCTAAAAACATATGTAAAATTTCCTTGTAAAAGTATAGTAATTTCTAGTCAATTTGGGTGGTACATTAGGCGGATGATCTGACGGTAAAAGTTATGTTTAGTTTAGGGTTTTTTTTCCCTAGAAGGCACCCCCTCGCTTGTATGAGGGTATTGTATTGCGGCTATCTATTGTATGTGTATTCTCAGAGCGAGAAATAGATAGGGAGACTGTGAGAGAGAACAAAGGATATTACAACGGATCTGTTGTAGGTTTTGTCTCTTCATTTTGCTGGACAATAGAAAGGAAGGACTGGCTGTTCGGGGTGGACGTAGCCCAAACTGGGTGAACCACGTATATCTGTCTCTCTGGTTTTATGTGTTTTGTGTGCTTGTGTTTTCCGCATATTTTATGTGTTTCATTGCTCTGTTATATATAATTTTCTAACAAAAAGACCCTGTACGTTGAATAGGATGACGGGTGGAAAGTTAGCAGTTGTTGAATTCCATCTCTTTGCTCTCAGTAATGGTCCTTCTTTTTGGGTTTTCCTCTCTTTTTGTTTCCTTATGTTGTTGCTTATTAGGTGTTTGAGGTTTGTTGTTCTCTTATTTATTATATACTTTATATATTATTTCTAGGGCTGTCATAGTTTTAGTATATTTTCTTTTTAGGTAGTATTATTTTTATAAATCCTTTTATTTAATTCTTTCTTTTAAATTTTGATTTTATTATATATATATATATATATATAGATATATGGTTTATTTATTTATCTATTTTATTATTTTTATTTTATATTTTTATATTTATATTTTATATTTTATATTTTATAATTTTTTATTTAGCAAGTCTTTATTATTATTTTGACTATTTTGTAACTTTTAATTTTCATTTTTTATTGTTATTTATTTGACTTGGTCTTTATTTTTATTATTTTATTACTTTATGTTGAGATTTTTTCGTTTTCATTTATTTATTAGGTTATTTTCATTTTCAATCATTTTTTAACATCTATTTTTTCCATCGGTTTTGACCAGTGCTTTTCTCTGCATGATATATATATGTATTGTTGGATCAACCAATCTTTAGTATCTTGATGATGAACCACAGTCAGTAGTTCAAAACGCGTCAGTTATAAAATTTCTCATGTGATTTCCTGGAAAATTTATTTTAATATGATATGGATCACAGAGGTTTACACTCTCAAAAATAATATTTTTGAGTTAATTACCTCAAAATTTTGACTTTGTCTTAACCACCAAGGCCCAAGAGTACAAAATTTCTTGAAATTCTCAATATTCCCTTGGCCTAGGACCTTTAAAAATTTATTTTTTAGGGACCCATGAATTTTGCCTTTGAAGAATTTTAAATCAGCTAGGACTTAAAATTAATTAAATTTATGGCTTAGGATTTTTTAATTAATTTGGCCAGAAAATTTAATTAATTGACTAAGAGGGGATTTAATTATTTTTCCAACTCTCTTTACATAAGATAAATACATTTTGACACATGAAGGGGGAAAACCCATTTGTGATAGACCCTCAAATAGTTAGCTAATTTTGCGACTCAAAACATGATCTAGTAGACCAAGTAGTTTGTAATAAAATAATCTAGCCAATTAGCTAGGATTATTCCCAAACTACTTTTACAAAGACTCGATAGAAAACATTAGGACTCAGCATCTTGACGACAAAATCCACCCTAGATTTGGGGTGAGGCTGGAGGGAAAAACTCTGTCGATCACTTGTGTCGAGAAACACAAATGAATCAGTGAGACAAAAAACCTCATAGGATAGAAATCGTCATCAAAATACTAGGCTTACCTAGGTTGTTACATACATGATGGTCTTACTTAGATCATTTTCATCATAGACATGCAGAATGGGTTTAGATTATTTACAAAACTGTCGACTGATGATGAAATCTGAATGGCGTGAACACCTCGAACATGATGAATCCTATTTACAAAAATGGGGGTGTACTGCTATGGGGTTGTTGACACATAGTGGCCAACATTTAGCTCTACATGGGGACATGCTGCTTCATCGGAGGAATGTGAGAATCCATAATCTGTATCAAAGCAACACACAAAATTACATAAGTAGCGTCCATCCAAATATCATCATATAACATTAAGCACATGAAAAATAGAAGCTCCTATTTTATTGACTATTCTACCAACATGAAATGTAAATCTACTCTAAAACGAAATGTTGAAAGGACAAAGTGTAAGGTTATAGATACAATACAAAGGATGCCCTATGACATCAGACTGTGTTCAATATAGTGCATACTGAGCATTTGCCTGATTTCAGGCAATTCTATGGGTTGTTTTTCAGATGTGCCATACCCGATTCTGCATATTGTAGGACTCTGTCTTATCCGAATATTAAGCTACTCTCGTACCTCAGAGGAATCAAACTTCTTCCTTATTCCTTTTCTTTTTCGCTTCAGTCTCTTCTTCGTGGCAGACTGTATTGTTGATGATGTGGAACATTCTACTTGTGAACTTTCAAACAATGTAAACAATATATGTGTGACATGCCTCTCTTCATTCTGCATTTGCTCTGTCAAGGGTGATGTATTAACTCGATTCCCCTCGATCTTCCTTTTATTCGGGTTGCCTTCAATCAACCACTTGTCAATGGAAGAAATGGTCTCCTCATAATAGGATGGAGCTTGCTTCAGCAAACCGGGAGGCCTATGATCTATTGACAATTCTGACTTGGGTTGGACATTCTATATATGTGATCTTTCCATTTTTTCGAACTTATTTTGAATAACAATAATTTGATTAGAATGCTTAATCTTTTTGGTATTGATTTCATTCGCATGACTCTTTTCATTAGTCAATAACCTGTGTTGAAGAGACATTTGACCAGTTTCCATGTCCTTTATAATTTTATCATTATCCGCTTTCATGGCCATGAAGAAATATGCATGTAGTTTATTTCTTTCTCATGATTTGCTTCCATGGTGATCAATTGATTCTGTATGGTGGCCATTTGACTAGAGTGATTAAATTCCACGATCGTCATCTTTTCCTCTAAGGTTAACAACTTGTTTTGTATAGTATCAATTTCACTAGTATGATCAGCTGTTAATCTTTCTTGGTTAAATTCCATATCCTGAATAAGTTGAACTTGATTAACCTCTAAATTCTTGATTATTTGAGCTTGATTCAATTGTATATCCTTAACCATATTAATCAATTCCTTGATAAAATCATTTTCAACTTCTATAGTTTAATTTACTTCAATTCTTGCTTTGATATTTTCTTTATCTCCATATTCATTTTCAAATGCCTCAATGAGTGATTGGAAAGAATCAAAAGTGTTTTTGGGGGAGTCAACAAACCACTCCACAGCATCACCAGCTAAGGTGAGAACGAAAAGCTGCATCTTCACATATTCATGATCAGAATATGGGTGAGACTTGCTCATACATAGGTTGAAATTCAGAATGTGAGCCTCGACAGTAAAAGCATTATTTTCACTAAAAGGTGGCATCTCATTGAGAGTCAAACTAACCGAAATCGAGAAATTGTGTGGAGCACCCTGAAAGTTAGTAAAGTCAAAAGGATCAAAAAAATCATTCATGATGACTTGCTTGAATGGAACAATGAAATGGATGTTAGAGAAATAGATCCTTGCTTAAGAAAAGTCAAGAGGTTCATAAGAAATGAGCTTCTTAGCAGGAATTCTTGTAAGAGATGAAAGAATGGAGTCGCCACTTGAACATGAACCTAATTCTAAAAAAAAAACATAGTCGAGAGAAACAAATGGATATAAGGGGGGGATTCTTGTTGTTGAGATTCAATAAGATGATGAGTTTAGTGAAAAGAGTCGCATTCACTAAGTGGGCCCGCAGGCTATTTTTGGCGCAAGTCTATTTTTATACTATGTCTATTTTTAGACATGATGATCATATTTCAGAAGTTGCAGGATGCTATTTGTGGATGGTTGATCAAGTTGGAAAAATAGATGAAATTCTATTTTTAGAATATTGGGTGAAGTCTATTTATAGATCGCTGATCTAAAAATAGATGCATGTCGATTATTATTAGCTCTTAATAATAATCTGACATTAAACAACAACTTACTCTCTTGGAGCACTTTGTTTCAGTGCACAGATGTGGAACATCAGTGGACTGAGGGAATTACGCAATTCCCAAGGGTTTACTGGAGCTAATGCATGGAGGACTCAGTTATAACTCAAGTGGCAAAGTTATGACACAACTGGAAGAAGTAGTTATGGAGTTGTATTCAGTTTAACTCAATTGAGCTAGTTGTATCTAGTCTAACTAATTGATACACTAGTGAGAGTGGAGTGAATTAATTAGTTAATTAATTCACAAATAATAACTCATTAATCAACTGAACAATACAACAGTTAACTACAGTGCATGTCAGATCCAATGGAGAGCCAGTGGAGAGATAGGTGGAAGGGCAATATGGACTATCTGTTGTGACTACTAGTGATGCATGAATTGCATCTACATATACATTGGAGTTGCCAATGATAATAACGCAGTCAAGGAGAGTGGGATTGCATTGAATTCGTCTTTGTAATCAGCTTGGATTGCGCAGTGGAGGCAGGCTAGCAAGAGGGCAAGATCGGTGCATGGATTTGCAAGATTTTTCCTGATTAGTGTATGACGATTGTACTGTACTAAGAGCTTGATAAGCTTTGTATGAGGATTTTCATATGATTCCATGATACATAATATATAGTTGGGGTTTTCAACTTTAGGCTTTCCGGGTTAAAAACAACTGTGTTATGTGCGATTATTTTTATTTATGCTTTACATGTGTGTGCAATTAATTTTCCACAAAAGATTAACAAGTGGAATGATTCAGTATCTTGCATAAAGTTAAATAGTGTGAGATCAGGTGGATATATGACATATGCATGCTTAGTGCATATAATTTCTACATGGTATCGGAGCATTGTTAATTAAAGATTCCAATTGTAAAGTGAGTTTGTGCTAGTGGACAACTCAAATTTTCTACAGAAGATTCTTGGTGCAGAAGTTGAGTATACATTGAAATGGATTTCAATGGGTTGCGATTGGAGTATGCCCTTGATGGGAGCTCAAATTACATAGCCTGGAAGGACAGGATGGAGGCAATTCTGGAGGATAATGGACTGAAGGAGTTCATCGATAGCGATGTTCCTAAGCCGGGATCTAGCAATGCTGCACTACTTGACGCATGGAAAAAGAAGGCGGCAAAGACGAGAAGAATTCTGTTGGAAGGTGTGAAGGACCATATTGTGTCTATCCTTCATGGAAAAGCCACTCCATTCTTAATGTGGAAGGCTTTCACAGACTTGTTCCAAAGAAGAAGTGACCAGAGGAAGTTGGCGCTTAAAGACAAGCTCAGAAAAAAAAAATGGAGAAAGGCGACAGTATTCCAAAATACCTCACAAAGTTTGTCCATTGCAAGGATGAATTGGGAAGTGTGGGGGTTATTGTTGATGATGAAGAATTGGTGAGCTTGGCTCTCCTTGGGCTTCTGAAGAGTTGGCATAGCTACGAAGACTTTGTCAATGGACGGGAGAAACTACTGGGATGGGAGCGACTTTGGTCGGATCTTGTGCAGGAGGAGATAAGACGGGGTACCAGGGATGGATCTTCATCGAAAAATGAAGATGAAGAGAATTGCGCTTTGGCTGCTAAAGAAAGGAAAGGTAAGGGGAAGAAAAATCCTTCAAAATCCGATGCTAAAGGCAAGAAGCAAGATTTGTCCAAAGTGAAGTGTTTTCACTGTCACGAACATGGACATTTCGCCACTAATTGTCCACAGAAGAAGAAGAACAAGAAGGCTGTTGGATCTGCAACTGGAGAGGCCTTAGCCTCACAATTTGAACTTGATTTCTCCTTGATCGCATGCTTGGTTTCAAGCTGTATCAGATCAGTGTGGTATCTTGATAGTGGTGCGACAAAGAGTTGTTTAGTGACTTGGAGGAGAAGGACCTCTAGATGCATATAGAGATGGGCGACGATGGTCGGTATAGTGCGACTGGTATTGGGACCATTACCTTTGATAGGGAGTCTGGTAATCCATTCTTGTTGAAGAATGTTATGCATGTTCCAGGTCTGAAGAAGAACTTGGTCTTGGTTGCAATGCTGGAAGACAGAGGTTATGATGATTTCAATCAAAAGAGAAAGCTTCCTCAGCATAAACTGTGGGTTAAACAGAAGATGGGTTCTGAATGAAATATATACAGCCTGAGGTGAATGAATTGTCACATGCATTGCAATAGTGGGAAAAGTAGAAGAAGTGGTGAGCCGGGATGAGGGCGAATTATGGCACATGAGATTGGGCCATCTTCACCATGGCACTTTGAAGATTTTGCACCAGATTTCTATTGGAATTCCCAAGGGTACTCTTGCGCAGTGAAATCAGTGCAAGGGATGTACTATGGGTAGGTTTGTGAAGACCACCTTTCATGAGAAGGAGAACCGTGCTTCGGTGATCCTGGAGAGAATTCACATGAGGCCGTGTGTGGACCTTTCTCGGTTGCTTCAACAACAAAACATAGGTATTATGTTATATTAGTTGATGACTATTCTAAGTATTCTAAGTAGATGTTGGATCTTCTTCATGCAGAAGAAGAGTGAAACATTCTCAAAGTTCTGTGAGTTCAAGGCATTGGTGGAGAAGGAGTCGGGGAAGCAAGTGAAAGCTCTACAGAGCGATAATGGTGGTGAATACATCTCGGGCGAATTCAAAAACTTCTGTAGCAAAGAAGGAATTCAAAGAGAACTCATAGCGCCTCATAACCCACAACAGAATGGGGTCGCGGAGAGGAAGAACAAAACGATCATGGGTGCTGCACCAGTGATACTGGATGACCAGGGCCTACCGATGCACTTGTGGGCAGAAGCATGCAACACTGCGGTTTATGTTCAAAACCGTTGTCCTCATAGAGTACTTGGCATGAGTACACCTGAAGAAGATTTTACTGGTAAGAAGCTTGATATTTCTCATTTAAATATTTTTGGGTCACCTGTTTACATTCATGTGACAAAGGACGCCAGGAAGACGCTGGAGCCTACTGCAAAAGTTGGGATATTTGTGGGGTACACAGAAACACCCCATAATTATCGTGTGTATTTTACAGACAATCGGATGACTGTTGTGCGACGGGATATAAAATTCAATGAGGTGAAATCCATGAAGTTGTCGCTTGAGAGGGGGCTACACTTGCATGCGGAAGAGGAACTTCTTGTTCCCAAAGATGAGCCTCTAGATGTGGATCAGCCACAGGAGGAGATTCATGGAGTGGAGGAGTCCACTCATGTAGAACCAAACATCAGACAAGGCAGAAAGTGTACCACAGAAGCTGAGACACTGAAGCTTGATGCGGCACAGAATGTAGGAGTCCCTACATCACAACACAGACAGAGACAGTCACCTGACCGATTTGCAAGATACATGGCTCTTATGAGCAAGTGTATCATGATAGAGCCATCTTCTTTCGAAGAAGCAGTACAGGAGCCCACATGGGTAGATGCCATGGTGGAGGAGTATGACTCCATTGTCAGAAACAGTCCTTGGGAGATTGTTCCAAGGTCGGTGGGAAAATTAGTTGTAGGATCAAGATGGATCTACAAGGTAAAGCAAGCTGCTGATGGGAGTGTTGAGAAGTATAAGGCAATATTTGTTGCCCGGGGATTCTCACAGATTGAGGGGATTGACTATGAAGAAACATTTGCACCTGTCGCACGGTATTCTTCCATACAGACCATCCTTGCTCTCTCAGCACAGATGGGTTGGCACATTCATCAGATGGATGTGAAGACTGGCTTCCTTAATGGGATCATTGAGGAAGAGGTGTAAATTGAGCAGCCTGAAGGATTTGAGATCTTCAACAGCGATTCACATGTGTGTAGGCTCAAAAGAGCATTATATGGGCTGAAACAAGCATCCCGTGCTTGGTACACTCGGATCGACAGCTATTTCACTGGACTTGGCTTCACCAAGAGTGAGGCGGATGCAAATCAGTACCAAATTGTGGTGGAGGGTAAAATTTTAATCATTGTACTTTATGTTGATGATTTAATACTAATAGGTGATGAGGTGTTGATACACTCATGCAAGGCAGATCTTGAAAAGGAGTTTGAGATGAAGGATTTGGGCCTCCTTCATTATTTCCTTGGATTGGAAATATGGCAGCGGGAAGGTGAACTATTTGTGTCTCAAGGCAAGTATGCCCAGGAGATACTGGAGAAGTTTCACATGCAAGGCTGCAAGCCTATCAACACTCCTCTTCCAGGAAATTGGAAGAAAGAGGATGCTACATCAGTAAAGGTAGTGGATGCCACTGTTTATCAACAGTTGGTGGGTTCGCTCATGTATTTAGTCAATACAAGACCGGACATATGCTGTGCGGTGAACCAACTTTCACAAGCGATGGTTAAGCCTACCAAGCTCTTTTGGAAGGCAGGCAAGCATGTATAGAGATATCTTAGGGGCACATTTGAGTATGGTTTATGGTACAGACAGACAGATGAGGTGAAGTTTCATGGCTTCACGGATGCAGATTGGGCAGGAAGCCCAACAGACAGAAAGAACACATCAAGATGGATTTTCAGTATCGGATCTATGACAGTTTCTTGGTACAGCAGGAAACAAATATCTGTGGCACTCAGTTCAGCGGAAGCAAAATACATGGCAGCAAGTCAAGCTGCATGTGAGGCTATCTGGATGAGGAAGATTCTGGTTGGTTTGTTCGGTTCACATTTAGATCCCATAGCAATACATTGTGATAATCAGAGTTGCATTAAACTCTCGGTTAATCCCGTGTTTCATGATAGATCTAAACATATTGATATCCGGTATTATCATATCAGAGATTGTGTGCAGCGGAAGATCATGTTGCTTCAGTACATTCCTATGGAGGATTAGGATGCAGATATACTGACGAAGGCGCTCACCAGGAGAAAATTCGAATACCATAGAGGCAGAATCGGGGTGAAGGATAATCCCTATCTTGTTGAGAGGGAGTGTTGAGATTCAACAAGATGATGAGCTTAGTGAAAAGAGTCGCCTTCACTAAGTGGGTCCGTAGGCTATTTTTGACGCAAGTCTATTTTTAGACATGATGATCATATTTCAGAAGTTGCAGCATGCTATTTGTGGATGGTTGATCAAGCTGGAAAAATAGATGAAATTCTATTTCTAGAATATTGGGCGAAGTCTATTTATAGATCACTGATCTAAAAATAGATGCATGTCGATTATTATTAGCTCTTAATAATAATCAGACACTAAACAACAACTTATTCTCTTGGAGCACTTTTTTTCAGTGCACAGATGTGGCACATCAGTGGATTGAGGGAATTACGCAATTCCCAAGGGTTTACTGGAGCTAATGCATGGAGGACTTAGTTAGAACTCAAGTGGAAGAGTTATGACACAATTGGAATAAGTAGTTATTGAGTTGTATTCGATTTAACTTACTTAGACTCAGTTGAGCTAGTTGTATCTAGTCTAACTAATTGATACACTAGTGAGAGTGGAGTGAATTAATTAGTTAATTAATTCACAAATAATAACTCATTAATCAACTGAATAATACCGCAGTTAACTATAGTGCATGTTAGATCCAGTGGAGACCCAGTGGAGAGATAGGTGAAAGGGCAAGATGGACTATCCGTTGTGACTACTAGTGATGCATGAATTGCATCTACATATACATTGGAGTTGCCAATGATAATAACGCAATCAAGGAGAGTGGGATTGCATCGAATTGGTCTTTGTA
Organism: Pinus albicaulis; assembly: GCA_034641835.2. Lineage (NCBI taxonomy): Eukaryota > Viridiplantae > Streptophyta > Pinopsida > Pinales > Pinaceae > Pinus > Pinus albicaulis. The sequence continues at coordinate 995,736,290 of CM076581.1, forward strand.
ATCAGCTTGGATTGCGCAGTGGAGGCAGACTAGCAGGAGGGCAAGATCGATGCATGTATTTGCAAGATTGTTCCTGATTAGTGTCTGACGATTGTATTGTACCGAGAGCTTGATAAGCTTTGCATGAGGATTTTCATATGATTCCATGATATATAATATATAGTTGGGGTTTTCAGCTTCAGGGTTTCCGGGTTAATAAACAATTGTGTTATGTGCGATTATTTTTATTTATGCTTTACATATGTGTGCAATTAATTTTCCGCAAAATATTAACAAGTGGAATGATTCAGTATCTTGCATAAAGTTAAAGTGTGAGATCAGGTGGATCTATGACATATGCATGCTTAGTGCATATAATTTCTACACTTTTCTGGGAGTAAATAGATGAATAAGTGGAGTTTCCACCCACACAAGAAGGCAACTGAAATGCCCAGGTGCTAAAGGTGAAAATGATGAAAGGATTAGTGAGATGACGAAAGAGAAGATGATGAAAAGATGAAGAGATGAAGATATGAAATGATGCCAACAAATGTGATCCTGTGTGACAGGCTAATGAATGGCGAAAAAATATTAGAATATTATAAAATGTCATTAAGATCAAGGACATAAAAACTCTATCCCCGGCAATGACGCCAAAAAATGTTGTCGCACAGAATGTCTAGGCACCGCGACAACGGCTCAGATCGGGGGTTGTCACCCTGATCCCCAATATCTCTATCTAATTTGTCTCCTTGCAGACTAAGGGAGGTAGACCCTAACTAAAATGAAGAAGGAGAACTCGTTGAAAGCCAACCAATTCAGGAGACAGTTAAATGACCAAGTGCTTGTTAAGATTAACGATATTTTACAAATCCAATTAGAGTTGGAGTTTAAAACCAGTGCCTTGTGGAGTCAAAATATCCCGTTATGAAATTAATATCAAGTAATTGATAGGTAACTGCCGCTATGAAAAAATCAATCCACCACGATAATATTTAATTCCTCAATTAAGTGCTCAATTGATCAAACTGGAAGATAAGCTATTTTCAATAATACAATTCAACATTCGATAAAATCACTCGCTTTTGTTGCAAGATTTATGGCTTTGCTGCAACCTCTTATTCTTGTTTCTCTGATAATGTTTTGTGTAAATGCTTCCTTATACTTTCACTCTTGTTTCTAACTTCTAAACCCACATTTTGAAATTTTTAGATTTACAGGAATAGATCCGTAATCAATATTCTTAGACTCACAAACCAAAATTCCAATTCCTCAATATTTTGAACTAAAGAAAAAATAGAAGCACAATGGAAATATTTCTTGAGCTGGGATGAATCCACGATGACAACTTGATTTGCAACTAGCTTCTCTGAAAGTTCTATTGAAAAGTAGCTGTCATTGATTTCAACCCTAGTAGCACTAGACGATACCCTGCTTTTGTTGACCTAAATGACATGGAATTTCATGATGTTTCAAATAAGGATCATCCTTGATGGATTTTCCTCGCCGGCTGATTCTGGTGGTATGTGGCATGCCATGAGAGCCTCCACGGTTTGGGAATTGTGCTCGTTTGAAGATGAAGCCCCCATCTTGTGGTCATAAACCACAAAGGTTAATAAGGTGGTAGTTATTTTTTGGCCAAGTCAAAGGTCAAGTCATGTGACTCTTCTCCAACAAATTGAAAATTGCAAAAGGGTTATTCTCGAGGGCTTTCAAATCTACTTTAAAAATTAAAAATCTAAAGAAGGGGTTTTGGTCCAAAAATGTATTTTGAACTTCAAGACTAAAAAACCTTCAAAGGGTTTTTTCCCTCCACTCTTTTTAAATTTCAAATATTATCACCCTCCAAAAATGCATCTCGGCTACCTCTTATGGAGACCTTTAAAAATATATTTAAAGGCCTTGATTAGCCCTCCTAAGTATGCACTTGAACGATCATTCTTTAAAGATCTGAAATTACTATTTCGGTCCTGTGGAGTAATGATAAAATCATACAAGGGGCAGGATTGTTAGAGGGTTTTGGTAATGTTTTGGATAAGGTGTTTCTCTATTAAAATCTATGTAGGACCAACAAGGAACTTGAAGCCTAAGGATCAAATTTTCGTTGGGGTTAAAGAAGAAGCAAACCTGTGACAAACTTCTATGAGATTTGGTTCCCATTAGGGTATCAAATTCATATTTTTTCTGTGACTTTAGAGGCTAACAAAGAACTTTGAGTATATATATCTGAAGCATGGTTCATAGCAAGGGCTAATAGCCCTATATCTGCGGCCTAGATTACCAAATATTTGTGGTACATTTTGGGTATTTGACATATCAATATCAGAAGATAACGTGACACCATTTAAGCCTTATTCTAGTCTCATCTAAGGAAACCTTTCCGAGCGTAAGGATTTCAATTATATGTCTTCGTGGCTCATCGAGAAATTGTGAAAAGTAAAGAGAAACGTTGCTCTAGAATCTGCTTGGTCATGGCTATTAAATATGTTATTTTACGAAGGTCATATTTTGAAATTGGTTGCATTCAACCCTCCAATTAGAGTTATTATATTCACCATCTGTGGTAGATGTAAGCTAAGGATCAAAAAAGATCCATGACTATAGGGTTTGAGTAAAAGGCTTGATACTAGTTGTATTTTGTGCGGAAATATTTTGACTTGTATTCTTCTAAGGTTTGATTGGTTTGGAGTCCTCTAAAAATTGTGGCCTTAGTATATTTGATGAGTAAAGGTCAACCTTCATTCTGTTGATTCAAGTATAAGAGATTTGCACAGACCTTTCATTGAATATGTTGTCACTCTGCGTTACCATTATTAACATCATTTAGTATTGCAATACAAGCCAACCTTGAACAAATTAAAGAGTGTAGCATGATTCACTATAGGGTCCAAAGTTCGATGCAAAGAAAGGTATACTTCTATAATTGTCTCTGCCGCCAACCAAACTGAAGCCACTCAGGTATGATTGCTTCATTATTTAAAGTTTTTATGTGTGAAGAAGTTTATACTATTGAAGTTTTATGGTGCCTTGTTCAATGTTGAACAGTTCAACTTGATATAGTAAGAATTTGTACAGTGGTTGATAGAATTGTTTATGGCACCATTTTACACATGTTGAAGAAATCTGTAACAAGGGCTATCATAACTCACAACAAAGATGTCTAAGTTTCATAATCAATTTACCTGTAGTAAGGGTTTTAACACTCACTATATCATACCCACGTCTGAAAGAAGTCTGTTCCTTGACCTCTGTACTCAATTCTGAAAATTTTAGAGTCACCTGCTTCTTGATGCCATGAACAATCAAGGGTTTTCCTAGTTAAAAGGAACAAAGGTGTATTTGTGTGTAATGTCTGGAATAGAGGATTTGATTTCAGAATCAGGGTTTCATCATTACATCTTGTGCAACAGTGAGATTTGCAGATCTGTTTATGCAACAATGCCACTATCTTGCAACATATGGTTCATGTTGAGAAATGTAACTAGTTTTGGTCTTCATAATTGTTGTACTCATTTCAATATGTATCCTATGTAAAAAAAACAAAAATTAAAAGAAAATTATTATTATTGAAACATGGATTTCATGCTCATTATTGATGGTCTTTTAGGTTAAAGCATGTTCTTCGTGCTTCCTGGGTTTGTTACATCTTAGGATTTATTGTCATGAGTCATAGGAGTCAACATCATGTTCATAAGACCCTTCCGAGAAATTTGTAATTGTAAAAAGAATTATTTTTGAGTCTAGAAAGTTTTGGAATCTCCAAGAGTACAAGTCGGCCCTAGGATCCTCAAGTTGGCCTATAGGAGAGAATTCGACCCCTTGAGAATGCTATAAAAAGAAGAAATTTGACCTCATTTGTACGCACACTCACAAGTTCAATCTATCAAGGAAATAGTTTGATCCGTAGCTGGGAAGCTAGGAAAAAGAGGGTGAAGTTATAGGAGAAACTGGGAGGACGATTTTTTTTTGTTTCTAGGCTCTATCTCTCTCACACGTGTGAAAGTTTAGGGTTTTTTGGGTTGCAAAAACATGAAGAAATTGCAAAATTGAGTTGCAGGAGGACGAAGTGCAAAATCTGTGGCTGGAAGAGGGAAAACCCTTGTCTAGACCTTGTTGACCTTGGAAGAGTTTTCGTGCTCTAAGTAGGTCTCATAAGGAGGTTGTATTAGGGTTTCCTTGAAGGTGAAAAGATGAAGTATCTGGGCCAAAGTTGCAGGTCGAGTAATAATAGCTGGGAAGTCGAAGTTGCTAGTCAAGTAGCAGCACTGTTGTTGGTAGGTTGAAGTTGCAAGGAAGAAGAAATTTGGTACAAAATCAAGAAAGGATTTGAGGAAGGGCGGACTTGGCACTTGGAGAAGGACTTGGTATAGGGATTAGGTCATTGTATCTCATTTAAAGCAGATTCTAGGAAGAAGAGTTTATGTGTTTTTCCCCTTGGAGGGGTTTTTCCCTAGCTGAGAGCCTACCTCTGTGTCCTCTTTTGTTGTTGTTGTTTCTTGATATTGTTTGATGAAAATATCAAACTAAAGAACATAAAGAAGATAACTAAAAATTCACAAGAAAGTATCAAGGATAAAAAAATAAGATATAATAACTGCCACTTTACATTTTCTAACATGGTATCAGAGCTAAGGTGAGAAAGGAAGGCAACTGGAAGGACACTAGAAGAAGTTACATATCAAGGGAAAAGGAAGAGGAAAATATCAAGTAAGAATCTAAAAAGGGAGGCCGAGGAAGGAAACCTTTGATAAAGAAAGAAGGGTTTCAACATTGAAAGAATATAAAGACTACATCTCGAAAGAATGGCATTGATATTGTAAAAACAAGCTTACTTGGAACGCATCAATCTTGGAAGCTGTTGGTGGAAGAATTTTAGGGAAAATCTTCCAAGGAAATCTCCTCAAGGATCTTGAAGGCATCAAGGCTGTTGGAGACATCATCAAAAGTAATCTTGATATTCAAGTAAGTATCATTCTGTCACATAATGGTTGAATCTTCAAGTCATGTAATTTATTTTTGCACGAAGAGCAATAATCTCATTGGACCATCAAATTATTTGGCATGGAAGAAGAGGATTGACTTGATATTGACAGAACATAAGTAATGGAATAAGTAACTGGGAAAATTATTGAACCTAGCAAAGAAGGGACACAAGAACTAGCAAAGTACAAGAAATGGGAGGTAAGGGCACAAAGGATCATATCTGAATCAATTAAGGATTCTCTTGTCACTTTTGTAGCAAATTTGGCGACTTCCAAAGCAATGTATGACGAGTGAATTTGTACTCTGTAACTACAATAGGTCAAAAGATGTCTTTGCGGAACAAGCTATATAGAATGAAGAAATCGAACGATGAGGATATGACATCCTTCCTCAGGAGAGTCTATCAATTTAGAGACCAGAGAAAAGTACTTGGGAAAACAATCACTGATTCAGAAGTAACCATACGTGTTCTAAATGCATTGCCACCAGAATGGAGCAACTTTGCAACAAGTATCTACTCCAAGAAAGAGTCAACTCTATTTGATGAGTTGTGGGAACAATGCATTCTAGAAGAGTCAAGGAACAGGGTCAAGGATGACATTGGATCTAATGAGAAAACTCAAGCCTTTCTAGCCTAAGTGAAGAAGACAAAGAAGGGAAAGTTTGTCAAGTCCAAGAAGAAATATATGTCCAAGATTCAAAGATTCAAGTGCCACGAGTCTGGACATTACAAGAGGGACTATCCAAATCAACAAAAAAATAAGAGAAAGGATTGGAGTAAAGCTCATATAGCCGAAGCCGTGGGAGAACCTGAGAAGAAGGGAAATAAGGAAGAGGTGAAGGATATTTACTACTAAAGAAGGTTCACTTTATTCTACATTCCTTATGAATATTTTCTTTTTAAATGATATGTTTTAAGCATCATAGGATAGAAGCATATGATAGTAGCATGTTTGGAATTTTAATGATTATGTTGCTTAGTAGAGATCATTCAAGATATAATTTTAGGACATTTTGCATAATGTTCATCCAAATATTATCTAGCATTATGCTACAGGTTGTCATCTTGTTGAAATGGATCATCAAGGTCTGAGGAGGACCATCATTTTGAATGTTCTTGGGAAAATTATCATGACAAGAGTAGTATGTATTCTATGTAATGTGGAAACATGCTGGTAAAAAGGGATGAAGGATTGCAATGGGTCAGGATAAAAACAACTTTTTGTAAAATATATGGATAGCTAGATGATTGGATAAAACATAGGAATGCATGTTGAATGTAAACTTTGGGTAAGATTCATGTGTATGAGAATCTTGTGGAATAAATTTGGTTATGAAAATATGCTTAAGTATTGACGATGCTGGAAAATAATAGAACTTGACTTACTAAAGAATGTATACAATATTAGGATTTTCTCTAGAATATGTATTTGATATTGATTAACATCTAGTATAATCTCTAGGAGAAAAGTTGTAACTTGGTAATTAAGTTCGATCCTTAGGCTCTTTGATGCAAGAAGGAAATATCAAGTGCAGATTTCCAATGAGAATGTTGATGGAACGAGAAGGTCACCGTGGTAAGGTAAATCTATTTTTTAGTTTGGTTATTTGGCTAATATATTACTTTGCTACCAGGAAATGACAGTTGAGGCAAGTTCAAATGTATGGATGAGGAATTTTTGAGGAAAGCTCAATATTTGGTGCCTGGCAACGATAAAGTCAAGATAAGTCCATTTTGGGATTGAAAGGGTATTTGTGCGAGAAGATAACTTGAAGGCCAAAGAAGATCATTTTCGTGAGGAAGCTATGATCATTGGGAAGACTCAAATACAATGCCTTGATGTCAAAGATAAAAAGTGATGAGCAAGAAAGATGACCTGGATCCTGTCACGAAGAGTGGAGATGGTTTCATGATACCTCGAAAGTAAGCAAACTCAATGCAAGAGATGCAAAGGAAAGAGGGAGCCATGTAGCTTGAAGAAGAAGTCGTTGATACTCTGATAAAGAAAAAATGTGAGGCTTGTGGTGTTGAATTCTTAGATAAGGAATACAGTTTAGAATATCCTCTGGTTTTGAGAAGAACCAAAAGAAGTCTCCTTGAATAGGAGCAATGATCTATTCTCAAGAATAAAGGAGAATATGGATGTACTATTGGTTTGAGAGGGAGTGATGGTTGATATCACATGTGCATTCTCTTGTTCAGGTGATGAAGAGAGAATGACAGAGGATTGGATAAGCATTTGTGGTTTCCTTGAGGATATAATTTCCAAGAGAGGAAAGGGACCGAAAATCTTTGAGGATGGGACAAGAATCCAATAGAAGAGTGGTCAAAGAGGACCGATATTCTTTGAGGACTCAGGTATGGAGATCCAAGATAAGAATAGTCCTAAAAGGACATACGTTGTGGACATATGGATGGGGTATGTACCTTAGAGAGGTAGTGCGTTACCACACATAAATCCTCCCAACATAATGCTCTTGAATAAAGAAGAGCTTGTCTAGTTAGGCCTCAGGGATAGTGTTGGTCATGACGATGATGCTTACAATATGGCTTATCAATCCGACTCTTCTTGAGAACTCTTCAGTTTGAGATGTGATGTGGTACTAGTTGTACAATTATGAATACCTCCCTAGTTAAGAGGGAGTGTTGAGAAATGTAACTAGTTTCAGTCTTCATAATTGTTGTACTCATCTCAATATGTATCCTATGTAACAAACAAGAAAAGAAAAGAAAATTATTATTATCAAAGCATGGGTTCCATGCTCATTTTTTATGGTCTTTTAGGTAAAAGCATGTTGTTCGTGCTTCTAGGGTTTGTTAGGTCTTAAGATTTATTATCATGAGTCAAAGGAAGCAACATCATGTTCATAAGACCCTTCCGACCAATTTGTAATTGTAAAAATAATTATTTTTGAGTCTAGAAAATCTTGGAATCTCTAAGAATACAATTTGGCCCTGGGATTCTCAAGTCTGCCTAAAGGAGGGAATTTGACCCCTTGAGAAAGCTATAAAAGGAGATAGTTCGACCTCTATTGTACACACACACTCACAAGTTTGATCTATCAAGGAAAGAGTTTGATATGTAGCTGGGAAGTTGGGAAAAGGAGAGCGAAGTTATAGGAGAAGCTGGAAGGATTAATTTTTTTTTGTTTCTGGGAGGCTATCTCTCTCACACGTGTGAAAGTTAAGGATTTTCTAGGTTGGAAAAACATGAAGAAATTGCAGGATCGAGTTGCAGGAGGACGAAGTGAAGAATTTTTAGCTGGAAGAGGGAAAACATTTGTCTAGACCTCTTTGACCTTGGAAGAGTTGTCTTGCTCTAAGTAGGTCTCATAAGGAGGCTATATTAGGGTTTCCAAGAAGTTGCAAAGGCGAAGTAGCTGGGCTAAAGTTGCAGGTCGAGTAACAATAGCTGGGAAGTCGAAGTTGCTGGTCAAGTAGCAGTGTTGTAGCTGGTAGGTTGAAGTTGCAAGAAAGAAGTAGTTTGGTACAAAATCAAGAAAGGATTTGAGGAAGGGTTGAATTGGTACTTGGAGAAGGACTTGGGTATAGGGATTGGGTCATTGTATCTCATTTGAATCAGATTCTAAGAAGAAATTTTTTTGGGTTTTTCCCCTTAGAGGGGTTTTGCCTCAGCTGATAACCTACAATGGTGTCCTCTTTTGTTGTTGTTGTTTATTGATATTTTTTGATGAAAAGATCTAACTAAAGAACATAAAGAAGATAACTAAAAATTAACAAGAAAGTATCAAGGTTAAAGAAAATAATATATAATAGCTGCCACTTACATTTTCTAAGATGGTATCAGAGTTAAGGTGAGAAAGGAAGGCAACTCAAAGGACACTATAAGAAGTTACATATCAAGGGAAAAGGAAGAGGAAACCCTCAAGTAAGAATCTCAAGAAGGAGGTCGAGGAAGGAAACATTTGATCAAGAAAGAAGGGTTTCTACATCAAAAGAAGATCAAGAATACATCTCACAAGAAGGGAATTAATCTCGTAAAAATAAGCTTAATTGGAAGGCATAAATATTGGAAGCTATTGGTGGAAGAATATTAGGGAAAATATTTCAAGGAAGCCTCCTCAAGGATCTTGAAAGCATCAAGATGGTTGGAGACATCATGAAAGGAATCTTGATATTCAAGTAAGTTTCATTCTATCATATAATGGTTGAATCTTGAAGTCATGTAAGTTATTTTTGCAAGGAGATCAATAAGATCATTGGGGCATCAAATTATTTGGCATGGAAGAATAGGATTGACTTGATACTGACATAACAAGAAGTAATGGAATATGTCATTGTGGAATTTACTGAACCTAGAAAAGAAAGGACACAAGAACTAGAAAAGTACAAGAAAGGGGAATTAAGGGCACAAAGTATCATAATATAATCAATCAGGGATTCTCTTGTTCCTTTTGTAGCAAATTTGAAGACCTCCAAAGCAATGTATGACAAGGTGGCGAATTTGTATTCTATAACTACAACATGTCAAAAGATGTTTTTGTGGAACAAGCTATATGGAATGAAGAAATTAAAGGATGGGGATATGTCCTTCTTCCTCATGAGAGTCTCTCAGTTAAGAAACCATTGGCAAGGAGTTGGGAAACCGATCACTTATTCGGAGGTAACCAAATGTGTTCTAAATGCATTGCTACTCGAATGGAGCAACTTCAAAACAAGTATCTGTGAAAATTTCTTAACACAAAAACCCTACTAGAGATTATTGATTTACTTCTACTTGTTTATTATACACAAGTTATTTAACTGAAATATTCAGAAAAACATCAAAGTAAACACAATCTACAACCTACACATATACATATCATTTACTGAAACATAGCGCACATATGACAAAGGACACACATGATTTTTCAGACAAATGTCCATGGAAAAACCCAATGCGGGAAAATTGGTGCAACAACTCTTTGAGGGTTTTATTATTAAGAAAAATATGAATACATCTAGGGCACCAATAGTGGTTTGCCCCACAGAGAAATTTCACGGCAGTTTGTACCTTATCACTCGAAGTAAAAAAATATGGTTGATTCAAACCCTTCAGGAATTACTGAATACGAGCCCTTTCTGGCCCACTGGAACCCCCAATGTAGCTCTTCCTGAATCTGCGTCACCCCCTCTAGCCTAGCACAACCTACCCTTGTGTCACTTTGAAGGCCTCTGTGTTGCCTATGCATCCCTAGAAGGGTTTTCATCACCCTTTGCATGGTCTCTGCGTTGGCTTGGCTGGGCTGCGTCCCTCCTTCTAGTCTCTTCGCTGCCTGGTATGGTACTGCCTCTTTGATGTATGTATTCTCAGCCTTGGAACATAACATACCTTTTCAATCTACCCTTGACTAGCACTGCAAGCTCACTTGAAAATTTTGGGCAAACCATGCCCGAGAATATTGAATTTGCTTAAGTGCTGCTACTGTGTGTGTGTTCTCCAATTGACCCCAAGCCTTCCTTTAATACTTTTCTTGTTGACAAATAAATGGTTGTGATCTAATCTCTAATCAACAACTAAGATTAGACAAAGCTTGATCAAGGTTACTTAGAACATTCTCACCACATGTGTAAATTAATTCACTTTAATTTTTCAATTTCCCTAAGTTAGACTTAGGATCCCCATTAAAAAATTTAATTATTTGAATAAATTTTACACCGGGTGGAATTTCTCCAAATGATTTCTGTGTATTGGAGATCTCATGTGTTCTAGCCCCTCCACAAAGTTTCGGAGCTAGAGCACATCTGATTCTACCCAAAATCGCAACACTCCCTCTTAGTGAGGAATGTGCTCTAGCAACACTTCACCATTGAAGCATCACTCTGATCTTTGGCATCGGTCCCCTGCGCTGCTGATGCTTGGCATGCTACCTCCATCCACTGCACTGCTGCCTTCTGTATTGCTGCCCATGACTCCGCCACAATCACTGCCACATCTGTACTGCAACTCCCTCTCAAATTGCTGCATCATGCTGCTTATAGCACTACCACCGCTAACTGCTGCACTGCAACTCAGTTGCTGAGAAGTAATCAACTGAAGGACAACCACCCAAAAACTGATAGACAAGTCAGCATGACTACATCTCATCACTGAAGCACCCTCTACTTCTGCTCTGTGCTGTCTCTCTAGAGCCTTTGCATTGTTGTTGCTCTGCATTGCGTAAGCACTGCCCCTCTGCGCCGTTGAAGTCCCATTAGCCTCCGCTTTGCTGCTTCGATGTTGCTGCTGCCTGTTAGGGTCCATAGTTTGCAAGATTGGCAAGAACAAACGCTGCAGGGCCTACATCAAAACCACTTTGGAATCTTATGATCTAGCCCTCCTGGATTTAGAGAGGGATCTCTCTATATAAGTGTTTCCAGAGGATATATCTCTAAGGCTTATGATATGATATTAGGCTAGTTATGAAGTACAAGGGTTTTGTTTGTTTTTGGTTGGGATGGATATCGTCAAAATGAAGGAAGTATTTTTAAGGGTAAAGGTGTGAACAGGTTGAAAGAATGGTTCAACCGATAGGATAAGTGGGAGACAATATCAATCCATTGGGCTATGGAGTCACAAAAGAATTTAATTGCACAACAAGTTTCAAGAGTAGTATACGGGGCAAGTCATCTATATCAAAGGATCTCTTTAAGTTGATTTGTGGTATGGAACATTAAGAAGTGTGATCAAAGAAGCAAACATATGAGAAAACAAAGGGCAGCTTAAGATCAAGTAAGGACTTTTAACCTAGCCTGCTTTCAGCATACTCTCAAGGGAAAACAAAGAATAGCCTAAGATCAAGTAAGGACTTTTAACCTAGCCTGCTTTCAGCATATTCTCAAAGGAAAACATTTAAGATGAACATAAAAAGTAGCCTAAGATCAGGTAAGGACTTTGAACCTATCCTACTTTCGGCATACTCTTAAGGAATCTTTTCAAAGCAACTGTTGGAGATAAACTAGAGGACAGGGCTAACCATAAACTTCTCTAGTTCAACTTTACTTAGCAGACTTTTCAAGAAATTTCAAAGACAATATCTCAAGTTGTACTCAGGAAACATGGGCTCACCAACACTTCACTGGTTATACTCTATTGAATTATCATCAAAACACAATTAGAAGAAAAAATAAAGATAAAGCTTATCAGTGAGATTTAGGGTACCTTTACAGTAAATCCTAATCTATATTTGCTGTTCTTTATCAGAGAAAGTGGACAGTATGGAAAACATGAGAAAAACAACAATTACAGTAAGAAAAACATCACCATTGACATAGACCAGGATCCCATAAATCAGCTTGTATATTTGATGTTCAAACTAGTTACAATCTTCAAGTCCAGCAAGTCTTTACAGCTTCAAAATTCTCTTCTCAGCCTATCTTTCTTCAATTTCTAACAGAGCTTCAGCAACTTCAACAACTATTTACATTCAACAAGTATTCAACCAACAATAACAATGAACTTCTCATACAATATTTATAGGTAAATTGAGGAGGTGGAGTGAAAGAAAGGGTAATTTGTTCAATTAATGAAGAGCAAATGCTTCTCGGCCTTTGGGAGGCCTAATGGAGAAGATATCTAATGTTTTAACTTTGTTAATTGATTTTTACATTAAGTTTCATCAACTTCAGTCACTTTTGTTGACCTTTGAGGCTTTTGGTAGGCTGGCAATTACTTTTTAGTTGTCTTTGGAAAAATACCTCTGACTGTGCATTAACTTTGTAGGCTTTTGAGTAAATAGGCCTGTAGGTGGCACTTTTAGTCTTCGGAGGAGTACAGGCTTCGGTGATTTGGCATTTGAAGCCATCTTTCTACTGATCTGTCATGATTTGTTGCTTTAAAATTGAATTAGGCCTTTGATATGCGTTTAGGCCTTCTTTATCATCTTTCTGCTTTATACTGTGTCTTTAACCTTTAATATTCGGATTAAGTTTTTTGATCTTCGGGCTTCTGACTTTAACCGTTTAATCTCTGTCTTCATTTTTGGCTGTACAGGTGGCTTTCCTTTGCTATGTGATTTTTCCCTGAGGATCGTCATCCTCAGTCCTTTTTCACTTTATTGTGACTGTAGGATGGCTTCATGTTTTTAGCTGCCATTTAAACCTGCAACAAACATCAAATTATTAATAAATCCTGCATTTTGTGGATTCAACTGCTTTAGAGGGCTCGGAGGAGGGAAAAAAAGCAGTGTGGAAGGGGGAGAAAGTAGCGGAAGTGAAAAACCCATGGCGGAAGGGAGAACCAGTGTTTAAATTCAAATTATGGCGCAAAAATATGGATAGGCGGTTTTGCAGAAAACCAACGATGGTTTTTGTGCAGAGATTAGGCGGTAAGTGGTAATGGGCGGGGGGAACATGATACATGTTAAAGGCCGACACGTATGCTCTGAAAAACCGCCCATTTCACGTTACAAATGCACCGTGGGAAGGTTTGGTGAAATGGAGCGCGAAACAAATGCTGACCGTCCAATCCAGGGGCAATAGGTTAGATCGACGGTTAAAAACAAACGCGAAGGGAAAAAAGAAATACATGGGAGGAAGAGAAGGCAGGGCCCAGTGGTGATGTAAGCAGAATTGGCGCGCAACAAAATTTCTTTGTGCAGGGTAAAAATTGGTCTGGTGGAGTTAAAATGCGAGGATCAATGGGAGCCGTCAGATCAGGGAGATGGACGGTCCAGATTAAATTTCGGAGATCGGAGATTAAAAATGGTGGAAGCGGGGTTAGGGGGATGGTGAAAATGCGATGAAGCAAGGGCCGTCGATCTAAAATAGGATCAATGGTTAGGATTGGAAAATGAAGGAGAGTGAAGAGGGTGGAGGTGAAATGCAGGAGTAATGTGGGCCGTCAGATCGGGGAGATGGATGGTCAGGATTGATTTTGGCGGATCGACGATCGGAGAAGCAGAGGGCTTGGACGGGAGGAAAGCGAAATTGCGATGGCCGATGAACCGATGGGAGAAGCAGGGGCAATGGAAGGAGGACCGTTAGATCTGGGAGAGATCAACGGTCGGGATTTGATCGGCGGAGGACTTCATTGACGAAAAAGAAATGGGAGCGAAGAAACAGGGATTGCCGATGGAGCAAGAACCGTCCGATCTGGATTAAATCAAAGGTAGAGATTCACTCGGGGGATCACATTGGTGGGGATAAAGGTTCAGGGGATAAGGAAAAGGCAAGGCACGATGCGACAAAGCGATGCGATGGAGCGTTGATCGTCAGATCTTGGGGATTGGACGGTCCCGATCCCATCGGAGGATCGAAAAATCGGTGGAGTAGGGATCTGGGAACAAAAGAACTGGGATTGCCGATGTGTGATGGCTGATGGACTTAGTGTTCGGTCACGGAGGGTGGTCTTACGGCAGAAAAAGGGGCTCGGGCTTAAGCGAAAGGGGCTTAAGGCTTTAATATAAAAATTGAAGGTTTTGGACTAAAAATGAAGGTTTTTTAGGATTTTTGGAGTTTTCGATAGAGGGAAAAACAGGTTTTAAACCAGAATAAGGAGATTTTATCAGGTTCAAAGGGGATTTTGAGGGAAAATAAAGGGTAAAAAATGGGAAAAATGGGTGAAATGAAGGGGTTTTTAGAAGAATTTTCCAAAGGAAAAATTGATGGAAAATGAGTCTGAAAACAATTTTTCTATAACAGCAGGTCTTTTTTGAAGGATTTTTAATGAAGATATCAGTGGAAAGGATCTTTTTGGACAAAGAAAAACAGCAAGGCTTCAATAACTCCCATTTTTTTTTTAAAACTTGTTTCTTGAAGACTAAAAGATCTGTTTTAGCCATCATCAGTTATGAATTTTTTTTATTGATGGCTAACAGTGGTTGCACTTGGGGATGGCAGTTCCTTAGAGGTGTCAAGAACCTCAGAGATAAGTCTCTGGAATGTAGACCTGTGCCTTATCCTTGATAACCTTTTCTTACTTGATCATGCTGTTTGAAAAGATGATTAGTACTTTATATTAGCAAACACGTTTCTTTTCCCCAAACAACTACCTACACAGCCTACTTGTCCTAACATTTTTTCTTCATAAGGTGCACTTGCACTTGAAAACCTTTGACATCAACATTTTATTCTTTTACTGAAAGCAGGAAACTAATCTAATTATACCGCTATTTCTTCCATGAGTTCAGATTAAACAGTTGATCTCATAAATTCTCTACCTAATCTACTATCTGTCAGGATTAAGTTGTCTGACAGATCTTATTCTCTATATTCTAAAACAGAAATTTAAATACAAAAAAACCAGGATTAAGCTATCTAATTTGCTGTAGGACTATGGCATAAAAACAAGCTACACAGACTGAATTTTATAGAAATTCAAAAAAAAACTATGAAGGCTTAAGATTTGAAAATTACAAGCATCATTCATTCTTCTTATGACTCATATTTTGATCTATTTAGAGTCATCATTTCTTTTGATTCTTTGGTTCAAGTTTTCAGTGTATTAGAACCATTCTTTTCTTTTCCTTTGGCTCAGATTTTGGTCTAATTAGAGCCATTTCTTTCTATCCTAATCTAATCTACTGATAAGCCAAGATTGAACAATTTGTCAAATCTTCATCACTAACCTATCAACAGAAAAATGAAACCTATCTAGTCATGATTAGGCTGTATGACTAAATAGTAGTGTTATTTTTGGTAGTGGCATTTATGCTTGCACACTTTCAGATCTTTCTTTTCTTTTTTGGTATGGGGTTGTACCTTTCTTCTTTTATTTCTGCCCTCTTTTTCTCTTTTTCTATTGTTTTTGTTTTGTTTTGTTTTGTTTTTTTTTTTAAAATTTTTCTTTTAAAGCAAAAAAAATAAAAATAAACTAAATGCTCACAAGTTGAGCTTTATTGACATTCCTACCTACCCTAATATAACTCTGAAATATTTACATGTTTAGCTGGCAAACTTTATTTTCCAATACATCCAGTCAATCAGATGGTTCCATGACTGGTCTTTGCTCATCTCTTTGAGCATGCTAGACAGACAGGGCCACTCCCATCTCACTTGTTCTTTAGTAGCAGTGCCAAATTTTTTTGTTGAATTTGGTGATACACTGCTCCAAACAATCTCTGTCCCTTCTTCAAATGTCTTCCAAAATTGAGAAAATGGGTCTTGAAATAATACCTGATTGGGAGTATTTGTTAGGTAAGTTTCTACCAGGATTATGTTTTCTTCCACTGGATCAAGAAAAAGATTCTTTTGAGAAAGAAAATCTTCCTCATCTTCATCGTGATTTGAACTGGAGGACTCATCATATTTGGCAGTGCTGTCCTCTTGTAGTCCTGGGGTATTTTGATTCAGTGGACTGAGCTCAGTGAAGAGGTCATTATATTCTTGAGCAGGGGTATCTTTGATTACCTCAACCCTTTCAAGAGAAAGTTCTTTAATTTCAACTGGCTCAAGAAGTTCTTCATTGTTTTCCTCCTCAACCTTTGAGCTGAAAGACTGCTGATTCCCAATCACATGAAAACTGTTACTGATGAGTTGTAATGAAGCAAAGAAAAGATTGAGAGATTATTCACCCTCTTCTGTATTTTTAAAGCTTTCTTCATTGGTATCATAAATAGCTTGCTTTGGCTAATTACTTTCTCGGAGTTGGTGGAACTGATCTTCCTCCCACAAATCTACTAATGATGGTCCTACAGGATCAACTTCTGTTTGGAGAATGTCAACATCAGATAGATCAAAATTAGGAAAATCATTAATGTAAGTAATGTCACCAATCAAACATATTGGATTTTCAGCAGGTCTTTCTTTATTCTGATCTATAAGGGAATTTTCTAAATTTTTACAACAAAGTTCATTAGGTGAATGGGAAAGAGTGTTTGTTTTGCAAAAAATTTCAGAGGCTGGCTGTTTGTTTATAATTTGATCAATTTATTCTTCTGTTAAAGGGGAAGATGCTTCTGTGTTTCTTTGAACATAAGTACAGTAGTTCTCTATATCTTGTGAAGACTGAATTTGAGGCTGGATGTCTTCTTGAGCTTTAGCTAAAAGGGATGATGAACCATCATTAGCTATGTTTTCAGTTGGATCCTAAGGATTTTCTCCTGTTTCTTGATTAGTTTCTTCCTCAACTAATTCATCTAGGTTTTTATGATAGTTGTCTTGGGTATGAAATTCATGGATGGCTGCTATGAGATCTTCAGGCTGCTAATTTCCTAAATCTTCATAAATGCCTGCAAGGTATTCTATAATGCCCTCAGATTGATTACAACAACTTCCTTTTAACGATAGATACGGGGATTTTTCCTTATAATGATCATAAAATACCATGTGGAGGTCTCTTAGAGAAAACAAACTACTAGTCCTCAACCATTCATACCATTCCCTTACTTTTCCTTCTAATGTCCACATGAACATTTTCATAAGGCAGTATTCATGCCATTCCACCTTTAACCTCCATACATGTATATGAAATTTTATGAGATGTAACAAAGGGTCATCAAACTCTTCACCTTGAAAAACAAGCAGGTTTTCATCCCAATTCACCTGGGGCATCTTATGTGGGAACCCAGGGATATGATCTCTACTCATTAGAGCATATCTTTGTTGTATCCTTGGAATCATGTTTGTAAATCAGAAAAGAGGTCACTGTGTATATTAAACCAGTTCAAAGTCTTCTACCAGTGGAGTCATTTGGTCTTGTGGGAGTTGTGGAGTCGCCAGGTGAAGGATTTTTACTTGTTTTCAAGGTTTGGTTATTGTTCACCATCAAAAATCAATAATAACCAGTCTTGGTGACACTTGATTCATCTAGGAATAGGGGTTCGTTGAATTGTGAAGTTATCTATTACTCAATATCCCCAGTATGGTCGCCACTATGGTAGGGTCTCGTAGTTTGCAAGATTGGCAAGAACAAATGCTGCAGGGCCTACATCAAAACCACTTTGGAATCCAATGATCTAGCCCTCCTGGATTTAGAGAGGGATCTCTCTATATAAGTGTTTCCAGAGGATATATCTCTAAGGCTTATGATATGATATTAGGCTAGTTATGAAGTACGAGGGTTTTGTTTGTTTTTGGTTGAGATGGATATCGTCAAAATGAAAGAAGTCTTTTGAAGGGTAAAGGTGTGAGCAGGTTGAAAGAATGGTTCAGCTGATAGGATAAGTGGGAGACAGTATCAATCCATTGGGCTATGGAGTCACAAAAAAATTTAATTGCACAACAAGTTTCAAGAGTAGTCTATGGGGCAAGTCATCTATATCAAAGGATCTCTTTAAGTTGATTTGTGGTATGGAACATTAAGAAGTGTGATCAAAGAAGCAAAAATATGAGAAAATAAAGGGCAACTTAAGATCAAGTAAGGACTTTTAACCTAGCCCGCTTTCAGCATACTCTCAAGGGAAAACAAAGAATAGCCTAAGATCAAGTAAGGACTTTTAACCTAGCCTGCTTTCAGCATATTCTCAAAGGAAAACATTTAAGATAAACATAAAAGGTAGCCTAAGATCAGGTAAGGAATTTGAACTTATCTTGCTTTCGGCAACTCTTAAGGGATCTTTTCAAAGCAACTATTGGAGATAAACTAGAGGACAGGGCTAACCATAAACTTCTCTAGTTCAACTTTACTTAGTAGACTTTTCAAGAACTTTCAAAGACAATATCTCAAGTTGTACTCAGGAAACATGGGCTCACCAACACTTCACTGGTTATACTCTATTGTTTTATCCTCAAAACACAATTAGAAGAAAACATAAAGATAAAGCTTATCAGTTAGATTTAGGGTACCTTTACAGTAAATCCTAATCTATATTTGCTGTTCTTTATCAGAGAAAGTGGACAGTATGGAAAACATGAGAAAAGCAACAGTTACAGTAAGAAAAAACATCACCATTGACATAGACCAGGATCTCATAAATCAGCTTGTATATTTGATGTTCAAACCAGTTACAATCTTCAAGTCTAGTAAGTCTTTACATCTTCAAACTTCTCTTCTGAGCCTATCTTTCTTCAATTTCTAACAGAGCTTCAACAACTTCAACAACTATTTACATTCAAAAAGTATTCAACCAACAATAACAATGAACTCCTCATACAATATTTATAGGTAAATTGAGGTGGAGTGAAAGAAAGGGTTATTTGTTCAATTAATGAAGAGCAAATGCTTCTTGGCCTTTGGGAGGCCTAATGGAGAAGATATCTAGTGTCTTAACTCTGTTAATTGATTTTTACATTAAGTTTCATCAACTTCAGTCACTTTTGTTGAATTTTGAGGCTTTTGGTAGGCTGGCAATTACTTCCGAGCTGCCTTTGGCAAAATATCTCTGACTGTGCATTAACTTTGTAGGCTTTTGAGTAAATGGGCCTGTAGGTGGCACTTTTAGTCTTTGGAGGAGTACAAGCTTCGGTGATTTGGCATTTGAAGCTATCTTTCTACTGATCTGTCATGATTTGTTGCTTTAAACTTGAATTAGGCCTTTGATATGCGTTTAGGCCTTCTTTATCATCTTTCTGCTTTATACTATGTCTTTAATCTTTAATATTCAGATTAAGTTTTTTGATCTTCGAGCTTCTGACTTTAACCGTTTAATCTTTGTCTTCATTGCTGCCTGTATAGGTGGCTTTCCTTTGCTGCGTGATTTTTCCCTGAGGATCGTCATCCTCGGTCCTTTGTCACTTTATCGTGATTGTGGGATGGCTTCATGTTTTTAGCCACCATTTAAACCTGCAACAAACATCAAATTATTAATAAATTCTGTGTTTTGTGGATTCAACTGCTTCAGAGGGCTCGAAGGAGGGTGAAAGAGCACTGCGAAAGGGGGAGAAAGCAACAGAAGTGAAAAAACCATGGCGGAAGGGAGAACCAGTGTTTAAATTCAAATTATGGCGCAAAAATATGGATAGGCAGTTTTGCAGAAAACCAGCGGTGGTTTTCGTGCAGAGATTAGGCAGTAAGTGGTGATGGGCGGGGGGAATGCGATACATGTTAAAGGCCGACACGTATGCTTTGAAAAACCACCCATTTCGCATTACAAATGCACGGTGGGAAGGTTTGGTGAAATGGAGCGCGAAACAAATGCTGACCGTCCAATCCAGGGGCAATAGGTCAGATCAACGGTTAAAAAAAAACATGAAGGGAAAAAAAAATACATGGGAGGAAGAGAAGGTGGGGCCCAGCGGTGACGTAAGCAAAATTTTCACGCAAAAAAAAGTTCTTTGCACAGGGTAAAAATTGGTCTGGCGGAGTTAAAATGCGAGGATCAATGGGAGCCGTCGGATCGGGAAGATGGACGGTCCAGATTAAATCGTGGAGATCAAAGATTAAAAATGGTGGAAGAGGAGTTAGGGGGATGGTGAAAATGCGATGAAGCGAGGGCCGTCGATCTAAAACAGGATCAACGGTTAGGATTGGGTGATGAAGAAGAAATGGGAGCGAAGAAACGAGGATCGCCGATGGTGCGAGAACCGTTCGATATGGATTAAATCAACAGTGGAGATTCACTTGGGGGATCGCATCGGCGAGGATAAAGGTTTAGGGGACAAGGAAAAGGCGAGGCATGATGCGACAGAGCGATGTGATGGCGAGGCGCGATGTAATGGTGCGCTGACCGTTAGATCTTGGGGATTGGATGGTACCGATCCCATCAGAGGATCGACAAATCGACGAAGTAGGGGTCTGGGAACAAAATAACTGGGATTGCCGATGTACGATGGCCGATGGACTTAGCGTTCGGTCACAGAGCACTGTCTTATGGTGGAAAAAGAGGCTCGGGCTTAAGCGATAGGGGCTTAAGGCCTTAATATAAAAACTGAAGGTTTTGGACTTAAAATGAAGGCTTTTTAGGATTTTTGGAGTTTTCGATAGAGGAAAAAAAGGGTTTTAAACCAGAATAAAGGGATTTTATCAGGTTCAAAGGGGATTTTGAGGGAAAATAAAGGGTAAAAAATGGGAAAAATGGGTGAAATGTGTTATCACCCTAGTAATTCTCAGGTTGTGGGATGAGTATTTTTGTAGTTAAGAAAACCAGGGGTAGCCAAGAACCGCTTTTAGAATTCAGGATCTAGCCTTCCTGAGTTCCAGAGAGGGATCTCTCCTAAAGATTTAACTTTGTTTTATAATTGGGTTTTAGGCTAGCTATGAGTGAGAAATAGGACTGATTTTAGAAGTGTGGTAGGAATAAAAAGTGTTTCAAGGTAAACTAGAGGGATCTACCAGAACATTGGGCAATGGAGTCAACTTTCTAGGCAAGCAGAGCTGCAAATAAGACTTAAAGATGCAAATGTACTAAGGGTAGGGTAGATGACCTTCTAAGGCTTTATTGATGGAATGGGTGAAATCTGAACAAAAGGGCACTTAAGAATTCTTAAGTTACGGACAAAGAAGATTGAAGAAAGGAATCAAACAGGGACCTAGAGCAATTAAGAATTCTATAGTCTTGCTATCAAGTAGAAAACATAATAATGCCAACTAGTTAAAAACAGGGAGCTTTTTATCACTAATCATGTCTAATTTCTTCTTAGTTGATCATTAAAGAATAGAAACACATTAAATGAATGTATGCAAACTTTTTAAAGAAAAACAATGAAAATAGGAAGAAGACTAGACTTATCTTGTCACCACGAGAATCCTTAGTTATGATGTCTCTAATCTCGTTTCCAGTTTGTTTCTTTGCTAATTAACTCACACCAACTTCAATCTATCCAGCAAAATGACTATAATAGTATTGAGAAATTTTATTCCACACCTTGAATACTTCGAATAGTGAAGTATTTATACACATAAATTGTTTACAAAATATCTCAAAGTTTGAGATAATGTTTTAAGGAAAAATAGGAAATGTAACATAAGAAGAGGGACAGCAGCAAAACAGTTTGCAAGATGTTCTCTTTTACAAGGAAATATAGAACTGATTATTCTAATTAAAAATGTTTTATGATGTGCTGTAAGCATTGCTGGCATTGGAAGCATTATCTAGTAGAAGATAGCTTGTAGATCACTCTTTCTTTTCACTTTTGACTCTGATACTCTTTATCATCTGATTTTCACTGTTTTACTGCTGTAATTGAAAAATGACCTGTAGTAACATTATTTTTACTCATACTCTTTGAAAATCTGATACACTTTAACCCTGAATTTTTACCCTAAGGTAACAGTAAAATATGATCTTTCATGTGATTTTCCTGCATCTTTTACCTGTCAAATTCACATCAGATCTGTGAATTCTTGCATTGTTGAGCTGTTGTGATCTTTATAATTTTTAGTTTCCTGTAGCTTTCATCAGCCTCTGTATATTTAGCAAATTTTGGCTTTACTATGAACATATGCTTGATTTCATTTTCAAAAAAGAACAAATTTTCAAAATATTGAAGTAGCACTTTGCCACTAGGAGATCCTTGTGGAAAAGGCTTTTTAGCTTGCTCCTTAGCATGAGCTCTGATTTTCTGGTCATAGTCCTTCTGTGGCATTAATTTGTCATTCAATGCATGAATGTCTGGAAGTATTGCTTCAAGTAGAAAATCATACTTAGTCTTGAATTTGTTAATTGATATGTTCATATTGTCACACTTCTCTTCTAGATTATTCATGACGTTTCTTTTTGTTAGGACCTTTTTGATTTCTAGGATAGCCTCTGTCCTGTTTGGAATTTTTAATTCAGCTAGTTCTTCTCTGTTTTTACTGTTCAAGAATGATATGAGTTGAACTGCTTGAGGTGGCTTGTTGCCAAGTCCCTTATTTGTTTTATCAATTTCTGCTAAGGCAGCCTGTAGCAGATCTTTTTGCTCATATATAATTTGGATAGAAGGCCATTGTAAGTGAATGCTTTCAGTGATTTTTTTCCACAAATGATTCTTTATGTAGGCAACCTGTTCAGTAAGATTTACCTATTGTTGAAGAATTTTCACCTGTTCCTGTAATTTGTCAGCCCTCTGTTCATGTCCTTTGGAAGTAATTAAGGCATCTCTTTTAGATGTTTCCAGATTTTTAATGGTGCCTCTTAAACTGAGTATTTCTTTATCTTTTATAGACATATCTTCCATGGCTTTGATCATTGCAACTTTTTCCTCTACTGTGTTTATCTGTGAGGTCGATGAATAGGAGGCAGATATGTCCTTAGAAGTAATTGACACTGCAGTTGCCAATACTCCTTGCGGTGCCATGTGTTTTGCCAATGTAGATGGAATAGCTGTACTTACAGTTGAGATAACTGTAGGAATGATAACCTATTGAGCTTTCTTCGGATTTTCATTTTCTTGCATCAAAGCTTCTATTTGGCTTTCCATTTCCTTTATCTGGGCTGTCATTTTTAGAACAAGCTGTTTTAGTTCATCATTTTCTGTCTTTTGCTGAAGGATTTCTTTTGCCTGGGGATTTTCACTTTGAGGCAATTTTAGTTGCTTTCTGAGAGCAGCTATTTCTTCATTTTTCAGTTTGATTATAACCTTTGCCCCTTCAATGTTTGCTGGGTCAGCTCCTGCTTCAATTACTATATCCTTCAATGCTTTGATTCTTAAATTATTGGCATATAAGGAGGATTTATCCAATTTCTTTTGATTTTGAAGGTTTATCAGTGTTTTCTCAAGCCTGATAGAATTCATAGTCTTATCGACTATTTTAGAATACAACATCTCTGTATTGCTCCTGTGGAATTCTATTTGGTCCAATTCATGGACCGCATCTGTATCAACTTTCAGGTTTGTCTTTGAATAATCTGCAATTGTTTTTGGATCAGCCACTGTAGGCTTGAGAAATGACATCACCAATTTGTTTGAAGAATAATCAAAGCTGAAAGGAGTCTATCTTTATTCCCAGGCTTTTCTTTAAGGAAATTGAAATATGCTTCACTTTTGATTTTTTCATTCTTTTCTTTGATTTGTCTGAACCTGATTTGAATATTTGACTCTGTGTTGTCAGGTTCTTTAGAAGAAGAGGGCATATCAACTTTTGTTTGTTTATCAACCATGACTGTGTCTTTCTACTGTGCTCCAAGTTTGACATTTTGAAGTTCTTTAAGAGTTTCAGTTACTATCCTTGTTGCTTCATCATCAGTTTCATGATCATTTTTATCTTCAAAATTAATAGCTTTATCCATTTCTTCATCAGTCAATTTACTTTTCTTACTGTAGGGAATTCTGAATCTCTTATCTAGAATAGTTTCTGTTGTGAAACTATCTTCCTTTCTGCTCCTTTTATGAAAAATTTCAGCTTCTTTGTTCACTGTAACACCCTGTGTTTGATTAACCTATTTATCCTTTCCACTGTTTCCCTGCATGCCCTGTGAGTCATCATCAAATAAAGTATTTGGCTCCCACTCAATTTTATTGACATATTTTTCAATTTGGGGCTTGGGATCATGCAAGAAAGCAGACAACTTGCATTTCAATCTGATTTGACTTAAAATACCCTGAGGATCATAATTCCACATAAAGCTGTATGGGAATTTATATTCTTTCAATTTGACATTAATTTCATTTGCTGCTTCTCTGTTGTTTACAATGAATGGCCCACCTTGATTTTTCAGTTTGAATTGAGCATTTTTTCTAGAGGCTATGAAATTGACTTCATTTGCATTCAACAACTGCCTCAAATATTCTAAAGAAAATATCCTTGTTGTCACAAATCTAGGCAATTTATATGGGGCCAAGAATGCACCATATACTCTAATCTCTGTGTAATTCTTGTATAAGTACAAATCCCTTGTTTTACAGCTCTCAGATAGCGGTAAGATCCTCTTTGTTTCTTCATTAATTCTAGGGGTCTGTTCTTTATTCAATAAATTCATAGCAGGTACTAAAAACAAGTCATTGAAGTCTGCATAGTCGTATTCCCTGTTCCATTTTCTTAGAATTGATGACCAAAACACAACTGAAAGTACATTCCCTTCTGGATCTATCTTATGAAATTCAATAGGAAATTTGTCTGCTTGATAATACAAAAAGAGATGAAGTAGATATGAAGTATATCTAAAGACTCCTTTTTCTGGTAATCTGGACAATTGGTAGTACATGTTTTCTGCAATGAACTTGGAAAAATTGTACACAATGGATGGAGGCTGGCCAGGACTTAAGGTACACAGAAAACCTAAGATAACAACATCAGTGAACTCATCACTATTATATCCCAGTATGAATGATAGCATGGAGACAATCTGTCTGGTTTCACTTGGAAAATCAAAAGTATCAAATGGAGGATTGAGCTTAGGGATATCAACCTGTTTGGGGCAAAAAGTCTGGAAGATTTTGAACTTGGAAGAAAAATCTAGGTCTAGGTAAAGCTGAGTTAAATCCTCTATTGAAAATGAAGCAGCATTGGGGTCAGGGTTTAGTTGCATCATATAGTTTATGGATTCTGCATTGATGTAAAATATGATCTCTCTATCTTTATTTAATATGCACATTTGGTCTGTAATATAATAGGACTGACATAATATGACAAAATCAGGGGCTAAATGAGTAAGAGGGACAATGTACTTTGGCAGACTGGAATCCCAAACTGGTATATCTTTATCATTTTTCTCTACAGATTTGCCAAAACACTAGTTATAGACATCAAGTAAATTGAACTCTACTGAAGGGTCCAATATTCTGTAGTCAAGGTCAACTAGAAGACTATTTTCTTGTGAAGTAACTGGAGGTTGAACAAGCCTGAGAACTTCTGTGGAATCAGCAATGACTGCAGGGGTGGGTTTATCAAGTTTAGAAGACTCAGGCTAAGGGATTTTAATAGAGGCTTTCTTCTGAGGTTTTGGGCCTCCTGATTTGGGGGTTACTTGTTTCTTTGTCATTTTTTAACTGAATAGAGCAAGCTTAGAATGTTTGCGGAGTTCTTCTGTTGGAAACAAGGAACTTTTTGGAGAATTTCTTTGGTAAAATAGGGTTCTGAGCAGGGTTCTAGATGGAAAAAGGATTTTTAATGCTCAGAGGATGATCTTGATCGATTTCAGTAGTGAAAAATGACCAGGGAATGGATAAAACTTGCAAAAACAGAAATGAGGGATTCTGGGGAAAATTTGACAGGGTTTCCCCTGTATTTTGGGGGTTTTTTGTAATCTCTCTGTGAATAATTCAGTAAAAAAGGAAATGGATGGTAAAATAATGTTTTTTCCTTTGAAATTGAATTTTTTGTGGATAAGATTGACGAAAATACCTTTAAAAGGTATAATTGCGGTCGAATAAGTTTCATGGTTGCGCGCAGTCTTCAATTCTGCTGAATTGGGCTATCAGAGGGTATGGCGGCTCTATTGCAGAGGAAATGGTCTTTCAAAGGATTACTGGTTCAGAAGGAGGCTTTAAAAATGGAGAAAAAGGCTCAACAGAAGTTTACACAGGTTTGCAGGCGTGAGTAAGTGAAAAGTATTGGAAAATCATAAGTTTTAATATATTAAACCCTTCGTTGAATTAAGGTTTTAATTGCATTAATTACATATAATGGCGGGAGTGGTTTTTCATTGGCTGGGTGGTATTCGTGCAGCTCCAAAGTGGTAAGTGGTAAATCACTTTTTGAACGCGATCCAATTACCTTATGACACATCAACGTAGGGTGGTTTGGGAAAACCACCCATGTCGCGCAACTTCTTGAAAACAACGGTCGGGCACTTTGGCGATGCAAAATGAACCAGCGCCATTGGATTTGGCTTTTAAAAGTGAAGGGTCCAGATCAATCGAAAAGGTGTAGGGAAAAGAGATCACCGGGTTCGTTTTGGGCTGTTGGATCTTTAAGTGAACGAAGATCTGACGGTTGTTATTCTACGCGATAGGGGAAGGGATGGAAATATATTACACTCTCGCATTGATTTTTTAACCGTTGGATAAAGTGGATGGAGGGGATCAGAGGGTTGACATTAACCCCGATAATGAAAGGGATTTGGTTAAGTTTTATACAGAAAACCAACTTTTTCAATGAAAAAAAGATCGTGAGAGGTTTTAAACTGGGATTTAACCGAGGTTAAGATTTGCAGTTAGGGGATATGGGGTATGTATTGCGGATTTTAACTCAGATTATGGTTTTAACCTTAGGTTAGGGAGTCGGGCAAGGGAAAATATACAAGGAGATAGGGTTTATTTCTTTTGAAGTTTAGTTTAAATGAAACTTCGGGAATTTTTGTTTTAAACACATATAAAACATGTTTAAAGGTTTTTTTTTCATATATTTTTATTATATGGTTAATTAAATCAAAGCGATTTCCTTACCATAGGGGGCGAGAATTTACATAAGGATATATTTTAGCCAAAGGGGTTGTAATTAGGGTTTTTTATTTAAACATGTGGGATTTATTAACTTTGGCTATAATTATAATATATGGGTTTTTGGGGCTACTATATAAAAGGAGTTATATACTATAGGAAAAGGTTATTTCAATAGGGATTTAATATATAAGTTAAAGTTAATATGAAAATAGGATAAGGTATACTCAAAATACATAAACATAACTAAGTAAAGTGAAATTTAAAAGACAATTTGCATTAATCTTATCACTTTAACTTAAGATACAATGTAATTTTGAGGGTTTAATGTTTCTCATGTGATGATGGAAATTAGTCAAATGGGAATTATAGCGCCTTTAAGTAAAAATGGAGTTTACTTAGGATTATTCAGGGGAATGAATGCATGAAATGGAATAATGATGTGAGTTTTGGGGATTAATATAGACATTTTACACTTTCAACTGATCAATCATAGAGCCTTGGGTCCGGTCCCAACAAAAGTCAAGGAAATGCCTTGAGCCTTTCTGACTGATAGTTTAGAATGCTTCATGGCTATGGGAAGGGGAAGTTAGTTATTTTGCAGCCCATGATGAATGATATTTACATTGAGATTTCTCACCTTCTTCTACCTACCCAGCTTACCATGTTAACATTTTTTCTTCCTTTTTTAGTAAGGTGCATTTGAGCTAGCAAACTTTACAACATTTATTCTTTCTGAAAGCAAACAAAACTATCTAATTCTACACTTATTTCATCCATGAATCCAGATTAAACTGTTGGATTCAATTATTTCTCTACCTAACTACTGACTTGTCATGATTAAATTGTATGACAATTCATTATTCTCTATCTACAACAAGTGAAATTGAAACATGACAAGTCAAAATTAATCTGTTTAACTCATCATGGACTATGGCATTTATTGACACTCTACCATAGTCAAAAGGTAAAAGTAGTGGCATTTATGCTTGCACACTTTCATTTTTTATTCATTTTTATTTTTGGGTCTTTTATTTTTTCTAAGTCCTTTGATTTATCTTTTAGAACTTTTTACCCTCTTTTTGATTTTTTTGATTTTTTTGATTTTTTACAAAATATGTGAATACAACTTGCAGAAGGCAAAGTATGTATAGATTTACAAGATTACCAACAATCAAGTCAAAATTATGAATCCTATATTATAGGTCACTAACAAAATGAAGGGGTTTTTAGTGGAATTTTCCAAAGGAAAAATTGATGGAAAATGAGTCTGAAAACATTTTTTTCTATAACAACAGGGCTTTTTTGAAGGATTTTTAATGAAGATATCAGTGGAAAGGATCTTTTTGGACAAGGAAAAACAACAAGGCTTCAAGAAATCACAATTTTGCTTAAAACTTGTTTCTTGAAAAGTAAAAGACCTGTTTTAGCCATCATCAGTTATGACAAAATTTTATTGATGGCTAACACTGCCACTGCACTGCGCTACTCTACTGTCTAGCATCCTAGCTCTGCCTCTGCTTTTCCATGATCTTCTGCACCCACTGACTCTAGTCATCCTGCTATTGTCTTAAGGCTCTCGTAGCTTGTATGTGATCCAAGAGTTTGGGCACCTCAAGGATCCTACCTTATCCATCTGTAGTTGCTCTACAGATCTATGTCACCCCACCTCTTTCTCGAGGTACATGAGCACTCATGACCACATCATCTTCACTGCCATTGTCCCCTTTCGCTGCTGCAGCCTTGGAATCAAAAACTTCCTTGTCCTTCCTCTTAGGAAAAGTGTTGGCGAAGTGTCCTAATTCGCCACATCTGAAGCACCGGACCTTGGATAGGTCCCTTTTCTTCTTCCCTTGCTGTCGCTGTCCCTTAGATGCTAGGGATGCATCTTGCTCCTCCTCCTTCTTTATCTTGACTCCTCCCTACTGAATTCCCTCTTGGTCACTCTCAAAATCTCCTCCTACAGAAGGATTGCCCGCATGTCTCCCCAATTTGGGAGTTGTGCTATGCCCAATATACTTTGGAAAAAGGTTTGCCATTCATCGGTGACTGCATTGAGGGGACTACTTACCATGAGTCCATCATCCAGAGTTGCCCCCATGGAAATCAACTGGTCTCAGATAGTCTGTAATCTTAAGATGAAGGAATCGATATTCTCTCCCTTGCGTATTTGGAACATCCACATCTGATTCTCCAGAAGCATCTTTCGCTGGACGAAGTTACCTTGATACAACATGTTCAGAGCTATCCACACTTCATTTTACGTCTTATTCTTGGCAATGTGTGGGACCACGTGATCCTTTACTCCATCCATGATCCAGCGCTTAGCCCACTCTTGATTTTCGTTGAACTTCTTCAGAGGATCCGCATCAGTTGGCACAACTAGGACATTCTCTGCATGGTCTCTGATACCATACTCTTCCAGGACTATTAGGATTATGGATTTCCAGATCGAAAATTTAGACACACCGTCTAACCTATCCTGATCTCTTAATCCGTACGGGGCCATATCTGCTCAAACAGTCGAAACATATGCTCTTCTCTCTTCTGCTACTGCTGCATTGAATAAAAGACCAGATCTGGGTTTCTTGGTGATAGAAACCCTATAAAGAATTTTCTCCTTCTGACAAGTGATTTTCCTCCCGGAAATCCTATGCCAATTATGTTGAATCAACCCTCTATGATCACCAACTTGATCAAAACTTAGATTTCTTGGTAAGAAAATTCGTTGAGGGACTGTTTCCCCTTACTTTGTCAACTTTTCTAGGCACTGTTTTGCACCAACAAAACTGATGCCCTACCAGCAACTTTGAAGATCGAAAATTGCACTTTCAGCCACGATAATCAACATAATGTCACTCCATCTTAGACTGCATCACCCTCTTGGTGCTGTGTCACCCTCTGCGTGACTAGACTGGCACTTAGTCATTCTTCAGGTAGTGCATCAGCCTCTGCGTGAGCAGACTGGCTCTGTGTCACCTTCTTGGTGCTGCGTCAGCCTCTACGTGAGCAGACAAACTCTACGTCACCCTTGTAGGGTATGTGTTGTCCCTTTGGTGTTGCGCTTCCTTCTTCTAGATCTGTGCTGCTTCAGCTGCCCTTCCTCGGCAAAAAAATCTTCAGCCCCTCGCTGATGGCTTCAACTTGATCTTGAATCGCTCTAATACCATGTGAAAATTTATGAACACATAAACCCTACTGCAAAATATTGATTTACTTATTCTACTTGTTTATTACACACAAGTTATTTCACTGAAATATTTAGAAAAACATCAAAGTAAACACAATCTGCAACCTACAGATATACAGATCATTTACTGAAACATAGCGCACATATGACAAAGGACACACATGAATTTTTGGACAAATGTCCTCGGAAAAACCCAATGTGGGGAAACTTGTGCAACAACTCTTTGAGGGTTTTATTATTAAGCTGAATATAAATACATCTAGGGCACATGTAGTGGTTTTCCTTATCGAGAAATTTCATGGCAGTTTGTACCTTATCACTTGGAGACAAAAAAATATGCTGATTCAAACCCTTTAGGAATTACTGAATACGAGCCCTTTCTAGCCCACCAGAACCCTAAGTGCAGCTATTCCTGCAACTGTGTCAACCCCTCTAGCCTAGTGCAGCCTCTGTGAAACAGAAGATGCCCCTGCGTCACTCTGAAGGCCTCTGCATTGGCTTTGCGTCACTCAGAAGGGTCTGCGTCACCCTGTGCATATTAGAGCATAATCTTGGCTTAACCTATGTAGTACAACAACTATGTCATCAGAAGAAGAAGAGCCTATCACATAAAGGGGAAAGTGGTATCTTAATAGATACCGGAGATATGATTATACAGACCCTAAAGGAGACAAGGGAAAAACTCCAATATCAGGAGAAGTGGATGAAAAGGAGTTTCCCAAGCTTCTTCTCCAAACCATGCAGGATATTGCCCGAGAAATCAAGGAGACAAGGATGGAGAAACATAAAGAGTCCCCTAGAGGGTTTCTACATGGAGAAAGCTCCATCATTTCACATCACTGTTACGAACAACTAGTAAGGCAACAAGTTTCCCAACGCTCCACTATGCCTACATTCCTAGTAGTGGGAAATGGAGGTGGAGGGCCCCAAGGGACTCTTAAAGACTATTTTCTAGAGTATGAGTCTCAATCTCATAGATTCAAAGATAACCTGAAATTTCAGGATTTTTGTCAGATCAAGGACAATAGGAGACCCCGACACAACAATAGAAGTGGAGGACTGATGTAGAACAATGATCTACAATGGACTATGGGTAGATAATTTTTACCCGCTTTTGATGGGTCATCCAAGTGCACAACCAAGTCTTGGGTGGAGAAGCTAGACATCTACTTCTAGTTGAACCAAATACCAAAGATGGAAGCCATCAAAATAGCAGTGCTGCACCTTCAAGGTGAGGCACATGATTGGTGGTCTCATGGTCTTTCTACATTGGGGCATGCCAATGTGACTACATATTCAAAGTTCACTCAGAGGTTAGTAGAGAGGTTTGATCGAAGAGATCCAGAGGCACCTTTTATTGAGCTAGCCAAGCTCAAGCAGTTAGGTAATCCATAGACCTATATATCTAAATTTCTAAAACTTTTTTTCATGGTTCCAGATTTATCTGCAGCTAGGAGGATTTATATGTTCATTGATGGGCTAACAGAGCCTCTGCATGGGTTGGTTAAATCCACTAAACCAAATACACTCCAAGATGTTATTGAGAGGGCTAGAGATTTATAGGATGCCTTACCAAGAGAAAGAGCTCCATTTCAGCAAAGACCACCCTTTCAGTCGAAGGGGAAATATGTGAGGGTTCTTCCTCCAAAGGAAAACTAGAAAAAAGGGCCTCTTAGTGATGATGTCTGAAGAGACTTTAGGAGGAGGAATCTTTCCTTCACATGCCAAGAACCATGGGCACCGGGGCATCAGTGTGCTGCAGGGAAGGCACAATATATAGAGGTATTCTCTAATAGTGAGGAGGAGGAAGAAGAAGAGCCATGAGGAGATAACATCACTGTGATAATAGGGGAGGATCCACCACCACTAGGAAGTGGGAATGGGGCATTTGGTCCAGTTGGAGGGGCCCTTGCATCTTGCGGAGAGTACCCAAGTATCTGACTTTGAGAGTCCGAGGTACAATTCAGGATTAGAGAGTATCAGTGTTGATTGACAGTGGGGCTACCCACAATTTTATTGATGCTTAATTAGTACAGAGGAGAGCAATACCCACTGATGATTTTGAGGGATTTTCAGTTTTCGTCCCAGGAGCTAGAACCATGCAGTGTATGAAGTATGTTCCGGAATTGTCAGTAACCTTAGGGACATATACTTTGACTGATCATTTTTTTGTGGTCAACATTCTAGACACCAATGTGATATTGGGTGTGCAGTGGTTGATTACATTGGGGAAAGTCACCACAGATTGGGAGAATTTGCGGATGGAATGGGTCGATAAGAAGAGTGATAAGCATCATATGATCAGGGGCATGCACACTTATCCACCTCAAATAGCTTTTGAACATAAGATGGAGCCTGATTTGCACAGTGGGAGCAAGGACACATTAGTCCACTTAGATATGCAGTTGACTCTGAACCATGGTGTTGTATTATTTGGAGGCATTCCACCAGAAAGGCCCCCGAACCGGGAGTTGGTTAAAGAGTTTTCATAGCAAGTTTCACCATTCATAGACCTAGTTGAGATGGGAGCCTTGGGTGAGTCTAGCACAACACATAAAGTCTTTGGTAGGCTCAAGGAGGAGATGGATATTCTCCTAGTATCAGTATTACCAATTCTCACCAAGCATCTTGTACTGAGAGGAGATGTTTCAAGAGTGGATGATGGCAAAATCATGGTGCAAGGGGGCTACTCCATGGCCTTTGAGAGTCAGAAGACACTTCCACATAGGAAGGATTATTCCATATACGGTAGAGGGTTGTTGGCATTCATGCATACATTGTCCAAACTCAGGAAGTTGTGGATGGGAAATAGCTTCAGAGTGAAGACTAAACTTCATAAACTTCAACCCTTACTTGAGCATAAGCAATTACAAGGGAGACAACAAAAACAGGATAGCTGTATTCCGACATGTGGCTTTGGCATTGAGCATGTCAAAGAGGGGAGTGGTAAAGTGACAGGTGCCTTATCACAAAGGCCAACAACACTGTCATTGTTAGGTATAGATCCATATTGGGAGTCCCAACTATTGGTGGAGTATTCCAAGAATCACTTCACATGTGAAGTGCTTGATGGATAGGTGATAGATGAGACGTATAAAGTGATGGGTGGAGTCATCTAGTACTAGGATAGGATCTTCTTGACTAGAGACTCTAAGCTCAAGAAGAATATTCTACATGCAACACATGACTCACACCTTTCTGGTCACCAAGATTTCATTGGGACCTATTAGGACTGTTTACCACACTTTGTCAATGACCCCATAGCAGTACACCCCCATTTTTTTTATGGGATTCATCATGTTCGATGTGGTCGCGCCATTCAGATTCCATCATCAATCGACAGTTTTATGAATAACGTAAACCCATTCTACATGTTTATGATGTAAATGATCTAAGTAAGACCGTCATGTATGTAACAACTTAGGTAAGCTTAGTATGTTGGTGACGATTTTTATCCTAGGAGATTTTTTGTCTCACTGATTTACTTATGTTTTTCGACACAAGTTATCGACAGAGTTTTCCCCTCCAGCCTCACCCCAAAGCTAGGGTGGATTTTGTCATCAACATGCCAAGTGAGTCCTAGTGTTTTCTATCGAGTCCTTGTAAAAGTAGTTTGGGAATAATCCTAGCTAGTCGGCTAGATTATTTTATTACAAGCTACTTGGTCTACTAGATCATGTTTTGAGTCGCAGAATTGGGTACCTATTTGAGGGTATATACGAATGGGTATTCCCCTTTCATGTATCTAAATGTATTTATCTTATGTAAAGAGGGTTGGAAAAAATAATTAAAATCCCCTCTCAGTTAATTAATTAAATTTTCTGGCCAAATTAATTAAAAATCCTAAGCCAAAAATTTAATTAATTTTAAGTCCTAGGTGAGTATAAATCCTTCAAAGGAAAAATTCGTCAGTCCTTAAAAAATGAATTTTTAAAGGCCCCACACCAAGGAAATATTGAGAATTTTAAAAAATTTTGGACCCTTGGGCATAGGTGCTTAAGTCAAAGTCAAAATTTTGAGGTAATTAACTCAAAAATAGTATTTTTGAGTTAATTAAAATGAAATTAAATGATAAATTCGTTTTTCCTCAAAATTATAATATCGACGACTCAGATTAAAAGATGATCAAATCTTTTCAACGGTTAAGATTATTTTGACATGGATCAACCGAACTAACCGTTGGAGATTTTGTCCTATAAATTAAAGGTCTTTGTCAGCCTTGAGTGATCCGATCTTTGGATCGTGCACTTGTTCTTGGAAGCTCTTGTGATTCCTTTTGATGAATAAAGCAGAAAGACTTTGGGGTTACAAACTTTGGTGTTCCTTTTCCAGATCTATGTGGTGATTTATCTCTAAACTCTGTTACTTTATTTTTGCATTTTTATGGTTGATGGCCTTCATAGATTAATTTGCATATAGGTATCTTGTGTAGTTTTCTGGGTACATAAAATGACATTTTTGATTTAATGGAAAAACTAGTTATCTATTTTTCTGAAAGGTATCATGTTTATTTTCTTAAATCTCTGTCAATCTAAATTTTAGATCTAAGTGTGCAGGGAATTTTTTTTTTTAAAAGGTTTGAGCATCTGGGGAAGTCTTCAGTTGGACCAACTGACTCTTAGATTTCGTAAATCTGAAAAAGCCCATTGTTTCTAATTTCTCAAAGCTATCTTACGAAACTGTGGTTTTGCAGTCTTCTAGGACTTGTGCCTCTCTCTAAAAATTAATTTCTAAAAATTGTGTTGAAATGAGTTCAAATCTGGCCATGAGGGCCTCAGATCTGTAAATTAGATTGTAAATTTGTATTTTTTTACTGTAGGCTGTAAGGGTTTAATAATTTCTTATGCATATATTTTTAGAATCTGTTTTGGTTTTGCAGGTTGCAGGGTTTTCTCAGAATTTTTTTTAAAGATCTGAGCTAGATCTACCCCCCGAGGGCAAGATCTAGCCTCATAATCTCTTCTGTTGGCAGATCTGCATGATATTTGATTTAAAGAGGATAAAAAAATTTGAGTTTTGACGGGAAGAAATTTAAGTTTGCTGGGCGAAATTTGTGTGCACTGGGTTTATTTGAAATTATTTTGCTTTTGTTTATTGCATAAATGCTGACAAAAAATACGTCTCTTCACTCTGCATACACTCCATTCCTTTCTACTGTCGGCGTCCTTCCTTATCCTTATCTTCACAGCTCCTTGATTCCGCTTTCCCTTCATCGCTCATACCTCCCTTACCCTTCTTTCCTTGCCGTCCCTCCTCACGCTACAACCTAACTCTCTGGCCGTCGACTCCCTCGTTCCTTTCCCTTTGCGTCAATCCATCTACCTTTGCTCGTACGCCTTTTCCCTTGTCGTTCCTTCCTCAAGCCCGCATCCAAGCCATCTCTTTAGTTGTCGGCTTCATCCCTGTCCAAGCTCACCCGCAAACACAAACAAGGACACACGCATATAAAAAAAAAAAAAACTCAAAGCCGACATTTTAATTTTTTTTTTCGTTCCAATTCAAAGTTTTGGGTAGCAGGTTTTAGTTTAATTTGATGTTAGATTTAATTTTTTAAAAATTGATAGCGTTAGTTTAGTTGTTAGTTTTTATTTTTTATTTTTTATTTGTTTTAGTTAGCATTTAGTTTAGGTGTATTTTTTTTTTTTTTTAAATTCAATTTTTGTTTAGTTAGCATTAGTCATAGTTTTAGTTACTTTTAATTTTGTAAATTTGATTTTTTTTTATTAACTTTAGGTTTCATTTTTAATTTTTAATTTTTAGTTGTTATATTTTAACGTGTAACTTTAGTTTAGTTTATATTTTAATTTAGTTTGTTTTAGATTTAGTTTTAATTTTATTTTTTTATTTTTTAGAGATAAAATTTTTTAAAAAAGAAAATAATTTTAGATTTTAGTTACTTTGGTGTTAGTTTTAATTTTTTAGATTTATTTTTTGTTTTAGATTTAATTTTAGATTTTAATCTTTGTTTCATTTGTATAGATATATATGGTTTTGAAAAAATAATAAAAAATAGAAATTAGAAAAACATAAAAAATTTCTAAATTTTTTTATAGTCAAATGAGCTTTTAATTTTTTATCTTAAGTTTGACTATAGAAACATTTTAATTTCTGGATTGGAATTAATTTGAACATTATAAATTCGGAAATATTCTAATGGTCTGGAATTTATCTTTTAATGATCGTTTCATGATAGCTTTGCTGTGGGCTTAAGTATTTTAATGAATGGTTGTGGTGATTTGTATTGAATATCATTTTGGTCATTTGTGTTTTTCATAGCAGCAGTTGTATATCAGATACTTGACTTTAATTGCATAACAAGATATTTTAACTCCATAAGGCATTGGTTTTAATATTATTGATTTGTGAAATCTCGTTAATCTCATCAAGTATTTGGTATTTTAACTGTGTCTCCTGGATTGGTTGGTTTTCAAGCAATCATTTTTCTTCATTTCTATTAGGGTCTAGACATTTTGTGCGACAACATTTTTTAGCGCAGTTTTCCGGGGATAGAGTTTTTCTGTCCTTGGTCTTAGCGACATTTTATAATCTTCTAATCTTCTTTTTCCATTCATTAGCCTGCCACAAGAGATCATATTTTCTGGCATCTCTTCATCTCTTCGTCTTTTCATCATCATATCTTTCGTCATATCACTAATCATTTCATCATCATATCTTGAGCACCTCGACAATTCGGTTGGATTCTTGTTTGGGTGGCGACTCCACTTATTCATCTATTTACTCCTAGACAAGAACCCCCCCTTGATATCCATCTGCTACTCTCGATTTTTTCTTCTGTTTTAGAATTAGGTTCATGTTCAGGTGGCGACTCCAATTCTTTCATTTCTTATGAGAATTTCTACTAAGAAGCTCGCTTCTTGTGGATCTCTTGATTTTTCTTGAACAAGGATCTCTTTCTCTAACATTCATTTGGTTTTTTCATTTAAGTAATTCATCATGGATGATCCTTTTTATGACATGCCAATGGAAGCCATTTGAAAAATGCCTGTGTTCTCAGGTGGTAATTCAGCCGCTGCTCGAAAACATCTCTTAACGATTATTTATATAATAAACAGATATTGTCTTCCTTCACAATATAATCGAGAAGATATCAAGATATGTTTCTTTTTTTGTTCCTTTGATGGGTGATGTTATTAAATGGTTGAGTAATTGGCCGGGGGGTTATATTACTTCTTGGCAAAGTATCGTCAAAGCTTTTATAGAAAAATATATAGAACAAGATGATTCGCCTTGTGCTCCCAATATTGTGCAAAATAATGAAGTTGATCTTGTAGAGACCTCAACTATCAGCAGGAGTTTTCCAGACAGTACCACGACAGCACAAATCCATGATAATGGTGAAGCAGAAACAAGTTGTCAAAACAATACTGAAAATGATAAGCATCTTGTTAACGAATTAATTTTGATGGTTAAAGATATACAGCTAAATCAAGCTCAGGTAATCAAGAATATGGAGGCCAACCAGGCTCAAATCATTAAGAATATTGAACTTAACCAAGCAAGATTAACAACTGATCATACCAGGGAAATTGATGCTATACAAAACAAGTTGTTAGCCTTAGAGGAAAACATAACAATCATGGAATTCAATCACTCCAATCAAATGATTGCCATGGAAGAAAAGCATATTGAATAAATGACGATCATGGAATTTAGTCACTCTAATCAAATGGCCACCATGCAAAATCATTTGATCACCATGGAAGCAAAACATGAGAAAGAAAGGAACTATATTCATAATCGCTTCATGGCCATGAAAGCGGGCAATGATAAAATTATAAAGGACATGGAAACTGGTCAAATGTCTCTTCAACACAGGTTATTGACTATTGAAAAGAGTCTGCGAAGGAAATAAATACTATAAAGGTTAAACATTCTAATCAAATGACTGTTATTCAGAATAAGTTGGAGAAAATGGAAAGATCACATATACAAAATGTCCAACCCTGGTCAGAATTGTCAACAGATCATAGGCCTCCCAGTTTGCTGAAGCAAGCTCCATCCTATTATGAGGAGACCATTTTTTCCATTGAAAAGTGGTTGACTAAAGGTGACCCGGATAAAAGGAAAACCGAAGGGAATCAGGTTAATACATCACCCTTGACAGAGCAGATGCATAATGAAGAGAGGCATGTCACAAATATATTGTTTACTTCGTCTGAAAGTTCACAAGCATAATGTTCCACATAAAAACAATACAATATTCCACGAAGAAGAGCTTGAAGTGAAAAAGAAAAAGAATACGGAAGCAGTTTGATTCGTTTGATGGATGAGAGCAGCTTGACATTCAGATAAGACAGAGTCTTACATTATGCAAGATCGGGCATGGCACATCTAAAAAGCAGTGCACAGACTTGCCTGAAAGTAGGAAAATGCTCAACATGCACTGTATTGAACACATCTGATGCCACATGGCATCCTTTGTATTGTATCTCTAACCTTAAACCTTGTTACTTCAACATTTCATTTTTGTGGTTAGAGTAGATTTACTTTTCATGTTAAGTAGAATAATAAATGAAAGAAGAGCTTCTATTTTTCATGTGCTTAATGTTATATGATGATATTTGGATGGACGCTACTTATGTAATCTTGTGTGTTGCTTGGATACAGAGTCTGGATTCTCACATTCCTCCGATGAAGCAACGTGTCCCCAAGTAGAGCCAGATTTTGACCACACTTTTTCAACGACCCCATAGTAGTACACCCCCATTTTTTTATGGGATTCATCATGTTCGACATGGTCGTGCCATTCAAATTCCATCATCAGTTGAAAATTTTATGAATAATGTAAACCCATTCTGCATGTTTATGATGTAATTGATCTAAGTAAGACCGTCATGTATGTAACAACCTAGGTAAGCCTAGTATGTTGGTGACGATTTTTATCCTTGGAGGTTTTTTGTCTCACTGATTTACTTGTGTTTTTCGACACAAGTTGTCGGCAGAGTTTTCCCCTCCAGCCTCACCCCAAAGCTAGGGTGGATTTTGTCATCAACATGCTAAGTGAGTCCTAGTATTTTCTATCGAGTCATTGTAAAAGAAGTTTGGGAATAATACTAACTAGTAGGCTAGATTATTTTATTACAAGCTACTTGGTCTACTAGATTATGTTTTGAGTCGCATAATTGGGTACCTATTTGAGGATCTATACGAATGGGTATTCCCACTTCATGTGTCTAAATGTATTTATCTTATGTAAAGAGGGTTGGAAAAAATAATTAATCCCCTCTCAATTAATTAATTAAATTTTTTGGCCAAATTAATTAAAATCCTAAGCCAGAAATTTAATTAATTTTAAGTCCTAGGTGAGTATAAATCCTTCAAAGGCAAAATTTGTTGGTCCTTAAAAAATGAATTTTTAAAGGTCCCAGACCAAGGGAATATTGAGAATTTTAAGCAATTTTGGACCCTTGGACATAGGTGGTTAAGTCAAAGTCAAAATTTTGAGGTAATTAACTCAAAAATAGTATTTTTGAGTTAATTAAAATGAAATTAAATGATAAATTCGTTTTTCCTCAAAATTATAATTTCAACGGCCCAGATTAAAAGATGATCAAATCTTTTCAATGGTCGAGATTATTTTGACATGGATCAACCGAACTAGCCATTGGATATTTTGTCCTATAAATTAAAGGTCTTTGTCAGTCTTGAATCATCTGATATTTGGATCGTGCACTTGTTCTTGGAAGCTCTTGTGATTCCTTTTGATGAATAAAACATAAAGACTTTGGGGTTCCAAACTTTGGTTTTCCTTTTCCAGATCTATGTGGTGATTTATCTCTAAACTTTGCTACTTTATTTTTACATTTTTATGGTTGATGGCCTTCATGGATTAATCTGCATATAAGTATCTTGTGCAGTTTTCTGGGTTCATAAAATGACATTTTTGATTTAATGGAAAAACTAGTTATCTATTTTTCTGAAAGGTCTCATGTTTATTTTCTTAAATCTCTGTCAATCTAAATTTTAGATCTAAGTGTGCAGGGATTTTTTTTTTAAAATGTTTGAGCGTCTGGGGAAGTCTTCAGTTGGACCAGCCGACTCTTAGATTTCGTAAATCTGAAAAAGCCCATTGTTTCTAATTTCTCAAAGCTATCTTACGAAACTGTGGTTTTGCAGTCTTCTAGGACTTGTGCCTCTCTCTAAAAATTAATTTCTAAAAATTGTGCTGAAATGAGTTCAAATCTGGCCATGAGGGCCTCAGATCTGTAAATTAGATTGTAAATTTGTATTTTTTTCTCTAGGCTGTAAGGGTTTAGTAATTTCTTGTGCATATATTTTTAGGATCTGTTTTGGTTTCGCAGGTTGCAGGGTTTTCTCAGAATTTTTTTTTAAAGTTCTGAGCCAGATCTACCCCCCGAGGGCAAGATCTAGCCTCATAATCTCTTCTGTTAGAAGATCTACATGATATTTGATTTAAAGAGGATCAAAAAATCTGAGTTTTGACGGAAAGAAATTTAAGTTTGCTGGGCGAAATTTGTGTGTACTGGGTTTATGTGAAATTATTATGCCTTTGTTTACTGCATAAATGCTGACAAAAAATCCGTCTATTCACTCTGCATACGCTCCATTCCTTTCTGCTGTCGACGTCCTTCCTTATCCTTGTCTTCACAACTCCTTGATTCCGCTTTTCCTTCATCGCTCATATCTCCCTTACCCTTCTTTCCTTGCCATCCCTCCTCACACTGCAACCTAACTCTCTGGTCGTCGACTCCCTCGTTCCTTTCCATTTCCGTCAATCCATCTACCTCTTCTCGTACGCCTTTTCCCTTGTCGTTCCTTCCTCAAGCCCGCATCCAAGCCAACTCTTCCGTCGTCGGCTTCATCCCCATCCAAGCTCACCTGCAAACACAAATAAAGACACACATATTAAAAAAAAAACTCAAAGCCGAAGTTTTAATTTTTTTTTTTTTTTCGTTCCAATTCAAAGTTTTGGGTAGCAAGTTTTAGTTTAATTTGATGTTAGATTTAATTTTTTTTTTTAAATTGATAGCGTTAGTTTTTATTTTTTTTATTTAATTTGTTTTAGTTAGCGTTTAGTTTAGGTGTATTTTTTTTTAAAATTCGATTTTTGTTTAGTTAGTGTTAGTCATAGTTTTAGTTAGTTTTAATTTTGTAAATTTGATTTTTGTTTATTAACTTTCGGTTTCATTTTTAATTTTTAATTTTTAGTTGTTAGATTTTAATGTGTAACTTTAGTTTAGTTTAGATTTTAATTTAGTTTGTTTTAGATTTAGTTTTAGTTTTAATTTTTTATTTTTTAGAGATAAAAAATTAAAAAAAAGAAAATAATTTTAGATTTTAGTTACTTTGGTGTTAGTTTTAATTTTTTAGATTTCTTTTTTTGTTTTAGATTTAATTCTATATTTTAATCTCAGTTTCATTTGTATAGATATATTTGGTTTTGAAAAAATAATAAAAAATAGAAAATACAAAAACATAAAAATTTTCTAAAACTTTTTATAGTCAAATGACTTTTTAATTTTTTATCTTAAGTTTGACTATAGAAACATTTTAATTTCTGGATTGGAATTAATTTGAACATTATAAATTCGGAAATATTCTAATGATATGGAATTTATCTTTTAATGATTGTTTCATGATAGCTTTGCTGTGGGCTTAAGTATTTTAATGAATGGTTGTGGTGCTTTCTATTGAATATCATTGTGGTCATTTGTGTTTTTCATAGCAGCAGTTGTATATCAGATACTTGGCTTTAATTGCATAACGGGATATTTTAACTCCATAAGGCACTGGTTTTAATATTGTTGATCTGTGAAATCTCGTTAATCTCATCAAGTATTTGGTATTTTAGCCGTGTCTTCTGGATTGGTTGGTTTTCAACCAATCCTTTTTCTTCATTTCTATTAGGGTCTACCTCCCTTAGCTTGCAAGGAGACAACTTAGATAAAGAGATTGGGGATCAGGGTGACAACCCCTGATTTGAGATGTTGTCGCGGTGCCTAGACATTCTGTGCGACAACAAGGCCATTGGGGAGAGATTCTCACGGGAGGGTCTCAAGGATGATGTGCTCCAGCATATCAGGAGATGTATGGTTTTCTTGAAGAATAAGGAGGAAAACAACCACCCTGCAAGGTTGTTACAACAACTTCCCTTTTCGGTAGAGAGATGGGAAAACTCATCTATGGACCACTTCACCAACTTGCCAACAATACATGGTAAGGGTTGTGTATTCGTACTTATTGATCAACTAACAAAGTATTTGCATTCCTTTTCCATTCATTTACAGTGCATTTCTCCACAAGAAGGCAAGCCTCTCTTTAGACTTCATGGTATTCTTGGAGCCACAATCAGTGATGGGGATGGCCACTTCCTAGGAGGCATTGGGGAGATGATATATTATTTGGGGTGTACTCAGTTGACACCAAACATCAGTTACTACCCCCAAGAAGATGAGAAGACATGGGCAAGAAGCAAGTGGCTGGGAAGCTACTTCCCACACTGTGTTCTGGGGCAGCAAGGAGCAGAACTGTGCTAGTTCCACTTGGGGAACTATTATCACCCTCCGATATTTCATATGGTAATCAGTGTATCTCTAATTTTGATTCTCCATGTTGATGATGTTTTAGTCATTATTTTTGGAATGGAACATGGATTGGAGATGCTCATTGGGGGTAAGAACTCCAACATTTTTCATATCTCATGCTTCAATGGGGACATTAGACAACATATATTTGCCACCATG
This sequence comes from Pinus albicaulis, assembly GCA_034641835.2. NCBI lineage: Eukaryota > Viridiplantae > Streptophyta > Pinopsida > Pinales > Pinaceae > Pinus > Pinus albicaulis. The sequence continues at coordinate 995,779,266 of CM076581.1, forward strand.
GATCTCCTACTTCCTTATGATGAGAGCCATTTTATTTCATCATCAAAGGCTAAATTGGACACTTGGGAGGGGTAGCTAAGGGGCAGATTGATTGGAGAACATCTAATTCAGTGGAGGAGCTTATCAGATGTGGGTACCACCAGGGAAGGAGGAGAGACTTTGCAACATTCATCCTTGCAATTTCTTGAGGACACGCAACATTTGGGAGGGGAGGACTGTAATATTCCTAATTAGCTTTCAGCTAGTTGGAATATTAATTTTTGTTTTTGTCATTTAAATAGATGAATAAGAGGGTAGGGAGACCCATAAATCTCCTTAGTATGAATAAAACCACCTCTAATGTGAATGTGGATCATCTTATTAGCTGGATAAAGCACTCTTATGTGTGAATAGAGGTTGAAGCATGTGGATGGGGTCAAGTTTGACCAAATCAACAACGTTGGTATGGAGGTAGTGGGGAGTTATTGAGGGACAACACAATGTTAGTGGGAGGGAGTCTCCATTAGAGTAGCATATTTAATGTGTGGGACCAAGGGTGAGAAGACTCACAAAGAATATAAGGAAGGGTATGAAAACCATAGAAGGCATTCTGAATATTGTTTATGTCTTGGTATTTTATGATTTTCTGCATACTTCATCTATTTTGCGAAGTCTGATGTGTTGTTTAGCACAAGGGTGTTTCCAAGCAAAAATCCCACTTTCATCCTTGGGGGACTTCAAGTGCCCACTCATGAGAGGTTCATTGAGTTGCATTTCCACCATCCGACATCAGGCCATGCTTCAACCATTATCCACAATGCAGTGTCCTTCAGGATTGTGTTGTTTTGTAGGGTAGTAGTAGTGGAGGATTGACAGATCCAGTTTCTGTGCTTGTTTTCCAGTGAGGGGAACATCCCTTCATCCGAGAGGTTAGCAAGGAGGGTCCTTGAGAATTATTTTGTCATTTGGCATCAGACCAAGTTTTTTCCATCACCTATAGCACAGTCTCCTTCAGAAACTACGCTATTTTGTAGGGCAATTGTAGTAGAGGGCTTAGTGCCCAAGTTTGAGAGTTAGATTTCCAGTGAGGGGAAAATCCTTCATCTGGGAGATCTATTTTTTATGCAGAATTATGATCTACAGATAAATCAAATTCCCTAAGTGTGGTGCTAGGAACTTAGAACAATAGATGAAAGACTTTTCTATCACTTTATCTAACATAAATAGACACACATAATGATAAAAGAACCTACTTGTGATCCAAACACTTCTTCTACGCCTTCTGTCGCTTTTGCTGTCGCCTTCAATCCAACTCAGATTTCCAGATAGATTTCTACAAGCATAAACATAGAACAACAAACATATTGCAATATACAGATGCCTACTTATATTAATCAATCAAATCGATTAGATGTGAAACATATATATCATTCAAGAATCCATTGAATGAAAAATAGATACATAAACATATACATATACGGGAAAATGTGTTGGAAAAAATGAGAGGGGGGGGGGGGTTGAATAAGTATTTCTATTCGATTGTTAATTTTTTCCAGTTAGATTATTCACAATTAAAAACATAGAGGTGTATAATAATATTATTATTAAGGATTAATAAGAACTTCAATCCTTTTTCAAATAATTGAGTACAATAGATGCGTGAGGGCACCAACTCTTCAATGAATCAGACACCAATCTGTTGCGAAGCACCAACTTGGACTTTGATGAGGCTTCGACATCTAGGGATTTGACACTATATTCTCAAGGCACCAACCTTGTGTTTAGAGGCTCCTACCCCAAGGACAACAATCCTTCATACTTCTTTAGATGTGATGTACTTACGTGAGTGTTTTCAATAAAGTTCTTCACTGTTCAATCAATCAGCTTCAAGAATGTGCTTGACTATCCAATATATGTCTCCATCATTGAATGCATATGTCCTCATAATAGGCTTGATGATGCCATCATAGAAACTGAATTACTGAACCTTCAAAGTGTTAAGCTGAATCTTCTCCTTGGTGTTGTATCTATCTCCACCACAAGAATGTCCTTCACATGTCAACCACAATCACAAGTCTGAAGGTATAATGATATGAGACACCTTCTTCACGCCGTAGCTATCTCCTACATAAGACTGCAATACTAAGATTGTATGTGATTGTAATTTCTGCACCAAGATTAACTCCAATCAACCCATTGTAATGAGACTCTTATTCCAAGGTCTGAAATTGGGTTTTAGGTCAAAATTATGTGTTATTACAGTCACATATTTGAGCTGTAATTGGCTATAGGACAGGGTAAATTACAATCCTATATTCTTGCCTCAGGTTCGTACTTATAAATGACACAAATCTTATGCACCAGGTTCGAGATTTAGTGCTGCAACATGTCTTAAATTACAAGATTTGAGCTATAAAGAAGTCTTGTAGCTGATGTAATAGATTCAGCCTTTTAACTTGGGTTTACAAACAGATCTGAGCCCTTCCTTGTCACATGTCCGAGGTTTTACAAATATGAGATATCACATATAATTTTCTTAACCCAAAACAACTCTCCTTTTTATCCTCCCTTAGTTCTCGAGATGTGAACTATATCTTATGATCTGAGATGTTTTTGACTAAACTGTTGTAACCAAACTAGAAGACCGAAAATCCTTTTTATATGAATTTGTCATGCAAATGAAAAGACACAGCTTTTGGAATTGAGGTCGACTAGCATAACTGGGCATAGGTCGGCTTGGGTAACAGATATTATATTCTATCTTAAAAATTCGAGTTCTCTTAAACTATTTGGAGTTAGGAGGAAAGTGAGGGCTCATTAGAAAGCTAAAATTATTCTCTAGAGGATGGTGAAGGTCTCATAGAAAAATTCTGCCTCCAAGATAGATAAAAGGAATTCTTAATGTGACTAGTCATTTATTTGTGCAGAAATGGAGGTAGGACATAATGTCTTGGGATTATTTATGGTTTGATTCTTCATCATGCTAGAGTTATATATGTCTTCATGTAGTCTTACATCATCTATCATATATTCCTTCAACAAGTATGTTCATTCATTCATCCTATTTCCATCAATGACAACTTAGATTAACAATCTCCCCCTTTGTCATTGGATGGAAATATTTTCTTCTCTCCCCCTTTGACATCAATGGAAATGGGGCGCCAATGTGCTACCCTTGTCATGGTGCCCCCCCCATAATGTTGTTCCTCATGAGATGTTTCTTGATTTAATGTGATGCAAGAGTAATGACCCCCATATTTTGGTGAAGATAATCAAATGCTTCCCGTGGAAGGGGTTTTGTAAATATATCTGCAATTTTCTCTTTTGTATTGACGTATTCCAACTTGATATTTTGTTCAGCAACTTGTTCACGAAGAAAATGGTATTTGATTGGAATATGTTTGGTCTTTGAGTGCATCACCAGATTTTTTGAAAGACTGATGGCACTAGTGTTGTCACAAAAAATAGTAATTGGTTGCTTAGTTTCGATGTTGACATCCTTCAAGTCTTCCTTCATCCATAGAATTTGTGTACAACAACCAACAGAAGCTATATATTCTGCTTCAGCTGTATAAAGAGATATAGATGATTTCTTTTTGCTGAGCCAAGATACAAGACAATCTCCCATAAATAATGCATTTCCACTGATACTTTTTCGATCATCCATGCTTCCGGCCCAATCAACATCATAGTAAGCTGTCATAATAAGATTTGAACTCTTAGGATAACAAAGACCAAAATCAGCCGTTCCTTTCAGATATCTGAGAATTCTCTTCACAACTGCTAGATGGAATTGTTTAGGACTTGACTGAAATATTGCTACCATTCCCATTGCTTGCATAATATTTGGTCTTGTAGCATAGCTCCAATTATTGACCTGTAAAGAGTTGCATCTATGAGAGGGGTATCATCATCTTTACTTAATTTATAATCTGTGATCATTGGTGTGCTCATAGGTGCACAATATTCCATCCCATATCTTTTGAGCATGTCTTTAAGATATTTTGCTTGAGATATAAACATGCCTGCAGAGGTTTGAGATATTTGTAGCCCAAGAAAGTAAGACAACTCATTAGGGAAATTTTGAGGTCTAAAATGGGCCTCCTAAGGAAATAATAAAATAATAGCTAAACCAATAAAATAATCTTTATTAATTTTAAATTCACTTTTTGCACCACAATCCATGTAACCATAGTTAAATTCAATTCAAAAGTTGTATCAAAATAAAATTAATAAAAAAATTATATTGATGTGACTATAAATAAGAATGAGCTTTTCAAGAAAAAGTCATTATCATTAAAACTTAATGCATTTGTCCTTTGTACTTAAATAACTTAAAATAAAATATAAATATAAATTTATAAATTCTTAATTATTATATGTTATTAATTAAAATTTATATTATTTAAATTGTATAATAACATGTAATTAATATACTATATAAAAATAATAAAATAAAATATAATATAATATAATAAATGTATAGGGATATGCATTGTTTCTTTCAAGAAATATGAAATGACATTAATATATTTTTATTCAAAAAGTGTGAAATGACATTTATTATGAGTATTTTACTTTGACTTTAAAGGTACTTAGAGCACTACCATGGTTAACCATGAGTTTTTATCCACCATTGAGAATGTGACAAGTAAGTACCTTTAACTCAATCAATGCCACCTCAACCATTAGGGATGATGTCGTCCCCTAAAATGTGATTGGTTCTCATAAAGTGAATTTTGATTGTACATTTTCCTTAGGAGGCCCATTTTAGACCTCAAAATTCCCATAATGCACCAATAATTGACATTTTTAATCTTTTGGACATATTTAGAGCAAATTCATGGCTCATCTCATCATCATTGCTAGCAAATATTAGATCATCAACATATACAAGAGCGATCAGAAATTTTTTCTTGTCCATCTTCATGTAGAAATTTCTACCTGCTACTCCCTTTTTGAAACCTTCTTGTTGCAGACAGGATCCAAATTTTCATACCATGCTCTAGGGGCTTGTTTTAATCCATACAAGGCGTTTTTAGCTTGCACAAAAAGTCCTCCCCTTCGGCAATATCAAATCCTTCTGGTTTCTCCATGTAAACTTCTTCCTTGAGATCTCCATTTAGGAATGCTGATTTTATATCCATTTGATAAACCTTGAATACTTTTGAGCAAGTAAATTCCAAAAACATCCTTATGGATTCCAATCGAGCTAATAATGCAAAGGTTTCATCGAAGTCAATTCCTTCAATTTGCGAGTATCCCCTGTAGACAAGTCTGGCTTTATTTATGATGATTTGTCCATCCTCATTCATCTTGTTTTTGAATACCCATTTTGTTCCAATAATATTTTTATCTTTTGGGTGAGGTATGAGCTCCCAGGTCTCATTATTTTCGATTTGAGACATTTATTCTTCCACGGCGTTTATACAATAAGGATCTTCACTTGCTTGATAAAAATTTTTAGGTTCTATTAAAGATAATAGAGCAACATCATCTTTTCTTGGAGTGTTTGTCATCCTTCTTCGAGTTTGAATTCCTTCATCTACATTCTCGATAAACTGTTCTTCCGAATGATGTTTTTGAATGAATTTGATCTTAGAAGGAGTTTGTGAAGGTTCACTTTGAGGTCCTCCATCCTCCTCTTCTTTTTCAGGTTCTTCACTTTCTTCAAGGAAAGGCTCAACTTCATGATCTTCAATTTTCTTTTTTGGAAGACCTTCATCAATCTTCACATAAATGATTTCCACTATTTTCCGTAGACAATTGTTGTAACATTTGTAAGCTTTGCTTCTTGTGGAATATCCAAGAAATATCCTTCGTCAACCCTAGAATCAAATTTTCCTGGTGAGTCATCATTTATTTTTGTGAAGAATTCGCTTCCAAAAATCCTAAAATATTTTACTGAAGCAAGTCTTCCTTTCCATAATTCATAAGGAGTCTTTCCATTATTTGGTATTAGTTGAGTTCGATTTAAGGTATAAAATTCCGTCCCAACTACTTCTCTCCAAAATTTTGGTTGCAAATCAGCTGTTAGTAGCCTTGTCCTTGCCATTTCTTGAACAGTTCGGTTCCTTCTTTCAACTACTCCATTTTTCTTGGGTGTCCTAGTAGCAGAGAGTTCTCTTTTGATTCCATGCTCTTTACAGATTCATCAAATTCTTTTGAGGTGAATTATCCTCCTGTATCTGTTCTAAGACATTTAATCTTAGAGTCTTTCTCATTTGCAATGAGAGTTTTAAGATTCTTAAAACATTCAAATGCTTTAGATTTATATTTTATGAAATATACCCACATAATTCTAATATAGTCATAAAAAAATAGAGCAAAGTAACTTTCACCTTAAAGAGTTGGAGTTCTAGTTGGCCCACATAAATATGCATGAATGATTTCTAGAGGTTTTGATGTTGAGAAATCCTTAGTTTTGTGTCTAGTTCTGGTTTGCTTTCCATGTTGGCATGGGCCACATACAACTTGTTTTGTCTTGCACATTTTTGGAATGTTCCTTATTGCATTAATTTTGTTGATGGTGACCAGGTTATCAAAACTTGTATGCCCCAATTGCTTGTGCCATAACCAAATTTCATCTGTGTTAACACTAGAAAATCGTACAGCAGAAGACGACATTAATTAATGTCAAGCCTAAGGATTTATAGGGCAGGAAAACATTATGCAATCAAGAAAGTATTTAAAATCTCTACGGTTTTGAGAAAATCAGATTTGAACTAGTCTTAAATGCTAAAATGCGTGCTTAATCCTTCAATAAGAGTGCCTTCTGCGTGCATTTTTTCTCGATAAGCGCGCATTCCTGGAAATGGAAAAATGTTACTTTCCGGGACCACACAAAGCAAAGGACAATTACTCCTTATATGAAGCCACCTAAGGACAACCACCAACACCTCCTTAGACACTATGTGAGCATACAAAGGAATATTTGGAGCACACAATAGAATCATACCTCTCCCTTGGGTCACCGTCCATCATGTACCAAGGGAGGGAAGGAGGATTTGAAACTCCCCTATATAAAGCCACCAAGAGCTGAAGAATGGGTGATCACATTGTTATGTTGGCTAGAATTTCCCAAGCAATACCAACAATGTGTGACCCGGAGCTGGAGATAGAGGGGACTCGATTGTTGGCCACCCAAAAATCCTAGTCCATCACAACAGAGAGATAGGGAGACTGCATCAGAGGTAGAGACTTGGAAAACAACATCCTTGCATCGGGACCTAGAACCATTGTCTAAGGGCCCTTTGGCAAGTGGGTAAAATTTCTTCTCCATATCAAACGTTTAATAAGAAGAGGCCTTTGAGCCATCGTTTGCATTATTATCGTTTTGACTCTCTTCAATAGCTTATATATATTTGTGTATTAGTTTTTAGTTTACTTTGAGCATACATTCACATATTTTTTTCCTCTAGATTATATGCTTTTGAGCTCCACCACTTTTTTCCTGTTACCAATAGTTTATAGGGGTAGACTACACCCCTTAAACTGGTGCGATTTCGCAAACTCGTGTGTCAAATCCAACACAACAATCTTTTCACTTAAGTAACATTTATATCCCTAGATTTTACTGAGAATGTAAACATTATCTGGTGTTCTTGCTCCTTTCACCGCAAGTTCTCCTGAGGAAGAGTCTCTTATTTCACAATTTTTAGTATTAAAAACAACATTACGTCCTTGGTCACAAATTTGGCTAACACTTAAGAGATTATGTTTTATCCCTTCTACCAGCAAGGTATTTTGAGCCTTTCCTTGTTCATTGACAAGTGTAGCAGTTCCTTTTCTAGTGATTTTAGCGGATCCACTTCCAAAGGATACATTTCCATTTTTCTTGTTCAATGAGACAAACTTCTTTTGGTCACCTGTCATATGTATTAGGCATCCACTATCCACAAACCAATGATTTTCTTCACTATGAGCACATAGAGCTAGGCCACATTTATCCATGTTGAGACTTGTGCTTTTAGCTTCCTCCCCTTTGAGAGGGAAATTTTGTTCATTATGATCATAATTATTACATAATGAGCAAGACAGATCAAACTTAGCCAAAGGATCAAAGGAATTGTAAGTTTTTATTTGTCCTTGCTCTTTAGGACCACATAGTTTGTTTGTTTGATCTTTCAATCTTGGTGCTTCATTCTTATGAGCCTTGCAATGCTTAGTTTGATGCCCAAAGTTTTTACAATAGTAACAACACCCAAGAAAAATAGTTTGGTACCTGTTGCAATAACCATAGCTTGAACCAACATTCTTCCTTGGAGTTGCTCTTTCTTCAATTCTTGGTTTTGAGATGGGCCTTTGTTCTTGAAGAGATGAATTTTATTCTTTTGGATGGCAAGAGAGTATGTCGGCATAACTCCTTGCATTATTTTTTGTGCTTGATTATTCTCTTTTGAAACTAATTCCAGATTTGTCGTGTTGAGGTTTTTGAGTATTAAGAATGTTATCAAGTGCTTGAGAGCTTTTCCAACTCCTTTCGACTTGCTCTAATTCCTTTCTTAGAGATATTATTTCAGCTCCATGTTTTTCACAGATGTCATCCTTCTCTTTTATCTTATTGTTCAAGAAGTATTCTCTTCTTTTGGCTTCCTCCTTTTCTACTTTGAGAGAAATTATCTTTTTCTGTAGATCCTCATTTTCTTCAATGGAAATCATTAGTAATTTATCCATGTTTCCTTCATCTTCCAGTTATAAATCATCATCATTTGTAAATGCCATGAATAACACTTCTTTTCTTCCAACGGATTTACTTTCCTCATTTGATTCATCATCACCTTCTTTGTGATGAGGCATATTTCTAGTTGATTTATTTTTTATGACTACAAATTCATCTTCATTAGACTCATCTTGTTTGGAGAAGAAGTTCTTCTTATTAAACCCTTTATTTTTGTTCATCATCCTTTTAGAGTCCACTTCATCATCACTATCATGTTTAAGAGGACATTTTACAGTGAAATGACCTATTCTTCCACACTTGAAACAAATAAGAGGGTACTTACATTTTAGCTTAGATCCCTTCTTACGTCTTCGTACAAATTGAGCTAATTCGGTTTCAACATAAGAGACATTGCCCTTGCTATTCCATCTGTTGGTCCTCTAATTTATACCTTTTTTGACCATTTTTCCCTTTCCAAATCGTAATCATTTACCTTGTTTGACCTATCTTATGCGCCCTCATCCTGCACTAGTGCGAGAACGATGACACATTTTACATTAACTTCATATTTTACATATTTTAAATTAATTTAGAATTTATTAACTATTTATTATGTGATTTTCTACTTAGAATTACTTTTGTAACTCATTTTTACCTCCAATGTTATTTAATAGTTAAATGCTTACCTTGACCACTGATTTTTAGAGCAGAACAGATCTTGCACCAAGGCCAGCACTGCGAATCTTGGTAGCAAATCTGGATCTCTTTGATTGTTGCCTAATTTTGTACCACCATATCTAAAGGCAGTCGAGTCCCAGTGATAACAGCAAGTCAATCTAGATTAGCGGAGATCGACTTAGGAGGAATGAACATCTGGAGATAGCCATGACCCATTTTGTTAGAACGCTTAATTTTGAAGGCCGACAGCTTATTCTACAATCGGTTATGTAATTTGTTGTAACGATTTCTGCAATTGGCTATGTAATGGTTAAATGATCCTTTTGGCCACAAGCCAAAAGGATCTATATAAGGAGAAATGTAAATAGGACAAGATGTTCAATGTTTTGATAGAATTGAATAGATCGGAGAATAGAACCAGTGAGGTGGTAACAAGCTTGTCTTTTGTTATCGCCCAAATCTAGGCTGGATATGTAATCACACATGTATTTTCTTTGAGGATTTAATAAGAAGAGCTCCACCTTATGCTTCATGGATTTTATTTCTTCATGCTTAAACAATTGATGAATTGATTCAATATTGAGTAGCGTTTCCATTTGAAAGGGAAACGCGCTGGTTGGCTAGGGCCCAGCCAACCCAGCACGTTCTCCCTCCTTTCTGTTCTTGCAATTTATGTCTGCTAAGTGTGATTTAATTTACAACATTTGAATTTCTGTTTGAGTGAAAGCAGATTTGCAGTGTGAAGTAGTTAAATTTTCTTTTTTGCATCTGAATTTAAATTTTCTTTCTCCACCTGGTTCGAACAGGAGAAATTACCTGCACCAGTGCACGTTGGTGTGCTATTCACTTTCTGCATGTTTGGTTTATTTTCTCCTCCTGGTGCAAGCAAGAGAACTATTTCTGCACTAGTGATGGATAGTGTGATGCAGCAAGTCTCTTTAGTTTACTTCTAACAACTTTCTTACCTTCAGTTACATTTTAATTAAAAAGATTGTTTCCTTATTCTCTACAGATATTCATATTTCTGATAAGCAATTTTGTTTCATAACACTTGTAGTAATTAATCATTGATTTCAAGGACTAAAAGTTAAAGTGTAAGAAGCTCAGATCAGGTACAAGAACCAGTTTCTTGGTACCAGATCTGAGTGCTGTGGACTTGAGAAAGTTTAGGGCCCTTGCACGAAGAAAAGCATTTTTCGTATGGACATTACTTTACACCTTCTGCATAGATCGCTGTTCCTGCACTGGTGCAAGATCGATTCTTGTGGGAAGGATATCTTTACATGAGTAGGTTTGAAAGGGCCCATTTGTTGAAGACTGCTAAGGTGTCTTTGCTAAAGAAAACGCATTCTCAGTATATGATCAATATTCCGCTAGAGTAATTTCCTTCTTTTTATTTCCGAATCTCTCTTGCAAGTATATTTCTTCTTGTTCTAGCCTTAGATTGTTTTGATGGTTTGATTTTCCTTCTTCTCTAAAGTTTGATTCTGCAATTTTTCCTTTAAAAGGTAGGAGTTGATATTAGAAATATTCATACCATCTCTGGCATTTCCTGTGCTTCGTCTCTAAGTTTACGAATCCCCCAGGTTGTCAATTTAAGTGTTGAGGACTTTACTTAAGTGTAATTCCTGCACCCAACATTTTGGCGATGTTTCCGGGGAGGCAATTTGATTTGGTATGATTTTTTTGATTGTATAATAGAGGTAATTTTCCTTTATTTCTTGCAAGTATTTTTGAAGGATTTTTTACTGGTGTTGATTGATTTCTGACAGCATTTTTACTAGAAATTGTTTTGATTTTTTTTTTTTTTTTGAAATGAATGCCTAGGAAAGGTAAGGGTTCGAAGCCCACTAAGGGCCAAAATAATTTTTCTCACATTGGGTCTCCTTCTGCAAGCAGAAAGCCTAATCTAATTCAAACCCATCACGCAAAAAAAAACCACCTGGATTCTATTAATAACAGCTCAGGTGTGGATCAGCCTGTGGAGAGCGGTACAAGCAAGAAGGGAACAATGGCAGACCAAAGAGATAATTTGGAAGGAACTAGTGACAACCAGGTAAGTGAAGGACAATCTACTTTTGTGTTTCCAATGGTGGATCCTGATACTGTGTCACAGATGAAGAATATTCCACCATCAGCTCTCCCTAATTTCCATGGTAAAGTTCATGAAGATCCTGACTCTTTTCTATTTGAGTTTGATATTTTGTGTAGAAGTTATGATTATGCAACTGAGGCTCAAAATTTAAGATTATTTCCTGTTACCCTCAAAGAATCAACTTTACGCTGGTTTATGGGGTTAGGAGGAAACACCATAACTTCTTGGGATCAGATGAAGAGAGTATTTTTGTCTAAATATCAAGAATATTGCAAACTCGGGACATGCAAGATGAAATTTTTACAATCATATAAGATGATGAAGAAATGCTTGAAGATTAACTGGAAAGGTTTCTGTATATTTTACAAAGGTCAAAAATTAAGCTTGATCCCAACACTATTAGAACCTTGTTCCTAAGAGGACTTACTGATAATGCTAGAAACAATTTGAATCTGTTAGGACAAGGGGATGTTTCTCAGCAAACTTCTGATCAAATTTGTGAATTATGCCGGAAATTTTCAAGAAACTAGTACAAATATAGTAGAGGAACTCGAACTAGATATAGAAAAAATGAATCTACTGATGCTATGATTATTGGACTAGAAAATAAAATGGAAAACATGAAAATTGATATAATGAACACTATTACCAAACAGTTAGACTCCTTAAAATTTTAGCAGAAACTCATGAAGGAACAAGATTCATTATGTATTTTCTGTCCTAAATGTAGAGACAAGAATCCCCCTAAATAATGTCCTCTTAACTTGAAAGAAACTAATAAGTGTGCTATTTGTGCAGAAGACCATATCACCGAAAAATGTCCCTCTATACCTGGACTTAAAGCTGTATTTACAGGGGGGCAGCCTAAAGCTGAACAATTGTATGCTATGGGAGCAAGAAGAAATTGGCCTCAGGTAGGTGCAGGTATGGCTCCTGAATTTCCTCCACACTATTTTGATTATAATCCACATGCATATTCGTATCCTAACTCTCATCAGCAGTGGTAGTATGGAAATCAATATTAGCATGGGTAACCTTCCCAACCATGGCAATAGGGTGGAGAGGCCCAACTCATTCTCCATATTCCTACCAGCCACCTATGCAACCATATCCATCTACACATGTACCTTATCCAATGCCTCAACTTCCGAGTCAGACCACCCCATTACCTTTACCTCCACCCTTTTGACCTCCCCAGTTGCCTGCTCAACCTACGCCCAATCCAAATAATAATAATAAATTAGTGCAGATGATCCATGTAACAAACCCACCTTTACCATTCGAATACCAGTCTATTCCAGTTGGAGTTCATGATATTCAATTAACATTGGGAAGGACTGTAATGCCAAAAAATCAGAAACAACCTATGGTGATTGCTGAAGAGAAAGAAGAAGAGGAAACTCTTAACCATTCTCCGAAAGCTGTCACTAAGCAGCCCTTACCCTTTGAGTCCTTGCCATCTTCTTCCAACCAGCCTCCCTTTCTAGAGAGGCTAGTAACGGAAAGAAGAGAGCTTGTTTCTGAGACTAGTTTAGCATCGGAACTTCGGAATATTTTCATTAAGATACCTTTTCTCCAAGCCATTAAAGAGATCCCCATTTGTACCAATATTATTAGGGAACTTTGTCTCAAGAAACTCGGGAGGAAGAGATTGGAACCCCAAACTATTCAATTTGTTAGTAGGGCAGCATAGTTGATGACGAGATGTGTGTATGTGGAAAAATATACTGATATTGGAAACCCTGTTGTCATAGTTCAGATTGGTAATGTCCTTGTCTCTAATGTCCTTATAGATCTGGGAGTAGCCATTAATTTAATGACTAAGAAAACCATGGATAAACTTCCGTTATCTCATCTTTTCCCTACTCCCACTATGCTTGAATTAGCAAATAGATCTAAAATTAAGCCTGAAGGAGTATTGGACAATGTGATCATCTCATTAGATTCTTGGGAATATCCTACTGATTTCATTGTGCTTCAGCCAAAGAACCTGATAGGAGGACATCCCTTGATCTTGGGTTGACCATGGCTTGCTACGGATGATGCATATATTGGATGTTATTCTGGTGATATGTATATTTCACATGGAGATTCTAGGAAGAAAGTTACCTTATACTCCCCTGCCAGATCCATTCAGGACCTTCGAGATACTTTATGGTTGGACCAAAGCAGTGATGAAGAGACTCAGTCTATTTCTCTTATTCATCATTATACTGGGTCTTCGCAAGAAGATGAGATTCAATATTTCCTGAACAATCTAGTCACCATGCCTAACTTTGAGCCTTTGAGCCATATTTTTAGCCTAGATTTCCAAGAAAACCATGATTCTCATTCTTCTATACCACTGTCTTTGACCACTCCCTTGAGTACTCCAGAGCCTGATACTACTCTTGTTGATATTAGCCCTGGTAAGTCCTTGCATATCAGTTCAGATTTAGACCCATCTCAGCAAGAGCAACTTGTGAATTTGTTGCAAAACCATCTTAGTGCATTTTCTTGGGGTTATGAAGACATGAAGGGTATCCCTCCCGAAACTTGTACACATCATATCTATATTCAGGAAGGAACCCAACCTATCCGACAACCCCAAAGACGAATGAATCTAGCTCTAAGAGATGTTATGAAGGAAGAAATACGGAAACTCTTAGATGCTGGTTTTATCTATCCTATTTTTGATAGTCAGTGGGTCTCTCCATTAGTGCTAGTACCTAAGAAAGATGAAAGATGGCATATTTTTATTGATTATCGTGAATTAAACAAATCCACTCTCAAAGATTACTTCCCTCTCCCTTTCATTGACCAGGTGCTTGATACCCTTGCAGGAAAGAAATATTTCTCCTTTTTGGATGGTTTCAGTGGCTATAACCAGATACAGATTGCACCCGAAGATCAGGATAAAAATACTTTTACATGTCTATGGGGGACATTTGCTTACAAAGTGCTTCCCTTTGGTTTATGTAATGCCCTGACTACCTTTCAAATGGCAGTCTTGGCTATTTTTTCTGATCTTGAATTTGTAGAAATTTATATGGATGACTTTTTTATGTTTGGTAATTATTTTCAGGAAGCTCTCGAAAATTTGGAGAAAGTAATTCTTCATTGTCAAGAAGCCCACCTTGATTTGAGTGACAAGAAATGAAGATTAATGTGAAAAGAAAGAATTGTACTTGGCCATCTGATTTCTGACAAAGGTATCCAGGTTGATCCGACAAAGATCGAAATCATTCTGCATCTTCCTGCACTCAAAACTCAAAGGGAAGTAAGAGGTTTTTTAGGACATGCTGGTTACTATAGAAGATTCATTGAAAATTTTTCTAAGATAGCTGCTCCTCTTTTTCGACTTCTAGCTAAGGATAGTGATTTTTCTTGGTCCACGGCTGGCCAACAATCTTTTGAAACATTGAAGGAAAATTTGGTACAGGAGCCAGTTTTGAAAGGTCCAAACTGGTCCCTGCCCTTTCACATTTCCTCCAATGCTTCAGATTTGGCTGTTGGCGCAACTTTGGGACAAGAGGAAGACAAGAAATGCTATGCTATTTATTATATTAGTAAGAATTTGTCTTCCACTGAATTAAACTATACAGTTACAGAGAGAGTTTTTAGCTGTAATCTTTGCAATTAATAAGTTCAGATGCTATATCACAGGATATGAAGTATTTGTTCATACTGATCATTCCACAATTAAATATTTGATGAACAAACCAATGACTAGTAGTAGAGTGACTAGGTGGTTGCTATTGTTGCAGGAGTTCAATATTACTATTGTTGATAAACCAGGAAAATCTAATGTTGTAGTAGAATTTCTTTCTAGACTAGATAATCCTGGTGAAGTAACTCGTGTTAATGATGATTTTACAGATGAACATATTTTTTTCTGTGTCTATATACTCTCTGTGGTTTGCTGACATCGCTAATTATTTGGTTACTGGAAAAACACCACCTCACTTGCCCACCCGTGAAAAGCAAAACATTATTCAGAAAATTGCTACATACTCCTGGTTTCAAGGAGACCTCTTTTACACTGGTCCAGACTTGATTATCCGCAGATGTGTAAGAGAGGAGGAAGTGTTTGACATATTGAAATATGCTCATGATGAACCTTGTGGAGGCCACTTCGCTGATAAGCGAACTGCATATAAAATATTACATTCTGGCTACTTTTGGCCTTCCTTGTTTAAGGATGCCAAGCAGTATGTCAGGCGATGTGATAGTTGTCAACGAATGGGCCAACCTAATCAAACCAATGAAATGCCTTTATGCCCTCAAGTTATGATTGAGCCATTTGAAAAATGGGCTATTGATTTTGTAGGGCCAATAAATCCAACATCACTAAGTAAGAAGCATATTTTGGTTTGTACAGATTTTTTTACAAAATGGGTAGAAGCTAAAGTTGTTTCTTTTGCTACGGAAAAATTTGTTGTTGATTTTCTCTTTTCTGAAATCTTTACTAGATTTGGTGTGCCTAGAGAAATTGTTTCTGACAATGGTCTGCAGTTTATTTCTAATCTGGTACAGGGAGTGATGGAGTAATACAAGATCCGGCACCGGAAATCTACACCGTATCACCCGCAAGCAAATGGCCAGGTGGAATCTACAAACAAGGTGATCGAGTCCATTATTAAAAAGACAGTGAATATGCATCGAAAATATTGGGCACAACAACAATGTCTTCTTCAGTTAAATGAGTTAGATGAATTTTGTAGAGATGCTGTTCAGCAAAACATATTAATCCAGCAACAACGGAAAAGGTGGCATGACAAGTCTATTCAGAAAAAGCAGTTCCAACCAGGTGATTGGATACTCCTTTATGATTCTAGATTTAAAATTTTTAAAGGAAAATTCCATACACGTTAGATGGGACCATATGAAGTAATCCAAGTATTTGAGAATGGAGCAGTAGAAGTCAAAACTATTGATGGATAAGATACAATATTCTTGGTAAATGGACACAGATTAAAGAAATATCTTCAACCACTTGCCAAGAAATATTTTACACATCAAGTTCAACAACAATTTGGATCGGTAATGGTAAATGGTAATACCAACCTCTTGTAAATTTGAATCCCTCTTCTTCTTTAAAGAAAAAAAAGAAGAAAAAAAATTAACAAAAAAAAAAAAGTAAAGAAAAAATAATTTCCTGTAATTATGAAAATCAGTCCGCTGACATGATTGCAGAAGGATCAAACTGAAAACCAACTTGTTGGCAGGAAGATCAAAAAAGCTCTAATAAAAAGAGAATGTTGCTTGATCTTTAGATATGCTAGTAACCACCGAAGTAAAAGCAGGTTCAACAGAGCCAACCTTTATACAATTGGGGAAATTAGCATGGATATTTTTTTCCAAGTAACACTTAATTCTTGCTGCAGTTATTTTTCTTGCACTAGTGCAAGCAGACCTTCCAAAAAAATTTCTGCCTTTCTTCATATCCCATTTCATAATTTCCCTCAACTTTCTTTTCAGAATCCTAGTATAATTAACCTTCCCATATTCTTCTAAATTCACCCTATCGTCTTTGAAGAAATCCCACTTTAACCCTGAATTTTTTTTTTTTTTTCCCTATCCCACTTCTATTTTCCCTCTTTTTGATACTTTCCTGGAATCCCTGTGATAGAATTCCTTCCCATTCTAAGATTTTCCTTTCCCACTCCTTTGTTCCCTCATGAGTTTATTGCAGGATCTTGCATACAAAGAGCAGAAGGATGTGCTCTGAAACATCAAGAAAGGGTGAAGCAAAATTCAGAATAAGTTGAGGAAATCATGTGAAATCCAACTATATTTTAATTCTCTGTCTTAATATTATGCTTGCACTAGTGCAAGCATGTTGTTCTATATGATAATATGAGCAAAAAAGTACCAGCAGAATGACATGATTTAAGCGGCGCAAAGATCAATACAAGCATGCACCTCATCAGCAGCATAGCGCCAGTTATCATATGAAATAAGAAAGTGATCATGATGGAAAGTTATATGATGTTTTTCATATGATTGACAAGTATTTACGCTATTATATTACCTAGGAGGAAATTAGTTAAAAGTACAAAGTTTTTAAGTAGAAATCATGATATTTTTAATGAGTTCTAAATTCCTTTTTTGTAATTATGAAGAAATGTAAGGATTGTGTTAATCGTTGTTTGCATATAATCTACCCCGCCCCGCAATGATTTGAAATGTACTTCACTCATAACTCCCCCCACTCCTACATTTATCCTAAACGTCCCTTCATCGTGATTATTATTGCACTTAACCGTTAAACCGCCATCGCACGTACCAATTAAGCCTGACCGAAAACGATGAGTACTTATGGAAAATGAATCAGAGATATGGTTAGATATTTATGTATGAAATCCAATTCCCCGGTATTTCATGCAAGCCTTGGAACTTATTGTTCATAGCCCATAGCAGCAATGCTGCTCGTCCGAAATGAGCCCCTGTCTCTTAGCAAGATTGAGAAAACTGCCGAATTTCGCAATAGTCTTCCACGGTTGCGAGAGTCGTGATTTATACGGTTCCTACTGAAGTTCGATGGGTATGACAGGGAGGTCACCCTAAAATTTACAAGAAGCTTTAAGAACAACCAAGTGAGAATTGGGCTGCTCGAATTCAAAGTCACGAAGAAATTTGTAGCAGCAGCAATGGTCTTGGAGAATACGAGAGTGGAGTGGTTCAAGAACTAAAAGATGGAAAGAAAACACTGGTAGCATTTTGTCAAGGATAAGAATATGGAGTTGAATTGGAAATGTGGAGTCCTGCGCAAAGCCTACTGGGTCAATGGCAGGATCTCCTGTTTTTTTTGCAGAAATTTGTGACCTTCGAAGGGAGGTACACCTGTACCCTGGTGTATCATTTTAGACTGCTGCAACATTTTGAAGGAGGACGACACATTCGTTGGAGGATGAACTTCCCCTACTTTTTTCTCAAAAGCTTAGAGAAAATGGCTAGAAGCGTACAGAATGAAAGGGAGGACCAGGTTGATACATGATTATACTATCATGACCTGATAAAAATCCTGGTCTTAAAACAACTGGAGAGAAAAGGTATGACATGGGAAGAGCTGTTGAAGCTGCATTGGAAGTCAGCGGAGGGAAAGAAGATGAAGAATCCTACTAGTGCAAGTAAGGGTCTGAATAGAAGCAAAATGGGAAGTTCTTCTCGCACTAGTGCGGAAAGAAAGTGGTCAGAAAAATCGATAGAAGAGAAGACCCCGTCTTCCATTAAGGAAATAGTTGGCGCACCCGCTGAAGAAACCCCTTCTACACAGGCACAGGCCTCTAAACATGACATTCTGTCGGTCCTTGCAGATGCGACGAATATTGCATAAGTTGGGGACGATACTCTGCTGGCACATTTTATCAAAAGACCCCATAAGAAGAGTAAAATCATCGATGTAGGTAAGAAACCACAACCGCCACAGGGTATGGAATCCCATTCTACACCAGTACAAGAAGAACCCACAGAAGAAGAGGAACTGGATGAAGAGGAACCAGAAGAAGAAGAAGAGGCATAAGAACCCACAGAAGATGAGGAACCAGATGAAGATGAACCGGAGCAGAAGGAAGGAGACCTGGAAAAAGAGGGACCGCAGGTAGAAGAGATTTTTGGCGCTACCATGGCAGATATAGAAGTCCAGGAGCCAGTGACTGCCCCTGCTGAGACAAAGGGAGGAAAAGAATTGGTGACTCCTGCTGCTCGCATAGTAGAATTATAACTCCAAGAGCAAAACTTGGAGCAGCTTGTGACTAAAGCACAAGAGGAGAAAGAACAAAGAAGAGAAGAATTGATGGTAGAGCTCAAACAAAAGAAAAGTGAGGTTAAAGTATGGAAATATTGGGCTGGATGTTGTTTCAGGTGGTTGAGAAAGGTAGCAAAGAAGTTAAGGCACATAAAGAGGAAGAAGGCTGAAACAATGCAACCTGAGGACAACATGCTAGAACAGGACTGAGTTGGAGTATTCAAAATTTTGGTTTTTTGCAGAGGTAAAAAGTTGTGTGAGGGCACACAACAGTTTAGGGATGGGAGAATGTTGGTCCTCTAATTTGCACCTTTTTTGACCATTTTTCCCTTTCCAAATCGTAATCATTTACCCTGTTTTACCTATCTTATGCGCCCTCATCCTGCACTAGTGCGAGAACAATGACACATTTTGCATTAACTTCATATTTTCCATATTTTAAATTAACTTAGCATTTATTAACTATTTATTATGTGATTTTATACTTAGAATTACTTTTTAAACTCATCATTACCTCCTATGTTATTTAATATTTAAATTCTTACCTTGAACGCTAATTTTTAGTGCAGAACAGATCTCACACCAGGGCCAACACCGCGAATCTTGGCAGCAAATCTAGATCTCTTTGATTGCTGCCTAATTTTGTACCACCATATCTAAAGGAAGCCAATTCCCAGTGATAACAGCAACTCAATCTGGAGTAGCGGAGATCGGACATAGGAGGAACGAACAGCTGTTAGAACGTTTAATTTTGAAGGCTGAAAGCTTATTCTGCAATCGGTTATGTAATTTGTTGTAACGATTTCTGCAATTGGCTATGTAATGGTTAAACAATACTTTTGGCCTACGGCCAAAAGGATCTATATAAGGAGAAATGTAAATAGGTCAAGATGTTCAATGTTTTGATAGAATTGAATAGATCAGAGAATAGAACCAGTGAGGCGGTAACAAGCCTGTCTTTTATTATTGCCCAAATCTGGGCTGGATATGTAATCACGCATGTATTTGCTTTGAGGATTTAATAAGAAGAGATCCGCCTTATGCTTCATGGATTTTATTTCTTCATGCTTAAACAGTTGATGAATTGATTCAATACTGAGTAGTGTTTTCATTTGAAAGGGAAATGTGCTGGTTGGCTAGGGCCCAACCAACCTAGCACGTTCTCCCTCCTTTCTGTTCTTGCAATTTATGTCTGCTAAGTGTGATTTAATTTACAGCATTTGAATTTCTGTTTGAGTGAAAGCAGATCTATAGTGTGAAGTAGTTAAATTTCCTTTTCTGCATCTGAATTTAAATTTTCTTTCTCTGCCTGGTTCGAATAAGAGAAATTACCTGCACCAGTGCACGTTGGTGTGCTATTCACTTTCTGCACGTTTCATTTATTTTCTCTGCCTGGTGAAAGCAGGAGAACTGTTTCTGCACCAGTGCTGGATAGTGTGATGTAGCAAGTCTCTTTAGTTTACTTCTAACATATTTCTCGCTTTCAGTTACATTTTAATTAAAAAGATTGTTTCCTTATTCTATATAGATATTCATATTTTTGATAAGCAATTTGGTTTCATAACACTTGCAGTAATTAATCATTGATTTCAAGGACTAGAAGTTAAAGTGTAAGAAGCTCAGATCAAGTACAAGAACCAGTTTCTTGGTACCAGATCTGAGTGCCATGGAATTGAGAAAGTTCAGGGCGCTTGCACGAAGAAAAGCATTTTTTGTATGGACATTACTTTACACCTTCTGCATAGATCGTTGTTCCTGCACTAGTGCAAGAAGACTGCACTAGTGCAAGATCGATTCTTGTGGGAAGGATATCTTTACATGAGCAGGTTTGAAAGGGCCCATCTGTTGAAGACTGCTAAGGTGTCTTTTCTAAAGAAAACACATTCTCAGTAGATGATCAATATCCCGCTAGAGTAATTACCTTCTTTTTATTTCCAAATCTCTCTTGCAAGTATATTTCTTCTTGTTCTAGCCTTAGATTGTTTTGATGGTTTGAGTTGCCTTCTTCTCTAAAGTTTGATTTTGCAATTTTTCCTTTAAAAGGTAGGAGTTGATATTAGAAATATTCATACCATCTTTGGCATTGTCTGTTCTTCGTCTCTAAGTTTATGAATCCCCCGGGTTAACAATTTAAGGGTTGAGGACTTTACTTAAGTGTAATTCCTGCACCCAACACCATCCTTTTCCTCTTTTTGTTGATTTTGAGGCTTTTAACACTGCTTCTTTGAAATTTGGACTTCCTTTCCTCATCTCATAGGCAATGAGAATTCCATGAAGTTCATCCATCTAGAGAGTATCTAGGTCCTTCATTTCTTCTATGGCACTTACTTTGGAGTCAAATATGTTAGAAAGTGATCTCAGGATTTTTTGAACAATAGTCCTTTCTTCAATATTTTCTCCTAGCCCTGTAAGAGAGTTAACCACTTCAACTACTCGGAGGAAGTATGATACAATATATTATTCATCATCCATTTTCAGACTCTTGAATTGTATTCTATAGGTTTGTAGCTTTTCCTTCTTAACTTTGGAGTCCCCATCATACAGGGAAACCGACTTATCCCATACTTCTTTAGCTGAGTCACATAGGATTTTATTTCTTCTATATCAGTTGGATGATTGAAGGGAGCTTTGTACCCATCCAAAACAGAGTTCCATACTTCAGGACCAATAGACATTAGATAGTAGGACATTCTCTTTTTCCAAAAACCAAAATTTGTTCCATCAAAGATAGGCAGCTTTCCTGTTGCTTCTATGTTATTCATTGTGCCTAAGAATCCTTCTTCCAAATGTTAGGCTGATAATGAAGAAGCTAGCTCTGATATAAATTGTTGAAAATAATAAGAGGGGGGGTGAATCAATATTTCTTTCTAATTTTTTCCATTTATATTCTTCACAATTAAAAACAGAGAGGTGTAAAATAATATTATTATCAAGGAATAATAATAACTTCAATCCTTTTTCAAATAATTGAGTACAATAGATGTGTGAGGACACCAACCCTTCAATGAATCAGGCACCGACCTATTGCGAAGCACCAACTTGGACTTTGATGAGGCTCCGACCTCTAGGGCTTCGACCCTATATTCTCCAGGCACCAACCTTGTGTTTAGGGGCTCCCACCCCAAGGACACAATTCCTTTAGACTTGTTTAGATGTGATGTACTTACATGAGTGTTTTCAATAACGTTCTTCACTGTTCAATCAATAAGCTCTAAGAATGTGCTTGACTGTACAATATATGTCTCCATCATTAACTGCATATGTCCTCACAATAGGCTTGATGATGCCATCATAGAAACTAAATTAATGAACCTTAAAAGTGTTAAACTGAATGTCATTCTTGGTGTTGTATCTATCTCCTCCATAATAATGTCCTTCACATGTCAACCATAGTCACAAGTCTGAAGGTATAATGATATGAGACACCTTCTTCATGCTGTAGCTATCTCCTCCACAAGACTGCAATACTGAGATTGTATGCGATTGTAATTTCTGCACCAAGATTAACTCCAATCAACCCACTGTACTGAGACTCTTATGCCAAGGTCTGAAATCAGGTTTTAGGCCGAAATTATGTGTTATTATAGTCACATATTTGAGCTATAATTGGCTACAGGACAGGGTCAATTACAGTCCTATATTCTTGCCTCAGGTTCATACTTATAAATGACACAGATCTTATCCACCAGGTCTGAGCTCTAGTGCTGCCACAGGTCTTAAATTACAAGATCCCAGCCATAAAGAAGTCTTGTAGCTGATGCAATATATTCAACATTTTAACTCGAGTTTACAAACATATCTGAGTCCTTCCTTGTCACATGTTCGAGGTTTAACAAATATGAGATATCACATACAATTTTCTTAATCCAAAACCACTCTCCTTTTTGTCCTCCCTTAGTTCACGAGATGTCAACTATATCTTATGATCTGAGATGTTTTTGACCGAACCATTCTAACCAAACTAAAAGACTAAAACTCCTTTTTATATGAATTTTTCATACAAATGAAAAGAGACAGCTTTTGGAGGTGAGGCCGACTAGCATAACTGGGCATAGGTTAGTTTGGTTAACATATATTATATTCTATCTTAAAAATTCGAGTTCTCTTAAACTATTTGGAGTTAGGAGGCAAGTGAGTGCTCATTAGAAAGCTAAAATTATGTTCTAGAGGATGGTGAAGGTCTCATAGAAAAATTCTGCCTCCAAGATAGAGAAAAATAATTCTTAATGTGACTGGTCATTTATTTGTGCAAAAATGGAGGTAGGAAAGCATGTCTTAGGATTCTTTATTGTTTGATTCTTTATCATGCCATAGTTATATATGTCTTCATGTAATCTTCCATCATCTATCATCTATTCCTTCAACAAGTATGTTCATTCATTCATCCTATTTCCATCAATGACAACTTGGATTAACAAAATGAACAACAATCTTTATTAAAGAGTAGAAGGGGGAGGTTACAACCAATGATCAATTTGATGCCACAAGTTCCAGCTTCATCCCAGCCTCATCACATCCAACATCACACTAGTATCATATCATTACTTTCAATCTCTCAAATAAGAATCCAATAGCATATATTTTCCAAAATTCTTCCTTCCCTATCACTAGGATCTATGCTCAATTTATAGGGAAACTGATGGTAGTTTCTTAATGAATGAATTTCTAAAAATAGGAAAGACATGTTCCCAAGTTCACAGGTGTTATATGGACACTTGGATTTGAAGCTTGACACATATGGACTCTTCTAGAAGGCACTAGCCATGTGGATATTCCTGGAACAATGAGAATTCCGCTCCCAGGTGATCAACGCACTCTTGAATGTTGGGAAGTGCATTGTAGTGCACCCTTGAATGGAGTAAGCTACATATGCAATGTAGTTAGTTCCTTTAGAGGCAACATTGGTGAGTTCATAAGTTATATAACATATACTTCAAGCCTTGGAAATATCACAATAGAAGCCATGAATGATTTGTTCTTCTCTTAGGGCATATAACAATTGAAATGTAAGGGAATGATAGACCCTATTTCATTGGTCCTGGGGATGATGTCCAGTTTGACCATGTCATGGGGGATGATGCCCAAATTGACCTATAACAAATTCCCCCTAAAGCATGAAGTCAAAATAATATTTTTTGAATGAGATGCTTTACGATGTGATGAGCTGGAACTGAAGTAGAGTGGTGACTTGCATCAATCTTGCAATACATCACATTAGGATATTTTCATCTTGAACACAAATTTTTGAGGGAGGAATTACCATGCTCAACACATAAACTATCTAATAACATGTACATAGTGCAGAAAGTCGTCTACATTATAATGTTGCCCAATAGAGACATGCCTACAAATATAGGCCCATGTTTGGATGACGATCTGTATGTAAGGTCACCGTACAGATGATGTGTACAATGTTAGGTCCCTATATCACTAGTATAGCCCCTTATTATTGTTAGTGTAAACCCCTTATTGTTATTATTGTACCCTTCTAACCCCCATTTTGTTATTATTGTGCCCTTAAATTATTATTGTTAGGTCGGCTAGGATTACATTGTGGCCCACTAGGATTACATTATGGCCCCATGGACTCCTATATATAGAAAGGAGGTTTTGTAAATTGTATCATCCAAGAATTGTTCATTTATGTAATGTATTGGAGGTTGCCCCCTCGAAGTGGCTCATTTTTAAGGCGTTGATATCTCTTTTCTTCTATTTTTGGAGCTGGTTACACAACATTTGGTATCAGAGCTTTGGATTCTAGGGTTTCGCTGCTCCAAACAGGTCATCGTGGAATTTTCGCTATAACTTTTTTTCTACGAAGTTTCAGAAGCTAAAATTTTTAGGGTGCGAAAAAAAGATCCTGAGGAAGCTTGTATAAAAATTCCAGAGTTTGGTTCGAAATAATTTCGGAGATATGATCTGTGGAAGTCAGGTATTTTTTCAGGCTCCTAAACAGGTCATCGTGGCATTTGCGCTATAAATTTTTTTCTACGAAGGTTCAGAATCTGAAATTCATATGGTGCGAAGCTGAAATCATGAGGAAATTCATAAAAAAATTTCAGAGCTTGGTTCGCAATATTTTTGGAGATATGATCTGTGGAAGGTAGTGCTTTTTCAGGCTCCTGAATTTCATCTCAAAGAGGTGATCATGGGAAAAGTTCAATAACTCTCTCTCTGAAGATTGGATTGGAGTGCCGTCAAAAGTGGTCGCAAGTACACGGCCTGTAGTTTCTTCGCTATCAATTTCAGAGACAAAGGAAAAAACAGTGACACGTGGCAAGTCGTACAAGTTCGCTCTACTGAACCAGTCCAGAATTAGGTCATTGTGGGAGATTGGACACAACTTTGTCTTGGAGAATCAAAATCAGGTCAGACCTATGGCATTTGAAAGAAGCTTCATAGGGCTACTACAGGGCTGAATTTCAGATATTGAAGATTTTCAATTACAGAGATAATTCAATTTCAATATCGATCTCTTAAAAGCTAGTAAAAGGTGTGTATTTTTTTTCCGAATTGCATAAGTCTTGTTTGAAGAATCAAGTTGAATTGACTCCAAGGGAATCTTGTAGAATAGATATCAATATTGGATTCTAAAATGGCCCCTAAAAAGAATTCAGCACCCATTAAGCCTTCAGAAGGCTCTACTATGACTCATGAAGATGAATAATTGCAACATGATCTATCAAAATTACAAGAGCAAATGCAACAGTTTTCACTCTCGCAAAGAGAAACAAAAAATGAAATGGAAGTTTTGAAGAAAGGCATGGAAGCTAAGATGGATGACATGAAAGACAACATGGAAAACATGAAGAGTGATCTAAAAGCATACATGGAAGGCTTGATGACAAGCTTAAAACCAGAAATGATTCCTAATGGCGGAAATATAGGAGAAGAACCTCCTGATGAGAACAAAATAAATGTTAATTGTGATTTCATAAACTCGAATGTTGGTGGGAAGAACCACCATATTCCAAAAATGGATATGAGGAAGTTTGATGGAAAGGATCCTGTAACATGGATACTACGGATGGAGCAATATTTTGATCTCCATAACGTGCAAAACACACAAAAGGTACGCATTGCAACTTTACATTTAGAACAAAATACATTTGTATGGTATCGATGGCTTTGCTCCCGTAAAAAAATTGTCACTTGGTCAAATTTTACGGAGGAAATGATAGCACATTATGAGGATACAAAGAGCAACACCTTCTTTAGCCAATTGATAAATCTCAAACAAAAGGGTTTAGTGGGGGAGCACATTGAGGACTTCAAAAATTGAATATAAGGGTAACTGATATTCCAGAGGAACACAGGATTGATCTCTTCATAGGCACTTTAAAGGATAACATCCAACATGAAGTTCGCGTTTTGGAACCTGATTCATTGGAGAAGGCATTCGGGTTGGCAAGAAAAATTGAATGTAAAATTATGGCGACAAGGAAGCCTACCACTCACTTCTATAAAGAAGGAAGTGTTGCTATGCCTAGATTTCCACAACCTACAAGGTTGACACCACAAAAATTGGAAGAAAAAAGAGCAAAGGGCTTTGCTACAGTTGTGATAGCAAATACACTAAAGGTCATAAGTGTGCTGAGAAGAAATTATTTTACATAGATTGTGAAGAAGAAGAAAATGAACAAGAAGAGGATATACACCAGGAACCACCCCTAGAAGAGGAAGAAATGAATCCGACCATATCGTGTAATGCACTGGCAGGAATTACCACTCCTCAAACTCTCAAGATAGAAGGACATATAAAAAAGAAAAGGGTAATAGTGTTGATTGATTCGGGTAGCACCCATAATTTTATTCATTATAAGGTAGCCAAGGAATTAAATTGTTTCCTATACCCAGCACCAGAATGTCGAGTGATGGTTGCAAATGGAGGAACTATAAATTTTTCTGGAAAATGCCATAATATCAAGCTAACCATGGGGGAATATGTATTGACTAGTCCAATGCTTTCCATTCCTATGGGAGGTGCTGATGTTGTACTAGGAGTACAATGGTTACAATCTTTGGGGACGGTAGCTTTTAATTTTAAAGAAAATTTCTTGAAATTTTTTTGAGAAGGAAAGGAAGTCGAATTACGGGGTATTGCTGGGAAGCCGGGAAAGATAATAAGCTCTAATGTCATGACAAAGCTTCTAAAGAAAGAACAACGAGGCGTAATTGCACAATTATGCTCACTAGAAGTTCCAACATCAAAATCATCTATTTCTGCAGATCTCCAACAAGTCTTGGACGATCATTCCAAGGTGTTTGAAACTCCCAAAGGACTCCCACCTATTCGTGATCATGATCATGCTATTCATTTGATTCCAGGAAGTGTTCCTCCAAACATCGAGCCTTATAGATATCCTTACTTCCAAAAGAGCGAAATTGAACGTATGATTGCAGAAATGTTAGAGGCGGGTATAATTCAACCTAGTCAAAGTTCTTTCTCTGCTCCTGTAGTATTGGTACACAAGAAGGATGGATCATGGCGAATGTGTCCGGATTATAAGGAGCTCAATAAGCTCACCATTAAAGACAAATTTCCCATTCCTGTGATTGATGAATTATTGGATGAATTACATGGAGCAATTTATTTTACCAAGTTGGATCTTCATTCGGGATATCATCAAATTAGAATGAAGACTGAAGATATTCCAAAAACAACATTTCGAACTCATGAGGGTCATTATGAATTTTTGGTCATGCCTTTTGGCCTTACAATGCACCTTCTACATTTCAAGGGTTGATGAATTCCATTTTCAAACCCTTCCTTAGAAAATTTGTGCTAGTATTTTTTGATGATATACTAATCTACAGCAGGTCTTGGAAGGATCATGTTGAACATGTTGACGGGGTGCTCAAACTATTGCAGGAGAAACAATTATATGCAAAAAAATCCAAATGTTTCTTTGGAGTACAAGAGGTGGAATATCTGGGTCATATTGTATCTCACGAGGGGGTTAAAGTAGACCCTAACAAAATTAAAGCCATTAAGGAATGGAAAGTCCCCACAACCATAAAGAAGTTGCGAGGATTTCTCGGGTTAACGGGGTATTATCGCAAGTTTGTTAAGAATTATGGGAGAATAGCAGCACCTCTAACAACATTATTGAAGAAAGATGCATTTTCATGGACTCCTGAAGCAACTAAGGCCTTTGAACATCTTAAAGAAGCAATGTGCCTAGCACCGGTCCTAGCTACGCCAGACTTCACAAAAACCTTTATTGTGGAATGTGATGCCTCAGGAAATGGAATTGGTGCAGTTTTAATGCGGGAAGGAAGACCCATTGCTTTTGAAAGTCGTCCAATCAAAGGAAAGTATTTACAGAAACCTATTTATGAGAAGGAAATGTTAGCAATATTGCATGCACTAAAGAAATGGCGAACTTACCTAATGGGAAGACACTTCAAGGTAAAAAGCGATCATGATAGTCTTAAACACTTTTTGGAACAAAGACTATCGTCAGAAGAGCAACAAAAATGGGTCACAAAGATGTTGGGTTATGACTTTGAAATAATCTACAAAAAAGGAAAGCTTAATGTTGTTGCGGATGCACTCTCAAGAAAGAATGAAGAGGTGGAAGCATTGCTTTGTGCCATTTCTATTATCCAACCAGATTGGATAACCGAAGCAAGAGATGAATGGAAGAAGGACAAAGATGTATGGACACTCATTCAAAAGTTGCGGCAAGATCCTAGTACATCTGATACATTTAGTTGGAAAAATGATTCCTTATGGTACAAAGATCGCTTATATCTTTGTAAGAATTCCCAACTAAAACAAAAGATTCTTATGGAATTGCACACTTCTCCTTTAGGAGGACACTCAGGATTTTTAAAAACTTACCACGGGGTGAAGAAAGAATTTTTTTGGGATGGCCTTAAATCTGATATTCAAAAGTTTGTGGCGGAATGTTTGGTTTGCCAGCAGAATAAAGTGGAGACAATTAAGACCCCGGGACTTCTACAACCTTTATCGATTCCAAGTCAACGTTGGGAGGAGATTTCAATGGATTTTATCACAGGTTTACCGAAGTCCGAAGGCAAGAATGTCATCATGGTGGTAGTTGATAGACTTACCAAGTATGCACACTTTTGTGCATTATATCATCCATTTAAAGCAAGTACAGTTGCTACTACATTTATGGACAAAATTCAAAAGCTACATGGAAGCCCAAGGGTTATTGTGAGCGACAGAGATCCCATTTTTACGGGAAATTTTTGGACGGAGATATTTTCTTGTTTGGGTACTCAATTAGCTCATAGCACATCTTATCATCCTCAATCTGATGGTCAAACTGAGATAGTAAATAAATGTTTGGAAGGATATCTTCGTTGTTTTGTATCTGATAAACAAAAACAATGGGTCAAGTGGTTACCTCTCGCTGAATGGTGGTATAACACTTCCTTCCATACTGCAGCAAAAATGACCCCATTTATGGCACTTTATGGATATCATCCACCATCGATCACATCATCTTTAAGGGAAAATTCGAAGGTTCAAGCGGTGGAAGATCACATCGAGCATTAGCAAGAAGTTCTCCAACTCTTAAAGGATAACCTGAATTTGGCACAAAATCGAATGAAACAATAGGCAGATCAACATCGTAGCGAGAGAAGTTTTGATGTAGGAGATTGGGTATTTTTACGACTACAACCATACAAACAAATGTCCCTCAAGCAAGCAAGAAGGATAATAAATTATCGCCAAAGTACTATGGTCCTTACAAGGTGTTGCAAAAGATTGGTACTATGGCATACAAATTGGAGCTTCCTGCTTCTTCGCGAGTACATCCAGTTTTCCATGTTTCATGCTTAAAGAAGGTTATGGGTGAAAATCTTCCAGTTCAAACAATATTTCCAGAACTTGATGAGGAAGGAAAAATCATATTGGAACCTGAAGCGGTCATGGAAACAAGAACTCGACAGCTACGGAATCGATCAATTTCAGAGTATCTCATTAAGTGGAAGAACTTACCCACTGAAGATTCTACATGGGAGGATGAGAATTTTATACAGAAGCACTCGGAGCTACTCAAGTGTTGAGGACAACACTTTTTTTGAAGGAGAGGGGCATGTTAGGTCCCTATATCACTAGTATAGCCCCTTATTATTGTTAGTATAAACCCCTTATTGTTATTATTGTACCCTTGTAACCCCCATTTTGTTATTATTGTGCCCTTAAATTATTATTGTTAGGTCAGCTAGGATTACATTGTGACCCACTAGGATTACATTATGGCCCCATGGACTCCTATATATAGAAAGGAGGTTTTGTGAATTGTATCATCCAAGAATTGTTCATTTATGTAATGTATTGGAGGTTGCCCCCTCGAAGTGGCTCATTTCTAAGGCGTTTACATCTCTTTTCTTCTATTTTTGGAGCTGGTTACACAACATACAAAAATCTTGAAATTGCAGCCCGGATGGCTGAAACTAGATCCGAGGTCTTCTTATCTCATTCACTTGATCATTCAGGTACAAGTATAGCCATGCGAATATATGATTTGTAGTCAAACATGGTAAGACATCATTTGATTACCAGCCAATTATGTGAGCTATTAAAAAACACGAGAGAACCACCATTGATGTTAATGGATCTCAAGGTACTGCATTACATTTCGTAAGGTGTGAATAGATTATTTGATGTCGAACGCTAAACAAAATATTTCGGTCAAAATTCCAGAAGCGAGGATCTTGTCGATGTTGTAACAAGCCTCATGGTACTGGTAGATGATGTTTCTAAGTAAAATTCCCGGATGATGATTTGGTGTCGATAGGAAGCCGCTTTATCGCGAAACAAGAATTACTGATTTCAAAGACAAAATGTGACTTGATATAGTAATGTTCAGGGATTACTGTCATGAAAATGAAGGTTTATGAGTATTGCAAAAGGATGAGTATTCACTGGGTGACTACTCTTGAACATATCAACGACACTAAGATGAGTTGGTAACATTGACTCAAAACCAAAGTGAAGTTATGATGAACTATAGGTATAAATGAATCGTTAAGAAGATTACCCAACCCAGACGGTATTTCACATTGGATTGGTAAGATAGCTTCCAGACCATACACCAATTGAAAGGGGGTAAATCCGGTTGCGTTTCTCACCGAGGTTTGGTACACCCACAAAGATGAGTACATGATTAAATTCCAATTTCGTTTATGAACTCCTATCATTCGTTCAAACATTCGTTTAAAATTTTTTTTAATAGCCTCAACTTGTCCATTTGATTGTGGATAATAAGGAGTAGAAATATCATGGGACAGTCCTAATTTGGCAGTCAACTCATTCATCATATGATTGTGAAAATGAAAACCATGATTTGTGACTATAGCCCGTGGGACCCCAAACCGTGAAATGACATGATTAAAGAAAAAAATGCAGCTATTTGTCTTGTGTTGTTTAATGTAGGCATCGCTTTGACCCACTTGGTAAAGTAGTCTACCACGACAATAATATAACCATTCCCCTCAGATGAATGAGGGTTACATGTCATGAGGTCGATGCCCCATTTTGAAAATGGTCCCACAGAGAACAAGATGCATTGGCGCTGGCGGTTTGTGGATTTTACGATCAAATATCTGGCACGCATGACAACTTCTGATCATGAGGATGTAGTCGCGAAATATGGTAGGGAAAAAGTAACCGATGCAGAGTATATTTTGCGCAGTAACGTATTCAGACAAGTGTCCACCACAAGCCCCATCATGAAAATCATTTAAAGCCTTTTCGGCCTCCTCATGGGTGAGTCACCTTCTTAAAATTGTATCGACAACATGATGATAAAGTGTATTGCCGAAAATCAGGTAATATTCGGCTTGGTATCGAATATGTCACTGGTTAGAGTGAGAGGTATCAGGTCAAAAAGTCTGGGTCTAGAGATAAATAATAAAATACACATACCAAGGATTAGATGAAATGATAAAAAAAAAGACTCATCAGGAATAGATGGTTCCGATGTAGTAGTAGTAATATCAGAGGGAAGGTCACAAAGAAGCTCAGCCAAAACTAAAGACTTCTTTGAATTGGATTTGATGAATTCCAAATCAAATTCCTGTGAAATGACAATCCATTTTAAATACTTTCCCCCCAGAAATTGACGTGATAAAATGTAAGTCATGGGGTTGCAATCCGAAATGACAATGGTCTTCCGGAACGGGATATAGTGGTGAAATATTTGGACAGCTTGAACAACTGCCAAGGCAAGATTTTCTACGCACGAATACTTCACTTTTGTATCATTGAGGTTATGACTCAAATAATAGAATGGATGTTCTATCCCATTTTCTACTTGGACCAATACCATAGCAAAAGTCGTATCAGCCATGACGATATATACGAAATAATGACTCTGATAATTGGGGGGATACATTAATGAAGCCCGGATAAGAGTATCCTTGACAACATCAAAAGAAGCTTGCACAACCTTATTCTAATAAAAGAGATCCCCTTTTTCAAGAGCTGAGTAAATCCTTTAGCCATTTCGGCATAGTTGGGTATGAACCTCCTTAGGAAGTTAGCCTTTCCCTGAAGTTTCTCTAACTGAAGCAAATTTGATGGCACAAGCAAATCAAGAATGGCCTCGATATTCAGTGGGTCTATTTCAATTCCTTCTTTTGAGATGATGAATCCTAGTAAAAAACCATAACCAACACAAAGCAAACATTTATGTGGATTGAGGCATATTTTGTAGTGTAGGCGCTCTCAAATGCATCGGGTGATCAGTTCGGTTTCGTGAATGCGCGGGTAAATCATCTAGATAGGGTTGAACAATGTGCTTGATATCATTGAAAGCATAATCGATAGCTGTCTGAAAATTTACCCCAACATTCTTTAAACCAGACAAGAGTTTCCGATAAGCGAATGTGCCCCAGGGACAACTGAATGCTGTTTTGTATTGGTCCTCTGGGCGGATATTGATTTGATTGTAGCCAGAAAACCCATCCATGAATGAAAGTGTTTCTCATTCAAAAAAATCGTCAATAATCTGGTCGATAAAGGGAGTAGGATAGTTGTCTTTAGGACAAGCAAGATTGACATCCCAATAATCGACACACACTCTAATGGTCCCTTGTTTTTTCATAATAGGAACAATGTTAGAAACCCAATCAGTTAGCGAAACAGGGTAAATAAACTAGCACGCAAATTTTTTTAAACTTCTACTTTAATGGAAATGACCTTCTTCAGATGAACAGGATGAAGGTGTTGACGTACCGGCTTGACATCGGGGTACATATTAATTGTGTGTTCAACGATACTAGTGTCTATGCTTGACATTTCCTCGTAAGACCAAGAAAATACATCACGAAATTCATGAAAGACAAAGCGATATGTTTCAAGTTCTGATGGAGAACAAGACACGCCGACATGAATATTTTCTACAACGTCAGGTTTGGTCGAGATATCAATAGAAATGGTTTCTTCAATATTTCATAAATTTCGCTCGGATTCGATTGCATTAATAGGAAAAGAATTCAAGAAGAACGTTTTGATCGATGGATGATGTAGTTCACTAAGATTATCTTCTTCATAATCCTGAAGACGGGAGCGATGATGATGATTTCCCCATGGTTCTCCTTCTGAATTCATGGTTTCAAAAACATTCTCATATGTCAAGAAAGTTGAGGAAAAAGGATCAAATCGAGTACCAAATCTAATGAATGATCAACCCGAACGACTGTTGACAATGATTTTGGATTTTCCGCCCAAGCCATATAGATTGATTTCTATGTCAACTCAATTGGGCTGGGCGGCATAAATTCATCCAATGTAACAACTTCAGAATCACCCTTAATCTTCCTTAATTCAGAAGGAGTGGAATATATCATGCACCAGATCTCTATGTTTGCAATTTCTGCTGAAGTCGCAGGCGACAGTAATGAAAAGGTTCCCATAAGAGTGGAATCCTTTAAGAGTCCTACACCAATGTTATGAAGTGCGAGTTGGGGTGCATGAACTAACAGAATGCTTCCAACTACTTGGGAATTGGAGGTAAAGAAGGATAGCTGATTGATGACTGTGATGCCACCTTTATGTGGAAAGGCGATCATTCTAAAATATGTAGAAACGATCGTAGTCATAGCATATACCCATTGCCTTCTGAGTAAAATGTTGTAATCAAGGGGTCTGTCAATGACCTCAACTTCAAAATTCACTATTTTCCCCCCTAGTTCAACATGCAAGTTATTAATAATACCGCAAGGCTTATATGTACGTCCGTCGAAAGATTTCAACGTCGTAGGCGATTGAGATAGGCGCGGCAAGCCAAGTGACTTTCAACAGTTTAGAGACATAATGCACGTAGATGCTCCCTCATCAATAATAATACGTTGAACAAGGTGATTGAGAACATTTACTTGGATGGATAATGCCAATTCTACTGGTAATTGCAGCACATAGCCCGTATGATTAAAGACTACAAGATTGGAATATGTCAGATCAATTCCACCAATTGCCGATAACAAAGCCTGCTTCTGGGAGGGACAATTTTGAAGCACCTCAAGCACTGACATAACTGACGGGGACTGAGCCAAATCTTCAACTATATTATAATTTTTAATAGCTCGGGCTCGAGGATTAAATGTCAATTTATGAATGACTCCCTTCAGTAGCTTGATTGTCAATTTAGGAATAGCAGTTGGCGGTATCGATTATGTAGACGGATTCATGGTCGAGGTAGTAGGTTGATCAGTAGCCTGAATACCATAATATTTATTACGCGTTGACACCAAAATATTAATCCATGGCTTCGTGACAGACAACATAAGCACTACTGAACTAGAAGCTGGATCTGTAGCAACCAAATTTGTGTCCGGATTCGAAAATGGATCTGTCAACACTGTGGATGCATGCAAGGTATTATCCAATTTTGAGACTTCGGCACAGTGAGGACAGTCTCGAAAAAAGTGTTCCTCATCACAGATTATGCAAGGGTAACGAGGTTTCCGATTTCCAGTCGATTGATAAGACGATCTTTCCTGCAGGGTAGAAGTTTTCTTTTTCTTTGATTTCCCCTTTTTCCTACTTCCGGGTTGCTTGTCACTTTTTCCGTTGTCAGATGACACGACATGGATTTCAGAAGAAGGCGCAGGATTAGATGTAGTAGATTGATGTGTTCTTGCAGTATCGATCATACCGTCTGTTAGTGTCAGTCTAGTTATACTGCCATCAGTGATCAAAATTGCTCTTTTGCATTTGCATATTAGGAGTCCCATACCATAAATTTTCACCATTCCGCTAGGTCATGGATTCATTGATGGTAGTGATTTTTCATCAATTTTCCCTCATGTGAAACTTGCTGATTCTTCTCTTTATGGTCATGAGTCACTTTCACTCTGTGAGTCATATTAGTAGGTCATAAGGTTGGTCTCATTAGGTTCTAAGGTCTCATTATGGTCAAATAAATGAGTAAAATGTCAATAAATATTAGCAAGGTCATGAGGAAGTCAATAAACTCAAAATCACAACACCTCGGAAGATCAAATAAATGTTTTATTTAGCTTGATGTCATTTTCACCTTCAAACCATGTTTTGAGGTGAAAACATGATACTTTACTTTTATTATCATCTTTATGTAATTTTATGTCATAATCACACTTCAGAAGCTGCTATCTCCACA
This sequence comes from Pinus albicaulis, assembly GCA_034641835.2. Taxonomy (NCBI): domain Eukaryota; kingdom Viridiplantae; phylum Streptophyta; class Pinopsida; order Pinales; family Pinaceae; genus Pinus; species Pinus albicaulis. Next base: position 995,815,034 of record CM076581.1, read on the forward strand.
AAGTCACCACCCTATCCTTCAGAGAAGTTTTCTGCAGCATTTTCAGTGTCAAATCATGTTCTAAGTATGTCCATCAGATAGAGCCCGGAAAGAGCTTTCAAACGATATATTATACTCTCAAAACTGACTCCTGGATTGAAATTTATGCCTAAGTGAATAAAGCTCCCCTATACCCTAAAACAAACCCCTTTCCCACCTTTCCCCTAAACTTTATTTTATTAAAGTTTAATTTTTTATTTATAAAACCCCCCTTTTTCCCCATCCGATTACACAAATCGCATTGTCAGAGTTTTTTAAACCCTTAAACCCCGATCCCGATTTAATAAACCACTTCCCGTCATGCCCCTTAAACTTTATAATAAAGTTTAAAGTTTTTATTATAATCCCCGCCGTTCCAATTCCTTCCCTTTCACGATCGCAATCGCAATATTTAGAATGTCCATTCCAATTGGCCCTTGCAAAAAACTCCGATGCGATTGAGTGCTCCCGATTGACCCTGCCCGATTACATCTGGACCGTTGATCTCCTTAAAGATCCAATGGCCCACAGAAAATCACATCACAAATCCGCAGCATCCCCACACCCATTATTTCCCCTATCTGATTGACTTCCGACGCACCTCCGCCGTCGATCTGCCCATTCGATCGAACGGCCCACAACCCCTCGCTCTATCGCAATTGGCGTTTTAAATAAAACTTTGCCTCCGCTCTCCTCCGATCTCCCGATTCCGATTGACCTTCGGGTCCCACCATATAATCTTCCGCCCATTCGTAATAAAAGGGTCTTTTCCCTTTGTAAACTTCACATTTAATTTTATTTTGTTTTATAAGGACTTCCCTCCATCCCTCCATCCTCAATCGCATCGACGAAATCTTATTGTGCCTTAACTCCTCCCTTCCCTTCCGATTCCGATTGCGATTGGCCCTCTGGTCCCACCTAAAAGCCCTCCACTCTTTCAATGAAAAATCATTCTTCCCTTTATAAAAAGCGAAAAACCATTTTTGTTTGCTTTCAAAGGGATTTCCTCGCTCTCTTATTGTATTACCCCATCGGACCTTTCCAATTGCATCAGAGTTTATGCCACATCCTAATACACCTTCCCCTTTCTCCCGATCCCTGATTGCAATTGCCCTTATGCATTAAAACGCATCGTAAGTTTTCCATTGTATGTCACACCTCCACGATCTTCCGATTGCGATTGCGATTTGAACCCCACCTCCTTTCCCTTCGCTCCTTATATCCAAAAAGTGGTCTTTACGTCATTTAAGGCATAATTTCATTTCCACAGTTTCAAAAGCATTTTTATTAAAGGTTGGTTTTCTTCAAAGGAAAAAGACAGAGAGACAGTCAAAGGCCGAGAACTAATTTTGAAATAGTTACATCTTTAGCAACGATTAAATAGGGATTGGTTCTGTAGGTTTCTTCTTCTCATTAGTCGAATTTACAGTGAATCCTCAGATGGCCCAAAATGTATTAATGTTCCTTGTTTTCAGGGGTAGATTTTTGGTTCTCTTTTCTATGATCGGACTTCAGTTCTTGAGCTGGCAAATAGCTCCTCTTTTTATGGATCTACTTCCCTCACATTTTTGGTCTATTTAAAGTAATTTTGAATCATTTGTAAAGCAATCTGTAAATCAGTAAGTAAGGGAATAGTGTGGAAATCAAAGAGGACGCTCTGCGCTCCCATTGTAACAATTTGACAAGGAATTAATAAGATATGCAGCTCTGATTTGTGGGATCCATGTGGTATGAATTTTAGTATTTTTTCTCTCCTTTGTGTTCATATGTAAATTTTTTATGGTCACCTTTCATCTATAAACATTTCTGGTTGAATTCTTTCAAGATAGATAGGCAGAATCCATTTTTTATGCTCTGCCTTGGGAAATCATTCAATATTTTTTGTTTTCTTCTGTTTGAAAAGGATCCATCTCTTATGCGGGTGAAAATATGAAGTTGGGTTACACTTTTTGCCCTTTTTTGAGAAAAAACTTTCATTTTTTTTCGGTTCTTCAACTTTCTCCAAACTATAACAATTTTTCTATTTAGAATTTCATTTTGCGATAAAAATAAAAGTTGTCAGAATTTTTGTTAGCTTTCTATTACTTATTTTTTGAATTTTTTTTATGCAGATTTGATATGTCAACTTAGCGTTTCTTTGAGAGTGTGTTTCTTAACAATCAAAGGATTCATAAGAAGTCATGTTAATACACAATGTTGTATTCATTGAAAATTTGTGTTTTTGAGAAAACAAAATGTGTTACAACAATCTAGACAGAGTCTACTTTAGTTTTGTCATATTTACAAAGCCAATGGATACATATCATAATTACTAGAATTTTTTGACCTGGTGCAATATGAAAAAACTGCATACTTTGGATATGTTTCACGATGCAACAAATTTCTTAACATATAAGTTATAAACTAAAAATCTAAAAGCTACCCATTAGAGACGACAGACCAATGTAATGCCCCATAATTTTTTCAATTTTTTTTACAATGTATTTTGGGAGTTTCAGAATTTTGATTTCACTGAATCACAATGACCCTAAAAAATTGTTTGCACCCATTTTATTAGAAAATTAATTAAAATTAGTAAAAGTTTATGAAATTCCATAAAAGTTATATTTCCTGAAAGTAGATTCAATTCTGAAAATTCTTGTCTTGCTTCTGATAGTTAATTCAGAATGTTTCATGGAGTTTAATTAGTCCAAATTTGCAGAAACGTCAAGCTGTGTAACTGGTGACGCGTTAGTTCGGCCGAACTTTGATTAAAAGTTTGGTCGAACTATTTTTTGCGCCGACGGCCCATTAAGTCTAACGACTTAATAGTTCGGCCGAACTCTTAATCAAATTTCAACCGAACTCTTAATCAAAGTTCAGCCGAAATTTTAATCAAAGTTCGGTCGAACTTTAATCTAATTTTCTGTCGGCCGGAAAATTTCGCGGCGCCCCTCCTAAAACACATTTAGCGGCAATATAAATTTCCGTGAAATCATTCGTAATTTTCGCACATTTCACACATTTGGTCTGATTTTATAAAGGTCTTGGTTTGGGTTTAAAGACTTTTCTTGGAGGTTTGGGTTTAAGGGCATTTCTTGGAGGTAGACTAATTTTGCAAAGAATTGTTTTGAGTTTAAGGACTTTTCTTGGAGGACATTTCCTAGAGACTGTTTGATTTTTCAAAAAAATGTTTTGGGTTTAAGGAATTTTCTTGGATGTACATTCAAAGGACATTTCTTGGAGGTATGTGATACATTTTTTTGGATGTTCTTTGTTCATTTTTTTTAAAAGTATGAATTTGTGCTTAATTTGAATTCTTGGAGACGGTCTGATTTTGCAAAGAATTGTTTTGGGTTTAAAGACTTTTCTTGGAGGCGACCTGATTTTGCAAAGAATTGTTTTGGGTTTAAGGAATTTTCTTGGACGCACATTCAAAGGACATTTCTTGGAGGTATGTAATACATTTTTTTGGATGTTTTTTGTGCTTCATTTTTTTTGAAAGTATGGAGTTGGGCTTAATTTCGAAAAGACATTTTCTGGAAGTATTTTTTGAAGTATTTTTTAAAGTGACATTTATTTTTTTTTAAAGTTGGAGGCATTTTTTGAAGTGACAATTTTTTAGAGTATGTGTTTTGAATTGAAGTAAATATTTTGAGCTTCATTTCATTTTTATAAGACATTTTTTTCTCGAATTTTTTAAAGTAAGTGTTTTGGATTGGAGTATGTATTTTTTACAAAAAATTTAAAATGACTTTTTTTTTTTTAAATTAAATATTTTGTGATGCTTTTTCAAATTGAGTTATTGTCTAATTTTTTGAAGGAAATTTTTTGAACTTCATACTCTATTATCATGGGAAATCGAAGGACTTGTGCGAGAAAATATGATCGAAAAAGAGACCCTCAGGAACGTAGAGAAGAGACGAGATAATATCGCAAAAGAAAGATAGAAACCCTCTCGAATATTGAAGGGAAAAATCAACTTCAAGCAGAAATTGAAGCAGGTATGTAAATGTAAATATTATGATCTATTGATATATTTAAAATTTTCGTAGTGTAAAATGTGACGCTTAATTTTTATTTGATGAACTAATTTGAATTTAAATATTTTGTTTAATGTAAATAGATAGAGATATTCCTCAAAACATTGATGATGAGATACAAAATTTTGAAAGAGAAAGTGAAAGAGATATTGAACCAATGATTGAAGATTGTGAAAATGTTGAAAGAAATTCAAATGAAGAAATTGAATCACAAGGTATATATATATATATATATATATTGAACATATGCACGTATTATTGAAATTATACATATATTTATTAATTTAGTTAAATTTATTGTTCATATGTAAACTTATTATGTACTATTTTTTTGAATATGTACAGATGAAATCAATGTCGATGATGAGATGTTAGAAAATGTTGACACTCACACATATGGAGATAAAAAATCTGACCATGTTATAAGATATCATGTTAACTGCATTTTTGAAAAGTATTTCTTAAATGCGCAGGTGACAGTTCAAGCTCAAATGTTGAAATGTCTCCTATCATTAAAGAAATTAAAAGAAGCTACGACACTACTGGGTATTTGAAAATCAACCAAAGATAAAAAAAATGAAGGAAAATGTGATACAAAATATAATTAGTGCTATAAATTCAATTAAGAGATCTAGAGAGAAAAATGTTTCAATTGTACGTAGAGTAATACATATGGCAATGGTTTCATCAAGTACTAATGAGAATCGTTTGGTAACATCTATGGCACGAGCATTAGGAACCTCGCGAAAAACTTTGCACAAACGTCAGAAATTTCGGCTGCAAGTAGATGTAAATGATGAACTCGCTTTTTGGAGAGCTATTTGTAGACAACCATACAAAGATAGACTTGGAGAAAATGTTAAAAAAATAATATATGAATATTGAAAGAACAATTCGCGTGCTTCGCCAACTGCAAGGCATGTGATGCGAAGAAGAATAACACGAAATCAGTACAAAGAACATGCAAAATATTTCTTGGAAACCACTCAGATAGAGTTATTCAACAAGTTCAAAGAAGAGAATCATCAAATTCATGTTTCAATCAGTGTTTCTGTTCAACAAAAACCATGGTATGTAAAACCTATCACCGTACGCGGCACTTGTTGTTGCCATTATCATGTGGAATTTGAGTTATATTATGACACATTCCTTGATTTTGGTAGAACATTATGGAAGGATTCACCTCCTCCTTCCACTATCCGTGATTTCATATCTCAAATTCTATGTGAAAGCGAAAGAGATGAACTATTTTACAAAAAGAAATGTGTTGGTGGTAAAAAAATGCAATGATTGTGGAAATTTGACTAAATTTCAAAACAAATATCATATTGATATAAATGATCAATCATTTTCCAACATGAAAGTGAAATGGAGGAGATATGAATATATCGATATATCGATTCAAGGTGCAAATAGTGTTAAAAGAATTGAATTACTAGAAGATGAAATTTTTGTGATAGACTTTTTGAGAAAGTTTGAGACAGAAATTTACAAATACACCAAGAATTCCCATAGAGCTCGATGGAAATACTTGAAATTCAAAAAAATTTGTGAAGTTTTTCCACCAGGGACCATTTCATCAATGATTGATTTTGCAGAAAACTACACATTTGTTCCACAAAAATAAATTCAGAGTGAATACTATCATTCTGACCACGTCTCCATGCTCGTCCATATTCTATATAGACATGCTGAACAAAACGTCGATCATATAGAAATCACGAGTGAAAATCGACATATCATTAAAGAATATCACTTTTATATCATTGATGATCATACACATGATACATATTTTGTACAACATTGTTTTGGAAAAAATTATGATTCCTTGAAAAATCGTGGAATAACATTCAATGAACATTGGATATGGTTAGACGGATGCACATGTCAATTCAAATCTGCATGATCATTCTTTTGGTTGTGTTTTCTTCATAAGAAAACCTGCATTAAACATTGTTGGAATTTCTTTGAGACTGGCCATGAAAAAGGAGAACATGACGGTGCAGGAGCATGCATAAAACGAGCACTTCGAAGATATCAAATGAACCCCTCTGCAAGTCGACTTGTGAACGCTAAAGAAGTTGTTCAATGGTGCATCGCTGCTCTAAGCCATGAGACTAACCCATCAAGGGAAGTGCGAAGGTACATTCAATTTAATTTTTATTGGAAATCTAATTTTAAACATTGTACATTTATCGTGCAATGATTATCTTTGATTGTATTTTGATATCATATTTACAAATTCTTCTTTTAATTTTCCATATAAAGGTTTTTCTAGGATATTGGGATCGAAGACGTAGATATATCAATTAGAAATGACGTTGAAACAATAAAAGGGACTCGAAAATTGCATTCAATTAAAACAAAGCCGTTCATAAATGTGTTTTCATTGGATAAAAGAAAAAATTCTTGTTTTTGTGATGTTTGCATAGACAACACAAAATCCAATGACGTTTGTGAAAACAAAATGTATGTAAAAGATTGGAAACATACAGAGCTAAATACAAAGGGAAAAATGTCCGTTGCAATGTTTGAAGAAATGCAATTAGAGGAAACTTCAATATCATCCGATGGTGATCGAGCTTATGATCTTGTTAGAGAAGGTAACATTTGAATTTTTTTCTAATGATTTAAAGATCTAGAAATAAATTTAAATATGTATAATTTTGTTAAGTTTGTTTTATTGTGTAGGAGATGTTTTTGCTGTAATTGCACCTATTGATAACGATGAGAATTTGAAGTAGTATTTGATGCATTGCACTTAACGAAAAATGAAATTATCAGAAAACTATAATGATCACAGATTTCAATATGACAGAGGATCTATTATACTGAAAGATTATTTTTTAGAAAAACTAATCAAAGTGGGGACTTTGTTTTCTTTGAAGACTATGAACCTGATTCCATAAGTTGTCAATATAGTCACTTGGTGTGTGCAGCACGCATAAAGTTGATAGAGGTTCAATCAAAGAAAAAAACGAAAATTAAGAAATGGAAAATGTCAAAATCCGATCATGAACAGATTATTGAAGATGGCATTCCATTGGAATTTTTTTGATTGAATTGCCCAACAATTTATTCTCTTTGGATTAAATATGTTTTAGAACTTCCAGTACTCAACTAAAAATTGAGTTGCTTATGTTATTTGTGCAAGTGTTTGCATATGTACAAATTGTTTTGGTACATGCACGTGCTCTAGTATCAACTGAAAGTAGCTTTTCTATACATGTGCATTGATGAAAAATGTTACATGTATTGGATATATATATATGTTATAGAATGCAATTAATTGTTCAAGTAGTTTTACTATGTGCATTGATGAAAAATTATTCACGTACTCAATATATATGTTCTAGAATGCAATTAACTAGAACTAGTTTTTCTATGTGCATTGATGAAAAACTAGTTGGATTTTCTGGTAAAAAGTATGGACACAATGTAAATAAATCATCTGCAGTATATTTTTGTACGAAAATTCCTTTCAGACAAGAGACTCGGAGCACTTCTCCGACTTTTGGTGGGATTTGACCCACATCTCTATTCCTGATTGAAAATCTAGTACAAAATTTGTTTGTCCAATGGTCGGATATGTTCAATGTGCGTTGATGAAAAATGTTACTTACATATTGGATATATATGTTCTAGAATGAAATTAATTGTTCAAGTAGTTTTACTATGTGCATTGATGAAAAATGATTTAAATGTACTCAATATATATGTTCTAGAATGCAATTTTAACTTAAAGTAGTTTTTCTATGTGCATTGATGAAAAATGTTGCACGTATTGGATATATACACGGATTGAATGTGCCCAATTTTTCTTGTGAGATTTTCTGCTAAAAAGTATCCGTGCAATGTAAATAAATTATCCACAGTATAGTTTTGTACGAAGATTCCTTTCAGACAAGAGACTCGAAGCACTTCTCTGACTTTTGGTGGGATTTGACCCACATCTCTATTCCTGATTGAAAATCTAGTACAAAATTTGTCTGTCCAATGGTCAGATATGTTCTATGTTCTAGAATGCAATTAACTGAATGTCATCAATTTACCAAATTATAAATCAACAAGGCTACCTATTTGAGTGCATTAATGACATTGACCCAAATTCAACAAACATATATGTACTTCTTATATTTCCAATCAAAATTAAAGGAATAATTTACATATATCTACTTATTTAAACTCTTTTTTCAATTAGAGCTCAATTGATACATGGTTAGTTGCATTGAAAAGCTATGTTCTTCCTATTGGAATTTTTTTCACTCAAACAAGACTATGTAGAGATCAAAAGCAATTTTAAGATGGCAAATGTACTTCAACCATCCAAAACTTGAGTTTTAAATTTTTTTTGATTAAACAAAAACAATACAAGTCACATAGGAGTCTTTTATCTAAGCCAAATGTAGATTTAAACCATCCAAAACTTAGATCAAAACATTTAACATTTAACATTAAATCAAAATTAAAGGGATTTACATATAACTACTTCTTTACTCTTTTTGATTAACTCAAAACAATACTTCACATGGGAGTCTTCCATCTAGGCCAAATGTAGATTGAAACCATCCAAAACTTAAATCAAAACATTTAACATGTTATATCTTGAAACATTTTACATTTAACATTAAATCAAAATTAAAGGGATTTACATATAACTACTTTAATATTTTTGAATATATCAAAACAATACTTCAAATAGGAGTATCTTCCATCTAGGCCAAATGTAGATTGAAACCATCCAAAACTTAGATCAAAACATTTAACATTTAACATTAAATAAAAATTAAAGGGATTTACATGTACAACTACTTCTTTACTCTTTTTGATTCAAACAAAACAATACTTCACATGGGAGTCTTCCATCTAGGCTAAATGTAGATTGAAACCATCCAAAACTTAGATCAAAACATTTAACATTATATCAAAAAATTTAAAATTTAACATTAAATCAAAATTAAATGATTTACATATATATAACTGTAATGAACATAATGTACATAGCGAGACCCGTCTCGTGGGTTGCCTAACTAGCCAACACCAAAGGGGGTCTGAATAAAAAAAACAGAAAATGAGCTGCCCATAACTGGGAAAAAGCTAAAGAGGACTTTACATTAGGCTAGCTATCGATGTGTGTAGGAGGATTCTCCTCCACAATTGGACAACCGTAGTCCTCCGGATCATCATCTACTCCCTTGGAGTGCTGGGAGGAGTTGTCGTTGCTTGCGCCATGGGAGGAGTTGTCGCTTCTTGCACCATCACTGCTTGAGCTCATCGAGCCGGATTTGACTAGAAGAGCTGCCGACTTCCTGGTGTCCTGGGGCTGATGGGTTGGGATGGTGGACTTTCTCCACCGCTTCCTAGAACTAGAAGCACCTTCATCTTGCGGCTCCTCCTCAAAAGATATGGAAATGGTCACCATAATTCGCGGTCTGACCATAGTGTTGGTGAAGTGAAATTGTGCTTCATTGCTTGCTGGAGGAGGGTGGCTACCTGTGTCATGGATGGAAAGAGGAGGGCGAGAGCCAACACTCCTGCCCCCTCCATCCCTACCCCCACCTCCCTTTCTGCAATGCATCCGTTGTCTATGCATGGGGTCTTCCATAGGACAAATGTAAATTGAAACCATCAAAAACTTAGATCAAAACATTTAACATTATATCAAAACATTTAAAACATTTAACATTAAATCAAAATTAAAGGGATTTATATTTAAAACATTTAACATTAAATCAAAATTAAAGGAATTTACATTAAATGTAGATTAAAATGGTATCCAAAACTTAGTTTTAATTTTTTTTTGATTATATCACAACATTACTTCACATGATTAATGTACTTCAACCATCCAAAACTTGGGTTTTAAATTTTTTTTGATTATATCACAACATTACTTTACATGTCATCCAATTGTAGTTCAACTATCCAATAAAAAATTTAATATTATATCACATGTGCCAAATGTAGATTGAAACCATCCAAAACTTAAGTTTTAAAAACTTTTTGATTATATATCATGCAACATTACTTCACATGCCATGCCAATTATAGTTCAATTATCCAATAGAAACATTTAACATTATACCACATGTGCCAAATGTAGATTGAAACCATCCAAAACTTAAGTTTTAAAAACTTTTTGATTATATATCGTGCAACATTAAAGCATTAAATATCACATGCAAAATGTAGATTGAAACCATCCAAAAATTGAGTTTTAAAAACTTTTTGATTATATCATACATAACATTACTTCACATGCCATGCCAATTATAGTACAACTATCCAATAAAAACATTTAACATTATATCACATGCCAAATGTAGATTGAAACCATCCAAAACTTAACTTTTAATTTAACAAAAAATTATAGATCACAACATTACTTCACATGCCAAATATACTTCAAGCATCCAAAACTTAAATTTTAAAAATAAAACAAATTATAACACATCATTACATAACATGCCAAATGTAGTTCAGAAGCAAAACAAAACTTAAATTTTAAAAACAAAACAAATTATAACACATCATTACACAACATGCCAAATGTAGTTCAGATGACAACATTAATTTATAGATGACAACATTACTAGTAGTTCAATTATCCAAAACTTAAAAGTTTTAAAAAACAAACAAATTATATAACAACATTACTTCACATTCACATGCCAAAAGTACTAAAACCATCCAAAAATTAACTTTTTGGAACAAAACAAATTATATTAACACTGTAATAAAATATGTCCAAAAATTGTAGATCTCACAAGTATCAAACTGTATCAAGATATATATATATATATATATATATATATATATATATATATATATATATATATATATATATATATAGATATATATGACAGTGCATCTAGATAATATATAAAAAAGAAAATTTAAGACTATCTAAATCTTGAAATCAAATCTACAAATCATGTCCATCAAATAGAGATGGATCTAGCGTCTTTCCTATCAGGGTCTCAATCTGCGCACTATCATGTGAAGCATGGGAAACCTACATACACAATGCACATGTACTTGAACATTAAAATTTGATGTTTTAAAAATGAGTGAGAATATATATAAAACTTCATGTAAAAAACAAAATATAACAAAAAAATCATGCAATACCTCATGAGGTTCCCTCTCCATTTGATCAACAATTTCCGCCCCTATAGGAACATATGCAACGGTAAAATGTACAATATACATGTACAGTTATATAGATATATATATATATATATATATATATATATATTAAAAAATTTCAAATGAAAATGCACGTGTACATATATAAACTTATTTTCAATAATATTAAAAAAAAAGTTAGACAACTTGTTCAAATGGTGTGGATGTTCCTATCTCCGTCGCTAGAGTCTGTGGATTAAAAAAATCTTCTATAGGAACCTAAATTCAAAAAATTTAAAATAACTCAAAATATATATATATATATATATATATCTCAATTTTTAATGGAACTTTTTGAGGTGGAATATATATATATATATATATATATATATATATATAACTTAAACATAAATTTTAAAAGTGAAAAATTGTCCATACTTGTTGTGGATGTGGCACATCTCCTAAGGAAGTAGAAGGTACATCTCCCAAGGAAGAAGAAGGTACCGCCATCCCAAAAACATCGGACGGAATCAGAATCTGTTAAAACATTTTATCATTATATATACATACATGTACATGTGTGCACAATTATTTATTTTAAAATATCACTTAAAAAACACTAACATTTGCCAACATATCTTGATGGTGAGACCCATCTGCATTGTTTGAACCAGAGGTCCCGAACGTAATATTAACATTTTCATCATGCATCATGCGTGACAACTGCAAATGGTGTTTTAACATATAATGATACATTTTTGTTAGATTAATGTACATACAAATAAATGTATACATGTACATACACATGTATTTATTACAAATTGTACACATGTATATGTATGTTAAATTAATTTCAAACCATAAGGTCATTAACACATATCGTTCTCGTGCCCTCTTCCTCATGAAGAATTAGGTATTGAAAACCATTGCGACAATTTTTTGCATATATTCGGAGATCTTCAACATTCATGTTGTTAATCTCTTCATCTGTACAATACACAAAATTGACACGTGCATTTTCACGTGCTCTTTGTTGATTTAGACAAACATCGACTCCACCCAATCCACTGTAAACATTGTCAATCATGACATCCCTTGCTTTTCGACTTATTTGAGAAGTCGCATCCATCTCTGACTACAGAGTTTCGACCCGAAAAGGTCGACTCACCAATGGTGGCTCAGGGCGAGGCAAATCCACATCTCGCTTAGCACCCTTACGGTCCTACAATCGACCTTTCCCCGGACCAAAAAATTATGACAGAGGGTCATTGTAGTTGGGTTTCATATCCAAAAAAAATTTCGCGTAAAACAATTGTGCAAAATAAACAGGAACCTCATTGTTCCATGGGAGCCTTCCATAGGCCGCAAGGTGCCTATCATACAAATAGTGAGCTATATTTGGGTGCTTGAAATATTGCACCTCAACATTTTTCTTTTTGGCCCTTCCTTGAAATTAAACATTAACTTCGCCATATCTTTTGTAACTCTTTGTTTTACATCCTCCCATTTATCTGGACCCATTACTGTTTCCTTTCTCTTTCTCATCACTTCTACAAATGTATTAATCGTTGGCCCAAGAGTTTTGTACACATTTACAAGTTCACCCAATGAATGTGTAAATATTTCGAGGCTTTGTCAACTCTCAGCAGGTAGAGTCCAAGCCACGAGATCTCTCCGCAATTTTGCATGAATTTTTTCACACCTTTGTAAGGTGCATTGCGCCATGTTTGTTTCCCATGGGATATTAGAAATGTGGGCCGGATAAGTTGTGCTGGGTAGACAACCTTCTTCTTGAATGTAGCGTTCTGCCCTGCGTCTATTTTGACAAATATTTGGAACATTTTCGGCCTCTACATAAATATATATAAAATTTCGTATATTAGAAAAAACACATGTAAAAAAAATTGTACAAATTCAATGAAAAAAATATTGAAATTGATGGAAACCTTGACGTGGTTGGTTAGCATCTTCTCCACCATGAAACTGTTGAGACCCAGAACGACCCTGCTGAGAACCAGACCCAGAACAATCCTGCTGGGAACCAACACCACCAGCCGTTGATTGGCCTTGGAGAACTCATCTGCCCCTCTTCCACCTTCTCCCTCCGATGGTAGCCCCCTCAAGAGTTTGAGCCACACCACCAACCTCTCGAGACGAGAGAGAAGCTTCATAAACTAATACGAATTTATAATCAATTGAAAAATACATTCATGTGTATATATAAATACATGTACATATTCATTGATTAAATTGCGTGAACCATACCATGACTGGGTGAACCATGGGAACGCTCCATGGATGGAGTAGAGACCCTTCTCTTCTTAGCTCCTAAAAATTAAAAAATGAAACTTATTAACAACTAATTTAACTCACAAACTTAATAAAAAATCAATTCCATATGTACACACATGTATTGAGATTTAAGATTATATTTAAATACCGTGAACATCCCCTGATCCTTGAACCCCCATATGGGATTCTGTTGATCTTTGTCGTTCATCCTCTATGATAAATATATCTATTGGTGGACATTTACACAAAATAAATTTCAGAAAATCAATTTGTAATTTAGTGTACACAAATTATGTAGAACACAACTATCAAAGCAATAATTGATGTGTGAAACTCAATTTAAGCAAAAAAGAAAGTATAAAAATGATAAGTTCACCAAATTGTGCTCTACATGGTGGGAGCACACTTGGTATAAAATTGAAAAAAACACATGGTCATTAAAAAATAAGTGAAACTACATTTAATAAACTCATTTAAATAAAGATTGTACCAGAGGTCTGGCATTTACATTTTATGAAAATGTGAGTTCACCACTTGTTACGATAATAAGTTCCGCAAGTTAAACACATAAAACATAGTGGAACTTTAGCAGTACCTGATGAAAAAATATGATTACATTAAAAAAGCGCGTTTATAATTTAACACACCTGTCAGATATGTACAATATATTAATTTGAAGGAGAAATTCAACATATTCATCTTTGAGGTAAATCTTAATTGAAAAGCATTTCAAACCAATTCATCTTTGAGGATGAATCTTAAGTAAACATGTCCATATAATTTATTTCTATCACGATGGAATGCGAATCATGAATTTTGCACTTTGTTCATGGACGTGAATATCTTCGACTACAGTTTGTACAATACATATACAAAAATTGAAATTGGCTAACAATATTGTTTGCTATTCCATGCAGTTCTTTTAGCCTCTCCTTCTTAACTTGGCACACACCATTCATATGGTTGCACACAAGTTCATAATTGGTGAAAACTACAATTCCATTTGATCCATACCCCATCGCTATTCCTAAGCTTTCTATCAACTCAATATAATATGCCTCATTGTTTGTTGTTCTTTCTGGTATATTCATTTTCCTTTGGACGAATTTCTAGTCACAATATTGGAAAGTACATATGTAATCACCGCTTTCCCTGGATTGGGATAGCAAGACAATTCTACGCATAATTTCTATTTTTCAACCATATTTAATGGTTTTCTTATCCCTGAAAAAAAATTCAATAAAAATATATATATTAAATCGACATTTATTGCAAATGCATGAGAGAAATGACACGAGATCATGAGGTAGATGACATGTGCATTGTTTACCTTAAAGTTTGACTTAAAAAGTTTATGGTAGAGTTCACATCTAAAATTAATGGGAGGAAGCCTTTAGTTTGTGGGAGAAATGACACATGTACACAATTTACCTTAAAGTGGTTGTGTTTTATGGATATTAGAGGAAGCCTTTAGTTTGTGGGAGAAATGACACATGTACACAATTTACCTTAAAGTGGTTGTGTTTTATGGATATTAAAATGAAGAAATTCTATTTAGATCCATTCCAGAGATTGACTGTAGGGGAATTTACTAGATATGTCACCTTTCATAAAAGATGAGATCTAGAGGCTACCTGGCCCTTTACAGACTCTGCCTATAGAACTTGTAGAAGTAAACACTACCTATCCCAATTTTACCGTGTGAAGGGTGTAGAGGACCAATGGAATCACTCAAGGTTGTATTATTAAATCTTTGGTTTAATGATCTTTAACCTTTGGTTGTAGATCCTTCAACCTTTGGTTGTACTTTGAAGGTCCTTGACCTTCATCCTTCAACCGGAGGTTTTAGATCCTTAAACCTTTGGTTTAATGATCTTCAACCGTTGGTTGTAGATCCTTCAACCTTTGGTTGTCCTTCATCCTTAAACCTTTGGTTTAATGATCTTCAACTGAAGGTTGTAGATCTTTCAACTGTTGGTTGTAGATCCTTCAACCTTTGGTTGTCGTTATGGGTTCAACCTTTGGTTGGTTGTACTTTCAACCTTTGGTTGTTTCTCCTTAAACCTTTCAACCTTTGGTTGTACTTTGAAGGTCAAGGGACCTTCATCCTTCAACCTTTGGTTGTTGATCCTTAAACCTTTGATTTAATGCAAAGGTCCTTAACCTTACTCATTGGGCAAGCCCAACCTTCCTTAAACCTTTGGTTTAATGATCTTCAACTGTTGGTTGTAGATCCTTTAGGACGGGTTCCACCCATTCCTTCCTATGGTTGATCCTTCAACCTTTTGTTGTCCTTCATCCTTAAACCTTTGGTTTAATGATCTTCATCCGAAGGTTGTAGATCTTTTAGGATGGGTTCCACCCATTCCTTCCTATGGTTGATCCTTCATCCATAAACCTTTGGTTTAATGATCTTCAACCGCTTGTTGTAGATCCTTTAGGATGGGTTCCACCCATTCCTTCCTATGGTTTATCCTTAATGGCCCTATAAGGGCATAGGGTCCCATACATATGGTTATATGGCCCTATGAGGGCATGGGGTCCCATCAGTAATGGCCCTATAAGGGCATGGGGTCCCATCATATGGGTGATATGGCCTGATATGATCGATAATAATTAGATCATATCATCGCATTAATCAACTGCAAGGACCTTGAATGGCCCTATGAAGGCATAGGCTCCCATCAATAATGGGAGGGCCTTCCATGACATGCTGAAGGACCTTATAGACCCCCTTAAGGGGGCATAGAGGCTTATTATCCTAATGGTTGGGTGGACCATAGGATCTCTAAGTGTAGCTATAAGGAGGCAATAATGCCTCCAATGATATGCTAATGGCCCCTCTTCTCCACAGGGGTGTGCTAAACGAAGTCCACTTACCTCCTGAGGGCTGGGCCGTTGAGACTAGTGACCTAACTTGAGGGCATCACCGATTGTTAAAATGATGGTGACCTCCTAAGGGGCATATCCTACTGGATAGATGACCTAACTTGAGGGGTGGAATCAATGGGCTTTTGCCTAAGAGGGCCATAGAGGACCATTTAAGGCATGTTGGAGGCATTGATGGCAACGTTACCTCCTGAGGGCATCATTGGAATGGGCTCTACAAGATATTAAGGTAAATCTATATATCTATTGAGTGTTTCAATAGAAGTGTAATAATAATTTCAAAAATAAAATATTCTACTTCCTTCAATCACTATTTACATATCATCAGTGATTTACATATCATCATAAAAGTACATGCCTCACGTAAGTCTTTGGTAATGAAGATGGAATACATACCCACAAAGCCTCTTGTTAGAGAAGCATTTGAATATGTGAGAAACAAATTAGGAATAGTTCTTATAAATTATCTTGTTAGAGAACCATTTGAACATGTGAGAAACAAATTAGGGATAGTTCTTATAAATTATTGTCACTTATTTGACTTCAAAAAAGGAGCCTATGAAATTGAGTGCAATATCTATGCGGTAGAGTACACAATATCTAAGGGGGAAAATACAATATATTTGACTTCAAAATAAGAGCCTATGAAATTGAGTTTAATATCTTTGGGAGAGTACACAATATCTAAGGGGGAGAATAGATATAAGGAAGAAATAGAAAGAGTAAAAAAAAGCATATGATTGTGTCAATAATTTGAAGTAGTCAAGAAAGATAACAAAGGACCATCAAAATTGAGTGAAATATCTATATGATCAAGTGTCAATAATTTGAAGTAGTCAAGAAAGATAACAAAGGACCATCAAAATTGAGTGCAATATCTATATGATATCTATATGATCAAGTGTCAATAATTTGAAGTAAAGAAAGATAACAAAAGACCATCAAAATTGAGTGCAATATCTATATGATTGTGTCAATAATTTGATAATTTGAAGTAGTCAAGAAAGATAACAAAGGACCATCAAAATTGAGTGCACTATCTATGTGGGAGAGTACACAATATCTAAGGGGGAGAATAGATGTGAGGAAGGAATATAAAGAGTAACAAAAAGCATATGATTGTGTCAATAATTTGAAGTAGTCAATAAATATAACAAAAGACCATCAAAATTGAGTGAAATATCTATATGATATCTATATGATCAAGTGTCAATAATTTGAAGTAAAGAAAGATAACAAAGGGCCATCAAAATCGAGTGAAATATCTATATGATTGTGTCAATAATTTGATAATTTTAAGTAGTCAAGAAAGATAACAAAGGACCTTCAAAATTGAGTGCAATATCTATGTGGGAGAGTACATAATATCTAAGGGGGAGAATACAATATATTTGACTTCAAAAATAAAATATAAAGTGGGTAGAAATATCTTTGTGAATGCAATATCTGGGGGAGAATATGAAGCCTAAGATCAGACCACTAAGAAAGTATATAAAGAAGCATCTTGTATGATTGTGTCAATAATTTGAAGTAGTCAAGAAAGATAAAAAAGGACCATCAAAATTGAGTGCAATATCTATATGATCAAGTGTCAATAATTTTAAGTAGTCAAGAAAGATAACAAAGGACCATCAAAATTGAGTGCAATATCTATATGATATCTATATGATCAAGTGTCAATAATTTGAAGTAAAGAAAGATAACAAAGGACCATCAAAATTGAGTGCAATATCTATATGATTGTGTCAATAATTTGATAATTTAAAGTAGTCAAGAAAGATAACAAAGGACCATCAAAATTGAGTGCAATATCTATGTGGGAGAGTACACAATATCTAAGGGGGAGAATGATATGAAGAATGAAAAGAGGTAACAAAAAACATACTTTAAATTGTATCATCATTTAAGTAATGAGAAAGATAACAAAGAATAATGTAAAATTAAATTTATCTATATGATCAATTGTCAATAATTTGAAGTAGTCAAGAAAGATAACAAAGGACCATCAAAATTGAGTGTAATATCTATATGATATCTATATGATCAAGTGTCAATCATTTGAAGTAAAGAAAGATAACAAAGGATCATCAAAATTGAGTGCAATATCTATATGATTGTGTCAATAATTTGATAATTTGAAGTAGTCAAGAAAGATAATAAAGGACCATCAAAATTGAGTGCAATATCTATGTGGGAGAGTACACAATATCTAAGGGGGAGAATAGATATAAGGAAGGAATATAAAGAGTAACAAGAAGCATATGATTGTGTCAATAATTTGAAGTAGTTAAGAAAGATAACAAAGGACCATCAAAATTGAGTGCAATATCTATATGATATCTATATGATACAAGTGTCAATAATTTGAAGTAAAGAAAGATAACAAAGGACCATCAAAATTGTGTGCAATATTTATATGATTGTGTCAATAATTTGATAATTTGAATTAGTTAAGAAAGATAACAAAGGACCATCAAAATTGAGTGCAATATCTATGTGGGAGAATAAACAATATCTAAGGGGGAGAATACAATATATTTGACTTCAAAAGAAGAGCCTATGAAATTGAGTGAAATATCTATGTGGGAGAGTACACAATATCTAAGGGGGAGAATACATATAAGGAAGGAATAGAAAGAGTAACAAAAATCATATGATTGTGTCAATAATTTGAAGTAGTCAAGAAAGATAACAAAGGACCATCAAAATTGAGTGCAATATCTATATGATCAAGTGTCAATAATTTGAAGTAGTCAAGAAAGATAACAAAGGACCATCAAAATTGAGTGCAATATCTATATGATATCTATATTCAATCAAGTGTCAATAATTTGAAGTAAATGAAGATAACAAAGGACCATCAAAATTAAGTGCAATATCTATATGATTGTGTCAATAATTTGATAATTTGAAGTAGTCAAGAAAGATAACAAAGGACCATCAAAATTGAGTGCAATATCTATGTGGGAGAGTACACAATATCTAAAGGGGAGAATACAATATAAGGAAGGAATAAAAATAGTAACAAGATGCATATGATTGTGTCAATAATTTGAAGTATTCAAGAAAGATAACAAAGGACCATCATCAAATTCAAATTGAAAGATCAAGTAGTCTTCTTCATGAAGAATAAGCATTAACTAGGTTTATCATTTAAAGGGTTCATTTTTTAATGAAAAATTTTATGAATAATATGGAATGAATCATTGTACATTATGCTAAATATTGTATTTAAATGACATTTGATCTATGAATAAAAAGGAAAATGGGATCATCTCTTCATATATATATGTGTGTGTGTGTGTGTGTGTGTGTGTAAGAGAGAAATAAAAAGCAAAGGTAATTTCACCAATCCTAAAGGAGCATGTCCTAATACATTAAATTATGTTTGGTTTCTAGAAGCATTAATCATGAAAGAAAAGGTAATTCCACCAAGCCTAAAAGGAGCATGTCCTAATATATTAAATTATGTCCTAATACATTAAATTATGTTTGTTTTCTAGAAACATTAATCATGAAGAGTCATGAGATCCACATTTAGACCATACTATTTTCAAGTTAAAGGAGCATGTCCTAATACATTATTATGTTTGGTTTCTAGAAGCATTAATCATGACTTTTATTTGAGATCCACATTTCCATCATACTATTTGCAAGTTCACATTTCCATCATGCTATTTTCAAGTTCTATATGAAGATATGTAGTCTAATAACTAATTAGTTAACATTTCCATCATGCTATTTGCAAGTTCTATATGAAGATATGTAGTCTAATAACTAATTATCAAGTTGTGATGTCCTAATACATTATTATGTTTGGTTTCCATCATACTATTTGCAAGTTATATATGAAGATATGTAGTCTAATAACTATACATTCTAGCCCATATAACATATAACAACCTTTGACAGTATGAGCAAAAAGTAAAAAAACAGAGAGGCCTCCCAACAGAGTTCCACCTATTCATCAAGGTAAGCAACATAATATAGGAAGTGAAACAATGACACCACTAAACATATGTGAATTTAGATATTAAATTGACATTTATTGCAAATGGCATGTGCATGGTTTATCTTAAAGTTTGTCTTAAAAAGTTTATGGTAGAATTCACATCTAAAATTAATGGGAGGAAGCCTTTAGTTTGTGGGAGAAATGACGTGCATGTAAACAATTTGCCTTAAAGTGGTGTTTTATGGATATTAAAATGAATAGCTTCTATTTAGATCTATTCCAGAGATTGACTGTAGGGGCATTTACTAGATATGTCACCTTCCATAAAAGATGAGATCCAAAGGCTACCTGGCCCTTTACAGACTCTGCCTATAAAACTTGTAGAAGTTAAGAAATTTATATTGAAAAATTTACTTGTGAGAAATTTACATTGAAAACATATAGAGATTCAACTAGACTTGTGAAAAGTACAAGTGGACAATGTATAATTCTACTCAGAAGAGTCTTTGGTTTAATGGTTAAGCAAGAAAGAGTTGTTACTTTCTCTATCTAGAGTAGAAGTGGAATACATAGTAGTTATTTCTTTTTGAGTGTTTTGGATGAAATGGGCTCTATAAGATATTAAGGTAAATTTATTTTTGAGTGAGTAGAAGTGGAATGTACATAGTAGTTACTTCTTTTTGAGTGTTTTGGATGAAATGGGCTCTACAAGATATTAAGGTAAATTTCTTTTTGAGTGAGTAGAAGTGGAATGTACATAGTAGTTACTTCTTTTTGAGTGTTTTTGGATGAAATGGGCTCTACAAGATATTAAGGTAAATTTCTTTTTGAGTGTTTTGGATGAAATGGGCTCTACAAGATATTAAGGTAAGGTAAATTTCTTTTTGAGTGTTTTGGATGAAATGGGCTACAAGATATTAAGGTAAGGTAAATTTCTTTGAGTGTTTTGGATGAAATGGGCTCTACCAGATATTAAGGTAAATCTATATATCTATTAAGTGTTTCAATAGAAGTGTATTAATAATTTCAAAAATAAAATATTCTACTTCCTTCAATCACTATTTACATATCATCATAAAGTACCACTTCCTCACACAACAAGTCTTTGAGAAAATAGTGAAAATGGAATACATACCCACAAAGCGTTTTGTTAGAGAAGCATTTGAATATATATGTGAGAAACAAATTAGGAATAGTTCTTGTAAATTATCTTGTTAAAGAGCCATTTGAACATGTGAGAAACAAATTAGGGATAGTTCTTGTAAATTATTCACTTATTTGACTTCAAAAGAAGAGCCTATGAAATTGAGTGCAATATCTATGTGGGAGAGTACACAATATCTAAGGGGGAGAATACAATATATTTGACTTCAAAAGAAGAGCCTATGAAATTGAGTGCAATATCTATGTAGGAGAGTACATAATATATAAGGGGGAGAATAGATACAAGGAAGGAATAAAAAGAGTAACAAAAAGCATATGATTGTGTCAATAATTTAAAGTAATCAAGAAAGATAACAAAGGACCATCAAAATTGAGTGCAATATCTATATGATAGAGTGTCAATAATTTGAAGTAGTCAAGAAAGATAACAAAGGCCCATCAAAATTGAGTGCAATATCTATATGATATCTATATGATCAAGTGTCAATAATTTGAAGTACAGAAAAATAACAAAGGACCATCAAAATTGAGAACAATATCTATATGATTGTGTCAATAATTTGATAATTTGAAGTAGTCAAGAAAGATAACAAAGGACCATCAAAATTGAGTGCAATATCTATGTGGGAGAGTACTCAATATCTAAGGGAGAGAATACAATATAAGGAAGGAATAAAAAGAGTAACAAGAAGCATATGATTGTGTCAATAATTTGAAGTAGTCAAGAAAGATAACAAAGGACTATCATCAAATTAAAATTGAAAGATTAAGTAGTCTTCTTCATGAAGAATAAGCATTAACTAGGTTCATCATTTAAAGGGTTCATTTTTTAATGAAAAAAATTATGAATAATATGGAATGAATCATTGTACATTATGATAAATCTTGTATTTAAATGACATTTGATCTATGAATAAAAAATAAAATGGGATCATCTCTTCATATATATATGTGTGTGTATGTGTGTGTGTAAGAGAGAAATAAAAAGAAAAGGTAATTCCACCAAGCCTAAAGGAGCATGTCCTAATACATTAAATTATGTTTGGTTTCTAGAAGCATTAATCATGAAGAGTCATAAGATCCACATTTCGACAATACTATTTGCAAGTTAAAGGAGCATGTCCTAATACATTATTATGTTTGGTTTCTAGAAGCATTAATCATGAAGAGTCATGAGATCCACATTTCCATCATACTATTTGCAAGTTCACATTTCCATCATGCTATTTGCAAGTTCTATATGAAGATATGTAGTCTAATAACTAATTTGCAAGTTGTGATGTCCTAATACATTATTATGTTTGGTTTCCATCATACTATTTGCAAGTTCTATATGAAGATATGTAGTCTAATAACTATATAGTCTAGCCCATATAACATATAACAACCTTTAACAGTATGAACAAAGAGTCAAAAAACAGAGAGGCCTTTCAGCAGAGTTCCACTTGTTCATCAAGGTAAGCAACATAATATCGGAAGCGAAATAGTGACACCACTGAACATATGTGAATTTAGAATGATTTCAATTCTTTTTTCAAAGGAGAAAAAACCCTGTTTCATATATTGATAACAGTTCATATACAAAATCCTCTTGATATACCCATAACAGGTTATCAAGTATAAAAGATCAGATTCTGTCTCATACAGAAATACATTACAGCAATATAAAAGACAATATGTATTCACATATAAAAGACAATATGTAGTCACATTACAGAAATACATTATAGCAGTATATAGGACCACATTACAAAAGATCAGATTCTGTCTCATACAGAAATACATTACAACAATATAAAAGACAATATGTAGTCACATTACAGCAGTAGATCATTCTAGTTCAATCATTCCAGCGTTGAGGAATCAAGAGAAGGCTTAGTAACGACATAAGCTTAACAATGGTGGTAAACTTCCATGCATAAGGCGAGAATCAGCTAAAGCAGATGAAATTGATGGATCCACAGGAATAATAACAACTGCAGCAACTGAATGCATATCATACTACCAGAAATTCAACATACACCTTACAGCAAAAGGTAATGAAATTTAAAGCATAAAAAGAGTGCACAACAGTCCACTGAGGCTTCTGCTAGCAAGGTGGCAGCCACCAAGTGGTAGAGAACTGGAAGAGGAGACCGAGAAGCAGTTGTTCCTTGGAACTTGTGATTCAAGAGAGGTCACAAAGTGGAAATTTTATGTTTCAACGAGGTTTTTTCATTTCAATAAGGTTATTTTTTCAATAGGTCCCTCAAATATGTGGGACTGACTTAGGCATACAATGTAAATTCGTGAGAGAAAGGGTGGCATGCAGTGCTCACGAGGCCTATCAAGTTATCACTTATTTTTGGAGTTATAATGGGTCTTGCCACCTTAGTTTGGTTATTCATGCTCTACGTCTCCCATATCCATAATTTTATAAAAGCTAGTCCTATTCCCCTAGCCTTCCTCGTGTAGGCAAGCACTCGAGAAAGCAAGTCATAAGGCAATCTCAAAGCATTAGTCACGGGCTTCAGACAATACATTCACTAGCTGGATTTACCAGCTCTAAAGATGAAAAGAACGATTGTTTTACAAGCAGGACCCAACCTTTATGGACAATGAAATGCTCTCTTGAAGCTATTTCATTTCATTGATTACCTAAGTAGTAAAGAAGATTCCTGAATCCACTAAATATGGTCTGGCACTTTCAACTTGCCTTCCTCGTGTAGGCAAGCACTCGAGAAAGCAAGTCATAAGGCAATATCAAAGCATTAGTCACAGGCTTCAGACAACACATTCACCAACTATATTTTCCAGTGCTAAAGATGAAAAGAACAAATATTTTACAAGCAGGACCCAACCTTTATGGACAACGAAATGCTCTCTTGAAGCTATTTCATTTCATTGATTACCTAAGCAGTAAAGAAGATCCCTAAATCCACTAAATGGGGTTTGGCACTTTCAACTTGCCTTTCTCTTGCCGTAGTGCAGAACATAGAAATCCATTTATATAGGATCTATACATAAGATACTGCATTTCTACGTAGCAGAGCACCAACTATTGTAATGGGGTTAACGGGTGAGGTCTAAACCTCTTAAATGAATTTTCTATCACTAAGGCAGTTAAGAAAGAATATCCTTGAGGAAAATTTACCATCGACAAGTCCACCTACCATAAAGAAAA
This sequence comes from Pinus albicaulis, assembly GCA_034641835.2. Lineage (NCBI taxonomy): Eukaryota > Viridiplantae > Streptophyta > Pinopsida > Pinales > Pinaceae > Pinus > Pinus albicaulis. The sequence continues at coordinate 995,839,662 of CM076581.1, forward strand.
TAATCAAAGCTACAGGGAAGATCCTCCGAGGTAAAATCAAGAATAGGAGAGCAGGAATGGGAGTTACCTAGTAGTTCGCTCGCTTGATATCGTTGAAGATTATCACAAACAGAGTGGACGGAAGCAGCCCCAGACCAGCATTAGCGCCGCAACAGATCACCGAACAGAGCAACAACAGAAAATCACACGAAGAAACAATGAAACACAGACGCGGGAAACAAATGAACTTCGCGGGCGATATATTTATAAGAATTAGTTCTGCCGAACTATTTTAAGAGTAAATTTTTGTTGCCGATTTTCCCATCTCCAACAAAAAATCTGTTTGTCCACGCCGTCAATGTGCCGTCAATCTAAACGGAAGAACGAGTTCAGCCAAACTTTCTCATAAAGTTCGGCCAAACTATTGAATAGTTTGGCCGAACTTTATAAAAAGTTTGGCTAAACTATTGCCGAAAAAAATTTCTACCCACAATTCTCTCAAAAGTGTAACCCAGCTTCACATATCCGCCCATTAGATAATTCCATTATTTTTCCCAACATATAAATGCTTTTTGTTCAGGTGATAAAAGTTGTTTAAATCACCCGAGTATCAATAATTCTTGTAAGCTAGGTTATAGTTCAAGTTAGTTTAGTTTTTTTTGTACATATGATATCACTACATTGTGAAATTTGAATTTTTTTAAGATGACCAAGTGTGCCATCAAACTAGGAAGAAAGGATTATTTTAGAGCCTTTTATATGAGTGACACTGACTTACGAATATATGGTGTTTTTAGTGAAGCATGCAAATTGGTCCTAAAGAGATGATAACATAAAAGCGAGCCATCTAATTTACCATCTAACAGGGAAATAGAATTTCATTTCCTTACTCTGCATGGTATTCTTCACCACTTTTACATTGATTGTCCTTCAACCATCCATCAGTGTTTGAAATTGTCATATGCTAACCAACTTAAATTTTAATATTAAAAGCTAACAATGAAATGATCACATGTAGAAAGTAAATTTGGACATGTTTCAGATGAAATAGACTTATCATGTATTTCAAAAAATATGCAGAACATAGCCCTATAAACTCCCAACTTAAGTCTACCCAGTGTTATAAACTCCCAACTTGAGTCTACCCAGTATTATTTAGGTACTTTAAATTCTTGAATTTATCCAACGCACATTGAGACCTTGCTCGGAGTACTTAATTGGTCTTAGGCGCCTCCATTTTTTCAATGTTGGTTGCTTTTATAATCTAAAAAGGTTGCATTTATGGATAAAGAAGGCCAAATTTATTCTACATTTGAATATTGAATGCTTCATGAATATTGAGTTGTTACCAGCTGACATATCACAACCCAACTCAAACACTGAATTGCGTTACAATAAGAGGAAGATAAATAAGTGGAGGCAATGGGGAGGTTTTGAAATTATTGGATTTCAAGTAGTGCAATCGCTTGAAAAATATGCTCAAAGGAAAAGGACAAGAGAGTTAGGAGAGCTTCCAACTTTCATGCAGTAGTGGCATTGATCAAGTATTGATCCAGCGAGACAATCCCTGAGAAGTAGAGCACCTTCCAAACGTCCACTCTTGACAACTTTTAAAAGACAGCCACTATAATAGACCTGGAGATAGAGGTAAGGGATTTTTCAATAGTTAAAACTTACGTGTTTAGTTGTCAAATCTACTTTAAATTTTTGCTTTTCGCTATTAAATTAGTTTTATATATGTTTTTTTTAACAAGTTAGATTGAATTTAGGTTTTGGTGAATTTTAAGTTAAAAAAATGTTATTAATTATTATTATTATTATTATTTTTTTTTAACTTTAAATTTTTTTGGTAAAATTTAAATTAATAACTTAATAAAACTAGATTTTACATAAATTAGTTTAATGAATAAAAAATATGTAAAATACAAAAACGTTAAATTTTTGGGTTTGTGCAAATGATCGTGTTCATTACTTTTGCTATTATGGTAATTTGTTATATTTTCACTTCTATTTTTTTAATAAAATATAAATTAATAACTTAATAAAACTAAAATCTATACAAATTAGTTTAATGAATAAAAAAAAATATGTAAAATACATAAACATTAAATTTTTGGGTTTGTGCAAATGACAATGTTCATTACCTATTATGGTGATATCTCCAAACCTTTCTTTCTCAATCAATTTATTTACCCATGGTAAATAAACTAATAATAAACTATAAAATCATAGTTTATTTAAAAGGGGGAATTAAGATGGTTTAGAGTGAGAAGAGAATTGATCCCTTTGATAAGTAATATAGATCTAAACTAACTATTTAATAAAATTATTTTTAATTGTTTATAACCAATTTCTTTTAAAATTTTACTTAATAAAATGTATTTACATTTTCATACATCCAAATATACATAGTTTTTCTGGTTCTATATTGTTTTTGTTACAAATATTTTATTATTCCCAAAATACTTGATTTTTTTTGTTATATATTATTTATGTTACATCTGTTTAATTATTCATGAGTAGTATTTCTTAATATATAAAAAATTAAATTAATAATGAATTTTTTTAAAATATGTGATTTTTTTTAAATTTCCAAATTATTTTAGAGAACATGATTTATCTTGAGCAATAATAATGAATGTTCATAATTCTCATTTCTTAGATAACACTAAATTTACTTTTAATTACTTAATTGTACTAGTTTGTAACTTTAGTCCATTTTTATCAAATGTCATAAATGACCAATTTCTAAAATTAAGTGTTGAGGGATATTTCAAACACCAATATATGCTAGTTTGCTTATTTTTTTATCATCACTCAAAGAGATTTAAATTCCCATTGCAGAAGCTTTACTCATAGGCTATACCGCAATCAATCATTCACTCGACCTCTCTAGTTAAGAAAAACATATAGGATTGTTTTTTGGGTGATTATGCTAATCAATTTTTGCATGAAATTATGTCTTTTGAGCAGTGATGCAATCCCTAGAGTCTCCATAGAAATTAAAATAATTTTATACCTCAATAAACAATCTCAAAATGGGGACTAGTATCTCTTTCAAAACTTTACCATATTTTATGGATGTGAACTTCCTCTTTATAGATTGCTAATTTTTCTTCCTATGAGGATTTTGGCTTAATAATTCATTAGTAAAAGAATGAATCTGGATGATATACATTTTGTGTCACGAAAACATAAAGCTCAGTTCAAATTAAAGGCACAAATTTGTCCATTTATTGTTAACACCAGAGTAGCAGAGAATGAAATAGACATTCTACTCAAACATATGAAATTTAAATCAAGTTTTCATTGGTCATATGACCCCTTCAAAGTGATTTCAAAGATAAGGACCTAGAAAAAGTCAGCACCTTATGTTCACACATCAAAGCCATAGATTGAGCAGTTTGCAAATAGGGAAGAAGGAGAAGAAAACGCTTTGCAATAAATTGAAGAACAAATCTCCAGTCAAAAAACATTATAGACTCCAAGATTGAAAGAAAAAAGAATTGAAATGACCAAGACATAGTGTATCACCCATAAGTTTAGGAGTTAAAGCAGTTGGTTTTCAATTTTTCAGAAGGAGGAAGGAAAAAAATACAGAAGAGGAGTCATCAGAAGGCATAAAATCAGAAGAAAACACTATTTTAGTGTTATCATGCGAGCATGTATTCTCTTTTCAATAAACTGAAGAAAACACAATTGATTCTCCTATTTATCCATCTTAAGGACACCAAAGTATATTTTCCACATTTAGGGAGATGAAGAGAAATAATGAAGCACTCAAACATTCCACCTATGCTCAAATTGTAATAGTTTGTAACTTTAGTCATATTTTTTTTTGTTAATGAATATCAAATTTCTTCTGTTCAAAAAAAACTATATACATATCTTTAATTACCTAATTGTAGCTAAAAAATCTTACATGTGTTTTACTTTATAATCATAAACAAATGTCATATTATATGACGTCAAACATACTCAACTTTAATTTTGAAATTTTAAACAATGTTTTTTCACTACATAATTTTAGCTTTATTATAGTTTTACAAAATTGACACTATGTTTTATTAAGCTTTACTCTAGATGTGCAGAGAATGAATCTATCTCAAGTCCCAAACAATATTCTCATGTCCCAAATAAGATTCTTCTTTCTCTTATTATTCTAGCTTGCACCTTGACACTCCTCCTCTCCTCCTCCTTGCACAAATTTAAACTATGAAGCACAAGGTAATTGTTGCATATAGGAACATTGAGGTATGATAAGAAAAATGGGAATACTCTATTGTAATTTTCTCTACAAATGTGATGGCAAGTGTGCCCTAAATGTTGACAATTTTTCTACTAGCACTTATGCCATATTGAGATTGACATTTTGCAATTTTTTTGACAGTTGATGTCATATTTCTTGATACCAACTAATTTACCTTCACCTATTTGGAATTTATAATGCCAAATAATTGAACTATATTTCTTATATATTTGTGCTTTAAAAATATATTTAAGAATTAAGCTTGTGCTATGATAGGTATACCTTGAAAAATATTTTTGACCATCCAATTTACTTTATATTGAACTGTTCATTCATGAATTAGTGGTCTCATTTCTACAATTTTAGTTGATTCTATATTATCTAGAAAATTATCATCAAAGACAATTTCTTGCAACTTTTGATTAATGTTCAGTGTGTTACCATCTTGATGTAGGTAAGATGTTGCCCATACATAAAAAAGAATATAAATTTTTAATTTTTAATTTTAGCTTGACATGTACATTGAAGAAATTTAAAATATTAAAATGGTGACTTCATTTGTGTGGTCAATATTCTCATTGATAAGTTCCTCTACATCTCTCATTTCCTCATCATTTCTAGGTACAACCACGTCTCTTTCAAGCTATCAGTTTTGTACCTATACATCTCCTTCATGCTCTCTATTTTGTACATTCACATTCCTTTAGGCTCTCTATTTTCCTTTAATACTCTTCTCTTTTATAGTATATCCTCATGTTTTTTCATTGAAAATAAATACATTTTATAATATATTTTTCCACTGGTATATGAAAGTTATATATATATATATATATATATATATATATATATATATATGACTAAAATTTAGAACTAAAAATTCTAAGTAGGTGTAGGGTCTTTTTATATTGATGCATCATACTATACTACATTTGGAGGTAAGTATATAATTATAAAATAATATTTCTAAAAATCAATGTAGAAATTCCATTGTGAAAGTGGTCTTTTTTATTGATATAACTTGTAAATCCATTATCCCTTTTTATTTTTTTAATGATTCAACTAAGATTAACATTTGTATGTTGTCATGAGGAGATTTTATATTTTTTCATGTCAATTAACTTTTATAACTCTAGGAGGTTCTTAATATTGCCTTTGTTTTTAATAAATAGAACTCAATTATATATTTAAAAAATAATTAGTTAAGAGATCTTTAGGATTATAATTTTTTTTTGGTCCAAGTTGACAATATGAATGTTTATTTACCTAATGTTGGCTCCCTTGTTCAATACCTCCCCATGAGGTTTCAAGATAATAGCTAATGAAAATTGAAGGACATTTAAAACACATTATTTATACAACAAAAAATCAGTTCTATATATTATAATACTTCTCACTTGAGTAATCTTTCAATTTCGCATTCAATTCTTTATTAATAAAGTTGTTTTACTTAGTAGGGAGTACAATAATTTTGTAATCAAATAATAGGTGAAAGCATATTCACAATATATTTTATTTAAATAAATATATGTGTGTAAAATATTTTAATAGGAAACTAGATTTGTAATTTTAAAATATAAAACTATAACTTAAATTTGTGAAATTACTTTGTATTTTTTTTTCTTATGTATATAGAGAAAGACTAAACCAAGTTTGGAGTTAAGAAGATGAACCATAACATAAAGAACAATATCTCATTCCAAAAATGTCTCCATATCAAAATGACATTCAAGCATGCAATTGACTCTGGGATATGTAGATGAACTTGGAGTAAACTTTATTTTTGTTAATAAAAATTCTCTTTATCTACATCTATGCTAGATAGATTGTACTTGAATATTTTTAAAATATATTATTTCAGTTATATGCTCATTTCATGCTTGCTTTGGAGGATTATTAATCACCAAAGGATTTTCATTTTTTTTTTTGTAAATTAGGCCAGACCTTACTATTTTCTATTTATAATAAAAGGGCAGATTACAAAAAACAAAAACCATGCTGTGGCCTCAACCTGCCCGTAGGAAACCAGGTCTGTTGGCCGCCTGTAAGCGTGAAAAGCATACCAAAACTGGAATTGCTTCATTTGTCTATACCTAACATGAGCTATAGTTCCTATTTCAATTTCTATAAAAACATTTTTATATATGTGAACATATTATGTTGTTTTACATATATGTTTTCACTCGCAATTGCCTATTTCAATATCTATAACAAAATTTTTTGGTTTATAACTCTTATCATCAATATCTTTGACACATCCATGACCTGCTTCCATGGAAGAAAAATTTACCTTTCATTTATCACAATGACTCCTTATCTACAACAACTTATTTCTTCTAAGCTACTCTTTCCTATTCTATTGCCTTACGGTGTTTCTTTTGCAACATGTGGTGCAGTTGCTAGTTTTTAACCATTTTCTATTATTATTTTTTTAATTTTAATTTATTTGATAAATATTAAAAACCATAACAAGAAAGATAGGGTATTCCTTTTTTAATTTATATTTTAGTTTATAAGGTGAGAGACTTAATAGCATGCAAACCATGTTAAGTTCAATTATTTTTTGGAAAAACACTTCAAAATAGTTTGTGAAGATAGTTTTTGAAGATGAAGGCAAGCTTTGGGTTGAGAAGTCTTATTTATAATTTTTTTAAAGTATGTAATAATTTTTTACTATCTATAATTGTGCCTTAAGGCGCTCCTATTTGAAAACAACTCCCCTAGCTGCCATTGTGTCCATGTTTGAGCCATTGGATCAAATGTTAGATGATTGAAATGTTTTAGGCCATTAGATCCACAAGTAAATAGTTTTATATATGTTTTTTATAATGTTAGTTTTTTTTCCTTTTTAATAAGTTAGACTGAATTTAAGTTTTGGCGAGACTATGTCAATACACAAAAATAAAAATAAAAGTAAATTAAATAAAAATATTGGCATAATGTAATGGAAATTTTAACTAAGTCAAAATACAATAAAAAATAAAAATAATAAAATAATAATAAACTATAAAAACCACGGTATTGACTCATGGTATTCAAGTGGAATGTAGTTTATTTAAAGGGGGGAATTAATAAGGCTATATAAATCTTAACTATGGATCTACCAAGAGCCATGAGGGATCAAATGTATAATAATAATAAACTATAAAAACAACCCATGGTATTGACTCATGGTATTCATTCAGAATGTAGTTTATTTAAAATGCGAAATTAAGACGGCCTAGATCAATCTTAACTATGGATCTACCAAGAGCCAAGAGGGATCAAATGCCTTGATATCCAAACCTCTTTTAGAGTGCAAAGAGAATTGATCCCTGTGATAAATAATATAGATCTAAACTAATTATTTAATAAAACTATTTGTAATTGTTTATAACCATTGTTCTTTTAAAACTTTACTTAATAAAATGCATCTCAAATTTCTTACATCCAAATATACATAGTTTTTCTTGTTCTATATTATTTTTGTTACAACTATTTTATTATTCCAAAAATACATCATTTTTTTGCTATATATTATTTATGTTACAACTGTTTTATTATTCATGAGTAGTATTTCTAGATATATAAAAAATTAAATTAATTTTGAATTTTTTTAAAATATGTGATTTATTTAAATTTCCAAATTATTTCACATTTCTAATCTCTTAAATAACATTAAATTTACCTTTAATTACTTAATTGTAATAGTTTGTAACTACATAACAGTTTGTAACTATATACATTCTCTTTTAGATTTTTTTTGGTTAATGAATATCAAATTTCTTCCGTTAAAAAAAACTATATACATATCTTTAATTACCTAATTGCAGCTAAAAAATCTCACATGTTTTTTACTTTATAATCGTAAACATTTTTCATATTATATGATGTCAAACTTACTCAACTTTTTATTCTGAAATTTTAAACAAATTTTTCACTACATAATTTTAGCTTTTATATTTTTATTTTATTTTTCAATTACAAACAAAACTAACAAAAGAAAAAACCCACTCAGTCCTTAGGGTTTTTTGTACAAGTTATATCATAAGCATTCCCTCCTCTATCCTTAGGGATTTTTGTACAAGGTTTATCATAACCTTTCCCTCTATCTAATATATATTGCAGAGTCTTCTGAAGAGAAAGTGTATTCTAGTTTATAACTTGATCCACAATCAAAGAAAATGGCTAGCTATGTCACAAGTTATGACGTTCTTAGTTGAAATGGATCATATTAGATGCATGGTGGCTAGAGACACTAAAAAGTTCAAAATAGATATATGTTATGACATCCATATTGTATACAAACCATCCAAATTTCTCATCTTATACAACAATTTATAACAAAATGGATCATATTAGATGCATGGTGGCTAGAGACACTAAAAAATTCAAAATAGATATATGTTATGACATCCATATTGTCTACAAACCATCCAAATTTATCATCTTATACAACAATTTCTAACAATAGCCGCTCAATTTACTCTCCAATGAGAAAGTCAATATTGTGGTATAATAATTGATTTTTGTGAGAAAAAAAACATCACATTATCTCACATAATATATCTAATTCTATAAGGATTCGAGATGATAACAAAGTTTTGAATCATGATAACTAGGTGACAACCAAAACTAAGTTTTAGCCACAAGAAAAAAATCACAACAACTCTAGTTGCAATGAACCTCATACATTGTGATGGACATCATGGGAATTTTAGTGCACATAGAACACCACCCTAAATATTCTATACTCTTGATCAATTAAGAATAAGCTAAGAGCATTTAGTTATGATAAGAAAATTGTGATAGTGTGTTATAATTTTCTCAATAAAAGTCTTTTTACTTCTCCTAAGTGATGAAATCCATCATTGTTTCTTATAGGAGCATTTAGCTTTGATAAGAAAAATGTGATAGTGTGTTATAATTTTTTTGCCGTTGTTTTCCCAATAAACCTTTTTTTTACTGCTCTTAAGTGGTGAATGCAATTGGCATATGTAGATGAACTTGGAGTAAACTCTATTTATTTTAGTAAAAATTCTCTTTATTTTCATCTATGCTAGATAGATTGTATTTGAATGTATTTAAAATATCTTATTTGAGTTACATGCTCATTTAGGATGATTATTAATCACCAAAGGATTTTCACCCCCAATTTCCTATTTCAATATCTATAACAATTTTTTTTTTATATATGTGAACTAATTATGTTGGTATACATATATGTTTTCATCCCCAATTTCCTATTTCAATATCTAAAACAAAATTTTCTGGTTGATAACTCTTATCAACAATATCTTTGAAACCTCCACAACCTGCTTGCATGGAAGAAAAATTGACTTTCATTCCTTCATGATGGAAAATTTTCCTTTCATTTCTTCACAATGGAAAAATTTCCTTTCATTCCTCCACGATGGTTCCTTCTCTTCATGATGGTTCCTTCTTTGGAACATCTGATTTCTTCTATGCTACTCTTTCCTATGCTATTGCCTTAAGGTGTTTCTTTTGCAACATGTGGTGCAATTGATAGTTTAAGGGAAGTTTTTAAACATTCTATGGTTAGAAAGTTTTCTTGTTTTTCATGATATGGATCACACAAGCTTAAATTCAATAAAAAATATTTCATTCAAAATTAATATACTGATTTAACTATATTAAATGGCTAGTAAATGATGATAAATAATAAAACACAAATTGCATAATACATTTCACAATTTCCAAAATTAAAATAAATCATAAAAAATAAATAAATTATAATTTTATTTTAAATTGTTATAATTATTGTTAATTATAAAAATAATTAAATGACAAGTTAATAATGCTTAGTGCATAATATATCTCACATTGCCAAAAATAAAAAGAAATTCATAAAAATTAAGTAAATTATAGCTTTATTTTAAATTTTTATAATTAATGTTAATTATGAAATAAATAAAATATAAGATAAGATATATATATATATATATATATATATATATATATATATATAAACAAAAATTAGTAGTGTTTTGTATTAAATTTGCATCCAATTTTAGCAAATACCCAAGAAATTATATAGCCAACTTGCTAAGAGATATCTAGGATATGAAATTCTATCTAACTACCCTGCCCACCTAACAAAAAAACCCCAGTTCCAATAGTACTTTTATTTTTCGAATAGAGAAAATGCGCCAAAAATGTAGCAAAAAGCATATGCATCTGAAACCAAGCACTACAGTTATGGATCATTAGAAGGTTCAATTAGCCTGTTGAAATCAATGTTGCGAGAGGGTTCTATAGGTTCATTGAATGGTTGAACAACTTGAAGCCGAGACCCTTGATAATACATCTTAGTGCATACACCTCGTCTTCCAGATGGAAAATTTACTGTTGTAGGGTTACAATTATATCAAGCGAAGGCCTGATGTTGATACATCGTGACATGAAAATCATATAATTCTAGGTTAATTAATCCATGCTCTTTTTTGCAGTGACTGCACGCTGAAGAGGATGAGGAGTCTAAGGCCAAGGAGTCCGAGTCCATCTAGGAGTCTAATTTTTTCATGAACTAGGCATAAAGGACTAGTAATTTAGGATGAATAAAGGGAGAAAGACAAGGGTAACTAGGGGAGGGCTCGATGATGTTACAACTCTAACAAAACCTCCCAATTGCATAAAATTAAATGAAAAGACAATCTATAATGCCCAAATTCGGATAGAGGAAACAAACCAACACCAAATTGAGAGCTAGAATGAGAGCATATGAGAGGTTCAAAGCATAGAACTTTATTTTTTCTTGAAAAGAATCTCCCATAGCTGATGATGATCAAAATTGGAAATATTACCTCAGAATCAGAAAGACCAAATCGCTAGAGAACCCAACTAAAATAATGCTCCACCCACACAATGTTTCCACCATATAGGTACACCTTCACCCGAAGCTCATCACTGAGCTTCTTATATTTCCAACACTCATACACCACCCTTGAAATAGAGGAGACTCTTTGCAAACTCCACCAAGAATTCTGTGAGGTAAAAAAACTCCAACCTTCAATTATGGAGGAACCTGAGCCCCCCAAGTCAGATTTATTCCCTTCACACCAAGGGAGTTGCAACCTGGCTATCATTTCATCATTATTGTGTCTAGTACTCCATGAAAAAAAATCCATCATGAGACAATTCAAGATGATACAACAATAACTACTCAGAAGGTCGAGCTTGTAAGAAAGTCTCTTCTACGCAGAGAGAAGTAAGGCAGGTAGAAAATCCATGTAGATTCAAAATAATATTTGTAATATGCTAAAATAAAATACTTGAATCTACTCTACAAATTTCGGAAACCAATTACGATTGAAAAATCACATGAACAAGAAAGAGAACAAATTTAAATCACACAACGCAAAGATTTATCTTGGGAAAGCCTCAACTAAAAACCCTGCTATCTATATATTGCATAAGTCAGAAAATATGAGAACAATACAATGCTTCTCTCAGGCTTGAGAGATCTTTGCACTATCTATGTCTGTCTCGCTGATTCTTAGTCAAGCTTGGTTTAATACTTAACCAAATTATTGCCCTCAGGAATCCCTATTTCCTTATTCATTTTCCTTGGGTAATTATGCCTTATTAATAAGGAAATTCCCCAATAATGATTGCACAATACACCAAGGCTCTTCCTACGACTCCATGCACCACCTGTACAATTAGATGATTAAACAACCGATAGTACACTTCCATTTAACTCCAATCTCAACTGGGTATTTCTCAGAACTGACATGCATGAGTTATTTTTAAGTGAATTATCAATTATATAATTGATCACTGCATGTGAATTAAATCTAATTTAATTCACTTGACCTCTCACAAGTTCCTCCATAAGTTAGAACTAGTTAAATTGATTTTAACTCAAATAAATTAAGTTAATTAATTACAACTCAAAATCAACTCAACTTGGTCCCCTAAAATTTAGGGAACACTCTGCATGCCTCCCATTAGAATCAACTCGAATTAACTGAACTAAGTCTTCTTGAATTAGTTAACTTGTACAAACTATCATGTGATGTGGAATTACAATTTACTTCTAGTTTAATTATTGGAAAATTAAATTAGAAGCCTCTTCTTGTTTCCATTTTCAAGATTTATTGTTGCCATTTTCCATCATCCCTTTCAAAAAGAAAGGAAATTAACTCTATCCCGATCTGGTACCTTTGGAATGTTCTGCATGAAACAATTCTCTCTAGTGTTGTTGCTACTGCAACTTTTGAAACTGAAAAGCATCCAAACTGAATCAACTATGATCAGTATGATGCACCTGCCACCAAAGTCTCTGACTGCTACTAACTACTGCATTTTCTACTAAAAAATATGCATTGTTGTTGATTCTTCATTGTGCCAAATCTACTCTACACTCCCCAATATCTGACTTCTTCTAGTCTCTGCATCTGTCACTCTGACATCTGATTTCATCAACCACCACTAATCCATCCTGCTAATGTGTACAGTGGGCCCCCGTAGCAAGGTAATTATCCATGAGACAAAACATCTCAATGGACCCTACTCAAAGTTCTACACTCTCGAGACTATTTCTTCACATCGCCCCACCTCTCTCCTGGAGGTATGGCTACATGTTATCCCTCTACCCACTTGGCTCAAAATCCCCCCCTAATGGATGTGTTTTCTTGAGTGGATGTCTCCACTCAACCCCCTCTCTACTTCTCCATTTTTTTTTCTCCAAAACTTTCTAAGACTACTTCTGAGGTTGCATTTTAAAAGGTAATTCATACTCCCTCTCAACTGCCAAGTCTCTAACATCTGCCTCTCTACTCAAAGATTTATATGAATCTTGTACCTAAAGTGTATACAGGTTTTTGACTCACACATCGATCAGTTTCATCTGTCCCGTGGTGATGTGTCTAAGGAATACCTTTCCTTTGTTAGATATCACATCATAGCCACAATCTTCTAGTACTGTGATGGAAACAAGATTCTTCTTTAGTCTTGGAACAAACAACACATTTGTGAGTCAGAGAGGGGAGCCTGAATCCCTATGAAAAGTAACAATACTGATGCTAGTCATGCTATACCTTCCATCATCTCCAAACTCTATGTTTTTATTGAGGTCTTTCTCCTCCAAGCCACTAAAAAGATCTCTTTTCCCCATCATATGGGATGAGGCATTGTTGTTGAGATACCGCAAGCTTCCCATTACTGTGCTTGCCATACATGTAATGAGAGTGAAATAAAGATCGAATTGTGAAGCTATAGCTTCACCTGGTGCTGCAACTGTAGGCTCTTTCTTGCTTGCCTTCTTTTGTGGACATTTTGTGGCATAGTGCCCGAACTCGTGACAGTGAAAACACTTGATGTTGGGCAAGTATTTTTTCTTGCCCTCTTTGCCTTGGGAATTATTTTCCTTGGATTTATTTACTTTTATGACTAATGAAAAGTCATTTTTCATTTATTTGGAAGAGGTCACATCTCTGGTGTTCCTCCTAATCTCTTCTTGCACCAAGTCATACCACAATAATTCCCACTGGTAGCTTCTCTGTCCCATTTACCAAACCTTGGTAGTTGTGCCAGCTTTTGGGAAGGCTTAGAAGTGTTAGGGTCACCTGATCATCCTAGAAAATGGTAACACTTCCAAGCTAATATTGAGATTGGGAGAACTTGGTCAAGTACTGTGGTATTATGTCGCCCTTCTACAACTTGATTTTTCTATGCTTGTCCTTCAGCGCCAAATTCCCGTGGTCACTGTTGTTATGAAAAAAATATGTTAAGAAATTCCACATAGCATATTGATTTTCCTTTCCATGGAGATTTGAGAAAATATGATTTCATACTGCTTCCAATAGAATCATTGTTGCCTTTGCTATGTTCTTATTCCATGATGCTAGATCTTGAGAATTTTCTGTTGCAGGCTTAGGAATATCATTGTCTATGAACTCCTTTAGCTCATTGTCCTCCAATACTGCTTCCATCCTATCCTTCCAATATATGTAATTCGAACGAAACTCACGGGCATATTCGAGTCTTAGTCCACCAAAATACATCCTGATCCTGTTGTTGGTCCTAAAGTGTAGATCTGCAAATTTGATTCACCTACTAAAAAAAACTTTTATTATTCATTCTATAGTGATTTTTGCTTTGATACCATGTAGAAAATCCATGTAGATTCAAACTAATATTTGTAATATGCTAAAACAAAATACTTGAATCTACTCTACAAAATCACGGAAACCAATTACGATCTCAAAATCACATGAACAAGAAAGAGAAAGAATTTCAATCACATAACACAAAGATTTATCTAGGGAAAGCCTCAGCTGGAAAACCCACTATCTGTATAATGCATAAGTGAGAAAATATGATAATAATAAAATGCTTCTCTTAGGCTTGAGAGCTCTCTGCACTATCTTTATCTATTTAACTAATTCCTAGGAAAGATTTGTTTAATACTTAACAAAATTATTGGCCTTAGGATTCCCTATTTCCTTACAAATTTTCCTTGGGTAATTAGGCCCTATTAACAAGGAAATTTTCCAATAAATATTTCGAAATATATCAAGGCTCTTCCTTTGACTCCATGCACCACCTGTACAATTGGATGATTATACAACTGATAGTACACTTCCCTTTAACTCCAATCTCAACCGGGTCTTTCTCAGAAATGACATGCATGAGTTATTTTTGAGTACATTATCAGTTATCTAATTGATCACTGCATGTGAATTAAATCTAATTCAATTCACTTGATCTATCACTAGTTCCTCCATCAGTTAGTACTAGTTAAATTAATTTTAATTCAAATAACTTCATTTAATAAATTACAACTCAAAATAAACTCAACTTGGTCCCATAAAATTTAGGGAACACTCTATATCCCTCCCATTAGACACTCAAATCGAATTAAATGAACTAACTAAGTCTTCCTGACTTAGTTAACTCATACAAGTTGTCACTAATCCATACCTTATTCCCTTCCATCAACCGCTGGTTCAACTGAATCAAATCATATTCTTCTAGTACAAATCAGGATAAATCCATTTCCTTACCATATAGGGGAGTGTTATTTTATAAATCATCTATAGTGACATATTTACGAATCTTGATTCCATGTAGAGTCACCTCTCTTCTCCCTTGAACATTGGAATAGTAGCATAAGTCAAGTCCAATTTTATGGAGCCTACAATATTTGATTCCCATGACTGAGATAGGAGCATACAAAACCTTCCCCATGACTAAGATAGGAGCATACAAAACCTTACATGGATATATACTACCACAATATCCATCACCACACTCTTTGCGGGAATTTGAGAAAAATTGACAACCAGATCTTTAATCATCCCTAAGAACTTAACCCTCTTAGAGTTAAAGGAATATAGGTCCTTATATGGTCAAGTAATCTGGAATCCTAACTGTTCCATGATAGACATAGGAATTGGGTGGTGGGAAGCATCTAAGTCCAACATACAATTATTTAATAAGAGGACATGTACCACTAGAGTAACATAGAAAGGAGCAGTGGAGGGGTATTGTTATTTAACATGAGGTCTGAACACTACCATGGGCCTTTCTTCTCAAAGGTTCAAACTAGAAGGAAAGGGGGTTGTAATGGGAGGACACATGAATTGAGACACCTTTTCCTTGTAATTTTTTTGTTTTAACAGTTCAGTCAATGGGACAGAGATTTTGACCGTCTCAAGTTCCTTTTGGAGATTGAAATTAGCAAGACCTTTTTCAGCTCATGACTTCGATAGAATCTAGAAGTAGGCTTGGGTGGGAAAGAAGACTATTCTATTTTAGAAACCTGAGGCCTTTGAGAAACGAGATCTAGGGGAACCTTATCATTTGGTGTTCTGTAGTCTAAAGGTCTTTTCCCCTTTTTTGATTTCTTGGGAGAGTTTTTATGGGGGGAGTCTTCTCTTTGATCTTGCATCATAGACCTCGTTATAGAAGAGCTCAGATAATATTTCTTATGTAATTGTACCTACATGAAATGAACAAATTGTATACAATAGATTTCAATTTCACCATCATCTGGAGGTATATCTAAATCATCCTCACCCTCTTGATGCACTTCAACATCACCTTATTCATCAGAAAAAGCAAGGAATTGGTTCTCTTGGTTCCCTAGAGATTCTTCTATGTTCTCTTCTGTATCATTCTCGAAATATAGTGGAGGCTGAATGTGACCATGTTTCTCCTTCCTCTCTCTCTGTAAGAGTTGAAATGGAGGTTTCTTATACCGAGGATTGAAACCTCGGTTAGGGACTAGCTAATTTTGAAGAGGAGGATTCTTTCTTTCCAACTCCAGCTTCACTAATTTGTTAGAGACTCTTTATCAATTTATTCATTTCCTCAAGCTTCTTCTCTTGAGTTTCTCTGCCCTGATTTGATGGGTCAACTTCCTCCTTACCCTTTTTCCTTTCTCCATATTTATTTATTCCTCTCAATATTATGGTAGAAGTGAAGTTAGCTTCAACTTATAAAGCATCTATTCGAATCTGGTATAAGGTCCGGGACTTCATCTCCTTCAATGTGAAGCCAAATTTTGGCTCAAAAGCTCCAACAAAAACTACTTTGGTTGCTGCCAGTGGAGGCTTAATTTCTGCAGGAAGACTAATGTAAAACTTATTGAATTTTTTTGTAAAATTTGGAACATCTTCGGTATGTTTCTTCTTCATTGCATTAAAATTTGTGAGGATGTACCTGTGATTCCTCTTCTCCCCCTATTTCTATGTGAAAGAGTTTTCCAACTCTTCTCGAGTGATGATCGAAGTATTTGGAAACACCTTAAACCATTTACAAGATTCACCATATAAATATTGGACAAAGAGTCACAATACTACATCGAGATGTTCGGCGTTTAGGTTCTTTGCGAATGCACAAAAAGTTTCTATGTGCCTTTGAGAAATGGTGCCATCTTCTCCTGTAAGTAGGGGAATAAGTTTAAGATATTATTTTGGCATATCATTCAAAATTTGTGGCAAGGCCAATAGATCATATTCATTCAAAAGGAAACCTAGGATGACCATATTGTGGATAGGACGAGGAGGTAATTGTACCATAGGTCAGTGTGACAAGATTATTTGATGAGAAATGGGCAGGATCTGAGCTAGGATGTTAATAACATTGTAAGTAGGACCGTTTATCAGGATATATTTGAACTCTTCTATTTAAGGAAATGGGTGAAATGAGAAATAAGGGGTACCGATAGATTATTCTTTGTGTTTGACTCCAACGAAGAGCATATCCAGGAGTTGTGAGTCTTCTTCTTGAGTAAAGGCTAACAAGATAGAGGGAAACTTTGTAAAATACATCACTACTCTTTGACTAGAAGAGGAGGCTTCTGGGAAAGACAACACATGATTATGAGTGATCAGGGTCCTTTCTTTCTAGATCCTTCAGGATATAATTATTTCAGGGTTCGACACAAGAGGAGTCTTTTTTTGAGAAGCTTTTGGACGTGTATGTGGCCTTTTGAAAGCCAGGGTGTTCAACTGGAAATATAAACAGTGGAGTCACCAAGGTGAGAAATATTCGATCCACACCCCCTTCTTCTCACCTTATGAAAGGGTGTACACATGTCGTACCTAGGGAAAATATTTTGATTCAACCCTGACAACAATGGTAGAAGATGTTGTAACTCCTAGAAACATTCCCCAGATTGATTTGAGACCAGTGCCTAGGACATATTAAGTGAGTGCTTCAGGTAGTGTGTCTAAATTAAATATCACACTCATCATCCATTCAATCCATTTTGATAATGATAGGTTCAAGACCATCCTTATTTGAGACAATACATTAACTCATAAATAAATGAATATTCAAGGAAATAGTAACATATAAAACTATATAGGCCGGTCTCACTAGCGTATGCAGTCCAAATCTTAAATCAAAGATACATATTGGTTATAGACGGACAATAAAGGGGAGAAATAGATGTAACATGCTTAAGACTATAAGAATCCATTAAATCGGTCTCAGAGCAAGAAATTTGAAAGGATTGAAGGTGGAATGTGAGGGTATATGGAGCATCATTAATGATTTCAATTCATATTAAATGTGGAGGGTGTTTTTTATCAGTTCTTGAGCTTAAACGAATTTGTGAGTTTTCCAAGAAAACATCCAACAGTTTCAATTACATAATACCTAAGAAGAAAGATGCATACAAATATGAAAGATACACAGAAGCAATACATACTATAAAAAACATATGATTCAGAATCTCCATCGATATATATTAGTTTGCCTTGAAAGAAACATTCAACAATGAGACATCATAATCCTCTTTGAGGAGAATAATTTCTTGCCAAAATCTATGAACCTTATTTCGGTCTTACATTGTTCTTCATATACGTCCTCAGAGAGGGTCTGCTATCAAAATATTCTTTCTTGATTTTTCCAGTACATAATCATTAAAAAATCAAGTGTACTTTGTAGCACAACTGGGATAGATGAAATTTAAACAAAATAAAAATAAACTGAATAATTATAGGAAAGATAAAATATGAAAGTAAAAAGTGCCTTTTAGACAGGATCCAGAAATTTTCGTTGTTGGTGGTGCGACTGCGAAGTCTGTGCTGAAGGCTTAATGATCTAAAATGTGGGTGGATATGGTGAACATGTGGAAGACATGTGGAAAAAGTGGGGCCCATCACCTTACCATTTCTTATGTCATGCTCGCTTGTTGTAGGAATTCGTGGATGCAGTATGTGGCACAGGTGGTCTTCGTTGCTTCTCTGTGGGTCACGTGGTGATTAGGAGGACGAGCGTTAACCTCCTATAATATATCTCAACCATCAATCCATAGGTTGAATTTTCAATGTTGTGGTGTGGTGGGTGGTTAACCTCCAGGCACCTTGCTTCGCTCGTCTGATTCCAAGAAGGCCCTGGGCTATGACGAGTGATGTATTTTAGGAAGATGCGCGAACATTAATCGCCACCTCTACACTTTTAAAATATTCTTGTTTTAATTCTCCTTCATGTGTTGAAAACACATGTGGGTTGGCCTAAATACATTTTAAAAGAAGTGTTTCCTCCTTTGTTAGTGCTCTTCCTTGGATGAACTATTGAGGAGGGTGGGTGAGCCATACTTACCAAAACATTGTTTTCATGAACAAAAATAAGGCGAACTATAACAAGAACTTTCACTTTTTGGAAAAAGCTCATAACCGACACACTTTCATGCATATGTTGTGGATATAGTGGGAATATTCTTGTTTTGTTTTTAATTTATTTTATTGAAACCAAGCTTATGCCTATGAACTATTTCATTTTCATCCCTACGAATCTTGTTGAATGTGTGTTTTTGTATTATTTTATCACTATTAACTTGTGAACTATTTCACATATTAGCTCGTGGTTTTATTTATGCTTGTGTGTTCCTTTCAAGTTGCATACTATTACAAGTTTATAAGGGGATAACTTATTTTCCCTTCGTATATTGGAACCTTCATGCATCACACTTGAATTTACATAGGGTCAAAGACTTTCTCTCACCAAAGTCACTATACATCACTCTATGCGTATTTGTAGCCAAGGCATATCATTAACACCCATTGGACAAATGACTCGTAGATCCATATGGGAATCCTATACCACATGGTGTGAGGTCTAATTTGGACTTTATATCGGGGATATCCCCTGAATTTTGGCGGGTCCAACACCGTCAACACAACCATGGGGGACGATTCACCATTTTTGGCATAAAGAAGTAAAAAGATTAAGAAATAAAAAAAATAAAAAAAGTGTTTTTTAACTTGTATTTTAAATTTAGCTCCATATTCTTTTACTCAAATTCTGATCAACAACACTCGTTGGATATGAAATTTAATTTTTTCATCCAAGGAGTACCTATGTTGTGTATTTTTCATGGACCCTACTACATGAAAAATGTGAAATACATGAAAAAATGTGATTGCAATGAAGCTTTGTCATGTATTTCATATTTTTTATGTATTCGGGTTCATCGAAAGTATGGAACATGGGTACTCCTTGGAGGCAAAATTAAATTTCACATCTAATGAGTGGTTCCACTCGAAATTTGAGTAAAATCATAGCGAGATAAGTTGTTTTTTTTTCACTCCAAATCTTAATGGGGTAATATAATCTTCTTTTATTATTTCCACTATTATTTTTTAATATTCCTTAGGAGGCCATTTTAGACCTAAGAATTTCTCTAATGCATCAGCTTAACATTCTTTAAAAAACATCATTGAGCATACCATATTTAAGATTTTCCTATTCATTATTTCAGTTACACCATTCTATTGAGGATTGTAAGGGACAATTGTTTGATGTTTGATCCCATGCTGGAAAAGGTAGTTTTCAAATTCATTTGAAGTATATTATTTTCGATTATCAATATAATAGAGCCAATATGATATTGTGTATCATTTTCCAATCTGATCATTGGTCGAGTACTACTCTAACCATCGTATACAGTATGAAGATATTTTAATTGACTATGCCTTATACAAGTTTAAATGAGCATGTTAGTCCATTAAATATAGTGCATAAACACATAAACATAAATAAATGAACTTAACGTATCAAGAAGCATAAACACAACTAAAAGAGAGACAACCGATCGGTAACAGAATCCACCCCTTCATCTCTCTTGGGCTACATCTCTGGATATGCTTCAATTAGAATGCGGATCTTCTATATTCTTTCTTCAAATTAAGTTTTCTTACATCCAATATCTATGGCTGAGCATTAGCCAAGCACTATGGCTCTCAATGGCTAAGTATTCCCTCCTTTCTTCTCCCCCTCTCATGGCTCACATAAGGAATATATATAGTTTTCCCTCACCCACTCTCCAAAAAAGAGAATTAATTACAAGACCCAAAATTGTAGGGTCTAACTACATAGAAGGAAAAACAAAGTCCATGCTAGTAGGACCTCCAACTATCTCAGGCTCATAATTGGAAAAGTATCAAAACCACCTAAAGACTCTTCAACCATGCCCTTGATTCTCTCAATCTATAATTGAGAAAAATAGAGAATTGGCGTGAGGTGGTTTCTCACATAAAAACCAATTTCCATAATTACATTAATGAATAATATGTGAGACAAATTTCTCTCACAAATATTAATCATTTATAACAATAATGCATGGGTTTAATAAAATGGATAATTAACTGCATAAGAATAATTTCACCCACTTAAATACTTGTCACCAACTTCAAATCAATATGGCACATAGCTCTTTTTCATGTGCAAAGGTCCTTCCAAATCATTTTCAATAAATGCAAGAATTTTTTTTACAGTTTCAAAAGCTTCATATTTTTTCTTCAATATATACACCCAACACATTCTAGTGTAGTCATCAATACATGTCCTCATGTATTTATTACCATTTTCAGAAGGAACTGGCATAGGGCTGTTGGATCCTTAGTTAAACTGAGAGGGGAGGGAGGGTGGGTGAATCAGTTTAACACCTTCCTGAGCTTTTTAAAACTTTTCATCAAGCTTATTTACAACTTAATTTTATAATAAACTTTATATGTGAATAGTCTTAATATGTAGCAACATGTATTAAGATAATGTGACACCAAACTTATTATGAGAGCAGCGAGTATTAAGCAGATTGGATAGAACATATCAACACATAGGCAACACACACTGAGACAACAGATATAAGTGGAAACCCATAAAGGGAGAAAGCCACATCTTATTATTGTTGTGATGCAAAGGCAAGCTCCAACTCCCTCTCACCACTAATTTTTTGCAGGAACCAACCTACAGAGGCTCCAACCTTAGTCAGCTACAACTGACATCTATCAAGCTTCAACTTGATAGGGAAGCTCCAATTTCCTCATTCTATCAAAAAAAAACATTTGCTGATTTACCTTGGATATCAGCTCTGTTCTGTACCTTCTTTTGTGCTGTCCTTTAGTCTTTAAATTTGTCTTATAGCATCTCTTTCTGCTCCTCCTTCTTCTTATCTTCTCTGCCTCAATTCTTCATACTCTGCTTTCTCTAACCTCTCTATGCATATCACTGTGATATCCTTTATACAGTTTTCCTCATAAATGTTCGTATTCCACAGGGAATTCAAAGTGAATAGCCCTGACTCTTCGCCTTCTGCCTCCTTACTTGTTTATCCAGCTCATTCAAAAAACTACAACAATTTGTACAAATTTCAGTTTTACAGTGGAGTTTTGTTTCCTATAGAGACTTGCCAGTGCATCACAAACAATATAAACCAATTAAAACATTACATGTAGTTACAATGTGAATTCCAACTCAACCCATTCAGCCTTTTGGATCACTGCATGTTGTCTTTTCTGCAGCTATCTCTGTCTTTTTCCTCTCTGTATGCTTTTCTGTTCACTGCTGTTGCATTACTCCTGCATATGTTTAACTACGCTTTTTATATAACGCAAATCAACTCTCGGCGTAATAATAATAAAGAAAATTTTAACATATAAACTTCCCTTTCTATATAATGCAAATGCCTCTCGGTGATATAATCATAATAGAACATTTTAATATATAAAATGCCTTTTCAGTCTCACAAATCGATCTTTTCTTATGCTCTGATGCGATTACACCTCTTGCGATGGTTCTGATGCGATTGATCACAATCAAAACTTTCAATGGTACGTTCTGATGTTTTGCTTTACTCCAATGCGATGGTTCACTGTTCACTTTCACTTCACTGCACTGATGCGATTGGAATTCTCCAATGCGATTAGTAAAGGCCCCACCATGTAATCAAACAACTCATATCCGCCGTCCATCCTTCAGCAAATCCGACGGCTATCATCCAATCGCTCAATCGCAATCGAAACTTTCAATTTGTTCATCACTCTTTCACCTCCGATGCGATGGTTCACTGTGATGCACTTTAAGCCGGAACTCAAATACATGAGAATCACCATTTATAATGAATCAGGTCCACTTCTTAATCGCAATCGCAATCGCAACCTTTATTAACATGTTCCACTGCCATAATTTTCTCTGATGCAATTCGTGAGGGTCCCAAATTATAATATTTCGTTTGTTTTAAACCTGAATAATAGAACCTTTTGTTATTTTAATCTCGCGCACAAGAATATAATACATATTCTTTATATTGTAACCTTGGTCCCTTGTATATAAAGCGCTACATATATATATTTTTCCGCTTCAGCTTTTGCATTTCCTTCAGCTTGGGTTAAGATTCTCGGAATAAACATGTATTGAACTCTTCCATTTTACATGGGGTCCCGCACTACACATATAATATCCTCCGTAAACATTATATTAAGTCTTTGACTCAGACTTAAACCCAACACTAATATATATAGTTATATAACCTTTCGGGCTCCATAGTTTATTTAACACTTCTGCTCATAGCATAGACTTAGCCATGTAACATATTAACATCTGGCTATCAAAAAACCATCGCATTACATACAATTTCGTATCTTTCTATTGGGCCCACATCTCCCGTTCAGTGCATGTCAAGACTTTACTTCACGCCCAAATATTATGCTGGCCCGCTGCACTTTATTAAACCCCATATAACCATATAGCTCGTTACACATAAAAGTCTGGCCCACAACATATTTCAAAGCCTTTGGATCAATATCCAACGTCTTATAAAATCAATACCATTATATTATAATAACGTTCGACTTGGTTATGAAACCAAGTCTACATGTGGTACTTCACGGGTATGTAGCTTACCTTTAGACCATATATTAAACTCAAAACTCCATGTAACTATACTTGGGCCCACAACATCCCTTTGCATTCATAATACAATTTATATCAACCCCGAAGCGTATGAAAGACCTTTCAGACTTTATATCACGACTTTGAATTAAAATAACCTTTGGGCCCACAATGCTTTGTTACTTACCTTCCGCCTGTTTATTAACTTTTATAATACACACAATACACTGAACTTCGCATAATACTTGGCCCCGCAGCAATGAATGTAGGTCCCATAGCCTCGGTTCTCTTCCCCGCAACTTCTCTTTTGATCGGACGGTTAATCTACTCTTGTGCTCCAACTGAACTTTGGACCCCCATCCGACGGATGACGTGAAATATTGCATTTTTCTTTGAGACGAGGGTTAACTCACAAAAATTGCGTGATGTAAGTGGTATTCAAATACCACCCAAAGGCACGTGTCCATCAACGACATAGATCATGTTCAAAAAGCGAAATCCACTTACCACTCCCAAACGCACGCGATACTGCTGGTATTTTCACCTCTGGTTTTACTATTTATTCAAGGTTCCGCTCTTGACTCAGGGTTCCAGTTCTAATGATTCCGCTTCAAAGTTTATTTGTCCTCCATATTTCATTTACATGCACAGTTTGTGTATTAACCCTGCATTAAAACTAAAGTGTATATTTATCAATTTATTCCTTCTGCCTTTCGGTTCCGCTCGTTCTGCATGGTTCCACATCCTCTGTTTTCATTTCACAATGGATTTGTTAACGGCTCTGCCTCTATATTCTCTGTCTCTGTTTCACTGTACTCTCTGCAACCTTTATCTACTGCTGGACCGTTTCATTTCACGGCTCTGCCTCTGTATTCTCTTTCTCTACCTCTGTATCTCCTGTATTTGTTTCACTGTACTCTCTGCAACCTTACTCTGCTGCTCGACTCACTCTACAGTTTCTTTGAATTCTCTGCATATTTTGTAGCCTGGGCTGCTTCAAATGGCCCTACTATGCAACTGCTCGACCCTCTACATCCTCTTCAGATCTCTACTGCCTCTTTGCTGCTACTCTACCTCTTTTTCTCTCTTTTCCTTTCAACAGTCTTCTTTTGCTATATCTATGCATCTATGCTATCTCCTTTGCCATCTCTTTTGCCACCAATGACAACATTTCCAATAGTCTCCCCCTTTGGCATTGATGGAATATGCTTCCTCTGCTTGCCTTTTAGGACCCTTTCTTCTATTGCTTGCATTTCCTCCCCCTTTGACATCAATGGCAAAGGGTTTCCCATTTTCTAGTGTGCTTTTAAATCTCGTCCATGTTACTATGATCTTGAGGACCTGTTTCATGCCCTGCTTAGTTGCTCTGGCTCTTTGTGACTCTTTTTGTTGATTGATCTCCCCCTGGAACGGTGTCTTCTTTACTATTCTCCCCCTGGAATGATGCTTTTTCTTCATGTCAAAGTGTAGCATCTGCAGATACTACCCCTAGTTTGTCTCTCAGATATTCGAATGGTTCTCTAGTAAGAGGTTTTGTGAATATATCTGTTGTTTGTTCTTTTGTTGGCACATATTCCAACTTCACTACCTTCTGTGCTACTTGTTCTCTGAGGAAATGGTACTTGATTGGGATGTGTTTAGTTTTTGAATGAAGTACAGGATTTTTTGATATACTTATTGCACTTGTATTATCACATTTGTTAGAGATAGGTTCATCAATGCTTACCTTCATGTCTTGGAGGGTTTGTTTCATCCACATGACTTGTGTGCAACATGCTGCTGCTTCTATGTATTCTGCTTCTGCTGTAGATAGAGAGATAGATGTTTGTTTCTTGCTTAGCCATGCCACCAGACTTTTTCCTCCACTTGTGCTTTTCCTGTCATCCACACAACTGGCCCAATCTGCATTTGTATATGCTGTTAAAGTGAAGCTCTTGCCTTTTGGATACCATAGCCCATACTGTGCAGTTCCTTGTAGATATATGAATATTCTTTTGACTGCTAGAAGGTGATTTTGTTTTGGTGCTGCTTGATATCTAGCCACAAGTCCTACTTCCAACATAATGTCTGGTCTAGATGCTGTTAGGTATAGCAGATTTCCTATCATGGATCTGTAAAGTCTTTGATCTATATCAGCAGATCCATCATCAGCACATAGCTTGCATCCAATGATCATGGGAGTTGACACATGTTTGCAGTCTTCCATTTTGAACTTTTCAACATCTCTTTTAAGTATTTTTCTTGTGAGATGAATGTACCTGTGTTCTTTTGTTGAATTTGAAGTCCTAAGTAGAAGGTGAGCTCTCCAATCATAGACATCTCAAACTCTGATTTCATTTCTTCAGAAAATCCTTTTGCTAACTCGTCTTTGTTGCTTCCAAACATGATGTCATCAAGAGTTCATTTTCATGGGCTTTAATGTATAGATTGCTGTCCAATCCTCCTCTCTTAAAGCCTTGTTTTTGCAAGTACTTATCCAGCCTTGAATACTAAGCACGAGGAGCTTGTTTCAGCCCATATAGAGTCTTCTTTAGTCTGCACACATAGTCTTCTTTATCTGTTAATGAGAATCCTTCAGGTTGTTCCATGTAGACTTCTTCTTCTAGATCTCCATTCAGGAAGGTATATTTCACATCCATTTGATATACCTTGAAGTCATGGTAGCATGCAAAGGCCAGAAACATTCTGATAGCTTCCATTCTGGCTACAGGGGAAAATGTTTCATCGTAATCAAGACCTTCAATTTGTGAATATCCCTTGCATACAAGTCTGGCTTTATTCCTGATTACCTGTCCTTGTTCATTCATTTTATTCTTGAATACCCATTTTGAGCCTATGACATTTTTCTCGGTGGGTCTTGGAACTAATTCCCAGGTATTGTTCTTCTCAATTTGGTCCAATTCTTCATTCATATCATTCACCTAATACTTTTCCTTGCTGGCTTCTTCAAACTTCTTTGGCTCTATTTGTGATAACATAGCTAGTTATACCTCTTCTGTCTGTTCAGTTAGTTGTCTTATTGTCTGGACTCCTACACTCTTGTCCCCAATGATTTGATCTTCTGGATGGTTCTTTTGAGTGTATCTTGAGGGGGATTTCGAGTTTAGTTTAGAATATTCTGTTGTCTTGCTTATTTCATCATCATCTTGGTTCTCTTCTTCATGATCTTTTGGAGGATTGTTGCAGTCTATACTTCTTTTCTTGTTTGGTAGTTCTTCATCAAATCTTACATCAATGCTTTCTACAATTTTTCGAAGAGTCTTGTTGTAGCACCTATAACCTTTACTCTTGGATGCATATCCTAAAAATATTCCTTCATCTACTCTTGCATCAAACTTCTGCATATTTTCATCATTATTCTTTATGTAACACTTGCTTCCAAAGACTCTAAAGTGCTTGATTGATGCTGGTTTACCATGCCATAATTAATAAGGAGTCTTGTCATTGTTTGGTCTTAAATGAGCTTTGTTAAGAATATGCACAGTTGTGTGTACTGCTTCTGCCCAGAAGGTTTGGGGAATGTTACTTTCTTGCATCATGGCTCTGGCAATTTGTTGTACAGACCTGTTTTGTCTCTTTGCCACTCCATTCTGTTGAGGTGTCCCTGCAATAGTAAACTATTGTTTTATCCCATGTTCATTGCATAGGTTTGCAAAGTCATAGTCTGTGAATTCACCTTCTCTGTCTGATTTGATGCACTTTAGCTTGCATCCTGTTTGATTTTCTGCCAATGCCTTGAATATCTTGAATTTTTCAAGTGCTTCCAATTTATATTTGAGAAATGCAACCCATGTCATTCTTGAGAAATCATCTATTATCAACATGAAGTAGGATTCTCCACTTGGTTTTTTAGTTCTTGAAGGTCCACACAGGTCCATGTGTACAAGATGAAGTGGCCTACTTGTTGATAGCTCATCTTCGGTCTTAAAGGATATCCAGGTCTGTTTTCCCAATTGACAAGATTTGCATATGGTATTTGAAGGCCTTTTTATTGCTGGCATATCTCTGACTGCATTCTTCTTGCTCAGTCTGATGATATGGTCGAAGTTAAGATGTCCCAATCTCCTATGCCATAACCATGACTCCTCAAGTTTGCTAAGATGGCATGCTTCATTCTCTTCTTTCACTATGTAGACATTACTCTCTGTTCGAACACCTTTGATCAGAGTCTTTCCTGTGGTGCTTGATCTGACTTCACAGTCTTGTGCTCTAAAAAGAACTTCACAGCCTTTATCACACATTTGACTGACACTCAGCAAATTTGCTTTCAACCCATCCACAAATAGTACATATTGGGCCTTTCCTCTACCATTATCTAGACTGACTGAGCCTTTTCCTTTGATTTTCCCTGCTTTGTCATTGCCAAAAGTAACATTTCTAGATTTCTTTTCATCAAAGGTTATAAACTTGCTTCTATCTCCAGTCATATGCTTTGAGCAACCACTGTCCAAATACCATTGGCTTTTCAGGTCTTGAGCTGTTAGAGCCAGGTCACATTTATTCACCTTATTTTTCCATTGCATGCATCCTTTTGTTTGGTACCTTTTCTGAGATGATGACCCACATTCTATGAGAGGACATTTGGAAGGCATATGTCCAATTTTATTGCATACAAAACATTTAATCATATTTTTAGCAGAATTATGAGTATGAGTAAACTCTCCATGATTCATAAACCTCCTTGAGGTTGTCTTTGTCCATATTTTTTGCATTCTATGATTTTATGGCCAAATTCCTTACAGCAAAAAAAATATCCATAGAAACAATTTGCATACCTTATGAAAGGTTGTCTTCTCCATTTATTTGCTTGAGATAATCTCTTCACTGCTTGCATCATTTTCTGGTTTGAATTAATCCTCCTTGTATGACAGTATGTAGAAATATGTCCCAGCTTGTGGCAGGCATAACAGGTGGCATTTTTCATAGGAGGGAAGAATCTCCTTTGATGGCTTCCAAATTTGACATACTCAGGGGTATATGCGCCTTTTTTTTGTTGGTTGAGTATTTTTTTTCATTCTTTGTTATTAGAGGTTCCTTCTGGTTTCTATCTCCTTCATTGCATGTTTCTTCTTCTGTAGGAATTATCTGAGCTGCTTCATCACCCTTATTTTCTTTTACAAAAATAATATTTTTGTTTTCCTTTTCTTTGCCTTTACTTGATTCTCCTTCATAGCCTATCCCAGTTTTTATTAGAGGAGATCTTTGAGCATCTAGAGTTTCATTCAACTTACCAGAGCTTGTCATTTGAGAATAATTTATTGACACTTTCCTTTGGGCATTTTATAATTTATTCCTCAGGCATACTACTTCTTCTTCCAATTTCTCTTGTTCCTGAATTTTATCCTTAATTTGCTTAAGTAACATGTATTCTACCTTCTTGGCTTCTTCAATCTCAAATTTTAGCTGAATGAGAACTTCTGAATTTTTTTCTTCTCTTACATACTTGAGGAGAATGTCTTTCTATTTTCTGCACTTCAATTTGAGTCTGTCAATCTCCTCGAGGGCACTTCTTAGGTCCCCCTCAAGATCAAATTCACCTTCTTCTTCATCTTCTAGAAGGAGTCCTTCAAGTTCTTTTATGGCCATCAACATAAATTCAGAGGTTCCTTCTTCAATTGAGGGTTCATCTGAGTCTTCAGACGCACTGCTGTCTTGTTGAGCATAGAAATATTTTCTATTGAATTTCTTTCCTTTCTGCCAGTTCTTTGATATAGTTTTCTCTAATTCTTGAGCCTGATTCCTTGTTTTCTTATGAGGACACTTAGCAGCATAGTGTCCAACTCTTCCACAGTTAAAGCATTTAAATGGAAGTTTTCCTTTATATTTACTTGAGCCTCTATCCAGTTTCTTGACAAATTTGGCCTCTTCTTCATCAGAGCAAGAGCATATATCTTCCTTTTCTTCTTTCTTCTTATCTGTCTTAAAGGCTGCCTCCCTCACATCTGGCTTCCTCTGTGGCAGTCTCATCTCATATGCTGTTAGATTTCCAAGTAATTGGTTCATGGTCAAGGTTTCCCAATCAGCTGTTTCTTCTATGGCAGAAACCTTGGGGTTAAAGCTAGGTGGAAGAGATCTCATAATATTTTGAACAATTACAGCTTATTATGTGGTTTCCCCTAGAGATTTCATGTTATTTACTATTTCTACAACCCTTAAAAAGAAGCTGGCAATGTCTTCATCATCATTCATTTTTAAATTTTCAAATTGGGCTCTATAGACTTGAAGTTTGGTAGTATTCACCTTCTTGTCTCCCACATGGATGTTCTCTACAGTATCCCACATCTCTTTGGCAGCCTTGTTGTGCATTAATTTGATAAATTCTGCCTCATACAGTCCATTTAAGATTGCATTCATGGCCTTTGCATTAGCTACAAAATCTTGTTTAGCTTCTTTCTCTGAGTCAGTTGCCTTTGGGGCATATCCAAATTCCACAACAGCCCAAACTTCTATTCCTAGAGACATTATGTATGCTCTCATTCTGATTTTCTAGAAGGCATAATTAGCACCAGTGAAAAAAGGGGCTTTATTGGTTGAGCTTCCTTCTTGACTAGCCATCCTGGGGACCTAGGATCTCCTTTCAGTTGTTAAACTGGTACAAAAGGAAACGAATCTGATACCAATTGTTGAATCCTTAGTTAAACTGAGATGTGGGGGGGTGAATCAGTTTAACACCTTCATGAGATTTTTAAAACTTTTCATCAAGCTTATTTACAACTTAATTTTATAATCAAATTTATATGTGAACAGTCTTAATATGTAGCAGCAGGTATTAAGATAACGTGACACCAAACTTATTATGAGAGCAGCGAGTATTAAGAAGATTGGATAGAACATATCAACACATAGGAAACACACACAGAGACAACAGATATAAGTGGAAACCCATAAAGGGAGAAAACCACATCTTATTATTATTGTGATGCAAAGGCAAGCTCCAACTCCATCTCACCACTGATTTTCTGCAGGCACCAACCTACAGGAGGCTCCAACCTCAGTCAGCTACAACTAACATCTATCAAGCTTCAACTTGATAGGGAAGCTCCAACTTCCTCATTCTATCAAAAGAAAACATTTGCTGATTTATTTTGGATATCAGCTCTGTTTTGTACCTTCTTTTGTGCTATCCTTCAGTCTTTAAATCTGTCTCATAGCATTTCTTTCTGCTCCTCCTTCTTCTTATCTTCTCTACCTAAATTATTCATACTTTGCATTCTCTAACCTCTCTATGCATATCACTCTGAT
Source organism: Pinus albicaulis (assembly GCA_034641835.2). Taxonomy (NCBI): domain Eukaryota; kingdom Viridiplantae; phylum Streptophyta; class Pinopsida; order Pinales; family Pinaceae; genus Pinus; species Pinus albicaulis. Next base: position 995,870,758 of record CM076581.1, read on the forward strand.
ATCCTTTATATAGTTTGCCTCATAACTGTTTGTATTCCATAGGGAATTCAAAGTGAATAGCCCTGATTCTTCGCCTTTTGCCTCCTTACTTCTTTATCCAACTGTCTCTATCTTTTTCTTCTCTGTATGCTTTTCTGTTCACTACTGTTGAGTAACTCCTGCATATGTTTAACTGTGCTTTTTATGTAACGCAAATCAACTCTCGGCGTAATAATAATAAAGGCATTTTTAACATATAAACTGCCCTTTCTATATAACGCAAATGTGTCTCGGTGATATAATCATAATAGACCATTTTAATATATAAAATTCCTTTTCGGTCTCACAAATCGATCTTTTCTTATGCTTCGATGCGATTACACCTCTTGCGATGGTTCTGATGCAATTGATCGCAATCAAAACTTTCAATGGTATGTTCTGATGTTCTGCTTTACTCCGATGCAATGGTTCACTCTTCACTTGCACTTCACTGCGCCGATGCGATTGGAATTCTCTGATGCGATTAGAAAAGGCCCTGCCATGTAATCAAATGACTCATATCCACCATCCATCCTTCATCAAATCCAATGGCTATCATCCAATTGCTCAATCGCAATCGGAACTTTCAATTTGTTCGTCACTCTTTCACCTCCGATGCGATGGTTCACTGTGATGCACTTTAAGCTGGAACTCAAATACATGAGAATCACCGTTTATAATGAATAGGGTCTGCTTCTTAATCGCAATCGCAATCACAACCTTTATTAACATGTTCCGCTGCCATAATTTTCTCCGATGTGATTCGTGAGGGTCCCACCTTATAATACTTCGTTTGTTTTAAACCCGAACAATAGAACATTTTGTTCTTTTAATCTCGCGCACAAGAATATAATACATATGCTTTATATTGTAACCTTGGTCCCTTGTATATAAAGCGCTACATATATATATTTTTCCGCTTCAAATTTTACATATCCTTCAGCTTGGGTTAAGATTCTCGGAATAAACATGTATTGAACTCTTCCATTTTACATGGGGTCCCACACTACACATATATTATCCTCCATAAACATTATATTAAGTCTTTGAATCAGACTTAAACCCAGCACTAATATATATAGTTATATAACCTTTCGAGCTCCATAGTTTATTTAACGCTTCCGCTCATAGCATAGAATTAGCCATGTATCATATTAACATTTGGCTATCAAACAACCATCACATTACGTACAATTTCCTATCTTTCTCTTGGGCCCACATCTCTCGTTCAGGGCATGTCAAGACTTTACTTCACGCCCAAATATTATGCTAGCCCGCTGCACTTTATTAAACCCCAAATAACCATATGGCTCGTTACACATAAAATTTTGGCCCACAACATATTTCAAAGCCTTTGGATCAATATCCAACATCTTATAAAATCAATACCATTATATTATAATAACATTCGACTTGGTTATGAAACCAAGTCTACATGTGGTACTTCACGGGCATGTAGCTTACCTTTAGACCATATATTAAACTCAAAACTACATGTAACTATACTTGGGCGCACAATATCCCTTTGCATTCACAATATAGTTTATATCAACCCCGAAGCGTATGAAAGACCTTTCAGACTTTATATCACGACTTTGAATTAAAATAACCTTCGGGCCCACAATGCTTTGTTACTTACCTTCCGCCTGTTTATTAAATTTTATAATACACACAATACACTGAACTTCGCATAATACTTGGGCCCGCAACAATGAATGTATGTCCCACAGCCTCGGTTCTCTTCCCCGCAACTTCTCTTCTGATCGGAAGGTCAATCTACTCTCGTGCTCCAACTGAACTTTGGACCCCCATCCAACGGATGAAGCGCAATATCGCATTTTTCTTTGGGCCGAGGGTTAACAAAAAAAAATTGCACGATGTAAGTGGTATTCAAATACCACCCAAAGGTACATGTCCATTAGCAACATAGATCACGTTCAAAAAGCGAAATCCACTTACCACTCCCAAATGCACATGATACAGCTAGTATTTTCACCTCTAGTTTTACTATTTATTCAAGGTTCCACTCTTGACTCAGGGTTCCAGTTCTAATGATTCTGCTTCAAAGTTTATTTGTCCTCCATATTTCATTTACATGCACAGTTTGTGTATTAACCCTGCATTATAACTAAAGTGTATATTTATCAATTTATTCCTTCTGCCTTTCGGTTCCACTTGTTCTGCATGGTTCCACATCCTCTGTTTTCATTTCACAATGGATTTATTAACAGATCTGCCTCTATATTCTCTGTCTCTGTTTCACTGTACTCTCTGCAACCTTTCTCTGCTTCTCGACTGTTTCATTTCACGGCTCTGCCTCTTTATTCTTTGTCTCTTCCTCTGTATCTCCTGTCTCTGTTTCACTGTACTCTCTGCAACCTTACTCTGTTGCTCGACTCACTCTACAATTTCTCTGTATTATCTGCATATTCTGTAGCCTTGGCTGCTTCAAATGGCCCTGCTTTGCAGCTGCTTGACCCTCTACACCCTCTTCAGATCTTTGCTGCCTCTCTGCTGCTACTCTACCTCTTTTGCTCTCTTTGCCTTTCAACAGTCTTCTTTTTCTATCTCTCTGCATCTATGCTATCTCCTTTGCCATCTCTTTTTCCATCAATGAAAACATTTCCAACAAGGGCCACACAAGTAAAAATGAAGTTCAATATTTCTATGTGATTTAGAATGAGAATCATGAAAAAAATGTTTTTTTTTCTTTCCTAAAATACAAGCATCACATTTCTTAAGTTTCCTAGGAATTGTTGGCAAACGAGTAACACCATTTTTCTTCAAAACATGAAGTTTCCATAGTTCAAATTTCCCACTGTAGAATGCCATAACATACGGGATGGAATTGTATATTCATCATACTGAGAAGTGTATGAAATGTTCTGTGAACAAGTAGAGGTTCCTTGAAGCTTCAATAGTCTTTCTTCACCTATCCTATTCATGAAAATTGAATTTTTTGATGATTTTCTGACCTCAAATTTGCCATCAAATATGTGAATGGAGTGTCATTGCTAGCAGATGTGGACTAAATATAACAAGTTTCTACTCAAATCTAGGAGGTAGATAACATCATGTAGAAGATGTTGAAATATGTAATTAGGTTAGATATTCATAGTAACATATGTAATCATGATTTTATTTGATGTAGTAAGAAAAATAAATTTATTATTATTGTTCTTGATGCATGGTTTTCATGCTCAAAAACATTTATTTTTAGGTCTAGCTCCCATTGTGAGGTTCTACGACTTGTCACTGAGTATAAAAGTCATTAAGTCATTAGAATATATGAAATACCCATTTGTGAAAGTTACATAATGTAAAACAAATTTATTTGAGTCAAAATAGAGTCAAGGAATTCTCCAAGGCCAAGTAAAAATGCATGCAACAAGTCAGCCTTCAAACCATGTCAAGTCGGCCTAGAAGTTGGGAAAAGTCGGTATATTTTGAAGGGTCTAGAAGGATATATAAAAAATATTAGCTGACCACCTTTAGGAGGAGTTATCTCACACAATAAATTCGACCAAGAACACAAAATTCACTGAATAAAATAGAAGATAAAGCGAAGAGGAAGATACATCTTTCAAGACTGTTTTTTTTATGGGTAAAAACTCTCACACATGTGGGATGAAGCTAGGACATCCTCTACAGAATATATATCAAATTACAATGATCTAATGATGAAAAAATACTTGAATCTTGACCTCCTTATTCGACTAAAGCATGTCACAAATCATTTTTGAATTAAAAAAACTTCTATTTTCTTCAAAGGGTGAAAACATTTACCCTTTTCTAATGCTCAAATTCAATGTTGATTCCTCATATTTTACAATGTAATGAAAAATTTAATGCTTTAAAATATTATTTTCATTGATGTATTATGTGTGCTCCAGCTAACTATCTATCCTTTAATGATTTTCATGCCTTGGTGTTCCATGTGTATCATGAAGAATTCCATGTAAATTACAAAATGCGACATGATAAAGTGTCATACATTTGAAAATAACACACAATCACAAATGTCCTAAGACCCCCTTATTCAATTTCATGATGATCTCAAACAAGTAGCAATATAAAAATTTAATTTTATTATGATTCCTTTCCATGACCAAAATGGTGTGCCTAGTTACAATGAAAGGGCTACAATGATATCAATATCCCAATATTTACCTAAAATTTAACATGACTATTAAAATATTTTTTCTATAAAACATTTAAATGTTTAAAAAAAATTATCCAAAATTTCAAATTACTTCACTAGACTTATAAGAAACCAAATCCTTCATCAAATTGGTTGTAAGTTGGGGAAAATCAAGATCAAATTGAACAATTTCTACATTTATTTTCATATGCATGAAGTTGGGATTTGTATTCCCTCGGGTGGAGATTGCATTGCATATGGATATAGATAGGTATTTTATTTTCTTTCTACAACAACATATAACATCATGATATCCCCTTGAAATTATGAGAAATATACCATAAGCTACTTTATGCTTTGGAACTGAGCTTTGGCGAAAGTGAGTTAGTAATTTGAATAGCAACTCTCACATGTCACATCCAATACATCATGCAATATAAAATTGGATATTGTTTTCTACTCTTATAATCATTCATAGTAATATAATAAAATAACTCTATATAATTTTATAGAATCAACATTCACCCCTTTACAATGTGATGCCATTTTAGGTGTGTTGGCATTATTTTACCAATAATCTATAGGAAATTCTATATATAATGATATAAATAATATCATAATGTATGCATTTTTCCTCTTAAGAAAATGTGTTTTTCCATAAAATTTAATAAGAAGGCTACTGAATCTTTTCTCAACACCTCAATTATGCTACAACTATCATGTAATTCTTTGTCACTAAAAGACAATGTCCTTAAAATTTGTAAAAGGAGATGTGCATACCATGTTAAGAAATATCATGAAAAAATATCACATGCTAGAGAAATGCATTAATGGAGGTGGAGATATATGAGAAACACTTATGTTATTTGACCTTCAACAAATTCAATGACCTTTTTGGCTATGGGCTTAGTCATCATTCTAGGAGAAGAACTCTTTGGAGAAGTGGGCTTAACACTGGAAGCTATTTTCATAAATTTTCACATCCATATTGATTATTAAAATAACATGGATTCATATTGTTAAACCACATATACAGAGCCAAGGTTGAGTGTACTAGTGACATCAATCTCGGGCCAATGCATGTCAATAAATAACATGAGAAATATGATTTGATGTTTTTTCAAATGTAAATGATCAATAGAATTCATAGAACAACTCATTGATAGGGCTCTCATTCATAGGGTTGATAGTTGGATCTCATTCCATAAGATTCCAACATTGGACCAATGGCTCTCTCTCCCATGATTGATCGTGATCTAGGTAAGTTCCTCTCAGATTTAATTCTCTACATATCTCAATCCCTTCAAATGCAAAGGAAGCCATAAAAACCACTAATCTAAGGATAAAATTCTATGAAAAAATTGGCACCTCTCAGATCTCCTAGCCCTTCTCACAAATATTAAAACTTCTCACATTCAAATTCCCTCACTAATAGTATAGAGCCTTTTATCCTTTCATAAAAATGACTATAATGGAGATTGACTACATTTGGCTATTTAATACTAATGCATTTCAAGAATGCATGGGTCATAGGTGAAATTCATTTTTCATGGGCCATTGCAACTCAAATGGGGCTAGAAATAGTGCACAAATTCTCATTTCATGATCTCCCTATAGTGTATTCTCTATTTAGGTGTGAAAGACGGTCTTTATATAGATAATTACTGACAGTAGTAGTGGTGCATGGACTATAGATACAACAACCATATATGAAAATGGGCATGTTTTTCTATGATGAAAAGCTATAATGTTTTTCTATGATGTTTAATACAATATATGTAACAACCCTAGTGAAAATTCCATGTAATAAAAGTAAAAATAATAACCACAGTTGATGGGACATGTATTCCAAGCTGAATGGTGGGAAAAAATCCTAGCAGGTGTTCATTTCAATTATTATGGCTAAAATAGTTTAGCAATGACAATGGGTGTTGTGGATCATTTGCATAGCCTTTTAATTTTATATTAAAAATACAAAAAAATCTGAAATTGAAATAAAAAAAAATATGTTAAATATGTTAAAGTATTATAGTCTTTTACTTTGGCATAAAAAGGAAAATATTTTTCTGATGTATTAGAGTTTAATTGTTTTAAACTTTATACAAGTGGGTTTTATATCCGAAGATTAAAGGCCGATTAATTTAACTAGCGGAGAGTGCTAATATTAAAAAATAAACTAGATGACCAAACCCGCGAGCACTAACAACACGAGAGCTAACGGAAAGGGGTGCCCCCGTAGTTGATTGGGTTGACTGCGGAGGCGATGAAGATCAACGGTGGATATCGACTGCGGGGGCACAAGCCAGAGTTTTCAGTCGTACCCCGAGACCCCCCGCAGTGACGTCATATGCTAAATGGAGAACAACTGTTTTATGTGTCAAATCAGTCCAACAGTTAGGTGACACATTGCATAGACATTTAACACAAAACCGCGCCACCTATTTAGGGGTGATTTTCATTTTTTTTTCAAAATACTTTGCAGTTTATCGCGTTTTGACCTATTTCTTCCTCCCGTCACCTTTCAGTTTTAGTCACCTTGCAAGAGTATTCCTTCAACACCTTTTTTAATCATGGCTAAAAGGTATTCCTTGTCTGGTTCATCAAGTCAAATTCCTCTCATGGATAATGAGAGAGACATTCAAGATACTACGTCCTCAGTAATTCATCTTCCATTCTATCAACAAGTTGTATTGAGCAATGATAATTCCCCTATCTATTCTGCCATGAAAGCATCTGAGGTCCTTTCTGCATGCATCCCAAAGACACATTTATTCCCAGAGTTTATTTATTGGTTGGTTTCTGTATTGTATCTAGGAAAGTATTTCGCAATGAATGCCGAAGGGGAAATGTTCTGCAGGTGTCTACCCAATTAATCTGCCAAGCCTTGTGTTTTCCTGAAACCGAATCATCAGTTCAATTTTCAGAAAATTCACTGTTTACTTACTATGAAAGCCTTGCAGGAGAAGAATTCAATTATTTTATGTTCGATTTGAAGCCCAATATGAAGCAGTTTTAGCCAGAATGTGGAGAATTTTCTATGGGAGTTTTCAACGAAGACACTCGACCCGTATTAAGCAGTATTGCTAAAATCTTGGGCAAAGAAGATGACATTACAGTGGACAAGTCAGTCCTAGGAATGTTCGCCATGATGAAGCCAGGAATGGTCCTGTATATTCCATCATTTTGGCAAGAAGCAGTCAATTTGCAGTTGATGAGTCTTTCACTGACAGGTTCTTTTAAATTTCCTCCATTGATTGTCTACTTATTTTTATACCAAAATGTTGAAGAATTCATGCAGTTAGGTCTAAATATAATGGATGTAAACAAGCAATGACATTCAGTTGTATTCTGGACATATATAATCAGAAGGGAGAAAAATGAAGAGGGGCTATTTGATTTTTCTAGTCAATATATGCCCATTGCATATAAAATTTTGAATGGAGTTCATCCCCCTTGTTTTTTACCCAAAGCCCAGGAGTTTCTACATTTAGGAACTAGCTGTAAATTTGGGGACTGGTTTGTGTTTGAAGAATATTCAGAAATAAGGTTGTATGGAGCAACTGTTGAACCTTAGAGGCTCCCAACATTTGTACCAATGAATGTTTTCGCCTTAGAATTTATAAGACAGAGCTTGAATGTTGGTAATGTGCACTTTGTCCCTATGAAGAAGAGCCATATGTATAAATTTACTATGAATGTGGGACCTTTCATAGTTAATATGAGGTAGGCGTTTGAGGAAGTAACAAAATTGTTGGAGGAAACACATTTTCTACTAGGATAAAAATGGTCTTATGATCCCCATGGTATAATTTCACAGAGAAGAATTGAGAACGGATACTCAACTTTCATTCATGAAAGTAGACATGAGCAGGAAAAGGTGGCAAAAAAAGGAGAAATAAGTTCATTAAATACAAGCATTCAAACTCCTGTTATAACTAAGAAAAAAATAAAAGAGGTAAATAAGCTATTATTGAATTGGACGATGAGACACCAAGAGGTGAGAAAAGGACAAAATTTGTTGAGGATCATTCCTCTAATTCACCTGGCTTTTCCTTGAATTTGGGTGAAGAGAAGAATGCTCCCTCTTCCCCTGAAGGTCAAGAATCCTCTCATGAACAGGTACCCTTAATCAAACAGGTGTTTTCTCAAATTGAAGAGAGAAATCAGAGAATGAAGGCCAGTATGGAGGCCCAAGCAGAACATTAGGTTACTACCGATCAGACAAGGCTATTGATTGTAATGGATCTTGAAAAAGATCAATTTAGGATTGCTCTGTCACATCCTAGAGGAATGAAAATTGGGTCCTCAAACAGTTTTAATACTGTAAATGTGACTATGGATGTTAAAAACATTCCACTAATGGAAAAAATGAATTTGTATATGCAGACCGGGCAATTGATTGTTAATGATATCACAAAGAAAAATTCAATGGCAGTTAAAGCTGAAAACATGTTAGAGAAAGTTATAAAATGATTGAAGTTGGAGAAAGCCAATTCAAGGGCCTTAACAGTCCAAAATGAAGAATTGAAGAAGATTATTATTAAGATTGGTGTAGACCCTAGTGACAAGACTGCTGTGCATAAATTATTTCAAAGTGCTAAAGTAGAGATATCTACATTAAGGAAGAAATTGAGGTTACCTACTGGTGAACACTCAATGGCTGCAGATATTGTAGAGGTAGAGAAGGAAAAAGAGAAGTTGTTGTAGCAACTTATGCAGAAGGATGAAGAACTTTCCAAAGTGAAGCAGACTACAATTTCTTTACAAAATCACATTGATAATCATAACTGTACTTTTGTTTTTCCTACATGTGATGTAGATCCTCAAACACAAATTATTCAATTAAATAATAAGTTTCATATGGCTGAAAGAGATAGAAAGAAGGCTCAAACAGATTTGGAGACTGCTATAAAATTGATGAAGGTCATGGAAAGCGAAGCAGATAAGTACAAAATGGATTTCAGAAATGCTGAAGCTGAGATCAAGAATCTCAAAGAAAGAATGAAAGGTAATGTGTCATTAATACAAGCTAAGGATATCATTTGGAGTGATATCATCTCAGAAATGAAGTCCAATTGGTGCTTCCTGATGATTATTGCATAAGAAAAGAGCCTTATTATGGAATGTGAAGAACCGATTATGTCTGACAAGCAAAAAGGGATTAACAGAGCCATTTGGGCTAGAAGATTTATTGATTATATCAATTCCAAATCAGATCATGAATTAGAGGAGAGTGATAAATTGTATAGAATGTTGTATGCAGTGGAAATTAATAAAATTATTATCAGGAATGATCTTAGAAAGGCTGCAAAAAATAAACTAATAGAAATCAAAGAAGCAGTAAGTGAATTTGATAAATATTTTGATAAAATGACAAGGGTGGGCCCAACATCATGTTGGGCAGCTTTGGGGAATATTCTGCCATGGAGATCTTATGAGAATTTACTGGTGATGACAAAAAGCAAGATTGACAACAGGCATGAGAAGACTCAGGTACTAAAATGAGAGACAATGGTCAACTTCTTTCAAAGACATTTTCAACTCTTGTGGATGGTAAAAAATATTTTCTCTAAAAGGCCATCTTATGACCGAATTATTGCATTCATATTGGAGTATCACAATCTGACACATTCATCCAAGACGAAGGTAGAAATATGGAAAAAGTGCAGATCCTGGACTATTGAATTGCCAAAGGGATCAACAATAAAGAAAGACAAATCAGTTAATCAAGTAAAAGAAGCCACTTCATCAACAATTCCTATAGATTAGGATATTTACTTTATGTTATTTTCTGAAGTCAATGTAATTGTTAAAAACATTTTCAAGGCATGTAATAGACAACCTTCGAAGTCATGAAGTAGTTTTGATAGTTAGAATTGGTTACAAAAGTTCCAAACTACTTTTTACTGTATTTAATGTAATTTCCAAGAGGAAGGAATGTTCTGAGTTTTGGACCTCCAGGAAAAATATTTTTGTACTCAAAGATTCAAAGATTAATGAATGAGTAAGCAAGATTCTGGCAATTTTTTTACATTGAAATTTATTCCGGTTTTCATTATGTATTTCCTTCTATGAATAAAACAAGGTTATGAGCAGCAGGTCTCTTCTTACTTATATGTATGAGAGTTAAAAACCTTAATTGGCGCTCCTTTGTTTTAACTATTTCTTTCACATGTTTCTTCCAAAGTTTGGAATGGTATTTCCTGTATAAAGCGGCATATCAATTTGGACTTCTCCTTACATTTTCTTCTAGTCATTTCATTCAACATTAATAGATGGTATCATTGCAAAGCATTCATAATATTTGATATTTAAGGGTGTGATTATAGATACTTGAGGGTTAATAAAACAGAGACATAAAGAATTTGTGACATAATTATATAATGTCTTAAGCACTGATTCCTTATCACAGCTAATGGATTGTCTCTTAAGGTACAACAATGGGTATCACATTAAAGAGGAAACAAGTATTTTTGGCACATTTATTTATGAAAATAATGGAAATTAGGATAAAAGGAAGGTGAAAGGTCACAGGTTTCATGTGAGGAGGAAAATGAAGGGAAATAATGGAAAATGAAGAAAATAGAGGCCTCTTCTATAAAAATGATTATGAGGACTAGTTGGCAAGATTTTGCTCACATTTTTGGAGCTCTGTCTCTCTCTCCCTCTTGGACACTTAGATTTTTCTTGGATCACTTTGGCATTGGACCAAGAAAGGAAAGAAAGCAAGAAGAAGGAGGAATCAAGAAAGGAGGAGCATGAATCAAACATGTACAACAACATTCTTGGTAGGTATCGATTTGTATGTGTATTTTCCTTGCTAGATATAACATTCATGGTATTGCATGTGGTTCTTTTCTGTCTTGACATGGGTTTTTCCTGGTGTGACAATGTTTTAAGCTTAGCCTTGAAATTTCCAAATAGCCATGGTGTTGTGGAGTTATCATGTCTTGGTTTAGCTCGATTACCAGATGAATTCAAAGCTGAGTGAGGTGAATCTCCAAATATTATTTTTATTGTGACACAAAATTGATTTATGTGTTGCCTCGGTTTAGGGCCTAGTGATCTGGGTTTGGATTGTGGTAAAGCCTAAGAGATGTTTCCTTGGGTTAGGGCCCAGTGATTCAGGATTGATTACGGTGAAGCCTGAGAGGTGGTTGCCCTTGATTATGCATATGAATCCTTGTAGGTGAATGGTGCGATATATAGTAAATCCTAGAGGGTGGTGTCTTGGTTTAGGGCCTAGTGACCCCTGATTTAGACTGAGCGTTGCTATAAATCCTGAGAGACTAGGATATAGGAAAATTCCTCACGGTTTAGGTGACGAGAATATGGTGATATCCATGCTTGTGTTGGCCTAGTGATCGGGTGTAGATCATGGTAAATCCGGTTATGACAAGTTTATTGTGTTAACCTAGTGATCTGGAATGGATCATGGTAAAGCCTAATTTCTATTGATGAGGGTGAGGTGGCTTATACTCAAGATTCCCTGGTTGGTTCTTTCGGTCGAGTCCCACATTTATGTTTGGAATATGGCATGGGGATTATTGGCTGAAGAGAGCTTTGGCTTAGCCAATCTATGGTTGGGTGGAATGTGGAAGTCCCATCTCTGGTTGGTTTTTACATTCAATATTAAATAGCTCATTCCTTTGGTATTTGGTATGAAAATGTACTGTTTATTATGTGGATTCTATTATTGTTGTATCCATGGTATTTCTATTGTTATTATGCTGGTTATAAGAATGTATTTTATCAGTGATGATGTATGGTTCTATCAATGTTTTTAATTGTAAATGAATGCACAATGTATCTATGGTCAAATAAATTGTATTGTAGCTAATTATGTAAGGGAGAAATGCTTCTTAGTGATTCTCAGATAAGTATGAGACCCATATGCTTAATTTTTTTATTTATACCTATAGATTCAATGTTTGTGACATGTTTGACAAAATTCCTGTCATGGCTAGGAGGGGTTTGGATGAGTTCTTGTTGATGTGATTACTTCCGTATCATTTTTATAATTTTATTTATCATCCCCTAAGTTTTCATGAAGTTCTGGGTAGTGATCGATGCTCTGGACCTTAAAAGGTGGCTCAAATTCTAGAGTCATAGGCACAGAACTGACCAATTGGGGCCCTCGACGCATTCTTGTAGTGTTGTGCCTGCAGCTATAGGCTCCCAGCTGCTACCTTGCCTTGACATGCCTACGACTATGGTCTAAAATGGTCAAAAAGTCAGTCTCCCTCAGGGGTCAGCGGTCTGGAAGGTTGGGTTACCTCTTGGGGATGTTTTTGATGTTGTGTAAGGTGTGTTTGTCTTGCTTATGTCAGTTCCACTTCCTTAAAGTCATCTAGGAGGTTGAATCTCATATTAGTAGAATCTCGTCGCATTTTTACCTCGGTTGGTCGGTTACTTGGATAGATGTGGGGGGAGGGTGTTACAGAGTGGTATCAGAGCCAAGTTCAACCCTTGGACTAGATGGAAGGTGTGTTGGTCATGTTTGTTCGTTGGTGCATATGTGTTTCTCATACCTATGGTTTATGTTCTTGTTTAATCCATGTTGTGTTGGTCATGGTGGCACTAGTGTCACCATGGAAGTGTTGATGGTTTTGTTGTCAACATGTTGTCATGAGTGTATGACTAGTTATGTGTTGTTCACGCTTATGTATTTTCTGTGCATTCTTGCTTACATATTGTTACATATTTTACATGAATTTCTTGCTTATGCTAGGGTTACATATTTTTCATGCTTCAGTGTTGTTCGTGTATGCTTGCTTGTGTGATGTCATATGTTGAACATTCATTGATTGTTCATGATTGGTTATACATGTTAAGTGGGTGCATATGGTCAAGTTTGCAGTGGTTTCATTGAGGTTGTTGTGCATAAGGTAATTGTATGAAATTAGGTCATCATGATGATATTAGTATGCTATGATGCTAGTGTGTTGGCTAAGATAGAGCAGGAGATGCATACCATCAAAGTGAGGTTGCAGCATTGGACCTCGAGGCACGAGCAAGTCATCATACAAGTTTGTATGCTTGGAATGTAGGTATGTGATTTATGGTTGTTGTAAGCATTAGGGTTTCTTGTATGTTTTTGATGAATATGTTATATGTTAACTTGTATTTAGCTCGATGATTAGGGTATGTGTTGTTGATGAGCATGTTATATGTTAACTTGTAGCTAGCTCAATGATTATGTTATATGTTGTTGATGAACATGTTATATGATGAGTTATTGTTGTTAAATTTTAGCTAAATTTATGAGGGGTTATATCTTTAGTATCTTGATTTTATATGTATCGTGTTAATTTTGATTTTCCTAGGCATATAGTTAGTTTTATGACATTCAGGTATGAGTCGACTTAATTATGAGATTTTGTTGTAGTAATCTAGACTGAGTGTGCATGTGATTGTTATGCATGAGCACCAATTTTTTATGAGTTTATGATGCGAACATGTTAGCTAGATATTGTTATGGATATCATGACCTTATTTATGATTGGGTTGATATGTTGTGAAGTAATACCATGCTAATCTAGACTAATTGTGTTGAAAATATAGCCTCCCCTGAGATACATTGAGGTATGATTTTTCTTATGTCATACTTGGTGTTTTAATGTTTGATTATGTCATTTATTCGGTGTTAGAGTGTTTGGTGTCTATTATGTAATTTATCTGTTATCTAAATGTTTGATTACTCACATGATATGGGTATGTGTTTATAAGATTTCATAATCTTGTTTTAAGATGTTTGTACTAACACATATGTGTCGAGACATATGATATGTACTTGAGTGTAAGTAGGTGATAGTTTAGCATTATGGATTATGACTGATGACTGTGAGTTAATCGTTGATTATAACATGGTTTTAGAATTGGTAAATTTTGATTCCAAATTAATAGATATGTTGTCTTGATATTTGGAACATGTGACTGAAATGTGTTGTTCAATTACAAGGAAGCGTGATTGGCACAACAAGGTAATATAGATGGTATATTTTTATATTTATTTATGTTTTTATGGAAATATGATGCATGGAATTACATGGCATGAGACTGCTATGAATTCTTGGAGAAGGATCAGGTTGTGTTTCCCTTGGAAGCTTTGGGAGCCATTGGGATTGAGTCACGGTGTTTTTTTCCAGTCTTGTGATTTTGGTATTTTTTGGTTGTTGCGCCTGATTTATGGATTTTTTTATGTCTAGTGTATGGCCATATCATTTTTTTTGTGGTGTCATATTGCTTTTGGGTTTTTATGGTCTTTCTCTTGTTTGTTCTTGTTCTTTCCTTTTGTTTGTGATGCAGGGGCATTAGACACTAGCCAACAATGTAGGAGGTTTTGTCCACATGTTGTGGCTAGGAGGGTTTGAAAAAATTTGAATTGTAACAGCTAGGTGTCAATACCTCAGCTGACTGTTTCATTTAGATTAGTTAGATTTTTAGAAGTCGAATAGTTCAGTTCGATCCATCTGTCACATTTCAGTTAGTTGAATAATTGTAATTAGGCTTTTGGTTTTCTAAAACGGTCCTCGCAGAGGAACCAAAGAGTCACACTATAATGTATATAAATTGAATCCTCGGATGTATTGGGGAGAGGAGAGAGGAAGAGTAGAGGAGATTTCTGCAATAAAACTCTGTGTGTTGACGATTGCTTCCAGTTAAATGAATTTCAGTTATGTTGATTATCTAACTATCTTGAGTCGTTATTTGTGAGGAAATTCGTTTGATTGTGAGGTGATTGGACACTGTCTTGTATATAACTGTTGAATTGAGTCATTGTGTAGTTGTTGTATCTCTGTGTTCGTTGTTCCCTTGAATTGTTTGAATAATTGAAATCTCAACCGCGGACGAAGCATGGGTGTAAAGCGTGGTCGTTGAACTCTGGTTAACGATAACAGAATTCCCGTTTAATAAAGAAAACTACGTTTGTTCATTGATTAATTGGAATTTCCTAACCGGGGTCAGAACATTAGTTAACAAACGGAGAATATACGAAGGAAAACGCAAACCCGACGTAAACCTTGATTAGTCACTATTCAAAACCCACGAGTGGATTTACAAAGGCGGATTTCCCATATTGCACCGCTTTTGGTGAATAAGCGGTAATTCCTGGTTGGGGAGCGATTCCATAGAGATTTCGACGCGTGGCAAAGTGGACCCCCATAAAACCACCGTTTAAGCCACGCCATCGCACGTTATCGTTCGTACTAGGATGCCGAGCGATATTGCCATGTGCCGTTGATTTTGGAAAGAGCCATTGGACGGTGGTCGCTTGCTGTAGATGTGCGAACGATAAACGGGGTGCGTGAACAATAATCTAAGGTACGGCATGCCATCACACGTTATTTTCCGTGCAAGTTGGCCGAGCGAGATCTGTCGGATCATGAGGAGCGGGGCGATGTGATAACAACCGTTGGATGGTGTGTGGAATTAACTAGGTACGGTGCGTGAGTGTGATTGGACATTGATATATATGTGGGCCCAGAGCCAAAGGTTTATTATAAAATAATTGTTTAAAATAGAGCGTCGATATTAATACAAAGTTTCGAAAGTTTAAACATTGGTTATAAGGTATGGCGCACGTAGATAATTTGAATTCTCGTGATTGAATGTGTATAAGTGTGAAGGATTATAACCTTAGTCCTAAGGTTCAGAGATAAATATATATGCCGGGAAATATAAATGAATTGCCAAAGTTGTGAATAGATTTATTTGTCAATTTCTTTGAAATTGATAAATAAATTAAGAAGAGAAATAAGACCACGTGGAGCAAAGAATGGGGTTTGAGAAGGGAAAAGATAACAGAGCCACGAATACAGTTGACCATCTCTCCTTAGGGGTCCAATTTTAGTTTTGTTGCATCATTTGTGGTATCAAAGCCATTGTTTTTGAGCTATTTTGTAGAGAGCTGACATGGCAATCCGAATTGGTAGAGGTGCTGGCAGAAGGAGACCTGTTGCCAACGCAGAGGTGTTGGAGATTTTGTAGAGGTTCGAAGCCAGAGTGGATGCCATGGAGCGAAGACAGACCAGAGATCTTGAATACATCAGTGAACCTGAAACAGAAGAAGCTGAAGAGAATGTTGAAATTCCTCCTGACATGAGACTCCTTAGAACCGTTCTGGGGTCTGCAGTTAAGCCCAGAATTGAAGTGTCGAGTTATGCAGGGGGACTGAATCCATAGGAGCTGGTGGTCTGGATAAACGAAATGAAAAAGTGCTTCAATTATGAAGAAATAAGTGAAGATAAAAAGGTCAAGTTTGCAGTGACAAAGTTGAAAGGACATGCTGCACTTTGGTGGGATGGAGTGCAGGCAGAAAGGAGGAGAGTTGGCAAGCAACCTATCAAGAGCTGGACCAGAATGATGGCTAAATTAAAAGGTAAATTCTTGCCTAGTGATTATCAGCTGACATTGTATAAGCAAATGCAGAACCTGAGACAGAGGTTGCTGATAGTAAAAGAATACACAGAGGAATTCTACAGAGTAAGCATAAGGGCTGGGCAATTCCAAGACACACCAGAGAAGACTGCCAGATATGTGAATGGTCTCAAGTTGGAGATCCAAGATGAGATTGGTCTTCTGTCTCCTAAGACAGTGGAAGAGGCCTATCAGGTGGCCTTGAAAGCAGAGGAGAAACTCCTGAGGAAACAATCTGCCAAGAAGAGAGGTACTTTCCATGGAAAGGGAAGTCAGGGTGGTAGAGGAAAGCCTACTACGCCCAGGGATGGAGCTAACAGTGGCTCACCTCAGAATGCATCTATAAAGGAGGATGCAAGGGGAAAAAGGGGTTCTTACAGAGGGAAAGGAAGAGGAGGAAGAGACAGAGGCAGGGGTAGAGAGTTGAGGTGTTATAGGTGTCAGCAAGTGGCACATAAGCACTATGAGTGTCCAGAGAATGTGGGTGCTGGTCCAAGAAATGCTGTTGTTGCCCAGGCTGGAGAAGAGGCAAAAATTTAAGAAGAAATTCTTCCAGAGAGGGGAGAATCCTTGGTGGTAAATAAGGTCCTGTTGAAGCAAGCTAAAGAGGTCACTGAGCCTGCACAAAGGAAGACTTTGTTTAGGAGCATATGCAAAGTCCAAGGGAAACGCTGTTAGCTAGTCATTGATAGTGGCAGCACAGAAAATCTGGTTTCCATTGAGGTAATAGAAAAGTTGAAGTTGAAGACAAGGGAGCATCCAACTCCCTACAGGGTGTCCTGGCTGCATAAAGGGCACCAGCTGGTTGTAAAGGAGCAGTGTGAGATAGAGCTGCAAATGGGAAAATATAAAGATAAGGTCCTATGTGATGTAATGCCCATGGATGTGTGTCATATACTGCTAGGTAGACCTTGGCAGTTTGACAGAGCAGCAGTGCATGATGGCAAGAAGAACACTTACAAGTTCTTCAAGGATGGGGTACATCATACATTGATACCCATGGAAGAAGGAGAGCCATCCAGCAGAGTGATTGATCCAAAGACCTTGTTGTTGAGTGGGAAGGAATATCTACAGTAGATAGAAGAAGAAGAGGTAAGTTTTGCTTTAGTTTGCAAACCTAAAGTAGTTCTTACTTCTACAAAGATTTCTAATTTGCCAGTAGAAATCCAAGAGATGCTAGACAATTATTGTGACATTATTGTGGATGATTTACTTGATGAGCTGCCACCTGTGAGGAAGATCAGCGATCAGATAGATTTTATCCCTGTTTCAAATCTACCAAATAAGGTAGCCTACAGAATGACTCCCAAGGAAGATGAGGAAATCGGGAGACAAGTACGAGAATTGGTGGACAAAGGACTAATCAGGGAAAGTTTGAGTCCATGTGCAGTACCAGCAGTATTAAGCCCAAAGAAAGATGGAGGCTGGAGGATGTGTACTGATTCCAGAGCAATCAATAGGATCATAATCAGGTAAAAATTCCCTTTGCCCAGAATTGAGTATTTAATGGATTGTTTGAGTGGTGCTAGATATTTCTCAAAGATAGATTTAAAGAGTGGATACCATCAGATTAGAATAAGGGAGGGTGATGAGTGGAAAAATTCCTTTAAAACAAATGAAGGACTGTATGAATGGATGGTAATGCCTTTTGGGTTGTCAAATGCATCTAGCACTTTTATGAGACTTATGAATGAAGTATTGAAATAATTCATTGGTAAATTTGTGATAGTGTATCTGGATGATATATTACTTTTCAGTAGAACTAAAGAAGAAAATTTAAGGCATCTTAATCATGTCTTGAAAAAGCTGCACCAAGAGAAACTGCTGATAAATTTGAAGAAATTCTCATTCATGAAATAAGAGTTGGTGTATTTGGGTTTTGTTGTTTTTGCAGAAGGACTGAAGATGGAACCAGAAAAGGTTAAGGCAATTGTGGAGTGGCCTTCACCCATAAATGTTTTTGAGGTAAGAAGTTTCCATGGACTTGCTAGTTTTTACAGAAAGTTTATAAGGAATTTCAATAAGATCAATGCACCCATAATTGAGACAATAAAGAAGAGAAAACAACCATTTAAGTGGACTACTGAAGCAGAAAGGAACTTTAAAATTTTGAAGAAAAAGATAACTGAGAAGCCTGTTTTGATTCTGCCTGATTTTACTAAACCATTTCAAGTAAAATGTGATGCCAGTGGAGAGGCCATTGGAGCTGTGTTGAGTCAGGATGATAGGCCTGTAGCCTATTTCAGTGAAAAGCCTAATGACACCAGAAGAAAGTATTCCTCTTATGAGAAGGAATTCTATGCAATTGTTCAGGCACTGAAGAAGTGGAGACATTATTTGATGTCTAGGGAATTTGTATTGTATTCTGACAATCATGCTTTGTAGTATATTGTACAGTAGCCCAAGTTGAAACATAAGCATGCTAAATGGGTTGAGTATCTCCAAGGTTTTAATTTTTTTTTGAGACATATAAGTGGTCAAGCCAATAAAGTAGCTGATGCTTTGAGTAGGAGGCACATGCTTGTTCAAGAAACAAATTTTGAAGTTGTAGGGTTTGATTTTCTCAAAGAATTGTATAAAACAGATCCAGATTTTAAAGAAGCATTTGAGGCATGTAGTAACCCTGTTTTAACAGATAGAAGCCAGTGGCTGGATTATTTCTTGTAGGAGGACTTGTTATTCAGAAGAATCCAACTGTGTTTACCAAAATGTTCCATGAGAGAAAATTTGATCAAAGAGAAGCATAGTGGTGGACTTGCTGGACACTTTGGTACTGATAAGACTTATGAGC
This sequence comes from Pinus albicaulis, assembly GCA_034641835.2. NCBI lineage: Eukaryota > Viridiplantae > Streptophyta > Pinopsida > Pinales > Pinaceae > Pinus > Pinus albicaulis. Next base: position 995,890,128 of record CM076581.1, read on the forward strand.
AGCTGAGTCACTTTTATTATTGGCCCAATATGAGAACAGAAGTGGACAAGTTTGTGAAGAATTGTAAAATCTGTTAGTATGCTAAAGGAAGGAGCCAGAGTGCAGGATTGTACACTCCCTTGCCTATTCCAGACAGGCATTGGGACATGGTGAGTATGGATTTTGTTCTAGGATTGCCCAAGACTCAGAGAGGGAATGATGCAGTCTTTTTTGTAGTGGATAAATTCTCCAAAATGGAACATTTTATCCCATGCTATAAAAATAGTGATGCCACCCATGTTGCTAACTTGTTTTTCAAAGAAGTTGTTAGATTGCATGGGTTGCCCAAGAGTATTGTTTCAGACAGAGACACCAGGTTTGTGGGTCATTTTTGGAGGAAACTGTGGAAGAAAATTGGTACCAAACAGAGTTTCAGCTCAGCTCATCATCCCCAGACTGATGGACAAACTGAGGTAGTGAATAGGAGTTTGGGAAATTTGTTGAGAAGTCTTGCAGGAGAGCATCCCAAGCAATGGGATCATATCTTGCCCCAGGCAGAATATGCATATAATGACTCACCAAACAGAAGCACAGGGCAGAGTCCATTCCATATTATTTATGGAATGCACCCCAGAGGAATATCAGAGTTAAGAAATCTGGGAAAGGCAGAGCTAAGGAGCATAGATTGTGAGGAATTTGCTTCAGAGATCCAGACCATACATGAGCAAGTAAAACAACAATTACAAGGCAGCAACATCAAATACAAAAGCAGAGCAGACTTGAGCAGAAAATAAGTTCATTTTGAAGTAGGAGATCAGGTCTTGGCACACTTGAGAAAGGAGAGATTCCCAAAGAAGCAGTATAACAAACTGATGTTCAAAAATATTGGGCCATGCAAGATACTTAGAAAGTTTTCTGCAAATGCTTATGAGATTGAATTTCCACCTGATGTTGGAATATCTCCTATTTTTAATGTTGCAGATTTGTACAAGTATGAAGATGATGGTGCAGAAGAAAGAGCAGCAGACAGGGAAAATATTGAGTGGAAGGAACAACTACCTCCAGCACAACCATTGCAACCAGAGAAGATATTGGATAAAAGACCATTCAGAAGGACCAGAGGACAAGAGTACTTTCAGTACTTGATCAAATGGAAGGACAAGCCAGAGGAAGATGCCACTTGGATGACTGAAGGAATATTGCAGAAGATAGGCAGATTAGTGGACGAGCTCATGAATAGGAGTCCATGAAGAAAATTTCCCTCGGAAGTCTGATGCAGGGGCATTAGACACTAGCCAGCAATGTAGGAGGTTTTTTCCACATGTTGTGGCTAGGAGGGTTCGAAAAAATTTGAATTGTAACAGCTAGGTGTCAATACCTCAGCTGACTGTTTCATTTAGATCAGTTAGATTTGTAGAAGTCGAATAGTTCAGTTCGATCCATCTGTCACATTTCAGTTAGTTGAATAATTGTAATTAGGATTTTGGTTTTCTAAAATGGTCCTCACAGAGGAACCGAAGAGTCACATTATAATGTATATAAATTGAATCCTCGGATGTATTGGGGAGAGGAGAGAGGAAGAGTAGAGGAGATTTCTGCAATAAAACTCTGTGTGTTGACAATTGCTTCCAGTTAAATGAATTTCAGTTCTGTTGATTATCTAACTGTCTTGAGTCATTATTTGTGAGGAAATTCATTTGATTGTGAGGTGATTGGACAATGTCTTGTATATAACTGTTGAATTGAGTCATTGTGCAGTTGTTGTATCTCTGTGTTTGTTATTCCCTTGAATTGTTTGAATAATTGAAATCTCAACCGCAGACGAAGTGTGGGTGTAAAGCGTGGTCGTTGAACTATGGTTAACGATAACAGAATTCCCATTTAATAAATAAAATTACATTTTTTCGTTGATTAATTGGAATTTCCTAACCGGGGTCAGAACCTTAGTTAACAAACGGAGAATGTACGAAGGAGAACGCAAACTCGACGTAAACCTTGATTAGTCACTGTTCAAAACCCACGAGTGGATTTACAAAGGCGGATTGCCCATATCACACTGCTTTTGGTGAATAAGCAGTAATTCCTAGTTGGGGAGTGATTCCATAGAGTGTTCGACGCGTGGCAAAGTGGACCCCCGAAAAACCACCGTTTAAGCCGCGCCATCGCACGTTATCGTTCGTACCAGGACGTCGAGCGATATTTCCGTGTGCCGTTGATTTTGGAAAGAGCCATCGGACGGTGGTCGCTTGTTGTAGATGCGTGAACAATAAACGAGGTGCGCGAACGATAATCTAAGGTACGGCACGCCATCGCGCGTTATTTTCCGTGCAAGCTGGCTGGGCAATATCTGTCGGACCGTGAGGAGCGGGGCGATGTGATAACAACCGTTGGATGGTGTGTGGACTTAACCAGGTACGGTGCGTGAGTGTGATTGGCCATTGATATATATGTGGGCCCAGAGCCAAAGGTTTATTATACAGTCATTGTTTAAAACAGAGCGTCGATATTAATACAAAGTTTCGAAAGTTTAAACATTGGTTATAAGGTATGGCGCACGTAGATAATTTGAATTCCCATGATTGAATGTGTATAAGTGCGAAGGATTATAACCTTAGTCCTAAGGTTCAGAGATAAATATATATGCCAGGAAATATAAATGAATTGCCAAAGTCGTGAATAGATTTATTTTTCAATTTGTTTGAAATTGATAAATAAATTAAGAAGAGAAATAAGACCACGTGGAGAAAAGAACGGGGTTTGAGAAGGGAAAAGCTGACAGAGCCACGAATACAGTTGACCATCTCTCCTTAGGGGTCCAATTTCAGTTTTGTTGCATCAGTTTGAGAGCCTGGGAATTGGTTGGGAAAGAGGAAAGTTAGTAGATCTTAGGGAGAGTTTTGTGGTACCCAAAAGGTAATGTGAGACATGAATGAAGCTCAGTGCATGAGTAAGTGAAACTGAAGGTAAGAATATGACAACCAGTTGAATTGGCTGGGTCCATTTTGGTAAATGGGCAGTGGATGAGCGATTATGAGGAAGGTAACAAAAAAGGTAAAGTAAGTGGATTCGAGGCATCAAATTCCTTGGCTATATTGGGAAATGTTGTTCTCAATGTTGTGCATATTATGCACACATAAAGAGAGGTCTCTTAACCTAGAACTTATGATATCTAGCAATGTGTTGTGATAATGATTATGTTGATGTTTATATATGAATACATGCATGCATGTATGCATGTCGTTTCTAACAAGGTCATCATGGATCATGATTGATTTATGCTACGATTATATATATGTATGTATGTATGCATGTCAATGTATGAAAGGGTTTTCAAGGATCATTCTTGTGGAGGAATGATTGCTTATGGAGGTGAATGGAATGAAGAGGTTCTTGGTCTTATGAGGAATCAAGTGGGAAGAGTAACTCTGAAATATTTGTGTGGCTAGTATCATGTGGAAATGAATTGCTATGATATGCTTGTATTATGCCTATGTTTATGTTATGGAAAGGAAATGTTGAGAGGTATATCAGCGAAGTGAAAGTAGTGTGATTTGCGACATGCTAAGATAAGCATGGATTGTGGAAAGACACTACAAGCAAGGTTGCTTGTGGGGTCAGTGTATGGTTTATGGATGTACAATGATATTGTTGTGTATATGTTGTGCATGTTGTATATTCAGTGATTGTACCTATGGTGATATGTAAAGTTGCATATATAGTATTGTGTATATATGATGTTGTACTCATGTTGTATATATGGTGTTGTGTGTATATTGCATATGTAGTGCTAGGTATGGAAGGTGTTATGTACATATTAGATATGAGGTGTTGTGTACATATCATGTTTTATGCATGCTAGATATGCGGTGATGTATACATATCGTACTGTGTGCATGTTGGATATGTGGTGTCGTGTGCATATGGTGTTGTGCGCATGTTGAATATGCGGTGTTGTGTACGTATGATGCTATGTACATGTTGTATATGTAGTGCTATGTACATATGATGTCGTATGTGTGTTGTAAATATGGTGCTATATACATATGGTGTTGTGTGCATGATTGTACATGTGGTGATGCATGCATGTGGTGTTGTGTACATGTTGTACATATGATCATGTGTGTAGGTGGTGCTGTGTACATGTCATGCATGTTGTTTTTTGTACATGTGGTGTCGTATACATGTCGTGCATGTGGTGTTGTGTACATGTGGTCTCGTATACATGTCGTGCATGTGGTGTTGTGTACATGTGGTATTGTGTACACATTATACAAGTGGTGTGAGGTGAATTTGGCATTGTGTACACATTGTGCATGTGGTGTCATGTACCTATGATTTTGTGCACACGTTGTGTTGGTACTGTTGTGAACAAATGGTATTGTGTACATGTTGTGCATATACTATTGGCATACATTGGTATTGTGTGCATGTCGTCTATGTTGTGTTGCGGGCATGGAATACTATGTATGTGCATGGTGTAGTCGTGGTATCGTGACATGTGTATTTTTTGTGTTGTACTCTATACATGTATATGTAAATGCATTGTGTTGATTTGTACACCGGCTGTAGGTGTATGTGTTGTGTTGTACAATGGATGTAGGTATATGTATTGTGTAGTTGTACGCTGTATGTAGGTGTGTGTATTGTGTTGCATTGTACACCAACCATTAGTCCATGTATTTCATGGTGTGGTATGCAGTGTATGGTTGTATGTGTGTGATGCACATTATGTGTATGTGCACATGGTTGAGGAGAAGGCACTGGGTATTTTTTGGGTGTGGCAACCGATCCGACATGTGTATTGAAAGAACAAAGGCAGAAGTAAGGATTGATGAAGGATAAGTATCAATATCTTATTTCAATTCTATTATGCATATGATCTAGGATTCTGACTTATGATGGTTGCATGCGATTCGTGATTTTAATTTATGATGGTTGTGTTTTGAGCTAACCAGATGTGATATGTTTATACATGATGATTTTATACAACAACTAGTTTTACTTGTGTGACAGAAAGTAAACAGAAGTGCAAGTATACCTTATTGATGAGCTAATAATGAGGTATGATTTGAAGTTATTTAAATTTATTTTGAGTCTGATGGGAATTATGTGCTTGGTACAAGAATGCATGAACATGTCAGTTGGGTATTTGAATCCGACTACAAGAACTAGCAGTGTCAACAAAAGGAATTGGAATGTGCAGTGGTATGTTGGTGAAGCACTTCAAGATTAGGGCCATTATGGGACACTGGTACCCAATAGTGTCCATAGATTTCCATGAGCATGCTAGGATCGTTATGATGGTTTTGAGGCAAGTATATGCCTTGGTTTTTGTATCTTCCGATGCGAGGAATCCTTTCCAAGGGATGGATCACCTAGGATAGGGGATTTCGGGGAGCTTGGAAGGTGAATGAATGCATAAAAGGGGATTTCTGGATTACCCGATGGACTGTGTAGTAGAGAAAGGAAGGCCGGGGATGGATTTGTTTGGTCATTTCTATTATTAGATGGAATCATATGCACATTGGGAGTGTGCCCTGGAACAATGAGCTGGTAACTATTCACTGAGGGTATAGTGGTGCAAGATTGTAGCGCCGGACATTAGATGCAACTTTGGCTCTGACATTGGATTTTGGACTTCCTTGGAAGGAAGTGAATCCTGGTATTAATTAGAGGGTGGAGGTGTGAACCTTTGGATTCCCTTGTTGCTGATATGGGAATCATATCCTTTTTTTGTTATTTGAGAAAATATGTATATGTGTATACCATTGTAAATACCATAATGAGTTGTGTTATAAAGCTCCAGTACATGGTATGATTTTCATGATTTTTTTTTCTTTTTAGCAGGTTATTCATTGTGAATACTTCAATGATCTAAGTTATAAAGCTCCATGGGAATTATGTTTGCTTTTTATTAGTTTTGCTAAGGTATATGTGTGGTTGAACACCGAGGATGATGTTCCCCAAGGGGGAAGGTTCTGTAACAACCCTGGTGAAAATTCCATGTAATAAAAGTAAAAAAAATAACCAGACGGGACATGTATTCCAAGCAGAATGGTGGGAAAAACATCCTAGCGAGTGTTCATTTTGGTTATTATAGCTAAAGGAAATTGGAAAAGGCAATGACTAAGGAATTAAAGAGGAAAAAAGTACTTTTGGAACATTTATTTATGAAAATAATGGAAACTAGGAGAAAATGAAGGTGAAAGGGCACAAGTTGCATATGAGGAGGAAAATGAAGGAAAATAATGGAAAATGAAGAAAAAGAGGCCTCTTCTATAAAACGGATTCTGAGGATCAGTTGGAAAACTTTTGCTCACATTTTGGGAGCTCTCTCATTATTGTCCCTCTCTCTCTCTCACTCTTCTACACTTAGATTTTTCTTGGAGCACTTTGGGATTGGACCAAGAAAGGAAATAAAGAAAGTGCAAGGTGGAAGCAAGAAAGGAGGAGCAGGAATCAAGCGACAACAATAGGATTCTTGACAGGTATCAATTTGCATGTGTATTTCCTTGCTATATTTTACATGCCCGATATTGCATGTGGTTCTTTTATGTCTTGGCATGGGTTTTTCCATGTGTGACAATGTTTTCATGCTAGCCTCACCATTTATGGATAACCATGGTGTTGTGGAATTCTCATGTCTTGGTTTAGCTCGATTACTGGACGGATTCGAAGGTGAGTGGGGTGGACCTTCGAATATTATTATTATTATGAAACATAATTATTTTATGTGTTGCCTCGGTTTAGGGCCTAGTGATCTGGGTTTTGATTGCGGTAAATCCTGAGAGGTGTTGCCTCGGTTTAGGGCCTAGTGATCTGAGATTGGATTGCGCTAAATCATGAGAGGTGGTTGCCCTTGATTAGGCCTATTAATCATTTCCAGTGAATATACGGTAAAGCCTAGAGGGCGGTGTCTTGTTTTAGGACCTAGTAACCCCTGATACAGACTGTGGGTTGCGATAAAGCTCGAGAGACTAGGAGACAGAAAAATTCCTCATGATTTAGGCAGAGAGAATATAGTGATATCCATGCTTGTGTTGGCCTAGTGATTGGGTTTAGATTATGGTAAAGTTGGTTATGAAATGTTTTTTATGTTGGCCTAGTGATCCAAGATGGATCACGGTAAATCCCGATTTCTATTGATGAGGGTGGGGTGGTTTAGCCTCGGGATACCATGGTTAGTTATTTCGGTTGAGTCCCACATTAATGCTTGGAATATGGCATGGGGGTGATTTTCTGAAGAGAGATTTCGCTCAACCAATCTATGGTCGAGTGGAACATGGAAGTCCCATCTCTGGTTGGCTTTTACATTAAGTAATTAAGAGCTCATTCCTTTGGTATTTTGTATGAAAATGCATTGGTTATTATGTGGATTCTATTGTTGTTGTATCCATGGTATTTCTATTGTTATTATGCTGGGTATAAGCATGTATTTTATCAATGATGATGTATGGTTCTATCCATGATTTTACTCGTAAATTAATAAACAATGGGTAGATGTGGGAGGAGGGTGTTACAATAGCTCAATTTAAAATTTTGAAAGGTCTATGATTTCAACTTCCCTTTTCATATGATCAATATGAAAAAATAGAAAAACTAACAAGTGTGACAATAAGAAAAATAGAAGAAAATAGCTTGAGATTGATCACAATGAAGAATATTTGTAATACATTTTTTATCATTCAACACTATTACATTTTTGCTTTGCATTCAAATTTTTTATTTCATCAATTTCCACCTTTCAAGTTATTAACAATCTCCATCATCTCAACAAACTAGGGTAATTGAGAAAAATTAAACTGAAATTACCATATTAATCTTAGACATATTTAGAACATTTAAAATGATCAGAATAATTAGATTTTCAAAATATTTTGTGTGATCACACACAACTCAAACAAGCCTAGATTCATCTTAACTCTAGATCTATCAAGCGTCGAGAGGGGTCAAATATCTTGAGGTGCAAACCTTTCCTCAAGTTTTTCACTCAAGAAAAAGGTTTGCACCTTTACAGATTTGACCCCTCGGTGTTTGATAGATCCGTGGTTAGGATGGATATAGACTAGTTATTTTGTTTTAATGCATCATGATTATGTTTCTTGACCATAATTAACTTTATTTCTTTATGATTAATTTGTTCAATTTAGCAAAATTTAATCAATTAAATCATATTTTATCTCAATAAATATTAATGATAATTTCCATCTCCATTACATATATGTATATATATACATGCATAACCCCTAAGTTCCATGGTGAGTGCAATATCATAAACCCATCTTATCTTTGCATCTCAATTTTTTTTTTTTTTTTTTTTACATTTCACTTGTACTTAATACATTGGAAATTAAAATAATTGTAAGTGATTAAAATCCTCAATTTCATTCTTTAAAAAACTGTTTATAATGTTAATTGATAAGTGGACAGATCCAATTTTTATAGATCCATTGTTTTGGAGAAAAGTGATTTTTTTATATTTTAAATTGCTTATTTTTTTTTTAACGTTTTCAAGGTAGTTTTGTTGGCCCCTCAATTGGAATTTTGGTTAATATTTCTAGATATGACTTAAGGACTATCATTTTAGATATGACTTAAGGACTATCATATCCAGAGCAAGGATTTTTCTTGCAAGTAACAGTTAAAAACAATGATTATATGTGCCCAATTTCTTGAAATAAACAAGAAAATTAATTTTTAATATATCAATTATAAATAAGTAAAAATATAACCTTTTAAATTTAAATAAATAGAGGCTAATGTGTTTTATCTTTATTTAAATTAAATTTGTAACCTTAATTTAAAAAAAATTAAATAAATAAATATCACCATGTTTTAACTTTATGATAATTAAATTTTAACCTTAATTAATTTTTGGATGGAATATGCTAGGTACATATCAAAATTGAAATTAAAATATAGTCAATGCCTAAGATAGTAAAAGAACAATCAATATGAAATCAATACGCAAGTTCCCCTGATCGGGGTGCCACGCGGAGGTCGAAAGGAGAAGGCTAGAGGTAGCACGTGGCGTCATGTGTACACCATATGGGTGACTCCATATACTGCATGAAGGGATCATGTATGATCACACACTAGATCATAATACCCGCCGTAGGAGTAGCTGGAAACCACCGGGGAATGTCAAACATATTTTGGAAACAGTGCTGTCGGGAACGAGAGTTAAGGAATGAAACAGGTCGGAGAGGCAACAATGTTCCTGGACGATAGTCGGGAGAAAGAGCAGAGGCGAAGGCAGAAGGTTGGCATCGTCAACATGTCACCTGGTAAGTTCTTCATCTCATTACCATGATTGTAAATGTCAATTGGATGAGTGCTAGCACTATTCTCCCCAGAATTCATACAGTTAAAGACAATTCCTCTGTTCCTGACCCCTGTTCTAATTTGAAAGATGGAAATCGAATATTCAACGTTTTCATGCAACCCTTCCCTATGGTTATTCGGTTATTTTCAATTATTCAGATACTTTTCAGTTTTTTTTTGTTGCTTGTAAGGTCGATGGTTCTAGAATTTTACAGTTTGTTGTGTTTTTACAATGGTTGAAGAATGCAATGGTCATGCTGCTCGTCCTAGCCCCTGCGGTCATTCCTTGCTTTCGAACCCCCTGTAACGTCATTTTACCTTCTGTTCTTGTGTTGGGAAAGGGTTATCATTCTGTAAATAGGAAGGGTATTGGGTAGGTCTTCTATTCAGAGGGTCTCAGCCTCTCAAGCGTATGAGCTTGCCAGTATGCCCAAGCAGGACCGCGCTGGAAATAAAGGAGGCAGTGCCTATATTCCACTCTTTCAGGTTCATTTCTCTGTTCACCATCTAGTCTTTCTGCCAGCATGTAGGGTTTACTTGGAAAAACCTTGCCATCGCATTATTTAGGGGGGTAACGAACACATCCATTCGTGAAGATTGTTCTGTCATTTTATTTTGCAATCAAGTCTGCTTACTCTGCAATTGAGTCTTCGCGGGTTTCTGGAATTATGTCATATGGACCCCTGTCTTCTCCAGCCTACTCTTAGGAATACCATGTCATCCACCCTCAACAGGAAGAACAATGTTGTGGGCCCTACCTACAGTTACATCAAAACTGTTATTGACTTTCTTTTGCCTTACGCAGGCTTTACAAAAGTAAAAAAAGGTCCTTTCAAATATCTTTCTGAGAATCTGAGGAAATTTAGACTCTTGCTTGTACGAGAACATACAACAATGGAAAATGGACATTCTGCAAAACAACAAGGCAGGGAAAAAGCAAAACAGAGGTAGGTCAAACCCATTTCAGGCTCCAACAAGCGAGCAGGAAATCCAAAAAAGAGGTTATAGAGAAACTTTTTGAATTTTACACTACAGGAAACCCCCCTCAAGTCTGAAATCTCATTCAGGAATGGGAGAGAGAATGCAGCCACAAAGAAGAATAGATATAAATATAGGAAAACGAAATGGACTTCATTATTGATCCATGGAATACTAGAGGACGATTGTCCCTTTTCCTCCAGTCTATTCAGACTTACTGGACATTTAAATGTGTTCTAGAAAAGGTTGTCATGAGCCTTTAAGAAATGGGAGGAGACCCACAGGGTGTTTCAGTTCTGCAGGATATCAAAAAAGAACTTCAAGACATATGAATTTCTCAACATCATGCAACAGCTCAACTGGAAAGAATCGAGAGGCAACTACAAAGTATGCACCAAGTGGACATGCCTGGCTCCAGTGTCAAAGACCCTGCACCGATCGAGTCCTCAAATGATTGAATTACTGTTTCTCTTTTTTGAAGTTTTATGCTTTTGGCAGATTGCATTTACATTTACTGTTTGTTGTCAGACTTGGGTAGATACAATAGAATGGAGTCAATAGTTTATAGGAGATTAAAACAATATCAATATTGGATGGCATTTAACTCATTAAGATGGCCAACAGACCTGGTTTCCTTCGGGTAGGTTGAGGCTATCGAGTTTTGATATGTTATAACCTGCGTATATTTTGATAAATAGAAAAATGGAAAGACATGCTAAATTTACAAAAAAAGAAAGAAATCAATACCCAATTTAAGAGCATAATTTGGATTTGTATATAAAAACAAACTTATATAAAAACTTAAAATTGTTAACCATAACATAAATTAACTTCAAAACAATTCTTACTGAGAGGACAAAACTTCTGTAGTGAAAGTTTTTTTTTCCTCTTGGTACTTAATAGATTGGAAATTAGTAACTCATTAAAATCCTCAATTTCGTTTACTAAATATTTGTTTATAAAGTTAATTAATAAGTAGACAATTCCAATTTTTATAAATCCAAATTTAAAAAAAAGAAGTGATTTTTAAAAATTATATATATATATAAAATTTGGAAAGGAGTCTACTTGTTTACCTACATTCAAATTTTGGTTAATCTTTCCAAATATAACTTAATGACTATCATATCAAGAGACCAAATTCTCATGGCAACTAAGACTTAAAAGAAATGATTATATCTATCCATTTTCTTGAAATTCAAAAATAAATAAATAAAAATATAACTTTTTAAATTTAAATAAATAAATTTCACTCTATTTTAATTTTATTTAAATTAAATATTTAAGCTTTAATAAATTTTTTGATGGAATATCCTAAATACATACCAAACTTGAGAGTCCATGTCCAAGTTAACCACTGAATAGAAATGAACAAAAATTACGAGAAACATTCCAAGTGAAATTTCATCAAAATCTTATAAAATTGTAAATATAGACTTGATTGATATAGATGTCTTAATAGTACTATGGAGGATATACAACGTTGGTTTACCAGATTATATAGAAGGAATTTATGGCTTGAACGGCTTCCAGAACAGATAACGAGATTTTGGTTGAAGAGAGGATGATTTTTGACAAAATTCGATGTGAATTCAGTAAGGAAAATGCTGCATGAAAGAGTTTCATTTTGATCATGGAAATATCACCATGGTTATCATGAAATAGCACTCTTTACATGGTTATCATATCACCATTTAAATTACAGCATGGCATCCACTGCAAATTCAGAATGGATGGATTGCCAAAGGAAATCACAATTTTTACTGCACGTCACAAAGTGTGTTTATGAAAGCGGCCACTAATCCTTAAATATGCAGTGTCAATAAAAAAAACATTTAAATAATTTATTAAATTTTTTTTAGTTGGGATTATATTGGAAATAAAATTTGAATCAATTAGTATGGTTCATCTCGTCTTTAAGTTATTTGTATAAATATATTTTAAAAATTATTAATCATAATAGTTTTACAATCAAAATTTATGAAAAATTATAAAGATATGTAATGTTATATTATGTAAACATTTTGAACTCATTAAATTAAATAACAATAAAAGTAAAATTAAAATAAATAAATAAAATATAAGAAAAAAGTAATAATTATAATTATTAATTAAAACAATTTGAATGGTTCAAATTACATAAAATAAAATAAAAATAAAAATAATAAATTTAATAATTATAACAATTAATTTAAAATGATAATCTAGCAATTCCAAAAAGGATCAAATTTCTTGAGGTGCAAACTTCTTTTTGTGATTTTTTTAAAATCTTTTTAAAGTGAAAAGAGATTTGATTAAAAATAAATAAAATATAAAATGAAATTAATAATTATTTATAAAAAAAATTTAATAATACCATGATTTTCCCATGGTATTCTCAACCCATGGCTTCTCCCATGTTATTCTATAAACTAGGTTTTTATTGAAAATTTGAAATATGATTATCTTAAACATATTATAAAGTTAGGCTCTATGTTGTTTAACATTTTGATTTGGTCAAATTACATAAAAATAAAATAAAATAAATAATTTTTCTAACCAATGGTTTTACCATGGTATTCTTTAACCCATGGTTTTTCCCATAGTATTCAATAAACCCTTTTTTGACTAAAAAATTGAAACATGATTATTTTAAACATATTATAAAGTTAGATAAATATTTAGATATACCTTAAAATTTAGTCCAATATGGTAGAAAACATCTAAGCGCCCGAATTACTTAGTAATAATAATACTAATAATAATAATTTTGAGAATCTATGCTTTTGTAATGGTATTCTGGTATTATTCTCTATTGTAGCCTATTTAAATGGGTGCATAGTGTTATTTTAAAATTAAGATTTTCCAATTTTACCCAATTTAGAGTCTGTGATTAATATTAGTATCTTCATGTTTACCATGTTTATTTTCTTAACCAATTTTGATTGGTAGTCGAGCAAAAGAGAGATGACTAACCAATGATTTGATGGCTAAGCAGTGAGTTTCTTTGTCTAAATTCTTTAACCATTTTTCAATTTATAAGTTCTTTTATAGCGTTGTCGAAATTCTTTAACCATTTTTCAATTTATAAGTTCTTTCATAGCAATGTTGTAGTTGCAAGAAATTGTAAGGTTTTAATTATTGCAGTATATAACAAGGTATTTGAGTTTTTTTGTCTTCCTTTATAAGTTCTTTCTTAGTGATGTTGTAGGGAACTGTAAAGTTTTAAATATTGCAGTACATAACAAGGTATTTGGGTTTCTTTGTTGTTTTTATTTAACCATTTTTCAATTATAAATTCTTTCATAGTAATGTTGCAGAAAATTGTAATGTTTTAACTTTTTTAGTACATAATAAGGTATTTCAGCTAAATATGTGTTGTTTTTAATTTCTTTTGTAGTTATTGCTTACTCACATTTCCAACATGTTTAAAAAGAGGGTTACTCATCTAGACATAATAGAAGACTTAATGATGAATCACACTAGTAAGTTGTCAATTTACTCACAAAATAAAGTAATTGATTTATTTTAAATTTTAATTTATTTATCAATTAAGGGCTAATTAAATTTTGCATTCGAAAATAGCATTAAAAAATCAATAGACTAAATAGTAAGCAAACCTCATTATTAAGTAGAATATTTAAAAATTAACAAAGAATAAATCTCAACTAACCAAATGAGATTCATATTTCATATATCAAGTAAATAAAATATTTTTTATTGTTAAAATTGCATTTAAAAAAATAATTATCATAAAAAATAATTAAATAACTAAATCCATCTTAACTCCCGATCTACTAAAGTGATCAAAGCTCTTTTTACTCTAAAAGATACTTCTCATCAAAAGATTTGATCTCTCTGGCCATTAGTAGATCCAAATTAAGATGCATCTAGGTTGTTTATATAAAATCTATTTAATGTTGAGAAAGGCTTGCAATGTCTCCTTATTACCTAAGAACACTTTTTCTTTCTTAGATGGGAAAAAATAAAGCCAACCTTTAAAAATAATTTAAGATAAAATCACATATCATTAGAAGATCAATGTCATTAGAAGTAATTATCACTTTTCAAAAATATTATGCTAGTATCTATTGCACTTGAAAACTCAACAAAAATTTAGGGTTTAAATTTTAGCAGCAAAGTTTGTTACAAGAACATTTGTTAAAATTGAAACTTTAAGGTAATCTCTAATTCTAAATATTTTGAGTATTGTAAAAGTTAAACTATATATTTTTCTAGGATTTTTATTCATTGAATAGATTTAAGATTGAGATATAAGTATTAATGGTTGTTTCTTTCTCAGCTTAGTTGAAATTCTCCCTAGTGAAATGATGACCTATAATGCCTTGATAAATATTGTTGCATTGATAGCATGCTAACTCCAACCTAGTAGTTTTAGCCCTAGGTTAAGAAAGACTAATTTCACTCCTTGAAGCTGAAAAAAGATCTATATAGATCTATATAGACATTTTTAAGCTTCAAGGAAAGAAATTAACCATTCTTAACCCTAGGGCTAGGTGAGATTGGGGGTAGCTGGTCAACAATACAACAATATTTATCAAGGCAGTATAGGTCATAATGTCACTAGGAAAATTTCAACTAAGGTGAGAAGGATAACAACCATTACTAGTTTTGTCTCAATCCTAAATCTATTCAACAACTAAAAATCCTAGAAAAAAATACTTTCTAACTCTTACAATACTAAAAAAATTTAGAATTAGAGATTATATTAATTTTTTTCTCACTATTTAACAAATGTTTTGGTTCCAAACTTTTGTGTTGAAAAATTATTAAGTTTTCAAGTGTAATAGATACTAGCACAATATTTCAAAAACTGATAATTACTTCTAATGATGTAGATATTCTAATTATATTTGAGTTTATCTTAAATTATTTTAAAAAATTAAAATTATTCTTTTCAGATTAACAAATTTTCGTTACTATCTTGGCTATATGCTATCATGGTATGTCTAAGACTCCTCATAGAGTGGAGAGTATATTGTGAATAAATAAAGAAAAACCAGAAAGTTGGCTTAAGCCTCTTTACATAGTGGAAAGAGTTAAGCTTTGTAGGAAAGAGTTAAGCTTTTTTTTTCTCTGTGTGAGAGAGCAGAGCTAATGTCACCAAACAGTAAGAAAGCCGTAACACTGTTAGTTGTCTTCTAGGTAGTCGATTCGAGCATAAGACTCGAATTTGCTACTACAACACAAAAAATTGTGAAGGTTCAAGTCTCATCCACAGCCACTGCCATCATCGTGAGTTATTTCTACCATGCATCGACTCCACTATAATGAGTAATCTAAGAGGAGGAGCCCATGGAACACTATACCGTATTATTGATGCGAGAACATGAACTCTTAGACTAGCCAAATTTTGTCTAGATCTAAAAAGGGTCATGAAAATTTCCAAAATGAAATTTTTTTCCCTAAAATTATAAATTTTGTATAAATCAGAAATAGTTTTTTTTTTTTTTAATTAATGTAATTACATGTACCTTGATTTTAGATGAATCTGGGATAGTTGGGAAGTTTTGTTGTTTTTTTTTTATGAGCAAGTACTTTTCCCAAATTAGTTAATGTAGGTTGTTTTTATAAGAAGGTATTTTTTCCAAATTGGTCTATTTAAAAGAAAGAAATGTGATATAGTTTTAGAAATAATGGACAAATGTCCAAAATAATTTCCATTTTGTTAAGATATTTTTGTAGAGGTGTGATATAGTTTTAGAAATAATGGACAAATGTTCAAAATAATTTCCATTTTGTTAAGATATTTTTGTCTAGTAGTTAGGTATAAAAATATCTGTATAAATGGTAGAAAGTAGTTAGGTAATGACAGTGGATCTTGAGGAGTAGAATTGGAAGAGCAAGGCTAACAACTTGAGAGTAGACCTCGGGTAGTTTAACAGACAGAGATTGGCAGAAGGTTTTGGGAGCTTGGCTGGAGAGCCCACGTGTAAGCCCAATGTACTTGTCTGGATGTGACAGTTGGCTTAAGTGCAAACTAGTTGTTATGTTATTTATTTAAAAGAGACTAAACATTCATTTCTTTTGAGAAAATGATTACATGATGAACATTAATTAATTATAGTAAATGTATTTTGGATTAATCACATCTTTATGATGTGATTAATCCGAAAGACATTTATCTACATTATGGATCACAACAGTCTTATATCTAACATAAATTAATTATGTTTTGTTGGAAATAAAATTTAATTATGGAATTGTGGTTCCATAAAATTAAAAGAAGACTCATGATAAAAGAATTTCAAGAACTAAGAGTGGTTGAACAAAAAACATTTAAAAACAATTACCTTTCCTTCTCGGATAAAAAGTACATCCCAATGAGGAAAAGGGGTTCTGCGACTAAGGAGAGGAAGGAAGAGAGTGATGATTCTTGAGCTGGTGGTGACTAGTGGAAACACTCAGCGTTCCTGATTCCTGGAAAAGAAGAGTACTCGACTCAGGATCCCGAGGTCTCTTTCGGAATTTCTGTCAACCTACTCATCTCAGGTGTGGAGCATGGGGGGAGATGATGACGTAATCGCCTCTCTCATGGTAGGGAGAACATCATTAGTAGATTTAGAGACCAAATAAGTATACAGATTGTTGAGATAGTCAGAACAAATATGTTGTTTTGGACAAAATTATTTTAAATGTGAATTGTTCTTAAATTATGAAGTGCATAATTTTTCACATAGAAGTATTGTATATATAAATGATTATTATATTTATGAAATAATTGAGAAAATTACAATAGCACTATTATTATTATGCTGACTGTGTGGAAATGCATTTCTTGAAGTTCTTGATTGTTTAAGGAAGGGTAGCATTTATATCATTAGACATAGTAAAACAAAAAACAACTGCTATTGGAAAATAAATGTCAGAGAAACTGTTAGTTTAGGTCCATGGTCGAGACCCTGGACCCAAATTAGTTGTTAATCTCTTTATTCTTTGATATACTCGGTCATGATGAGTGTTTAGAAAATAACTCAGAGAACGGATGGTCTAGACACCCTTGAGAAAACAGATAAAACTACCAAAGAAACAAGAGGGTTGAAACCCCAATCTTGACCAAACTGTTCCATGAAATTTGTTAAAGAAAAGTCATATTGTAGAAATTTAGGACAAAGATCTGTCGATGTAAATGTCTACATAAGCAACCACCATATATATATATATATATTCTCCACTGCCAGTATTGCAGAAAGACCCTATTATGGGTAAGAAAAACAAATGAGTTTTTAAATTAGTAGAACATACTAATGAAAATGCTCAAGAACAGGAAAAACCAATATAATGCTTTGGCATAGCATTCAACAACAATTTCTAGAAAGAAGTAAAAACTGTATTTCAAGAATAGAATGAAACATATTAATATACAAAATTCTTGAAATGTACTAACCATTCATCATAAAATTGCACACAGTGCTTCAAATTTGTCTCGCTGAGATATTTTTACTCTTAGCTAGAGTCGAGGGTTCGACCAACAAGCAGAGGAACAAAAAAATATGTAGTAGAGACCATTGTATGTCTAATTAATAAACAAGGTTAAGCCTTAAAAAGTAAAGTAATTATAGCGAAATCGACTAGCATAACAAACTATCTTCGGGTTGAAACCCCTAGAAAAATAAATATGCTAGCAATGTGTACGACATTGGAGCCTTAAAACCTTATCACAGGAGAACCTAAATCATAAAGAATCGAGGAACTAAAAGATGCAGAGGTCTACCTTGGAAGTTAAAATCCCCATCGATAAACAATCAAGTACATGTGAATAAAAGCGATAGGGTCATCACAGTCGGAGAAGTCCGAAAACAAAAACGATAAGATCAGTTCATGGAATCTCACTAGGGAAGCAGATAAGCAAGTACCTTCTTCACCATGAAATCAAAGACACGCAAAGTTAGAAAAACATACCGTCTAAAATGAATACAAAGGGGAAAAAACAATGTGAAAGTCTATGAGTATTAAGACTATAATTATGTAATATTCATAAATTAGCTTGCAGCTAATAGGAATATTAATTTTTCTTTTGAAATCCAGATGCATGAATAATTGAGCAAGGAGGCTCATAATTTTCTCAAGTATGAATAAAAATCCCTCCTAGTGTGAAAAGGGATCATGAAATAACCAGTTCAAGCATCCACATGTGTGAAAAAGGTCTAAAATATGTGGAAAAGGTCAAGTTTGACCAATTCAACATGATTTATTCTCAAAGAAGTGGATCCTAAATAAAGCCAGCCCAATGTGAACATAGATCAATCCAGCTAGACAAAATGAAGGAACCTTGAGTGTGAAAAGGGACAGGGCATGAAGATTCAGTCAAGGTTGACTAAGTCAACAAAGTTGTCTAGATACATTGAACCATCTTGATGGACAACACAGTTTTGTGGAGGAGCCTTTGCATGGAAGCAACCTCATAGTGGGTGGGGCCCTTGGTGAGAGAGCTCATCAATTATATAATGAAGAATATGGAAAGCATATGGACATATTTGAGATTATAATTTTATGTGGTCTACTTAGACTTCCTGCATAATTGGCTGTTTAGCTAAGTTGCTGCACTGCTTAGTGCAAGGGTTTTCCCGGGTGGGGATTCCCTACTCTTTCTTGGATATCTTGTTTGAGAAATCTGAGAGGAGACTTATGATCTGAATTTTCCACTACCTGGTGTTGGGCCAAGCACTTACCTTTAGAAAAAAAACAGTCCCTTCATAAAACTACATTATTTCTTAAGGTGTGCAGTGGGAGGGGTGAAAGTCCCATTTTGAGGAGCTAGTTTCCCAAGAGAAGGATCAACCTTTCTTTGGAGAAGCTAAAGGAAGAATATACAACCATTTATTTGAATTTTCAGCCATATTTATGTAGAGATTCAGCCATACATCGTGATTCAGCCATATATCTGCAACAACTTTCTCTTATATATCTTTTCTGTCAAGAAACTCTTGCCGGGTCTTCTTGGATCTGTATAAAAGAGATTAGATTTATGTTTGTATGCCTCATTGAATATTATAATAATAAGATCTGATTTATTTCTCTATTTTCTAAGTTTTAACTCCATTAGACTACGCAGTCTCTTATGCAACAACTTCGGTATTTTGCAGTCATGGGGTTTTGTCAATTTTAAGCTATTTTGAGCATGGGAGACTTGTTTAACTAGGTTAAGGCATTTTTTTTTCTGAAAATATTTTGCATGCATGTCCTATGTTGTCTATTCTAAGGGAAAAAACCGTTATTTTTCACTGTTATAACTTAATATTTAGAAAATAATGTTTTTTGGGCCAAAAAAGATGCTTTTCCCCACTTGATGACATTGTAAAAAGGCATAGTTTGTTTTTGTGATTGTTCTATGGAAGCTATGTGTTTAAATACAATATATGAGTTGATCACTTTCTTCTCTCCAACTTTGGAATACCTTGAGGTATTCTTATTTTTGTAGAAAATCCTGGTTTTGGGATATTACAGTGGTATCAGAGCAACAATATTAGCTCATCCTGTGAGCTCAAGCATTATGGAGTCTTCTCATGGGGAGAAGGAGATTTGTAGAAGAAATATAAGCAAACCCTAGTCTGGAGAAAAGAGGTTCCCAAAGCTTCTCTTTTCAAATCTGCGGGGAAAAAGCAAGGGCATCAAAGAAATGAGGAGGGAAACACATGAAGATCCCTCAATAGAATTTATAAAAGAGGAAGGTTCTAAGTCCTCATCTTTTGGATATGAGCACTCAACCATATCATCAGATCTACCACATTCTATCAGAAATTTCTTCATGAAGAGGAAGAAAGGATATGTGCCAAAGAAAGATACTCTTGGTGATTATTTGCAGGAATATGAAGCTCAATCTGAGGAGTTCAAAGACCATTTGAATTTCCAAGGTTTTTCAAAATGAAGGAAGAAAGGAGCATAAGGAGCAAGAAGCAGGGTGAGGGTAGATTTTTTCTATCCACTTTTGATGGGTCACCTCTATGTCAAGCTAGGGCTTGGGTGAAGGAGCTAGACATCTTTTTGCAACAACATCAAGTTTCAGAATTTGAAGCCATTAAAGTAGCAGCGCTGCATTTTGAGGGTAAGGCCTATGCTTGGTGGTTGTTTGAATCATTTTCCTTAAAGAATGAAAATACATCTACTTATGCAAAGTTCATTAAAATATTAGTAGAGAGGTTTGATGATATTTCATGTGAAACATCTTCTATTGGAACTATCATACCATATCAAACAGAGCTTTTGCATGAGTTGGGAGGATCTATAACTTCAAATCCATTTCTGAAAACCAATGAAGAGGAGGTGAGCTTGTTTGATACTTTGCCAAGGGCAAGATCTTTTTTGGATGAAGAGCTTTCTTCTCAAAAGGAAGACATGGAGATTCATTCTTCAAAAGAGGGCCAAGATCTAAGGTCTGTTGTTGAAGGTAAGGCAACTTCAACTAGTGAATAGGAGAAAGGGGAGATAGGAGAGGATAACGCAGTCATGATAAAGGCACCTCAAGCACCTCATGAGGAAGAGGATGGAGCACTTTCTCCAAGAAAAGAAACTCTTGCACTCTTGCAAGGAGTTCCAAAAGGTCTCACACATAGAACTCTTGGCATAACACATGAGCAGCATGTACCTTCATTGCCAAGTGATGAGATCTTGAAGATAGGAGAAAGAAAAGAGAAGGAATGGCATCACAAGATGAAGAGCATGTACCCTTCTCTATTTCAAAGTTTGGAAGAACAAATAAGGCAAGAGGACTTATGCAATAAAGGTAGGGGAAAATCTATCCACCTACATTCACATCCTACTCTATGCCTTGATGCCTCTTTGCAAGGAGGCATTTCAGCAGGAAGACCTCCTGATTGGAGGGAAAATAAAGTGTTCTCTCAACTATATGCAACAAAAACCTATTTTTTTAAAGAGGGAACCTTGGAAGGAGCCACTACAGCGTTGAGAATCATTGATGGAAGGCTAGGAAAATTTCTGAAATTGACCTTGCTTTCTTCCATTCATCTATTTGCGTTGGAGGGAATAGATTCAAAAATTTGTGTTGATATGAGCATAGTATCAAAAGGCTACTCCATAGCCTTGGATCAGCAAAGGATACTCCAATATATAATGAGAATTTCTGAACATAAAAAAAAAAAAAAACAATTCATTTTTGTATGCAGGAGAAAAATTGTGGAAGTTTTTGAGAAAGAGAAACTTTCAAAGGGAGGGTGACTCTCCTAAACTTCAATATTGTCTTGAGAAAGATCAGCTGCAAGAGAGGCAACAAAAGAAAGTTGGGAATACTCCAACATGTGACTTTGACATCAAGTATGTCAAGGAGGAGAGCCATCATATGACAAATGCATCATTTCATACTTCTACAACGCTGTCAATGTTGGGAAGCCTAGACCCTTATTGGGAGTGACAAATCTTGATGGAATATTCTAAGGACCTATTCACATGTAAGGTTCTTGATGGGAAAGCAATGGATGGGAAGTATAAGGTAGTTGATGTGATAATTTATGTTCATGATCAGATCTACCTAACTAAAGATTCCAAACTCAAGAATAAACTACTTGATACAACTTATGAGGTCTTGCTTTCAAATCCCACTAGTTTCATTGGAACATATCATACTATCTTAGATGGATTCATGTGGGAAAATTTCAAAGAGCAGATGCACTCTCATATGAGTAAGTGCATGGATTATTTGTTGGCTGAGGAGGAACATATGTCTTGGAAAGAGTTATCATTATCACCTCCTTATTCATTGAGTGTGAGAGGGAGCTCATCCACGAGCTACCTTGCTGATTTTAAACAAGTGTATGACAAACATTGTATTGCTGAATCTCATCATGTATTTATTATATACTTGTATTTTATTAACACTCATGTGCAGGTCTTGGCTCCAAGAGGGGGCACTTTTTCTGATGGGCTTCATGAGCCACTTTGGGCCATGAACAATGGTGATGATAGCCATTCCGTGGGAGGTCTTGGAGAGATGATGTACTCTTCATGGTGTGATTCCTTAACAAAAACCATCATACAACTTCTCCAAGCATGCAAGAAGGATGGGGCAATAAACAAGTGTTGGGGAGAACGCTTTTCATATCATATCCTATGGCAGTTAGGAGGAAAACTGTGCTAGTTTCACATGAGGGACCATTGTCCTTCTCCCTTATTATATATGGCAGCTAGCATGATCTTACTTATGATCCCACATGTTGAAGATGTTCTTATCTTTGTTGGGGGCATGGTTGGAGGAGAGGCACACTTGTTGGATGTGTCTTTGGGGAAAGGGAGTCCCTACTTTTTCTGCACTACATGTTCCAAGGGGAGCATGAGAAACTATATGGCCACAATTTCATACCACTTGTTTCTTTATGATGTGGGCCATATGTTTGGTTGGAGCACTTGGGGCATACCTCTCATGAGCAATTGGGAGGAGTTTTCCTATGGATTGCCAAGCTGGAAGGTGATCCACTTCATTTGGATGATAGCATGGAGATGGGAGTCTTTCATGAATCATGAAAATCCCCATGATTGTAATCACTTCAATCTTGAGGAGGCCATGGATCACCGAGAAGGTTTCCATAAAAAAATTCCATTATTTAATGATGGGAGCCATTGGATTTACTCACCAAAGGCCAACTTGCACTTTAAGGAAGGACCATTGGAAGATAAAACTATTGCAGAAAATTTAGAGCAATGGTGGAGACTATTGGATGAGGAGGCCACAAGAGAAGGAGGGGAGATTTTGCAGCACCCTTGCAGTTGCTTAAGGACAAGAAACATTTGGGAGGGGGAGACTGTAATATTCCTAAATTGGATTGCAGCTAATAGGAATATTATTTTTTCTTTTGAAATCCAGATGCATGAATAATTGAGCAAGGAGGCTCATAATTTTCTCAAGTATGAATAAAACTCCCTCCTAGTGTGAAAAGGGATCATGAAATAACCAGTTCAAGCATCCACATGTGTGAACAAGGTCTAAAATATGTGGACAAGGTCAAGTTTGACCAAGTCAACATGATTTATTCTCAAAGAAGTGGATCCTAAATAAAGCCAACCCAATGTGAATAGAGATCAATCCAGCTAGACAAAATGAAGGCACCTTGAGTGTGTAAAGGGACAGGGCATGAAGATTCAGTCAAGGTTAACTAAGTCAACAAAGCTTTCTAGATACATTGAACCATCTTGATGGACAACGCGGGTTTTGTGGAGGAGCCTTTGCATGGAAGCAACCTCACAGTGGGTGGGGCCCTTGGTGAGAGAGCTCATCAATTATATAATGAAGGAGATGAAAATCATATGGAAATATTGGAGATTATAATTTTATGTGGTCTGCTTAGACTTCTTGCATGCTTGGATGTTTAGCTAAGTTGCTACACTGCTTAGTGCAAGGGTTCTCCTGGGTGGGGATTCCCTACTCTTTCTTGGAGATCTTGTTTGAGAAATCTGAGAGGAGACTTATGATCTGAATTTTCCACTACCTGGTGTTGGTCCAAGCACTTACCTTCAGCAAAAATGTATTCCCTTTAGAAAACTGCGTTATTTCTTAAGATGTGAAGTGGGAGGGGTGAAATTCCCATTTTGAGGAGCTAGTTTCCCAAGAGAAGGATCAACCTTTCTTTGGAGAAGCTAGAGGAAGCATCTACAGCCATTTACTTTCATGTTCAGCCATATTTATGTAGAGCTTCAGCCATATAGCGTGATTCAGCCACAAATCTACAACAACTTTCTCTTATATATCTTTTCTGTTAAGAAACCCTTGCTGGGTCTTCTTGGATCTGTATAAAAGAGATTAGATCTCTGTTTTTATGCCTCATTGAATATTATAATAAGAAGATCTGATTTATTTCTCTATTTTCTGAGTTTTAAATCCATTAGACTGTGTAGTCTCTTATGCAGCAACTCCGGTATTTTTACAGTCATGGGGTTTTGTCAATTTTAAGTTGTTTTGAGCATGGGAGACCCGTTTAACTAGGTTAAAGGCATTTTTTTCTGAAAATATTTTGCATTCATGTCATATATTGTCTATTATAAGGGACACAACCATTATTTTTCACTGTTATAACTCAATATTCAGAAAATAACGTTTTTGGGGCCAAAATGCTGCTTTTCCCCACTTGATGACATTGTAAAAAGTCATAGTTTGTTGTTGTGATTGTTATATGGAAGATATGTGTTGAAATACAATATATGAGTTGATCACTTTCTTCTATCCAACTTTGGAATACCTTAAGGTATTCTTATTGTTGTAGAAAATCTCGGTTTTGGCATATTACAAATTACCTGATATAAAACTCAGCAGAACAGTGAAAAACCTACACCAAAATAATTTGATCGAGGTGTTAAAAATGAGATAAAATACCTGTGACAAATGAAAGGATAGATAAGATTGATAACGGTGCCATTGAGGAGAAATTTACCTACCACGGAAGGGAGGAAGGACCAGATAATTGGATAATGCATAGTTGGGAAGAAAGCTCCAGGGAATCGGAAAACCCATTACACAAGCCACTGGTTTTTCAAACAACCTGCGCGCAAAACAAGCGGCTTAGCGTCAATACAATCTCCTTGTGAAAACAAAAAAAATAACGAAAAATATTAAAATAAATCCACCCACTGGTTAATACTACTGCGAAAAGGGCTAGACCCCAAATCTGATCAAGCAACAGATTTTACCTGTTCCGAAATACACCATGGAAAGAAACGCTGGAGCTGGAAGAATGGTAGAGGGATGAAGAAGCTCAGGACACTACAGAGTTGCATAGAAGCAATGCCAGCAGAGCTTCGAAAATGCAAATGAGAAGTTGGTTAGGGTTTCATGGTGGTCAATACCCTAAACGGGTACCAAAAAAGGCTCCACCATAGATCCCAAAGACCCCATATCCGACGGTGAGTGGAGGGGCAGATGTCAATCAAATAGTACAACCCATGTGATATGCCAGTACATCGCAACCCTTTAATTAATTCTTAAATCATCATGAATGAAAACTATAGAAGGTGAAAAACCAATAATAAGGTTATGATATATGCCAATCTCGAACTGTCCTTCGGGACTTTAATCATAGGAGTTAAGAATTCGGAGAAAAATATCTAATCACAGAGGTATCATAAATATAAATTATAGTAATATGGTTTTCGTATGAGTGTTGAACTATTAACCAACATCCAACAAGACGAACCACATGGACCTCCACATTATAATCAAATATACAATGAAAACCTTAAGTGATATAGTGCATTCACATATTCATTGCCAAGTTCATAATAATTACATAGAACGAATGGTTAACAATGGTAAAGGTAAAATTGTTTTTTATTTTACTATGACGTATGTTACAAGTGGTATCAGAGCAGCGTTCATATGCTGGGACCCAATGGGTCACCTAGCATGATAAACAATTATGTGTAAATGGTGCACAGAAAATAAATAATATAGTGGAAGACAAATGAGGAAGGGATTGACACAGAAAATTCCCTGGAACCCAGGGGAACCTACACCCCAATCCCATCTGGAAATGAATCCATAAATGTGGATTCAGTTGAGTGTAGATCAACACCATCAGACCATCAGACTGCTGGAAGAACAACATCACCAAACCAGTATACCGCTAAGCACTGTGCATAAGTTACAGGAAGAAATGGTCTGAGTTAGGAGTGACAATGAGCGCTTGATGCAAGAGGAAGGAAAGGATACTCAAAAGCCTCTCTGATAAACAGAATCAAGGAGTGCTACAACCCAGTCTTGATAGAGATACATAGGAATAAAATGAACGACAAGCAAAGGACCAAACCGATGCCAGAGTGGAAATAAGCCATTCACAACAAAGTAATAAGAATAGAAATTATAATGGGGCTGAGTCTGGTAATGTGTCAAAACAACAAGAAATTAAGAAACAAAAAGTGGATTTACAAGGTGAGTTCCGAGAGATTAAACCACCTACGTTTTATGGAGAAGCGGAAGAGGTAGTAGAAGCTTGGTTGATTAATATGAATAAATACTTTCAAGTTTATGAGTACAATAAAAATCTAAAAGCCAGGTTGGTCATCTATCAGTTGAGAGAAAAAGCCACCCTGTGGTGGGAGGAAGTCAAGAATGTCCGCAATATTGAAGACCATGATGTGACATGGGATGCATTTCAACAATACTTTAAGGACAAATATTTAACAGAACATTTCTATGATGAAAATTCCAGAGAATTCCATGATTTGAGGTTGGGTCAAATGACAATGGATGAATACATAATGAAGTTCACTTCATTATTAAGATACGTTCCTTATTTAAGGGATGAAAAGGATAAGGTTCAATGGTTCTTGAGTATTTTTCTAAACCATATGAAAGAACGAATTGAGTTTGTGAATCCAAGGACCATGGAAGAAGCAATTCAAAAAGAGATAATGTGTTACCAACAGTCCAAGGCAAAAGGAGAAATAGGCAAAAATTGGCAGCCAAGAAAAGGGCGGGAAAAAAGTTAAAATTTAAAAAATGATAGGAACAATAACTGTAAGAATTATGCAAGGAATTCAATGAGCAAACAGTTTGGAAGAAACCATCAAAGAACTCGGTGGCCTACAAAAGAAAAGCCTACAGAGGCTTCCAACAAGCCAGAACTTGGACCAAACTAGAAACCACCTCTACAGTGTTGGGAGTGTGGCGAGGCTTACTATTATAATAATTTCCCACAGTGGGGAAGAATGATATAATAGCTAATCTACAAGAAGCCTCTATAGTGAGAGATGTAGCTAGGAATATACCCCGAAATAATGCAGCTTTGGAGGATCGACAGGCGGATTATCAACCAACGATGATAGAACTAGAAGGTAAGTTACTTTCACAACCTATTTCTATTTTGGTTGACCCAGGTGCCAGTTTAAGTTATGTAAACCCAAGAATAGTAGAAATCTATAAATTACAAAGTCAGAAATTCAAAAATCCCTGGCTGGTACAGCTAGCCACTGAGGCAAAAATAAAATTTTGTGCCAAAATTCCAAACTGTACACTAGAAATTTGAAACCAATAGTTAAATGTGGATCTAAATGTACTGCCTTTGGGATTCTATGATGTATTACTCGGCATTGATTGGTTGGCAAGACACTGGAAACTGGTAGATTGTAAAAAGAAGATTATATATTACAGAATGCAAGATGGAACTCATCAAGAGATACAAGGAATTAAGAAACCCTTACAGTTGCATCCCATCACAACCTCTCAAATGAGTAAGTGTATTAGAAAGCGATGTCAAATATATGCCATTCAAGTGGGTTTTTCTAATTCTAAGGAAAAGACCCCTATGATGGAAAGCATACCAGTAGTACAAGATTTCATGGACGTATTTCTAGAATATGTACCACAATTACCTCCAAGAAGGGACATTGATTTCACTATTGAGTTGATGCCATGAGCATCGCCAATTTCAAGGGCACCATATCGAATGGGTGTATCGGAGCTAACTGAATTGAAAATGTAACTGAAATTTTTTTTGGACAAAGGTTACATTCGACCGAGTGTGTCTCCTTGGGGAGCATTGGTGTTGTTAGAGAAGAAAAAGGATGTAACCATGCGAATGTGCATGGACTATAGAAAACTCAATAAATTGACAGTAAAAAATAGTATCCGTTGCCACAGATAGATGAAATTTTTTTGGTATTACCATTTGGTTTAACTAATGCACTAGCAACATTTATGAGGCTGATGCATGACATATTTCACCCCTTTTTGGAAAGATTTGTTCTGATATTCATTGATGATATTTTAATTTATTCAAAAGGCATGGAAGAGCATAAGGAGCACTTAAGGATAGTGTTGGAGATGTTATGAAGACATTAGTTGTACGCCAAGTTCAGAAAATGTGTCGTTTTCAAAGGAGAGATCCAGTATCTAGGCCATGTCATTTCTGCTGAAGGAATAATGGTCGATCCATAGAAAATTAAAACTATTATGGAATGGCGAGTACCCCAAAATGTGGCAGATATCCATTCCTTTATGGGGTTGGTTGGATACTATCGACAGTTCATTGAAGGATTCTCGAAGATTTCCTTTCCAATTACATCTTTATAGATAAAGGGATAAATATTTAAATGGACCACTGAGTGTCAGAATAGTTTCAAGAAGTTGAAACATTTGCTGACCTATGTTGAGGGTAGCCGACACCAACAAAGAATTTTAGGTCTGTATCGATGCCTATAAGGAAGGATTTGGGGTATTTTATCGCAATAAGGAAGAGTGGTTGCCTATGAATTGAGAAAACTAAAGGATCATGAAAAATTATATTCAACCTATTATTTAGAGCTGACAGCAGTAGTGCATGCACTACTCGCTAGGAAAAATATTTATGTTAAAAATCAATCGTAGCAGCCTAGCCAGCTACTTTAAGCAAGCAAATTTAAATGCTCGATAGGCAAGTTGGAATGCCTTCCTAAGCGAGTTTTATTTTGATAGACATCATGTAAAAGGCAAAGATAATCATGTAGTGGATTCCTTAAGCAGAAAACTGCATTGTGTTTATGAACTATGCTATAATCAAATCGAATGTAAATTTTTAGATCAAATAAAAGAGGAAGCCGAGAAGGATCCTGAATACCTATTTTTATGGCAACAAGTGGAGGAATCCAGAAGACAAGAGAAACCTTTCTGACTATGGAATTAACAAGAATCAACTGTTAACCTTCAAAGAAAAGTTATATATCCCAAATCGAATGAGTTTAAAAGAGCTGATCATGGATGAGTATCACCACAATAATTACTCAGGACACCCAGGATACCAAAAAATGTTGACAACAATTAGAAAAGTAGATTTCTGGCATGGTATGCGAAGAAATATTTTGGAGTACTTAAACAAATGTTTGGAGTGTCAACTGTAAAGGTGGAGCATCAACACCCAACCAGATTGTTGCATCCTATACCAGTGCCGGAATGGAAGTCAAAAGTTATATTACTATATTTTGTTACTGGTTTACCAAGATCAAGGGAACAACGACTCCATTATAGTGGTAGTTGATAGATTGAGTAAAGATACACATTTCATACCCGTGCAGTCTACTTAAAAAACCGTGCAAATAATAGATATCTTCATGAGAGATATTTTTACACTGCATGGAATTCCAAAGACTGTTATATCAGATAGAGATGTGAAGTTTACTTCAAAATTCTAGAAGGTCCTATTTACTGGTTTGGGAACCCAAATAAATTTCAGCACCGCTTATCATCCCCAAACGGATGGAAAAACTGAGCCAGTGAACCAAATCTTGGAAGATATGTTGCACATGTACGTGATGCAATAGCCAACGAAATGGGAAGAGTATCTACATTTGGTAGAATTTGCATATAATAATGGTTACCAGGATTCTCTTAATATGAGCCCCTTTGAAGCTTTGTATCAGCGACAATGTTGTACTCCCATAAACTGGAGTAGTCCCGAAAACAAGTTGATGCTTGGACTGGAAACGTTGGCTGAAATGGAATCAGAAGTGAGAAAGATCAGACAAAATCTAAAATTAGTGCAAGATCGGAAAAAAAAATATATGCAGATAAAAAGAGAAATTACAAATAATTTGAAGTGGTTGATCATGTGTATGTAACGATTAAACCTAAGAAAAGCACACTAAGGTGGACCTCCTATGCCAAGTTGGTTCCCAAGTTCTATGGACCTTTCCAGATATTGGAAAGAGTGTGACCTGTGGCTTATCGGGTGGCTTTACCCAACCATATCCAGGAGCACAATGCCTTTCATGTGTCTTTACTTAAACGATACGTGCATGCCCCAAAGCATGCAATCCACTAGCAAAGAATTAAGGTAGGGTAAGATTAAGAATCCTATCTTAAAATAATAAGTTTTATGAGATTTTAATTTAAGTTACTATTGAATGCAGGTCAAATTGGACGGCGAATTTCTGGTTGAACCTCAACGTATACTCAATCAGAGAGAAATCATGCTCTGGAGGCGAGCCATCACCCAGTTTAAAGTGTAGTGGAAACATTTCAACTCGGATGCAGCTACCTGGGAAGATGAAGGATTTGTTCATGAGGCTTACCCAAAATTGTTTGCCGAGCTGGAATGAAACACCTAGGAAGGTGTTTACTTCTAGAGGGGGAAGTTGTGACAACTAGATTAAGTGCAAACTAGTTGTTATGTTATTTATTTTAAAAATACTAAACATTCATTTCTTTTGAGAAAAGGATTACATGATAAACATAAATTAATTATTCTTTGTTGGAAATAAAATTTAATTATGGAATTGTGGTTCCATAAAATTAAAAGAAGACTGATGATAAAAACATTCCAAGCACTGAGAGTGGTTGAAGAGAAAACAGTTAAAAACAATTACCTTTCCTCTGGGGATAAAAAGTACATCTCAGTGAGGAAAAGGGGTTCTATGACTGAGGAGAGGAAGGAACAGAGTGATGATTCCTGAGCTCGTGGTGACTAGTGGAAACACTCAGCGTTCCTGAATCTTGGAAAAGAAGAGTACTCAACTTGGGGTCCTGAGGTCTCTTCCAAATTTTTTGTCAACCAACTCATCTCAGGTGTGGAGCATGGGGGGAGATGAGGATGTAATCACCTCTCTCATGGAAGGGAGGACATCATCAACAGATTTAGAGACCAGATAAGTATACAGACTGTTGAGATAGTCAAAACTAGATATGTTGTTTTGGACATAGTTCTTTTAAATGGGAATTGTTCTTAAATTATGAAGTGCAAAATTTTACACATAGAAGTATTGTAGATATAAATGATTATTATATTTCTGAAGTAATTGAGAAAGTTACAATAGAACTGTTATTATTATGTTGACTGTATGGAAATGCATTTCTTGAATTTCTTTATTTTTTAAGGAAGGGTAAAATTTATATCATTAGACACAGTAAAACAGAAAACAACTTCTATTGGAAAATAAATGCCATAGAAACTGTTATTTTAGGTCCATGGTCGAGACCCTGGACCCAAACTAGTCGTTAATCTCTTTATTCTTTGATATACTCAGACAGGATGAGTGTTTAGAAAACAAATCAGAGAACGGATGGTCCGGACACCCTTGAGCAAACAAATAAAACTACCAAGGAAACAAGAGGGTTGAAACCCCAATATTGACCAAACTGTTCCATGTGAAATTTTAAAGAAAACTGATATTGTAGAAAGTTAGGACAAAGACTTCAGCCAGGAATGCATAAACATTCTACTGATCACATATATATATATATATATATAATATATATATATATATATATATATAGATATATATATATATATATATATACGTATATATATATACGTATATATATATATATATATATATATATATATATATATATATATATATATATATATATATATATATATATATATATATATATATATATATATATATATATATATATATATATATATATATATCGAATAAGCGCATTGCAAAAGACCTTGGCTACGGTAAGACAAGCAAATGAGTTTTTAAATTTTTAGAACAGACTAATGAAATTGCTCAAGAACATGAAAATCCAATTTAACACTATGGCATAGCATTTTGAAAGCATTGAACAAAAATTTCTATAAAGATGTAAAAATTGTATTTCAAGAAGATACTGAAACATATTAATATACAAAAGTCCTGAAATGTATTAACCATTCATTGCAAAATTGCACACAGTGCTTAAACTCTGTCTCTCTGAGATATTTTTACTCTTCGATGGGTCAAGGGTTCGACCAGTAAGGAGAGGAACAAAAAAATATATGGTAGAGACCATTGCATGTCTAAGTAATCAACAAGGCTAAGCCTTAAAAATTAAAGTAATTATAGCGAAATCGACTAGCATAACAAACTGTATTCGGGCTGAAAATCCTAGAAAAATAAATAGGCTAGCAATGTATACGACGTTGGAGCCTTAAAACCTTATCACAGGAGAACCTAAATCACAAAGAACCGAGGAACTAAAAGAGGTAGAGGTCTGCCCTGGAAGTTAAAAATCCCATCGATAAACAGTCAAGTACCTGTGAATAAAATCGACAGGGTCGTCATAGCCAAAGAATTCTGAAAACAAAAATGATAAGATTAGTTCATCGAATCTTGCGAGGGAAGCAGAGAAGAAATTACCTGCTTCACCATGAAATCAAAGACGCCCAAATTTAGAAAAACATACTGTCTAAAATGAATACAAAGGGGAAAAAATGATGTGAAAGGCTATGAGTATTAAGACTAAAATTACCTCATATAAAACTCAGCAGAACAGTGAAAACCCTTCACCAAAATAATTCGCTCGAGGTGTTAAAAATGAGCTAAAAGAACTGTGACAAATGCAAGGATAGATAAGTCGGACAATAGCACCATTGAGGAGAAATTTACCTTCCACTGAAGGAGGAAGGACCAGAGAACTGGAGGATGCATAGTCAGGAAAGCTCCAGGGAACCAGAAAACCCATTACGCAAGCCACTGATTTTTCAGACAACCTGTGCGCAAAAAAAAGCAGCTTAGCGTCAATACAATCTCCCTTCGAAAAACAAAAAAACAATGAACAATCTTAAAATAAAACCACCGACTGGTTAATATTGCTGCAAAAAGGGCTAGACCCCAAATCTGATCAAGCAACAGAGTTTACTTGTCTTGGAATATTCCATGGCAAGAAACGCTAGAGCTAGAATAATGGCAGATGGATGAAGAAGCTCATGACACGGAAAACTTGCAGAGAAGCAATGTTGGCATAGCTCTGAAAACACAAATGAGAAGTTGGTTAGGGTTTCATGGTGGTCAATACCCTAAACGAGTACCAAAAAAGGCTCCACCGTAGATCCCAAAGACCCCAGATCCGACTGTGAGTTGAGGGGCAGATGTCAATCAAATAGTACAGCCCATGTGATATGCCAGTACAATGCAACCCTTTAATTAATTCTTAAATCATGTGAATGCAAACTATAGCGGGTGAAAAATCAATAATAAGGTTATGAGATATGCCAATCTCGAATTGTCCTTCGGGACATTAATCATAGGAGTTAAGAATTCGGATAATGATATCTAATCACAGAGGTATCATAAATATAATGTATAGAAATATGGTTTTCGTATGAGTGTTGAAATGTCAACCGACATCTGGTAGGACAAACCAATGTTATAATCAAATATACAATGAAAACCCAAAATGATATAGTGCATTCAAATATTCATTGCCAAGTTCATAATAATTACATAGAACGAATGGTTAACCATGGTAAAGGTAACTTTTATTTTATTTTATTTTACTGTAATATATGTTACACTGGAATAATACACTGTTTTTTTCTCAAGTTCTTCTTTGAACGAGAAATAGAAATGTAATAATTTTGGAAATTGAATGTGTGTTCCTGTAACAATGTGTAGGGATTTCAATGACTTTATTTTTCAAGTGTCTTTGTGTTATGAGGTTCCTGTTGACAGGATTTGGAAACCCTTCGTAATACTACACTAATTTTGGGTCAAGGAATGGGGAGGCCCCTCTCAGAACAAGGGCATGTGCATCTATTTATACGCAGTCTGGGACTGGCATAGGAGGAGGCCTATTCAGGGACAAGGGACAAGGATTAGAGTCTTGTTAGCCAAACCCTGATAGATTCATTGACAATTGCTCCCAAGAGTTTGAAAAATATTTTTGGAGAACGTCCAAGTTTCAAGAGAATGCCCAAGTTTGAAAAATCATTTTGCAGCATGTCAAGAGAACGATAATAATTGCATGACAGAAAATCTGACAGTTTTAACACTTGTGGGCCTGACCCCAAGGTTCAGATTCACGGGTGGGCCTAACCCAAAATATCAAATTATTAACTATTCAAGTCCTCACAACATCTGGGTATGAGGGCATCCAACTTAGCCTTGGCTCGAGTGAGGTACTCATACACTGGGATAGACCAAATTCACTCGGTACATATCCGAGGAAGGTGTCACAGTTTGAGGTCTCAAGGTCTCAATGCTTATTGTCTTTTGCATACATCTAGGCTCTATATATTTGGTTGCGTGGAGAGTCAACGTTATACAACTTAGTATAAATTACACTCGTAGATGTAATGTGAGAAATGTAATGTAAATAAATAAAAATATAAATAAATTGGAGGTATGGTAAATAAATAAAAACCTCTTTTTATCCTTATTCTAGGGGTATGGAAAATAAATAAAAATATAAATAGACTAGAGGTATGGTTAATAAGTAAAGCCTCTTTTTATATTTAATCCTTAAACCTTTTTATTTTTACGAAAACTAAAAAATGAAGTTTTATTTAGGTGAAGCCTATGGGCCAAATACCATGGAAAAAATTATCATTAATACCTTGGGCTAAATATTGTGGGCCAAATGCAGTATTTATAAAAGAGGTATGATAAATAAAAACATAAAAATAAAAAAAGATGTTTTATTTAGGTGAAGCTTAAGGGCCAAATACCCTAATATTAATATTAAATGATTAATACTAATATTATTATTAATTATAATATTCATATTAATATATTATAATATTAATATTATTAAATTTAATAAATTCGGATCCTGAGGTTTGTATTTGAGTACACTACATGCAAATGTAAATCTAAAAGTAATGTTTAACATTTAATATTAAATTTAATCTAATTAATCAAATCTGGGCCCTAATGAAAAATCAATTTTCTCCCTAAATATATAAATTTAACACAAATAAAGTGTTGAATTGTATTTGTGAGGAAGCATCTGTGTGACAGTGCCATAAATAAACTGTCGAATTGTATTTGTGAGGAAGCATCTCTCTAACAGTGCTAAGAGTGAAATAATAGTACTAATTGCTATAGATTTTTAGGTTTGATTACTCCATTTTATTTGTTTTCTACCTTTTTATTTTTACCTTTTCATCTTCTTCTTCTCCATGGATGTGATGATGTGTAATGAATCACTCTTACCACCAAATTAGAATGATTTAATTTTTTCCTTGGGTGAAAGACCACCAAATTAGAACGATTTAATTTATTCCTTGCCTGAAACCTTGCTTGGCTCTGAAACAAATTGATTTCAAGAATCTATTTCTAAATTTGTAAAAAAATAGCCTAGATCCATCTTAACTTTGAATCTATCAAGCCTCGAGAGGGATCAAATATTTAGAGTTGCAAACCTTTCCTCAAGTTTTTCACTAAAAAAAGAGATATGGAAAATAAATAAAAATATAAATAGACTAGAGGTATGGTAAATGTAGAAATTATACAATATGCATGTATATTACCAGATTATCTTGATCTAACAATTTAATCCTTATGTTAAATACATAATCCTTCTACTTAATTCTTGCGGAAATTAAATTTCCAATTGCAAACACATGAAGAAAAATCAATCACACATAACAAGATGTTTTACCAGGAAAGCTTAAAGCTAAAAACCCCAACTATCATATATTATGTATATCAATGGATCATGAAAAAATCTCATATATCTCATACAAAGCTCAGCTCGTAGAGCTCTCAGTACAATATACAATCGTCTCACACTATCTTGCAGAAATTTGCACCTCCATGCACCAATTTCTCGCCTCCTGGTAGTCTGCCTCCACTGCACAATCCCTGCTAAAGAAGAACCCTGAATGAATTCGACCTTACATTGCCTTAACTGCACAATACTCATAGGAATATACAATGTGTGTGTGGATGCATTGAATGCTCCACTATAGTCACAACTGATAGTCCATGCCACCCTCTCACCTATCTCTCCATTGGGTCTCCACTAGATCTAACATGCAAGTAGTTAACTGCTATATTTCTTCAGTTGCAAGTAAGACAATACTTGTGAATTAATTAACTAATTAATTCACTCATCTTTCACTAGTGTATGTTTAGTTACAACTAGCACAACTGAGTTAAACTAAATAACAACTCACATAACTACTCTTCCAACTCTGTTGCAACTTGCCACTTTCAGTTATAACGAAGTTTTCCATGCATGAGTCACCAACCACCCTTGGAATTCGAAATTCCTTCAATCCACTGATGTGCCACATCTGTTCACTGAAATAAAGTACTCCAAGAGAATAAGTTACTATTTATTGTCTAGTTATTATTAAGGGCTAATAATAATCGACATGCATTCTAATTTTAGACAGGCGATCTATAAATAGACTTCGCCCATACATCTAAAAATAGAAACTCATCTAAAAATAGATTTTTCTCAACCTTCTAGAACCAGCCTCTTGCTAATTTTAGATTTTTCTCAACGTGTCTAAAAATAGACATACACCTAAAAATAGCCTGTGTGGGCCCCACCTAATTTAGGTGCTGATTTTTCACTAGGATCAAGGATGATGTTTCCAGATGCCTCTTTCACTGTTTCTTGTTGCAATATTCAACACTCCCTCTCAACAAGAAAGGATTGTCTTTGGATGCATTGTACAACTCCATGCATCCGCCCTGCAATACTTGCATGAAACACTTCCAAAATTGAATAGCCTCAAAACAACTCAATCAGTCTAATGCATCTGTCATCAAAGTCTTCTGAATTCTGCTAGCTACTGGACATGTCTTCAGGAACCATTGCGTTGTTGAACTTTGCACCCATGCACTCTACACTTGCTGTCAACTCTGATCCACACTCCAGTTGTAGAAATTTATTAATACTGATGTATTATCAGATCATCCTGATCTAACAATATTTATCTTCTTGCTAAATACAAAATCCTTCCACTGTTAAACTTGCGGAAATTTAAAACTCAATTGCAAACACATGTGAATAAATTCAATTGCACATAACACAGTTGTTTAATGGGAAATATTAAAGCAAAAAACCCCAACTATCATATATTATGTATATCAATGGAATCATGTAATAATATCATACAAAGCTTAGTACATCAAGCTATCAGTATAATCAACAATCATTACACATTGTCATGCAGAAATTTGCATATCTATTCACCTATTTCTTGCCTCCTGACAGCCTGCCTCCATTGCGCAATCCCTGCTGAAGAAGATTGCTGAATGAATTCAAATTGGCCTTGCCTTGAATGCGCAATCCTCATTGGAAATTCCAATGTGTTTCAGATGCATTGAATGCATCACTATAGTCACAACGGATAGTCCATCTCACCCTTTCACCTATCTCTCCACTGGGTCTCCACTAGAATTGACATGCAAGTAGTTAATTGCTATATTTGTTCAGTTGTTAGTGAATTATTAGTTGTGAATTAATTAACTTATTAATTCACTTAACTCTCACTAGTGTATCTTTCAGTTAGACTAGATATAACTATCTCAACTGAGTTTAACTCACTTAACAGAGTCAAACTAAATAACAACTCCCATAAATACTCTTCCAACTCTGTCATGACTTTGCCACTTCAGTTCTAACTGAGTCCTCCATGCATGAGCCACCAATAACCCTAGGAATTGTGTAATTCCTTTAGCTCCTCCTATTTTCTCTAACCGTTCAACGTAAAATAAAGTTCTCCAAGAGAATAAGTTGATATTTATTGTCGAATTATTATTATACACACACCCATACACTCATTTTTAGACGGACGATTCATAAATAGATTTCGCCTAATATTCTAAAATAGAATTAATTATGCCACAACGGTGCTTTGACCAACCATCTACAAATAGCATCTTGCAACTTATAGAATATGCTCACCATGTATAAAAATATACATACACCTAAAAAATAGCCTGCGGGCCCCACTTAGTGAAGATGCTTACTTTTCACTAAGCTCATCATCTTGTTGAATCTCAACACTCCATCTCAACAAGATAAGGATTATCCTTCACCCTGATCCAACATCTATGGTATTCGAATCTTCTCCTGCCGAGCGCCTTTGTCAGAATATCTGCATCCTGATCTTCCATAGGAATGTACTAAAGAAACATGATCTTCCACTGTAGACAATCTATGATACGATGATACTGAATATCAATATGTTTAGATCTATCTTGAAACACAGGATTAATCGAAAGTTTAATGCAACTCTGATTATCACAATGTGTCACTGGAGGATCTAAATGTGAACTGAACAAACCGACCAGGATCTTCCTCATCTAGATAGCCTCACATGCAACTTGACTTGCTGCCATGTATTATTCTTCCGCTGAATTGAGTGCCACAGATCTTTGTTTCCTGCTGTACCAAGAAACTGTTGTAGATCCGATACTGAAAGCCCCTCCTGATGTGCTCTTTCTGTCCATTGGGATGCCTACCCAATCTGCATCCGTGAAGCTATGCAACTTCATCTCATCGTCTGTTTGTACCATAAGACACACTCAGATGTGCCCTTGAGATACCTCAGGACATGCTTGCCTACCTTCCAAAATAGCTTGGTAGGCTTAACCATCACTTGAGAAAGTTGGTTCACCGCATAGCATATGTCCAGTCTTGTACTAACTAAATACGTGAGCGAACCCACAAACTATCAATAAATAGTGGCATCCACTACGTCTGCCGATGTAGCATCCTCTTTCCTCTAATTTCCAGGAAGAGGAGTATCCATGGGCTTGCAGTCCTCCATGTGAAACTTACCAAGTATCTACCGAGCATACTTGCCTTGAGAAACAAACAGTTCACCTTCTCATTGCCATTTTTCCAATCCAAGGAAATAATGAAGGAGGCCCAAATCCTTCATCTCAAACTCCTTTGCAAGATCTAACTTGCATGAGTGTATCAATTGCTCATCACCCGTTAGTATTAAATCATCAAAATAAAGAAAAATTATTAAAATCTTACCCTCTACCACAATTTGGTACAGGTTTGCATCCACCTCACTCTTGGTGAATCCAAGTCTGATGAAATAGTTGTCGATCCGTGTGTACCAAACACTTTAGCCCATATAACGCTCTTTTGAGTCTGCACACATTCGACTCGCTGTTGAAGATCTCAAATCCTTCAGGCTACTCAATGTACACCTCTTACTCGATGATCCCATTAAGGAATGTAGTCTTCACATCCATCTGATGAATGTGCCAACCCATCTGCACTGAGAGAGCAAGGATGGTCCTTATGGAAGAATACTGTGTGACAGGTGCAAAGGTTTCTTCATAATCAATCCCCTCGATCTCTGAGAAGCCTCAGGAAAAAAATCTTGCCTTATACTTCTTGACGCTCCCATCAGCAACTTTCTTTACCTTGTAGATCCATCTTTATCCTACAACCAATTTACCCACCGGCCTTGGAACAATCTCCCAAGCACTGTTTTTGACAATGGAGTCATACTCCTCCACCATGGCATCTACTCATGTGGGCTCCTACACTGATTCTTCAAAAGAAGATGGCTCTGTCACGATACAATTTCTCATAAGAGCCATGTATCTAGTAAATCGATTAGGTGACTATCTCTGTCTGTGCTGTTATGTAGGGACTCCTACATTCTGTGCCACATCAAGCTTCAGTCTCTCAGCTTCTGTGGTATGCTTTCTACCAGTTCTGATGTTTGGTTTTGCATGAGTGGACTCCTCCACTCCATGAATCTCCTCCTATGGCTGATATACATCTAGAGGCTCATCTTTGGGAACAAGAAATTCCTCCTCTACATGCAAGTGTAGTTCCCTCTCAAGCGACAACTTCATGGCTTTCACCTCATTGAATTTTATATCCCATCGTACCACAGTCATTTGAATGTTTGGCAAATACACACGATAATTATGGGGTGTTTTTGTGTACCCCACACATATCCCAACTTCTGTAGTCGGCTCCAGCTTCTTCCTGGCATCCTTTGTCACATGAATGTAAACAGATGAGCCAAAAATCTTCAAATGAGAAATATCAGGCTTCTTACTAGTAAAAGCTTCTTCAGGTGTACTCATGCCAAGTACTCTATGAGGACAACGATTTTGCACATAAACCACAGTGTTGAATGCTTCCACCCATAAGTGCATCGGTAGGCTGTGGTCATGCAGCATAGCTCGTGCAGCACCCATGATCTTTCTGTTCTTCCTCTCTGCGACCCCATTTTTTTGTGGGTTATGAGGTGCTATGAGTTCTGTTCAAATACCTTCTTTTCTAGAGAAGTCTTTGAATTCGTTCGAGATGTATTCACCACCATTATCGCTTCACAGAGCCTTCACTTGCTTTCCTGACTACTTCTCCACCAATGCTTTAAACTCACAGAACTTTGAGAATGTTTATCTCTTCTTCTGCATGAAGAATATCCAACATCTACAAGAATAGTCATCAACAAAAATAACATAATACCTGTGTTTTGCTGTTGAAGCAACCGAGAAAGGTCCACACACGTCTGTGTGAATTCTCTCCAAGATCACCAAAGCACGATTCTCCTTCTCATGAAATATGGTCTTCACAAACTTACCCCTAGTACATCCCTTGCATTGATCTAACTACGCGAAAGTACCCTTGGGAAGTCCAGTAGAAATCTGCTACAAAATTTTCAAGGCACCATGGTGAAGATGGCCCAATCTCCTGTGCCATAATTCACCCTCATCTTGACTCACCACTTCTTTTGCTTTGCCCATCATTGCAGTGCAGCCATCTACGTCCAGCTTGTAGAGATTCTTAACTTGAATCCCTATCCTCTTGGTTTGACCCGTTGTTTATGTCGCAGGAAATATTTTCCGTCACTGAAAACATCGTCATAACCTCTGTCTTCCAACATTGCGACTGAGACCAAGTTCTTCTTCAAGCCTGGAACATGCATAAAATATTTCAATAGAAATGGTTTACCTGAATCCCTCTCAAAGGTAATGGTTCCAATGTCAGTTGCACTGTATCTACCATCATTTCCCATCTCTATATGCATTTGGAGATCCTTCTCCTCCAAGTCACTAAACAACTCCTTATCTCCCACCATATGGAAATATGTACCACTATCAAGATAGCACACCGATCCTATAGTGCTTGAAACCACGCATGCGATCAAAGAGAAATAAAGTTCAAATTGTGAGGCTAAGGCCTCTCCAGTTGCAACTCCAACAACCTTCTTGTTCTTCTTTTTCTGTGGGTAGTTAGTGGCGAGATGACCATGTTTGTGATAGTGAAAACACTTCACCTTGGACAAATCCTG
Source organism: Pinus albicaulis (assembly GCA_034641835.2). Taxonomy (NCBI): domain Eukaryota; kingdom Viridiplantae; phylum Streptophyta; class Pinopsida; order Pinales; family Pinaceae; genus Pinus; species Pinus albicaulis. The sequence goes on from CM076581.1 coordinate 995,931,326, forward strand.
CTTCTTGCCTTTAGCCTCGAATTTTGGAGGGAATTTCATCCCCTTCGCTTTCCTTGCTTTGGCAGCCAAAGCGAAATTCTCTTCATCATTATTCTTCGACGAAGAGCCATCCCTGGTATTCTGCCTTATCTCCTCCTGCATAAGATCCGACCAAAGTTGTTTCAAATTTGGTAGTTTCTCTCATCCATTGATAGAGTCTTTGTAGCTATGCCAACTCTTCAGAAGCCCAAGGAGAGCTAAGCTCACCAAGTCATCATCCGCAACTATAATCCCCACACTTCCCAAGTCATCCCTGCATTGGAAAAACTTCGTGAGATACTTTGGAATATTTTCGCCCTTCTCCATTTTTATTTTTCTGAGCTTATCTTTCAGTGCCAACTTCCTATGGTTGCTGCTGCTTTAGAAAAGATCTGTCAAATAATTCCACATTGCAAATGGAGTGGCTTTCCTGTGAAGACTTGACACAATATAGTCTTTCACACCTTCCAACATAATTCTTCTTATCTTCGCTACCTTCTTTTGCCATGCGTCAAGTAATGCAGCATCACTAGAAGTAGGCTTAGGAACATCGCTATCGATGAACTCCTTCAGTATATTGTCTTCAAGCACCGCCTCCATCCTATCCTTCCAAGCTATGTAATTTGAGCTACCCTCAAGGGCATACTCTCATCACAACCCATTGAAAGACATTTCAATGAATACTCAACTGTCGCACCAAGAAATTTCTACAGCAAATTCGAATTGTCCACCAGCACAAAACTCAACACTTATTCACAATTGCAATCTCTAGTGATCTATACTACTTCGATACCATGTAGAAATTTATTAATACTAATGTATTACTGGATCCTCCTGATATAACAATATTTATCTTCTTGCTAAATACAAAATCCTTCCACCGTTAAACTTGCGGAAATTTAAAACTCAATTGCAACATAGTTGTTTAACGGGAAAGCTTAAAGCTAAAAACCCAAACTATCGTATATTATGAATATCAATGGAATCATGTAACAATCTCATACAAAGATTAGTACATCAAGCTCTCAGTATAATCAACAATCATTACACATTGTCATGAAATTTTTTTCATATCTATGCACCAATTTCTTGCCTCCTGACAACTTGCCTCCACTGCACAATACTTGCTGAAGAAGATCCTTGAATGAATTCGAATTGGCCTTGCCTTGACTGTGAAATCCTCATTGGCAACTCCAATGTTTTTTAGATGCATTTAATGCATCACTATAGTCGCAACAGATAGTCCATCTCACCCTTTCACCTATCTCTCCACTGGGTCTCCACTAGAACTGACATGCAAGTAGTTAACTATTGTATTTGTTCAGTTGCTAATGAGTTATTAGTTGTGAATTAATTAACTAATTAATTCACTTAACTCTCACTAGTGTATCTTTCAGTTAGACTAGATACAACTAGCTCAACTGAGTTTAACTCACTTAACTGAGTTAAACTAAATAACAACTCCCATAACTACTCTTCTAACTTTGTCATAACTTTTCCACTTCAGTTCTAACTGAGTCCTCCATGCATAAGCCACCAATAACCCTAGGAATTGTGTAATTCCTTCAGCCCACTAATTTTCCAAATCTGTTCACTGAAATAAAGTGCTCCAAGAGAATAAGTTGATATTTATTGTCGGATTATTATTAAGGGCTAATAATAATCAACATGCACCTATTTTTAGATTGACAATCTATAAATAGAATTTGCCCAATATTCTAAAAATAGAATTTTATCTATTTTTCACATTTGACAAACCATCTACAAATAACATCCTGAAACTTATAGAATATGCTCACCATGTCTAAAAATAGACATACACCTAAAAATAGCCTATGGGCCGCACTTAGTGAAGTTGCTTACTTTTCACCAAGCTCATCATCTTCTTGAATCTCAACACCAGTATCTGACACTTTTACTTTTATTTGTGTTACACCATTTTTTGGTCATCTAACCTATTATCATTAGATGGACCCAAGTACACCATGTAAGACCAATTTTACCCTAAGTAAAATTGCTTTCACTATGTAAAATAACTTAGTAAACCACATTTATTAGGTTATGTATGGTCTAAACAGGAAAACCAAAAAGGAAATATTAAACAAACCTATATTTGTTTGATTTTCCTCATGGAATAATTAATTAAACCATAATTTAATTATTATTCCTAGTCATGTTTAACCCAAAACAAAGAAATTAATTAGATAAACCTTTATTTATCTTATTATTTTCTAGGAATAATTATTTAAATCTTATTTAGATAATATTCCTCGTTAAATATGACCAAATCACCCACAAATAATTAAATAAATCATTATTTATTTGATTATCCTTCAACCACTTCCTTAAAAAGATAAATAAATCATTTATTTATTTATTATTGATAAATAAAGGGATTTGACCCAAGTCAAATACTTTTTCCCTCCAACAAATATAATAAAATATTCCATAAAAGGTGGATCTAGATTTGGTTAACATTATTTTAATCATGCACCAAGATCTAGAATGACCCAATATTTTGTTATAAATAGGAGGGTTTTTCCTACCATTCTTCACCTTGTGTTGCCTATTAGATCACTCTGGATCTAAACTCTTGGTCTGACTTTGAGCCATTGTCATTGTCATATTTTCCATTATTTGCTATGTGAGCTCCCTTTGAGTTCTATCTTTGTCTGGGTTTTCTACACCAACAGGAGAGAGAAATGCTAGATCTGAAGTGCTGAGGACTTCCAAGAACCCATCCCATTGAGGAGAGTTGGAAACATCTTCTTGTTTTCCTCCCAGGTGCCCTTAATACAAAAAATTCTTTCAAAAATTGTTCTTGTCTTGTCTATTGGATATATGGAGCAAACCCTTATTTTTACTGCTTAATGTCTTTCTATGCATAGATCTGGATTTTTGTAGCTCTTGTCTTGATCAAATAACTGCAGATCTGAAGATATTGACAGCCACATTTGATGTTAGGGCTATTAGTTATGCGTAGCTAAAGTGGTCTTTTTTCGTAAACTTCGACAAAGGATTCATACTAACAATCTGACTGCATAAATCCAACTGATCATGCTACTGCTACTCTGTGGGCACCTCGTAGCCAATTTCAATTCATGAGATCCACACCATCTCAATGAATCCTTTCCATAAATCTCCTCTTGGGGTTTTTCATGCATGTCGCCCCACCTCTCACTTGGTGGTATAGCTGCATGCACTCCCTCTGCCCATCTGGCTCAAAATTTCTCTGCATGAGTGGTTTCTCCCACTCCATTATCCTCATCTTGTGACTGCTACAAATCCTGAGGTTCACTCTTACCTACATGCAAATCCTGCTCCCTCTCAAGCGTCATTTGCATGGATTTCTCACACTTCCCAACAATAGGAAGCTTTGTAGAAATCCCATCTACTTCAATTCTATAGAGATTCTTAACTCTAATCCCAAAATTCTTGGCTTGCGTTATTTCTTTGTGTCTCAGGAACACTTTTCCTTCACTAAATAAAACATCATAGCCTCTATCCTCTAACATCGTGACTGAAACCAAGTTCTTCTTCAGACCTGGAACATGCATAAAATCTTTCAACATAAATGGTTTACCTGACTCCCTCTCAAAGGTAATGGTTCCAATGCCAGTCACACTGTATCTGCCATCATCACCCAACTCAACATGCATGTGGAGATATTTCTCCACCATGTCACTGAACAATTTCTCATCTCCCGTCATGTGAAAGGAAGCACCACTATCAAAGTACCACCCTGATCCCAATGCACTAGAAACTGTGCATGTGATCAATGAGAAGTCAAGCTCAAATTGCGAGGCAAGAGCCTCACCAGCTACAACTCCAAAAACCATCTTTTTCTTCTTCTTATGTGGACAATTTGTGGCAATATGTCCAAACTTGTGACAGTGAAAACACTTCACTTTGGACATGTTGTGCTCCTTGCCATCTTCTACAGCCTCAGATCTAGAATGGAATTTCTCCCCTTCTTCTTCTTCACCTTGGAAGCCAAATAACACTCCTCTTCATCATCATTTTTTGATGAATATCCATCCCTGGTGTTCCGCCTTATCTCTTCCTGCACTAGATCCAACCAAAGTCACTCCCAATCCGGCAATTTTTCCTTTCCATTGACAGATACTTCATAATTGTGCCAACTCTTTGGAAGTCCAAGGAGAGCCAAGCTCACCAAATTATCATTTGCAACATTGACTCCTACACTCCCAAGCTCATCCCTACATTGGACAAACTTTGTTAAGTATACCTGAATAGTGTCGTTCTTCTCCATCTTGATTTTTCTGAGTTTATCCTTCAACGCCAATTTCCTATGGTCGTTGATGCTTTGGAAAATATCTGTCAAAGCCTTCCACATAGCATATGGAGTGGATTTACCATGAAGGCTTGAGACAATATGGTATTTCACACCTTCCAATAGAATCCTCCTTGCCCTTGCTACTTTCTTTTGCCATGCATCTAGTAATGCAGCATTCGCCGAAGTGGGCTTAGGAACATCTCTCTCGATGAATTTCTTCAAGCCATTATCTTCAAGCACTACCTCCATACTATCCTTCCAGGCTATGTAGTTCGAGCTTCCATCGAGTGAAAACTCCAACCGCAAACCATTGAAAGCCATTTCAATGTACACTCAACTATTGCACCAAGAAATTCTTGTAGCAATTTTGAATTGTTTCCACCAACAAAAACTCAGCACTTCTTCACTATTGCAATATATTCAGCTTCGATACCATGTATAAATTATATAATATGCATGTATATTACCGGATTCTCCTGATCTAACAATTTAATACTTATTTTAAATACATAATAATTCTACTTAATTATTTGCGGAAATTAAATCACCAATTGCAAACACATGAAGAAAAATCAATCACACATAACAAAATGGTTTACCGGGAAAGCTTAAAGCTAAAAACCCCAACTATTATATATTATGTATATCAATGGATCATGAAACAATCTCATATATCTCATACAAAGCTCATCTCATAGAGCTCTCAATACAATATACAATCATCTCACACTGTCTTGCAAAAATTTGCACCACCATGCACCAATTTCTTGCCTCTTGGCAGCCTGCCTCCACTGCGCAATCCCTGCTGAAGAAGAACCTTGAATGAATTCGACCTTACCTTGCCTTGACTGTGCAATACTCATAGGCATATCCAATGTGTGTGTGGATGCATTGAATGCTCCACTATAGTCACAACTGATAGTCCATCTCACCCTTTCACCTATCTCTCCACTGGGTCTCCACTAGATCTGACATGCAAGTAGTTAACTACTGTATTTCTTCAGTTTCAAGTAAGACACTACTTGTGAATTAACTAACTAATTAATTCACTCATATTTCACTAGTGTATGTTTAGTTACAACTTTCACAACTGAGTTTAACTCACTGAACTGAGTTAAACTGAATAACAACTCACATAACTGCTCTTCCAACTCTGTTACAACTTGCCACTATCAGTTATAATGAAGTTCTCCATGCATGAGTCACCAACCACCCTTGGAATTTGAAATTCCTTCAATCCACTGATGTGCCACATATGTTCACTGAAATAAAGTGCTCCAAGAGAATAAGTTACTATTTATTGTTTGATTATTAATAAGGGCTAATAATAATCGACATGCATTCTAATTTTAGACAGGCGATCTATAAATGGACTTCGCCCATACATCTAAAAATATATTTTTCTCAACCATCTAGAATTAGCCTCCTGCTAATTTTATATTTTTCTCAACATGTCTAAAAATAGACACACACCTAAAAATAGCCTGTGTGGGCCCCACCTAGTTTAGGTGTTGATTTTTCACTAGGATCAAGGATGATGTTTCTTAATGCCTCGTTCATTGTTTCTTGTTGCAATATTCAACAATAAATAAGTAAAACCTCTTTTTATATTTACTCCTTAAACCTTTTTATATTTAAGAAAACTAAAAAATGAGGTTTTATTTACGTGAAGCCTATGGGACAAATACCATGGAAAAAATTATTATTAATACCATGGGCTAAAAATTATCAGCCAAATACAGTATTTATAAAAGGGGTATGGTAAATAGATAAATACAAATCCGAAAAGATGTTTTATTTATGTGAAGCCTAAGGGCCAAATACCCTAATCTTAGTATTAATATTAATATTAAAAGATTAATAATAATATTATTATTAATTATAATATATTATAATATTAATATTATTAAATTTAATAAAATTGGATCGAGGAGGTTTGTATTTCAGTACACTACATGCATTGACTATCTTAGGTAAACCCGTAAACCTAAATGTAAATCTAAAAACAATGTTTAACATTTAACATTTAAAATCTAATCTAATTAATCAAATGCATTTGTGAGGAAACATCTATGTGACAAGTGCTAAGAGTGAAATAATATTTGTCAGAAAGGATTTCACAGTACTAACTGCGATAGATTTTTAGGTTTGATTCCTGCATTTTATTTTTTTTCTACCTTTTTGTTTTTACATTTTCATCTACTTTGACTACATGGATGTGATCATGTGTAATGAATCACTCTTACCACCAAATTATAATGGCAGACCACCAAATTAGAATGATTTAATTTCTTCCTTGCCTAAAACCTTTCCTGGTTCTGAAACAAATTGATTTCAAGAATCTGTTTCTAAATGTGTAAAAAACCAACCTAGATCCATCTTAACTCTGAATCTATCAAGCCCCGAGAGGGATCAAATATTTAGAGTTGCAAACCTTTCCTCAAATTTTCCACTAAAAAAAGAGGTTTTCACCTCTAGATATTTGATCCCTCTCGGTGCTTGATAGATCCAAGGTTAAGATGGATCTAGGCTTGTTTATAGTAAATCCAACCTCCACTAGAGTATTCTATCATGGGTTTAGCCAGATCCCTACATATAGAGAAGGATTAGTGAAGGGCCATTTCAATAGCCTCTCATGCCATGGTAAAAAATTTTGAGGCAAGAGGCAGGTTCTATATGTGGATGCTTGCTGCTAACAGGGAAGTAATCTGACCCAAAATGTGGCCATAACCACTACATGACATAGCATGGAGATATCCATGCTAGAAACACAATTGGGAAAAGCATGAGGCACGACTCCAAAGAATTTTAGTGATCCACACCATGACAGAGGAGATAGTTGAGGTTTGAGCATTCAAGTGTAATTAGAGTAGTGCAACAGGAATTTAGGAGTTGGTCAAGGAGGCCCAAGAGCGCATAACCTAGAAATTAGTCTACATTAAGTGGATAAAGAATGCAATTGGGTGGTATAGAGCATAAATCATATCTGAAGGAATTTGGCAGGTAATAAGTTCTTTAGGGAAGAGTTGTGGTGGGTAATTTGACTAGAGATAAGGGGGTTTTAAAACAATTTTTGAGACAATTTTTGGGTAAATTGTATTGAATTGAGACCAAAAAAACTTGTCTAATGTCTTAAATAATGTCTTTAAGCCAGTGTCTTAAATTATTGTCTTAAAAAAATGTTTCAAGACAATATATAACACAGACATTATTGTCTTTTAGAAGACAATCCAGGAAAATAACTTACCATTGAAATAAATCAATATAAAAGTAATTAATTAAAAATAAACTACAATATGATTGATTAATTCATGTTAGGGCACAATGAAATCAATCCACCAACCTCCTGGTTAGGCAGATGCTCTATCATTGAGCTAACACTTTTTAAAGAATTGTGTGACAATATAGGCATTGATTTAAAAAAAAAAATCAACACATAATAGCATAATATTTATAAAATCTATAATCATGCAACCCATGTTTCCACTGTTGATATCTTTGTCTAGTTCCTCTTTTGCCACACCATCAATTAAAAAATTATATGGAAAATAAATAAACAATGATGTTTTCTGCAACTTGGTAAAACAAGGAAAATCAACCTCAAACTTGAAATACCATTTTTAAGGGACATCCCTAGATGAATCATTGATTGGTTAGTGTGTAGGACATTTGGCGAAGGTTTTATCCATTTTAATTCATGTTTTTTTGTTGTAGAAATGAGGAAAATTTCCAGAGAGAAAAGAAGCATGTCTTAGTAGTGTATTGTAGGCTTAAAGCAAGTCTTAGATCAACCCCCAAAAAAAACAAAACATAAGAAGGATCAGTGGGATGAAAAAGGAAACCCAATGAAGAGTGGATAGATGGATGGATACAACAATAGGATAATAATGAAGATGAGATTCAAGGAATGCCTAGGAAGAGGAACCAACAACCATTCCAATCTCATGGCACCAACTACACTTATTTCAATTGCAAGAATAAATGAGGTGGCAAAGAGAATTTTTGGGACTATATCAATATACTAGCCATTGTATGGTTGTGAGGCACACTACATGTCAACAATATTCACCATCAAGTGAGACTAAGAGAGATAGGGGTGATGACTACTAGCATTGGACACATTTCCTTCATCGCGGTATTAGCATGGCATTTTGAAGAATCACATATATTAGACTACTTTGATTTTGCATCATGTATTATTGTAGAAACAACATTCAGAATAAAATAATACAATATTAGCCAAAATACCAAGTGGAACATTCTAAAAAGTTTCATGTAGCTCATGCAAATCTCTAGCGAAACTTGAATTTTTTGAAAGAACAGTCCTCATGTGTGCTACTCCCATACATTTATATGTAAGAGCAACAAGTTCCATTTCATTGTCTCTCATATGTTGAGGCACAATACATATTGTTACAGGTAAAATTGGGCATCATTCCCTATACCAGTATGAACAGGGTCTATCATCTCCTAATTCAATATTAATAGGGTCTATCTTCCCCTAATTCAGTTTCTATATGCCCTTAGAGAAGTCATTCCATTGATGGATTTGATTGTGAGATTTCCAATGTTTTAAGTATAGATTATATGACCCATTGACTCATCAACACTCCTATGAATGGCCTAAGTGCATTGCGAAACACTTATCTCCATGCAAGGGTGCATTGCAATGCACTTCCTGAAACTTAAGGGTGCATTGGTCTCCTGGGAGCGAAATCATCAATGTTCCGGGAATATCCACATGTCCAGTGCCTTCTAGAAGAGTTCATAGGTGTCATACTTTGAATACAAGTGTTTATCCATCACCACTGAACTTGGAAACATGTCTCAGTTATTATTATAAAGCCATTCAATTCCATTTATTGAGAAACTACCTTCAATTTCCCTATAAATTGAGCACTCATCTAAATGTTAGGGAGCGAGAAATTTGTGTAATGTTGTGATGTTGGATTCTCAATTGATGAGAGCTGGAAGTATTGTTATGCTGCTGAGATGATGCTTACTGTGATGAGGACAGAATGAAGTTGGAGCAGGTTGACGATGAATTGATCTATTGGTTGTAATATTCTCCTCCTACTTTCTTAATAAATATATCTGTTCATTTTATCATATGTATGCCTATATCTTGTGAATTTAATTCTCAATTGTGTATGTATTCTCAAATATAATAGGTTCTACTTGGTTAATATACATAGATACTTGTATATTTGTATGTTGTTTGTTTTTCTCTACCTTTGATTGCAAGTATCGATCTAGTGGATTTAGCTGGATTGAGAGCGACGAAAACAATGAAAGAAAGAGAAAGAGAGAGAAAGGATCACAAGTAGGTTTCTTTCCTTTCTGTCTATCTATTTGTCTTAGAGAAAAAAATAGTTGTCTTTCTTCTATTGTTCTGAGTGAAGGAACACCACACTTAGGGAGCTCTAGTTTATTTGTAGATTAGAATTCCGTATAACAAATTGGTGACTCCACTAGGGATAAATCCATAATTCTTGGTGGTTCTGTCTCTTTTTACCATCATCAGTATACTTTACTTCATTTTATCAGTCATTTGAATGAACATTTTGCCTTAGAAGTGTGTTTAAGTTGCTTTTTTTTCCAAACTTAGCTGCGCCCAAAACACTATTGGTCAGGGTACAGTGCTCTGAAAAGCACTGTCTCCCTTGCAGGGGTGCTCTGTAACACATTTTCTGCCCTTATAGGGTGCGTTGCCCCCTCAACCAGCAAAATTCCATCAAAATTTGTCTTTGCATTCAGTTTCAACCAATAGTCTGCTATATTCTCATATGTTTGATTGCTCTTAGAGACCACTAAACATTACTTATTATTTCTCTGGATAGTTATTTTCCCAATGTTTCACTAGCCATTTTCTTTATCATTGTAAAATTAAATTAAAAGTTGTTAATTTTTGCATTAGATCAATTCTATGTTTTCGAAAAGGAAATTGTCGTTCGATTCTTCATTTCCTACAGGAAAATTTGTAGAAATTATAGAATATGCATGTATATCCTGGATTCACCTGATCTAACAATTTGCTAAAGTTAAATACTGAATATCTTCTACAAATATTTTTGGAATTAATAACACAATCACCAATTACATAATCATGAAGAAATATCAATCACACACAACACATATAATTTCACAGCGAAAAATTACAGCTAAAAACCCCACTATATTCTATTGTATATTATATCATGGATCATGAAACAATTACATACAAAAATATTCTCACAAGAGCCCTTAGTACATCAGCTAATTGTCTCACATTGTCATACACAAATTGGATAATTCCTTAGCCAATTTACTGTCTCCAGACAACCTGACTTCACTGCGTAATCCCTGCTGAAAGAAATCCATGAATTGATGCCTTCTTGCCTGCCTTGACTACGCAAGTATCATGGGCACATACAATGTGTGTGTGCTTGCATGTGTGCAAGCAGATAATGTCACAACTGATATTTTACTTCCCTTTAACCTAGAACTCAATTGGGTCTCCACTGGATCTGACATGCATGCAGTTAATAATAGTAAATCTTTAGTTGCATGTGAGATCACTACTTGTGAATTAATTAATAATTAATTTACTTAATCTCTCACTAGTGTATCTTCAGTTACAACTAGCACAACTAAGTTTAAATCACTTAAATGAGATAAAATACTTACAACTTGCACAACTCATGCACCATTGCACTTCCAACTCTGTTACAACTAGAATCACTTAGTTACAACTAAAGTCAACCTGCGTGTCCCACTAACCAACCTCTTAACTCAAAATTCACTTAGCTAATTGGTTTTCCACTTCAGTTAAATATTTTGAAGTTCTCATTGAGAATTGATTACAGTTTAATGTCCATGGAAATTAAGGGATAATAAAAATAGAAATGCACCTAAAAATAGCCTGTGGGCCCCACCCTAGTGTAGGTGCTTAATTTTCACTAGGATCATGGGTGCCAAAAAAATTTCTTGTTGAATCTCAACACTCCCTCTCAATAAGAAAGGGATTATCCTTCACCCTGATCCTATCTCTATGGTATTCGAAGTTTCTCCTGGTGAGCACCTTCGTTAGAATATCTGCATCCTAATCTTCCATGGGAATGTACTGAAGCAACATAATTCTCCTTTGCACACAATCTCTGAGATGATGGTACCAGATATCTATATGCTTGGATCTATTATGAAACACATGATTAAACAAGAGTGTAATGCAACTCTGATTATCACACTGAATCAATATCGAATCCATCTGAGAACCAAACAAACCAACCAAGATCTTTCTCACCCAGATAGCCTCGAATGCAGCTTGAATTGCTTCCATGCATTCTGCTTCCGCTGAAATGAGTGCCACGGATCTATGCCTCCCACTATACCAAGAAAAAACTGTAGATCCAATTCTAAAGATCCCCTCTGATGTGCTCTTTTTGTCTGTTGGACTTCCAGCCCAATCTGCATTCGTGAAGCCATGCAAATTCACTCCATCTGTTTGTCTGTCCCATAGACCATACTCTGATGTGCCCCTCAGGTATCTTAGGACATGCTTCCCTACCTTCCAAAAGAGCTTGGTAGGCTAAACCATAGCTTTAATCAGCTTGTTAACCGCATAGGAAATGTCTGGTCTCTTGTTCACTAGATACATTAGTGAACCCACTAACTGTCGATAGACAGTGTCATCACTACCTCTCCAGAAGTAGCATACTTTTTCCTCCAGTTTCATGGAAGAGGAGTGTCCACGGGTTTGCATCTCTCCATGTTAAACTTACCTAGTATCTCCTTTTCATACTTTCCTTGAGACACACAAATTTCACCATCTCGCTACCATATTTCCAATCCAAGGAAATAATGAAGGAGGCCCATATCCTTCATTTTTAAATCCCTTGCAAGATCCTCATCGCATGAGTGTATCAACTAATAATCACTAGTCAACATTAAATCATCAACATAAATAACAATGATTAAAATCTTATCCTCCACCAAAATTTGGTACAACTTTTCATCTGCTTCACTTTTGGTGAATCCCAGTCCGGTGAAATAACTGTCTATCCGAGTGTACCAAGCATAGGGTGCTTGATTCAACCCATACAACACTCTTTTGAGTCGGCACACATGTGACTCGCTGTTGAATATCTTGAAACCTTCATAATACTATATGTATACCTCTTCCTCAATGATCCCATTGAGAAACACAATTTTCACATCCATCTGATGAATGTGCCAGCCCATTTGTGCTAAGAGTGCAAGGATGGTCCTTATGGAAGAGTACCTTGCGACATGCAAAAAAGTTTCATCATAATCTATCCCCTTGATCTATGAGAATCCTCGGGCCACAAATCTGACCTTGTATTTCTCTACACTCCCATCAACAACTTGCCTTACCTTGTAGATCCAACTCGAACCTACCACTGATTTTTCAACCAGTCTTGGGACAATTTCCCATGCACTTTTTTTGACAATGGAGTCATATTACTCCACCATTTCATCAACCCAAGTAGGTTGTTGCACTGCTTCCTGAAAGGAAGATGGTTTAGTCATAATACATTTGCTCATGAGAGCCATGTATCCAGTAAATCGGTTAGGAGACTGTCTCTATCTGCACTGTGAAGTAGGGTCTCCTACATTATGTGCAGCATCAAGTCTCAGCCTATCAGCTTCCGTGGTGCGCCTTCTGCCATTTCTAATGGATGTCTCTGCATGAGTGGCTTCTTCCACTCCACGAACCTCCTCTTGTGGTTGATCCACATATAGAGACTCATCTTTGGGAACCAGCAGTTCCTCCTCTGCATGCAAGTCCAACTCCCTCTCAAGTGACAACCACATGGCTTTCCCCTCATAAAATTTTATATCTCGTCGCACAACAGTCATTCTTCTATTTGGAAAATACACATGATAATTATGGGGTGTTTCTATGTACCCCAAAAAAAATCCCAACTTCAGTGGTCGACTCCAGCTTCTTCCTGGCATCCTTGGTCACATGCACATAAACATATGAGCCAAAAATCGTAAAGTGTGAAACATCTGGTTTCTTACTAGTGAAAGCTTCTTCAGGTATACTCATGCCAAGTACTCTATGAGGACAATAGTTCTGCACATAAACCACAGTGTTGCATGCTTCCGCCCACAAATGCATTGGTAGGCCTTGATCATGCGACATCGCTTGTGCTACACCCATAATCATTCTGTTCTTCCTCTCCATGACCCCATTCTGCTGTGGGTTATGAGGTGCTAAGAGTTCTCTTCGAATTCCTTCTTTGTTGCAGAAAATATTGAATTCGTTAGAGATGTATTCCCCACCATTATTGCTCCTAAGAGACTTTGTTTCCTTGAATATTTCTCCACCGATGCCTCAAAGTCACAAAAATTAGAGAATGTTTGATCTTTCTTCTGCATGAAGAAGATACAACATTTATGAGAAAATTCATCAACAAATATTACATAGTACTTATGTTTTTCTAGTTGAAGCAAGCAAGAATGGCCCACACACGTCTGTGTGAACTCTCTCAAGGATCCCTGAAGCACGGTTCTCTTTCTCATGAAAGGTGGAATTTACATACTTCCCCATGGTGTAACCCTTGCACTAATATAACTGAGCAAGTGTTCCTATTGGAAGTCTAGTAGATATTTGCTACATGACTTTCAAGGCTTCATGATGAAGATGACCCAATTTCATATGCCATAATTCACCCTCATCTCGGCTCACCACTTTTTCTTCCTTGCCCATCATGGTATCGCAACCATCTTCCTCCAGCTTGTAGAGATTCTTAACTTGAAACCCTATCCTCTCGGCTTGAACCATTGTTTTATGTCACATGAAAGCTTTTCCATCACTAAAAAAGACGTCATAGCCTTTGTCCTCTAACATTGTGACTGAGACCAAATTTTTCTTCAGACCTGAAATGGTTTAATTGACTCCCTCTAAAAGGTAATGGTACCAATTCCAATAGAATTGTATCATTCGTGGTCACCCATCTCAATATGAATTTGGAGATCTTTATCCTCCAAGTCACTAAACAGTTCCTTATCTCTCGTCATGTGAAAGGAAGTGCCACTATCCAAATATGACACTGATCCCAATGCACTTGACACCATTCATGCAATCAAGGAGAAGTCAAGCTCAAATTACGAGGCAAGGGCCTCACCAACTGTAGATCTAGCAACCTTCTTCTTCTTCTTGCATGGAAAGTTAGTAGTGAAATGCCCATGTTCGTGACAATGAAAAAACTTCACCTTGGACATGTACTGCTTCTTACCTTTAGACTTGGATTTAGAATGGAATTTCTGCCCATTCCCCTTCTTCGTCATGGCATACAAAGCACAATCCTATTCATAATCATGCTTTGATGAAGAGACATCTATGGTGTTCTGTCTGAAATCCTCATGCACTAGATCCGACCATAGTCATTCCCAATCCGACAATTTTTCCCATCCGTTGACAGAGTCTTCATAACTGTGCCAACTCTTAGGAATTCATAAGAGATCCAAACTCACAAAATCATCATCAGTGGCTGTTATTCCACACTCCCCAGTTCATCCCAACATTGGACAAACTTTTTGAGATAAGTTGGAATGGTGTCGCCCTTTTCCATCTTGATCTTCCTGAGTTTATCTTTGAGTGCCAATTTCCTATGGTCACTACTGCTTTGGAATAGATCCATCAAAGTCTTCCACATAAAATATGGTGTGGATTTCCCATGGAGGCTTGAGACAATGTGGTCTCGTACTCCCCCCAACAGGATCCTCCTCACCTTTGCCACTTTCTTTTTCCATGCATCAATATTGGCAGCATCTGCAACATCTGGCTTAGGAACATCTTTTTCAATGAATTATTTCAAGCGATTGTCTTTGAGTACCATCTCCATCTTGTCCTTCCAAGAAATGTAGTTCGAGCTACCCTCGAGTGCATAATATAACCTCAAGCCATTGAAATCCATTTCGATCTTGAATCAGCTGTAGCACCAAGAAAGTTTATCTGCAAATTGGAATTCTATTCAGTCACAAACTCAGCTCCTACTTCACTTCTGAAATTTCCTGTCGTCTGATACCATGTATAAATTATACAATAAGCATGAATATCTTGGATTCAACTGATCTAAAAATTTGTTAAAGTTAAATACTGAATCGCTTCTACAAATATTTGCAGAATTAAAAACACAATCACCAATTACATAATCATGAAGAAAGATCAATCACACACAACACAAATAATTTCCCGGGGAAAGCTTACAGCTAAAAACCCTAATATATTTTATTGTATATTATATCATGGATCATGAAACAATTACATAAAAATCTCTTCTCACAAGATCCCTCAGTACATCAACTAGTTGTCTCACACTGTCATACAAAAATTATCAAATCTCTTAGCCAATTTACTGTCTCCAGACAACCTGCCTTCACTGCGCAATCCTTGCTGAAAGCAATCCCTGAATTGATGCCTTCTTACCTGCCTTGACTATGCAAGTATCATGGGCACATTCAATGTGTGTGTGCTTGCATGTGTGAAAGTGGATAATGTCACAAATGATAGTTTACTTCCCTTTCACCTAGAACTCAAATGGGTCTCCACTGGATTTGACATGCATGTGGCTAATAATAGTAAATCTCAGCTGCATGTGAGATCATTACTTGTGAATTAATTAATAATTAATTCACTTCATCTCTCACTAGTGTATCTTCAGATACAATTAGCACAACTGAGTTTAACTCACTTAACTGAGTTAAACTACTTACAACTTGCAAAAATCATGCACCAATGCACTTCCATCTATGTTACAACTAGAATCACTCAGTTACAACTAAAGTCAACATGCATGTCCCACTAACCAACCTCTTAACTCAAAATTCACTTAGCTAATTGATTTTCCACTTTAGTTAACTATTTTCAAGTTCTCATTGAGAATATATTATAGTTTAATGTCCATATAAATTAAGGGATAATAAAAATAGACATGCACCTGAAAATACCTTGTGGGCCCTACCCTAGTGTAGGTGCTTAGTTTTCACTAGGATCATGGGTGCCAAAAAAAAATCTTGTTGAATCTCAACAAAATTGTCATTTCATTCTTCATTTTCCTAAAATAAATTGTTGTTCCATTCCTCGTTTCTCAAGATAAAACATTTGTTTGATTGATTTGTGCATTTAGTTTCTTTTTACTCATTCACATTAAAGGAAAATGAAAAAAAAAACATGCATGTGCATTTAGAGATTGTTTGTGTTACATAGGAACATGTCAGGGAAATCTGAATTTAGTTTGTGCTCTTTGTTGTATGCTCAAAAATTTGATTGCTCTTTCCCCTTAGTAGCTAAGATTTTCATTGAAAAACTGAATTGAAAAGTTTGATTCCCATTTAGTTTGCATTTTAGGAATTTCCCATTACATCACATGGTGAACCTCAAAGATAAAATTTTAAACAAGATCAACATAAAATTCACCTCAACCAACCTAAGAAATAATTGTAACATTAACGATAACACGTAGAAGCTTTAGGCTAGAGACATGTTCCGGAGTTGTTAAACATAGAAGTTGTCACTAACATGTCTATGATGCATTCTGAGTGTGAAATCATACTCCACGTACGTTGTAAGTATATCAGAGGTATTCCACATACCTTCGGGTATATAGGGTGGTGTTCTAGTATGGAAACTATAAGGGGGTGCTCTCACTATGCAGTTTCAGATTAGACAATGCTAATATGGAATTGGGCCTCCACGTACCTTTAGGTATATTTTGGAGGACAACTTTAAGTTGCTTACCATCCATAGGTAACCAAGTCAGCTTCCTTTTAACTTGTAATACACTGAACACAACATTTGGGGAGATTGTTTACCCATACTTCTTGGTTCGCCAAGAGGTATTCTGCAGCTCACAATTACTTAGTAAACCTTTTTCCTAGTATCACCCTTTTATTTGTTTATTTATTTTTGTAACAAAATGAATCAGTCATTGTGCAAGAATAAAATACCTTTCCTCATCATTCACGTATAATATAACTTAAAACACCTTTACCACCGGAAGCCATTTCTAGTCGGTGAAGGTGACCTCGTTCTACCGAAACCAGTAACATCAGTACCACTGGTGCATCATCTTCATCACATCTACAATAGTTGTATCAATTCATTTCTACACATACTGGTTTATCTACTTTCATCGAAACGAAGTCCTCACAACTACCTATGGACACTGCAATCCAATCAGTGAGACTATACATCTAGAACAAGATGTTGTTCAACAGGAATTTGATCCATATCCCATCGTTCTTTACCAGAACATCTATATCCCGAAGTTGAACAACTGGAAGTTGTTCCTGTATCAGTCGCTCCTCAGTCAATCGTAGCCATTGAGTCTTCCCTTTCATCGCGCGGTAAACCACCTGAAATATATCTCGGGCTTGAAATTTAAATTATTCCACTTGGTTTGATTTCTATTGAGGAAGAACCTCAAAAAGAAATACACCCCTCAACTCCAACTCATTTTGGGACGGGGCTTTATCTTTACAAGTCTGTTCCTCGATTAATTTACATTGCTTTTGTTGATCCTATTTCAATTCAAGTTCCTATAGATCCTATAGGGTATACATTGGGTCGTTTGACCATGGCTGAGTCAACATATCCAGTTGTACCATCTGTTACAGTTGTGACAAGATCTACTCCTGCGACTCCATCAATGTTTACCACGTCACCCGAGTCACATATTTATGGTGGTCCTTCCATCCCACCAGGTTACCAATCATTATCTGGAACCTAATATGGTGCATCCTCAAATCCATGGACTCCAACCATGTCATATTCTGGTATTTTATCTAGTACATCTCTAATGAGTACTGAATGGCTTGATCCTTTATACATATCTTCAATGCAACATCAAGCTGGTCCATTTGGGTACATTCCGTCCAGTTCAATATCGACTAGACTCCCACTGTTTGGAGAACAATATATTCCATCTTACTATACTCCTCATGCTGGGGGGAGACCTATGGTCACCCATTTTGACAATAATTTGTCGTTTTATGGTCACCCAAATGTTGGAATGATTGTTTGTCAGTGGCAGCCTATCCTTCCTGTTCAACCACAAACGGTTGTGCATTAATATCAACCAATTCAACTTGTTGCGCCTACATCTGTTCCACCTATTAATACTTCATTACCCCTTTTACAGGATTAGTTGGTTGTACCTCAACCATCTCAAGCAGGTCCCTCAACCCATTACCCTCAAGTCTTGGGCCTCTAGACTCCACCTCCTTCGGTTGGTTTACAACAACCACATGTATCTGGAATATTACAACCACAGGTTGGATTACCATTTTATGGGATGTTAGAGGCTCTTACCGGTCTTACATATTCACAATCGAGTCCAAGATATTCTAGTTTGGGCTATAATATTGGCAGGAAATCACCTTGGTAGCCACAACCTCAAATGCCACAACAACAATTCCAACAACAACCAGCTTATCCAGGACCTGGTCAATAGATCCCTCAAGCGTTTGGTCATCAAAACAACCCCTATCTAGGTTACCAGTAGAAAATGCCTTATGTTGGTGCTCAAAGGGTTGTTTCCCAAGAAATTCCATCATATCCTGGTTATGCTCAACCTGAATTGAATCGACAGTTTCCCTTTGTCGCAACTTTAGAATTACCTGATTTAAACCAAATTACCAATGATCCCATCAACTATTCTCCTTGGTGGTCGGTGATACCACAGAAATAACCCTTAGACATTCCTAAATTCAATGGAAATCATATAGAATACCCATCAACACATGTTATGAATTATCGTTTATGGTGCTCATAAAACTCCTTAAATAATGACTCCATTTGACAACGTCTTTTCTAGCATACACTTACTGTTCTGGCTGTGAAGTGGTACATTGAAATACCATGAGCTTCATTTGATAATTTAACTGCCTTAGCCATTACATTTTTAACCCAATTCCAGTTACCCATACGATATGAAACTGGAACGGAACAACTGACAAATTTTAAATAGACAACTACTACTCACATTTCTAATCATATTCAGGACTAGCATCGTTGTCAACGAATGGTAAAAACATTTGTTCCTAATCAGCTCCTCGCTGAGTGGTTTGTTAAGTCATTTCTACCATCTATCACTGAGGATGTGGATAAAGGAAACGTCATCACTGAAGAGCAAGTCATTGCTCGTGCCTAATACTTATATTTGATTTATACTCAGTCGGCACACTCTATGAGAAAATTCCAAATGCGCCACGATCAAAATTTATTGTTCCTCCTACATCTTGTAAGGACTCTCATGTTGGGGACGATATGATCAGTTTTGCAAGCACTCACACCTCTACTGCATCTGATCCTATACCTTTCAAAATTCATGTTGTTTCATCTGATAAAGGCAAAAGTGACAAGAAACGCGAAAGCAAGAAAAAGGAGAAAGCGAAGAAAAAGAAAAATTCAACCCCGCTATTGAGGAGGTAAATCCCCTCTGCGGACAGAGGCAATCCCTACTAGCCCAGATCAGGTCTAGCAACAATCAAACATGCTATAGTGCAGGTTCCTAATTGTAAATAAACCGACTTGCGAGGAAGGCTTACCTGGAATCCAACGTTTTCGTCTGTAGAAGAGGTGGTTCTCCCGTTCCTTTGCTCTGGCAGATCACAATCCTCACGATCGCCGTGATCGGACACCTGCACATGCAAGAAACAACACAAATGCAAGCATAAAATCCAGTATATACAACTATATGTCAGTCGAAGAGGACATAACTCATGAACATAATCGAGAACAAGAGTGGAACCCTAACCAATAGTCGCTTATCATTAAGAGTCAAAAGAAGAATACAACCATAGCTTCGACGCGGCCTCTCCTTTAGTGGGTCGTCGGTATAACATGTCTCGATAAAGCTTGTCAAGGATGGGACAAAAGCCTCTCTCCCAGGATACTTGGCAATAGTCTCCTTGCTTGGATTTAGCCTTAAGGGAATCAAGAAGGCTTTTGTAGCATGAAAGTTCTTGAGAACTTGAGGGATGCGGAACTAGCTTGCTATGGAGATAGGCAAGCCTTTATAGGAGAAAGGAAATTTGGGATCCCTATAATTATGGGATTGGCCCTATCATCAAGGAAGCTTCCATGAGAGGTGGCAAACCACTTTCTCTCTATGGAAATCCATAGCCAAACCACCCAACTCAAGATAGATATCAGTCCAGGAATTTGTTAGGATGAAACTTCTGCCTTTTATTTTTAAAAAACACCTCTTAATATGGTTGGCACGGGTGTCGCTCTATGACAGAGCGCCAATTGGCATGCCCTCTTTGGAGGATTTTCCCTCTTGGCGCGAGGGTTGAACTATGGAACCGCGCCAATGGAAAAAGAGCTATTTTTAGGGTTTTTTGTGAGGAGATGTCTTCAGGGCAATTAAATATCATCTTCAGAGGGATGCAATGAAAGTATTTTCAAGTCTTGTCTCTTCCCATAGGTGATGGAATGAACCCTACAATGTGCGGGGCGGGGATTGTAGGGACGGTGACAAATTACTGTGTAACAGATGCCCTCTAAAGCATGAGGCCCGAGAGAGAGAGAGGGGTGAAATGCTTTATGAGAACATGCCGACTGAAAACACTGCCATCAGAAAACCTGTGAAGCAAAGTACAACTGATGTCTCAGATACATGATATATATACGTGGTATGGGCACAGCCATCCATAACAGAGTTTACAATAATCTAGATCTAAGGCATGGATGCAACCATCCAGTGAGGATTGATAAATAGACTCAGGTATGGTCGCAGCCATCCAATCAGTGAGTCATGTAAATAATCATAATAATCCACAATATTGCAGCCTGGATTACAACAGACACAATCCAGGGTCTTGCGCTCCATCTCGACCGGAACAAAGTACAAGTTCAAGCATGCGAATATGTGAGCTGAAGTCGAACATGCAAGAACATCGCCTGATTACCAGCCAATGATGAAATCTGTTAACGAACGCGAGAGGAACCACCAATAATGACAATGGCTCTCAAGGTACTATAGGTACAATATATGGCGTGCGAATCAATGAGCTGGTGTCGAACACCCATAGAATCACTCGATCGGAGGCCAATGATGAAAACCTCGCATTGAATGCGAAGAACCTGCCATTGAGGCATGCAGGCTCCAAGGTAGCAAAAGGGAGTCTCTAGATCAGCTTCCTGGATAATGAGCTGAAGTCGACAGGAAGTGACCTTGATCGAAGGTGGGCCATAGTGTTTCCCACATCATCGACACGAGACAGAGGAACATAATGTCTTTGTGAATCAAGATCATATGAGAATAAGAGGAAGGTTGAAATTTTGCAGAGGTCAACTTCTCTTGAGCATATTGGCGGCACGACAGTGAGTTTGGCAGTATTTGACATCAAAAGATCAGAGGTCATGATGACGAGGCAAATAGAAGATGAGAGGTCAAAAGGGATCACCCAAACCCACGGAGGCAAGTGGAAAACGAGATGAGATGTCCCCAGCCCGACACGAATGCAGACAAGTGCCATGTTCAAGAGCGACATACTGCCGACACAACAATGATACTGGTTCCATTTTTCCCCCACCATTTCTAGCGAGTACCTATTTATTTTTACACAAGCTTGAAGAGGATACCATATGCTTGTCATATAAATTCGTCCTTCGGACGAATCCATCCTAGTACATTTAATGAGCCCTAGGAAGGAGGAACTCGAATATCGTCATGATTGACGATTTCCGATGTCATTTAAGTTTAACGAGTCTGACAAAGGAAGAACTCGGCGTCTTTTCATATTTAGAGAGTTTGAAAAGACAGCAGAAAAGTAAACCCCAACGGTCCCTTTTCGTAAATAGTTCCTCAGATCCGAAAAGGTAGAAAACTATGTTTGAGAAAACCTCCTAGTTGCGATAGGCTAGGGTATTCATTTTTCGTAAGTAATCTATCCCAGCCCGAAAAAGGGGTAAATGTATATTGGGTAGATGTCGTTTCGTAACCACTTTAACGAGATCAAAACGACAAGTGACTCGGCAATCTTTTCAATTTTCAAGAGTCATAAAAGAGCTGAAAGTTGACTCCTCCTGGAGGTACGAGTGGTATAAAGGGTAGCAGCTGGTTCCGGTAGTGGTGGAACTGCTCAAAACAAGTAAAGGTTAAGAGGATGGCTAACAAGACCACTCATCGCAGCGGTTCCTCAGGAATGGGTAAAACAACCAAGTGAAGGTATATGATCAGCCAAGCAGATAGTGACGATGGAATGAGAAAACCAAGGCTCATCTGGCTAATAAAATGGCAATCACAAGAGGTAAAATGGGGATGGTTTCATTTTTACACAAGCTTGAAATCAAGAAACTCTGCTTGAAGTTGGTTTCATTTTTACACAAGCTTGAAACGGAAACAAGCTATGCTTGAAAAAGTAAGCTTGACCCCCAGCATGGTGACTCAATTCTAGGTACATGCCCCCCAAGCTTCAGTCCATATGAAAGGTAGATGGAGTGAAAGTTCAAGTTACGAGATCAAGAGAAAGACTCGACTGGGATTTTACGAGATCTTATCAAAGACTCAAATTGAACAAGAACGTGTTTCATTATTTTAACGAGGTTGACACATTAAAAGAACTATCCTCAGGACACCTTGTTTCATGGTTTAAGGAGCTTGGCACAAGACAAGGAACTCTGCTCCGACAACCTTGTTTCATTTTTTAAGGAGCTTGACACAGGAAAGGAACCATGCTCCGACAACCTTGTTTCATTTTTTAAGGAGCTTGATACAGGAAAAGAATCATGCTTCGGCAACCTTGTTTCATTTTTTAAGGAGCTTGACATAGGAAAAGAACCATGCTTCGGCAACCTTGTTTCATTTTTTAAGGAGCTTGACACAAGAAAAGAACCATGCTCCGACAACCTTGTTTCATTTTTTAAGGAGCTTGACACAAGACAAGGAACTCTGCTCCGACAACCTTGTTTTATTTTTTAAGGAGCTTAACAAAAGACAAGGAACTCTGCTCCGAAAACCTCATCATAATGAACAAGAAGTCATCGCTTCCAAGAGTTCCACTCCCGATGGAAGGAAAACATCCTGGAAGTCAGGACCCAATGCCCCCAGCACCTGATGCACAATGGCACTATCACTGGGTATAGGCATGGGGTAGGTAGCCACATAGTTGACCTGCGGTGGAGAAGATACAACGGGTGGATAAAAACCAGGAAGGGATGATGGCGGGCCAGTTGCCACATTAGGACCAAAGAACGAAAGCTGATTAATGGTCACGATCCGTCCTTCATGTTGAAAACAGACCACATGAAAAAGGGAGGAGCTTAGTGCTCCCATGGCATAAGTGTAATCGCGCCCCAAAAGAAGATTGAAATCCAAGGGGCCTGGAACAACCATCACGTCCATATGGACAGTTTTACCTCCCAAAGTAACAGGTAACCTTGGAAGGATCCCTAACGGTTGACTTGTTCTTCTGTTAAATGCCAACAGATTCTGCGTAACAGGTGCAAGCGGAGGCGAACCGAAAGCTTGCCAAGTATTTGAGGATAAAATACTAACAGACGCGCCTTCATCTATAATGGTGCTCGGTACGACCAGACCAAAAGCCTGTACTGTGATCTCGAAAGGCACATAAGACGGAAGGCGGTATCCTTCAAATCGACTCCAATCAAAGGAAGTGACCAAACTACTCGGATGGGTTACCATTGAACCGAGATGGTCTTCCCCTGGTGTTACGAAAGAAGGAGCATCCTCCACGACCTCCATCACGGAGTCGGGAAGGGTATCCTCCGAGACTTCCATCACGGGAGCTGGAGGAGAAACTTCTTGAGGTATAGGGACAGGAGAATCTTTCTCCAAGTCTGAGGAATCTGAAGAAACAAGAAGAACCTGAGGGGTATGAGGTCCACGCTCAATGGAAAAGACCTGGTGCACCGCAGACGGGGCCAGTTCAACCGATCCCACAACCAATGGCTGGTCGGGGATGGATTCCTGCATGGGAATTTTCGAGGGAGTGGGATCGACCAAGGATGACTCTTGACCAATCGTAGGGTCAGCTGGTGGAGGACTCAAAGAAAGCCGATTATAACCAGCTGGAAGGCATGGTGTAGGACCGGTTGAGTTGTCCAAGACTCGCTTGGCTTCATCCATGTACGGACAAAGGTGAATGGCATGGTGACCTTCACACAACTTACAGGGATTGGTAATCTTACCCTGCTTCTTAGGAGCCTTACCAGCACCAGTTGAAGATGTGCCCCCAACTTGACTCCCAAAAGCCAAAGGCAACGACGGACGACCGTTGGACCATACTTCGAGAACCTTGGGAACGCCAAGGCAGTCTCGAAGAAGATGGTCTCCCATGCAGAACATGCAAGGGAACTTGAATTTCCATGGAGGGTTGGGAGGTTTATCAAGAGGAGACATTTCAGAAGTAGTAGCTGGAGCCTTAGCCTCTCTTTTATCAGACTTCTTATTCTTTGTCTTCTTCTTCTTCTTCTTCTTAGCCACTTGGTTACTCGAATCCATACTTTCACCAAGCGAAGTAGATGAGAAGGATGCAGAAACAGGGGAAGAAGGGGAGAGGTCCACCTTGGAATCAATGTGATGTTGTTCAGGCAGAGGAACTAATTGAACAGTAGCCAGGACATTCGGGACCACAGAGGTTGAAAACAACCAAACAGGCAACCCAATAGTTAACCCAGGAAGGGACAACGTTGCCATGTAAGGAGCACCAACATTTCCAAAAGGAGGAAAAGGACTAGGATTCCCATCGGAGGGGATTCGTTGGTTGGTGAACTCCGGAAAAGTTGCCATCAAAAACTATCTTCAGAACAATACCCTAAGGAAACTAACTTTAACCAGGAATATTTCGTGGGCAGTTAATTTTTAAAACATTGAAACAAAACTCTACCGTTTCATATTTTAAGAGTCGAGAAACTGGAAAAAGGTGACTCTATCACTTTCAGATTATAAACAAGCGTGAAAGGACAAGCGCTTGATGATATTTTCAAATTTAGGGAGTCATTAAAGATCAAACCGACTGCTTAGGAATACTAGGCAAAAAGGGTGTACCAAATAACCGTGAACTGCAATATACACCTTGGTTTCAAAATGAAAGAGAAATCAACCAAGGACTTGACGTACGTGCAGGAAATCTCCCCGAATGCTATGTTCAGTGTATCACGGGTATCGGGCGGTAGACTCGGCTTCCTATAGATAAAGGATTGAAACCTAGTGGGGTCTCCCTTTATATACGCGATGGTACAGGGAGCACAAGTCCGTACTAGCGCTGTCTGAAGCCAAGAGACGAATGACAACTACTAGGTTTTAAGACGCCGGAACATGTCTCTAGCCTAGACCTCTAAATGTTGCGTTAATGTTTCAATGATTCCTTAGGTAAATTGAATAAATTTTATGGTTGATCTTCAATTATGTCTCAGTTTCAAGGCCCTACCGAATGTCATATGACAATCTCCTATATGCAGCTATATGAGAAAAGAAAACTTTTCAATTTGATGAATGCTATCTAGTTAAGGGAAGAGCTTCAAACAAGGATGCAACAAACAACAACACCGAAAACAAAACTTTTCCAAACTAGATGACTTTCACTATCCAAAAGTAATTTCAAACATTCAACGATGCGAATAATGCAATGTAATCTATGCAAAATCCTCTTTTTTTCCGAAAACTATGCAATTGTAATCTATGCACAATTTCCTTTTTCTTTTAAAATAATAAGAATGCACTCAATGCATTTTTCGATGAAATGAGAATCTACTTAATGCATGCTTTTAATGAAGGAGAATGCACTTATAGCGATTTTTAGCTTTCAATCATTAAACAATGTGATCTAAGTTCAATGATAAATCTCAAAAATACTTTTCAATGCAATGTGATCTAATGCATCTTAACAAAAAGAACACTTTGAGATGAAAACTAAATAAACGCAAATCTTCTTAACAAAGGATGAATGCAAAAGAGATGCAAACAAACACTAAGAATGCAATCATTGTTTCAAAAAATTTGTCACGAAACCCCTCAAAAGGCGACAAGACATATGAGGTCAAACACAAAGAGGACTTCCAAAGCAAGAGATCAAAACAAGGCATTCATTCCCTTTTACACCAAACAATCATGGAAAGAATACATCCCAAACAATGAGCAATGTAATCTATGCTCATACAAGGAAAAGACCGGAAGGGAAAGACACACTGGTGAAGGATTTAGGGAAAAAATCTCAATTTTTACACACCCTGAAATTGGCTCGACTTGTACATTGACAACTAGCGCCAACTGGCGCGACTTGCATACTGACAACTAGCACCAATGGCCAATTGGCACGGGTTGCTAATTGACAACAAGCGCCAACGCCCGAAAATGAAAAAACAAAGAATTTCTCCCAACCAAGACCAGACTCACCACTTCAAGCAGAATCTCCAAGACTCAAATGAACCATGTGATCTAGGCTCAAAGAGAGACAGACATAGATCAAGCTCAGAAAGCTCAAAACAGAGTAAACCCTAGTACCTTACAGGATTGGCGCGACTGTAAGGCTAAAAATAGCGTCAGAATAGAATTGGCGTGGGTAATACACTAGCAACCTGCGCCAATGGGTGCGACTGTCAAGCTGAAAAGCGCGCCAGTCGAGTTTACCAGTCAAAAATAAAAAAGAAGCAATCCAACAAGTAGACCTGTGATGATCAAGCTATCCAATAGCCAAATTCACAGAAAGAACCAGCCCAGAAGAGATGATCAAGCAAGGAAGGACAAGAAATTGACCGGAAAGAGAAGACAATACTCCAAGTTGTTCAGTTCGTAAACTAAACCGTAGATTGACTGAAGCAACATTGATCTACTCCGCTAATGTAGAGAAAAAGCGTTTCGAAGGCTATCTGGTTGCACTTCAGGCTCCGTCTATAGCTTACAAATCAAACAAAAAGCTGAGTCCCCAGCGGAGTCACCAAATTGTTGAG
Source organism: Pinus albicaulis (assembly GCA_034641835.2). Lineage (NCBI taxonomy): Eukaryota > Viridiplantae > Streptophyta > Pinopsida > Pinales > Pinaceae > Pinus > Pinus albicaulis. Next base: position 995,958,568 of record CM076581.1, read on the forward strand.
GAGGTAAATCCCCTCTGCGGACAGAGGCGATCCCTACTAGCCCAGATCGGGTCTAGCAACAATCAAACACGCTACAGTGCAGGTTCCTAATTGTAAATAAACCGACTTGTGAGGAAGGCTTACCTGGAATCCAACACTGTCGTTTGTAGAAGAGGTGGTGCTCCCGTTCCTTCACCCTGGCAGATCAAAGCCCTCACGATCTTCGTGATCGAACACCTGCACATGCAAGAAACAACACACACGCAAGCATAAAATCCAGTACATACAACTATATATTAGTCGAAGAGGATATAAATCATGAACATGATCAAGAACAAGAGTGGAACCATAACCGATAGTCGCTTATCATTAAAGAGTCAAAAGAAGAATACAACCATAGCTTCGACGCAGCACTCTCCTTTAGTGGGTCGTCAGCAGAACATGTCTCGATAAAGCCTGTCAAGGATGGGACAAGCCTCTCTCTCCGGATACTTGGCAATAGTCTCCTTGCTTGGATTTGGCCTTAGGGAATCGAGAAGGCTTTTGCAGCATGAAAGCTCTTGGGAACTTGGGGATTCTGGAACTAGCTTGCTATGGAGATGGGCAAGCCTTTATAGGAGGAGGAAGGGAAGTTGGGATCCCTATAATTATGGGATTGGCCCTATCATCAAGGAAGCTTCCATGAGAGGTGGCAAACCACTTCCTCTCTATGGAAATCCGTAGCCAAACCACCCAACTCAAGATAGACATCAGTCCAAGAATTTGTTAGGATGAAACTTCCGCCTCTTATTTTTAAAAAACACCTCTTAATATGGTTGGCGCGGGTGCGGCTCTATGACAGAGCGCCAATTGGCGCACCCTCTTTGGAGGATTTCCCTCTTGGCACGAGGGCTGAACTATGGAACCGCGCCAATGGAAAAAGAGCTATTTTTAGGGTTTTTTGCAAGGAGATGTCTTCAGGGCAATTAAAGCTCATCTTCAGAGGGATGCAATGAAAGTATTTTCAAGTCTTGTTTCTGCCCACAGGTCACGGAATGAACGCTCCAATGTGAGGGACGGGGATTGTAGGGACAGTGACAAATTACTGTGTAACATTTCTAATCATATTCAGGACTAGCATCGTTGTCGACGAATGGTAAAAACATTTGTTCCTAATCAGCTCCTCGCTGAGTGGTTTGTTAAGTCATTGCTAACATCTATCATTGAGGATGTGGATAAAGGCAACTTCATCGCTGAAGAGCAAGTCATTGCTCGTGCCTAATACTTATATTTGATTTATACTCAGTCGGCACACTCTATGAGAAAATTCCAAATGCGCCACGATCAAAATTTATTGTTCCTCCTACATCTTGTAAGGACTCTCATGTTGGGGACGGTATGATTAGTTTTGCAAGCACTCACACCTCTACTGCATCTGATCCTACACCTTTCAAAATTCATGTTGTTTCATTTGAAAAAGGAAAAAGTGACAAGAAACGCGAAAGCAAGAAAAAGGAGAAAGCGAAGAAAAAGAAAAATTCAACCCCGCAAGAATGATCATCTGACCAACAATATAGAAATTCTCGGAAACCTCGTTACCCTTTATTGCTATGTAATGGGGAGCACTTTGTTCGAAACTTTCCTCACCGCGCCAAAGTCTCAAAATTTCTTAAGACCTCGGTTGCATCTGCTGTGTTGACAGATCCTTTTCTGAATCCAGACACAAACATGGTTGCTACGGATCCCGCTTCTAGTTCCCAAGTGCTTATGCTATTTGCCACAAAGCCAAAAATTGATGTTTTGGTGTCTACGTGAAATAAATATTATGGTAGTCAGGCTACTGATGAACCTACTACCTTGACCACAAATCCTTCCACTAAATAAATTCCGCTAACTTCTATTCTAGAGTTAACAGTAAAGCCACTGAAGGGAGTCGTCCACAAATCAACGTTCAATCCTCGAGTCCGAGCAGCTCAAAATTATAATATATTTGAAGATATGGCTCAGTCACCTTCAGCTACGTTGATGCTTGAGGTACTCCAAAATTTCCCCTCACATAAATTTGCTTTTTTGTCGGCAATTGGTGGAATCGACCTGACAGATTCCATTCTTGCAGTATTTAATCATACGGGCTATGTGCCATAATTACTAGCTGAATTAGCATTCTCGATCCAAGTAAATGTTCTAAATCACCTCATTCATCACACTATTATTGATGAGGGAGCATCCACTTGTATTATGTCTCTCAATTTTTGGAAGTCACTTGGCTCACCTCGCTTATCTTAATTGCCTATGATGTTCAAAGATTTTGATGGTCATACATATAAGCCTTGCGGTATCATCAATAACCTGCATGTCGAACTATGGGGAAAAACTGTAACTGTTGAAGTTGACGTCATTGATGGACCCCTTGACTACAACATTTTACTTGGAAGGCCATGGGTTTCCTCTATGACTGCGATCGTTTCTACTTATTTTCGAATGATTGCCTTCCCTCATAAAGGTGTTATCACAATCATTTATCAACTCTCCTTCTTTGCCTCTAGTTCCCAGGTATCTGGAAGCATTCTGTTAGTTCACACACCCTAGCTAGCACTTCAAAACATTGGTGTAGGGCTCTTAAAGGATTCTTCCCTAATGCACCTTTTTATTACCGCCGCCTACGACATCGGCGGAAATTGCAAGAATAGAGACATGTTGCATGATATCTTCCACTTCATCTAAATTAAGGAAGATTACCAGCGATTCTGAAGTTGATACACTGGGTGATTTTCTGCCACCAAGCCCAATTGAGCTGGCATAGAAATCAATTTACTTGGATTGGGTAGCACATCATGATTCATCAACGCCGATCGTTTGGGTCAATCATTCATTAGATTTTGGTACTCCTTCTGATCCATTTTCATCCACATTATTGACCGATGAGAACATTGTGGGAACCATGATGCCAGAAGGAGAACCATGGGACGATAATCATCATCATTCTTGTCTTCAGGATTACGACGAAGATAATATTATTGAATTATATCACCCTATGATCTCTACTTTATTTTTAAATTCTATTCCAATTAATGCCATCGAATCCGAGTGAAACTTATCGAATATTGAAGAAATGATTTCTATCGATATTTCGACCAAAACCGATGTTGTAGAAAACATTCATGTCGGCGTGTCTTGTTCTCCATCCGAACTAGATACTTATCACTCTATTTTTCGTGAATTCCAAGATATATTTTCTTGGTATTATGAGGAAATGCTAGGCATAGATTACAGTATCGTTGAACACACAATTAAAATGTACCCTGATGTTAGATCGGTAGGTCAACGCCTTCGTCCTATTCATTTGAAGAAGGTTGCTGCCATTAAAGCAAAAGTTGAAATTTTTTTGCATGTTGGTTTCATTTACCCTGTTCCGCTTATTGATTGGGTTTCCAAAATTGTTTCTATCACTAAGAAACAAGGCACAATCATAGTGTGAATTGATTATCAAGATGTCAATATTGCTTGTCCAAAAGACAACTATCCTACTCCCTTTGTCGACCAAATTATTGACGAATGTGTTGGCTATGAAATATTTTTGTTCATGAATGGATTCTCTAGTTACAATCAAATCAATATTCGCCGAGAGGACCAATATAAGACAACATTCATTTCTCCCTAGGGCACATTTTTTTATCGCAAATTCCCATTTGGTTGAAAAAACGTTGGGGAAACATTTTAGATAGCAATGGATTATGATTTCAATGAAATTAAGCACATTGTTCAACCTTATCTAGACGATTTACCCACACATTCACAAAAGCAGGTTGATCACCCAGCGCATTTGAGAGCTATATATTTATGCTGCCAACACTACAAGATATGCCTCAATCCACACAAATGTGTGTTTTGTGTTGGTTCTAGTCGTTTTCTTGGATTTCTCGTTTCAAAATATGGAATTCGAATCAACCCAGTGAAGGTCTAGGCCATTCTTGATTTGCCTGTGGCATAAAACTTACTTCAGTTACAGAAAATTCAAGGAAAGGCTAAATTCCTAAGGAGGTTCATACCAAACTACGCCGAAAGGCTAAAGGATTTAATTGTCTCTTGAAAACTGGGATTCCCTTCCATTGGGATAAGGTTGCGCAAGATACCCTGATCCGAGCATCATTATGTATCCCCATAATTATCAGAGTGATTATTTCCTATATATCGTTGCGGAATATACGACCATTGCTATGGTTTTGGTCCAAGAATAATATGGGATAGAACATTATATATATTTTTTGAGTTGTAATATCAATGATATGGAAGTTAAGTATTCATACATCAAAAATCTCACCTTGGTGGTCATTTAAGCTGTCCAAATATTTCACCATTATATCCTGCTCCAGAAGATCATTTTCATTTCAGATTGAAATCCTATGACATACATTCTGTCACGTCAATTGATGGGGGGGAAATATTCAAAATGGATTGTCATTTTGCAAGAAATTGATTTGGAATTCATCAAATCCAAGTTAAATAAGTCTTTAGTTTTAGCTGAGCTTCTTTGTGACCTTCCCTCTGAGAGTACTGAAACTACATCAAAACATCAATTCCAAATGATCCTTTGTTTCTCATCGGGTCATCTGACACTTTGTATGGGGATTTTATCATTTATCTCCAAAACCAAACTTTCCGGCTTGATAGCTCTTGCTCGCAACAATGACATATTCGATGCCAAGTGATCAGAAATGTGTGAAATAAATATTTCTTATACAGAGATAGATAGTAAGGGCTTTTACTGGTTATTTCACCTTTCAAAGAAAGGATGAAACCAGAAGCTTCTGGCCCTCTTACTGGCTCTACCTAAAGAAATATGAAGTAAACACTGAAACGATCTGGCAATGAAAGTATTTGTTTTCTGATTGCAAAGTATTCATTAACCAATATTATGGGTGTACAAGCATATTAAGGTGTTCTGCAATGGAAGTAATGGGGTTTGGAATGGAACAAATATTTTTTGATCACTGTATAAGTCTTTATGTGTTAAGAGGACTTATTTAAATTTACTGTTTAAAGATTTAAACTCTGTAAATAAGCAGCAAGAATTCACAGCATAATAACAAGCATCTGATAAATAAGTTCACCCCTCTCTTGGGCTACATCTTCTAGGTCCAAAAGCCTCCTAATGGGCTTTCCCCTTCTCTATTAATGCTCAAAATAAATTTTACACCATGAAGAAATCCTCAAAAGGCTGAAATATATGTAAAATCAGAATCAGAGTGTTGGAAACAGTAAAAATTGACTATTCATTCACCTCAAACAGATGAACATAACCCAATATAGTTGATCATCCCCTTAGCCCTAGTGGCTCCACAAGAAAATACGCCGATAAAACCTCTGGAAAAGTGCCCTGATGGCTCTACAACCTGTTCCAATAGCCTTAGAATGTTCCAATACCCCAAAAACAAAACAAAATTTGTTCCAAATGGACTTTCCTAGCCAAAGTTATGACTGAAACTGATTTTGCCCAGTTAGGGCTAGGAAAACTCCACCAAATCTGGTGGAACTGTAGTTAATCTCGACAAATTAGGGGTGGCCACTAGAATAGGTGGAATCCACCATAACACCGTGTAGAAATTAGCTGAATAAATCACTTATTCACTGAAGATTAACCCGATCATACATCAATTTCGAATTGCATGCATAACACATAACCTTCTTCTACAATTAATTGTCACATGCGGAAATAATAGAAGCAATCTCACATCAAATCAATCACACACATTAACACAGTATGTATGGGGAAAGCTTATAGCTGAAAACCCCGCAGCTATATTATATTATAAATGGAGAGAACATGCAGCAAATACATAGTACAAACTCCTCACAAGTACTCAGTACTATCTCCCAAAGCTACACAAAAACTAGCTTGGTTTTGAACAAGTCACAGGTTCAAAACACACCCACTACTTCTCTGCCTCTATTGCGAAATCAAGGATGGTCTAAATAGAGATCCAGGTTCGAATCTCACTGGCTTCAACTGCGCAATTTTCATTGGTAATTTCCTCCAAGTGTTATGCAAATCCCATGCAAAACTGATCCTCCAACTGATAGCTATACTCACCCTTTCATCTACCTCTTTCACTGGTCTCCACTGAACTGTCCATGCACTGAGTTAAGCTGATGTGTTCTTTAGTTGAATAATGAGTTAATAATTAGTGAATTAAATAATATTTAATTCACACAACTCATCTCTAGTGTATTAGCCAGTTAAACTAAATACAACTAGTTCAACTAGTTAACCAGAACACCACCTCCATTAACTCCTCAATCAACTCCACCACAACTCTGCCACATGAGTCTAACTGAAGTCTAACATGAAATAGCTCACTTAACTCATAGAAAATTCGAATTTCCTTATGTCAGCTGCATGCCCCACCTCTGGGGGTCAAACTGAAGTGCTCCAAGAGAGTAAACTGTTGTTTATAGTCTAAATATTATTAAGGGTAAATAATATTTGACTTCCATATTTTTAGGAGACACAGTCTAAAAATAGCCTAGGTCCTAAAAATAAGGGTCTCATCTATTTTTACCGACATGTCGCATACTTCAAGAATCTCCAACTGGAATTCCCAAATTATGCTCCGTATGTCTAAAAATAGACATAGTCTAAAAATAGACTTTTAGACAAAATCACATGTGTGGTCCCCACCTAGTTTAGGTGATCACTTTCCAACTAGGATCGGGAAAGATGTTTGGAGGCCTCCTTCAACGTTTCTTATTGCCATTTTCAACACTCCCTCTCAACAAGAAAGGACTGTCATTGCATGCGACATGCAACTCCATGCATTCGCCCTGCAACCTTCACAAGCGCCATGCAACTCCATGCATGCGACATGCAACTCCATGCATTCTCCATGCACCCTTTGCATGTGCCATGCAAACTCATGATTGCACCATGCAACTCCATGCATCTGCTCTGCAACTCCTCTGAAACTGAATAGGCTCCAAACAACTCAATCAGTCTTGATGCATCTAGCATCTATCATCAAAGTCTTCGACTTCTGCTGGTACCAACTGCACATGTCATCAGGAACTACTGCGTTGTTGAACTCTTGCACCCATGCACTCTTGCACTTGCTGTCAACTCTGATCCGCGCTCCAGTATCCGACACTGTCACTTTGATCTGCCTGCATCACTCCAACTGATCATGCTACTGCTGCGCTATGGGCACCTCGTAGCCAGGTTCAACTCATGAGATCCACACCATCTCATGAATCTGCCCAGAAATCTCCTCATGGGATTACTCATGCATGTCGCCCCACCTCATACCTGGTGGTATAGTTGCATGCACTCCCTCTGCCCGTCTGGCACGAAATTTCTCTGCATGAGTGGTCTCTTCCACTCCATGATCCTCTTGTGGCTGCTCCACATCCCGAGGTTCACTATCACCTACATGCAAAACCCGCTCCCTCTCAAGCTTCAATTGCATGTCTTTCTCGCCCGCATGCAACACTTGCTCCCTCTCAAGCTTCAGTTGCATGTCTTCCTTGCACTTCCCATCAGCAGGAAGCTCCGTAGAAATCCCATCTACTTCAATACCTGAATGCAAAACTTGCTCCCTCTCAAGCATCAGTTGCATGCCTTTCATGCACTTCCCATCAGCAGGAAGCTCCGTAGACATCCCATCTACTTCAATACCTGCATGTTGAGAGGCTCCCTCTCAACCACCAAGTCACTAACCTCTGCTTTGCTCCTCAAAGCTTTTCATGCATCTTGTACCTCAGTGCATGTAGATTCTTGGCTCGCACACATTGCAATTGTCCCGCCATCGCAAAATTTTCTAACAAAAGAGCTGATTTTAAATCGATGATATCTCCCTCATCCGAGCTCCGATTCGACCGATTTTTTTTTCAATTTGGGTGTTTTTCCGCAAGGAATCCAAATATGCTATTTGTTTCTGAAATATTACACAAAATATTTTCAGATATTCCCTACAAACTCGCGCACCCAAAAATTCTCGCTCTCATTCCATGTAGAAAATTATATACAATATGCATGTATATTTCCGGCTTTCTCCATCTTTATGTTTCTTAAGTTTATCCTAAAACTCAATCGCTTCCGATCTACACTTGAGAACAAATTATTTCCAAATCAGAGATTGACTGCATGGGCTTTTACCAGACCTTTCACTTTCCAAAGAAAGATGAATCCGGAGGCTATCTGGCCCGTATGCAGGCTCTGTCCGAGGAAATAAGTTTGCAATCACCGTAATAGATCTCGACAATTAATCTTGCTCCGATACCATGTAGAAATTAGTTGAATAAATCACTTATTCACTGAAGATTAACCCGATCATACATCAATTTCGAATTGCATGCATAACACATAACCTTCTTCTACAATTAATTGTCACATGCAGAAATAATAGAAGCAATCTCACATCAAATCAATCACACACATTAACACAGTATGTATGGGGAAAGCTTATAGCTGAAAACCCCGCAGCTATAGTATATTATAAATGGAGAGAACATGCAGAAAATACATAGTACAAACTCCTCACAAGTACTCAGTACTATCTCCCAAAGCTACACAAAAACTAGCTTGGTTTTGAACAAGTCACAGGTTCAAAACACACCCACTACTTCTCTGCCTCTATTGCGCAATCAAGGCTGGTCTAAATAGAGATCCAAGGTTCTAATCTCCTTGGCTTCATTGCGCAATTGTCATTGGTAATTTCCTCCAAGTGTTATGCAAATCCCATGCAAAACTGATCCTCCAACTGATAGCTATACTCACCCTTTCATCTACCTCTTTCACTGGTCTCCACTGAACTGTCCATGCACTGAGTTAAACTGATGTGTTCTTTAGTTGAATAATGAGTTAATAATTAGTGAATTAAATAATATTTAATTCACACAACTCATCTCTAGTGTATTAGCGAGTTAAACTAAATACAACTAGTTCAACTAGTTAACCAGAACACCACCTCCATTAACTCCTCAATCAACTCCACCAAAACTCTGCCACATGATTCTAACTGAAGTCTAACATGCAATAGCTCACTTAACTCATAGGAAATTCGAATTTCCTTATGTCAGCTGCATGCCCCACCTCTGGGGGTCAAACTGAAGTGCTCCAAGAGAGTAAACTGCTGTTTATAGTCTAAATATTATTAAAGGTAAATAATATTTGACTTCCATATTTTTAGGAGAGGCAGTCTAAAAATAGCCTGTGACCTAAAAATATGAGTCTCATCTATTTTTACCAACATGTCGCATACTTCAAGAATCTCCAACTGGAATCCCCGAATCATGCTCCGTATGTCTAAAAATAGACATAGTCTAAAAATAGATTTTTCGACAAAAATCACATGTGTGGTCCCCACCTAGTTTAGGTGATCACTTTCCAACTAGGATCAGGAAAGATGTTTCAGGAGGCCTCCTTCACTGTTTCTTGTTGCCATTTTCAACACACCGCTAGTTATCGGGGGCTTAAGTTAAGGGCCACGGGTCATGTGACCGCGCTCGTCGGCCAATTCAACGGCAAACTTGAGTTAAAAGCAGATAGATAAGGTTGAAACCATATAATATAACGGTTTATTAATTGAAATCCACTCCATATTCACATCTGTTTAAACTTGTTGCATGCCCATTTCTTAAAGCCCAAGGTTTCGAGCCATAGGATCGTATGCAGAGGGGGCTGGCCCCTTTTTGGGCCCCACCCAAACCAAAAACAAACTTCAAATACAAGTTCGCGCCAATGGTTAATAAGAACCACTAGTAGCCCATGTGGTTGGGCTGCCCGGTTGCTCCAGCGCCGACCCCGGGTCGACTCCTACCTGCGACACATAATTATGATAAAACATTTCTGTTTTATCTTGGGGCCACGTGGCGGCCTCTGGGCTGGCCACGTGGCACCCTACGATTGGCTGTCTCCACAGAATATTCTGTGGAATATTCCCAAAATATTCTGTGAAATAATTTTTTTTAATAATTTTTTAAATAAGGTCAAATTGAGTCAAATTGGGCTTTTTGCTTAAAATTGAGAAAATTCAAAGTCAAATAACTTTCTCATACAACATCAGTTTTCAATGCCATTCATGGCTACAGGATCATCTTTTCGAGCTCTTTCTTGTCGTTTTGGTTTGGACCATTTCTGAGCAACTAATTTTTTGAGCATTTTTCCATTAAAGACTTGATCACCTGATCACACCTCCCAAATGGAAAGATTTTGGACCCCAAAATCTCTCTGAATATTGAAACTGATAATGTGGAGACTAATTCTCCACTTTTCCACCCTTGAATAACTGAAATCTACCTGATTTCATCAAATGGAGCTTTTGAGAAAATCATAAACTGACTCTGGAATCAACTGATCGACCATTGCTAAGATTGACAGAGTCATGATGCAAATTCTTAAAATTTGCAGAACAACAACTGTAATCTGCAAAAAACAAACTTTTTCTACACTGATCAAACTTCCCAAAAGACTTAAAATAACTTTCACCTTGAAAACTGTTCCCATGGCGAATTCGACCATACTGAAACCAACTTTTTCCCATGCTGAATGGTGTGTCCTCCTTGCTTGCACTGCTTTGATTTGACACTTCATTCACTGCAATGGCTGACCCAAAAGGTAATTTGTGAAACATAACATCATCTTCTTTCAAAGACAAATTGTTATTAAACTGAGACAAATCATTAGCAACATCATAAAAAGGTGAATGCTCAAAATCTAGTCGTTTCAACATCAACAAAGTTAGACTTTGACTTGCATTAACCAGTCTTTTTAATTGACTTGCATGGAGTAAAGAAGATTCCAGCTTCTTCTTGTGTGCTCTCACAATGTACTCTTTACCATATTTGAACAAGTGATACTTGTTTTCATGGCGATGAAAGATGGCCTTCCTGTCAAATAAGTAAGGACTTCCCAAAACAATTCCTGAGATATCAAGTGGCACCACATCAAGTTCAACTGTGTCAATAAAGTGTGCAGTTATTGCAAAGCGCAATATGCACTTCCTTGAGACTTGCAAATTGGAATCCTTGCATATCCACCCAAGTGGATAAGGATTTGGATGTGGAATGGTCTCAAGTTTTAATTGTTTGACCAAATCTTCTGATATGAGATTCACTTGTGACCCACTATCAGATAGTGTGTCAATTTTGGTATGTTTTGAAATTACCCTCACATGGAAGAGCTCTATCCTCCTATTTTCTTCATGAGTATCTTTGTGACAATTTAAAGAGCTAGAATTGGGAATTGTGTCTTGCACCACTTCTTTCCCCTTAATGTTCTTTAAAACCATGACGATTCTTTTTGTCTCATCATCTGAGTTTGACCCTAAGTCTTGCTCAACTGTTGCTAAAATTTTCTCCTTTTCTTTGGTCTTGTTTTTGTTCTTGTATTTTTCTGGTTTTAGTTTAGGATGAAGCTTCCAACAATGTTCTTCATCATGACTTGTCTTTGAACAGTTTTTGCAAAAGAACTTTCCTTTTTCTTTCGTTGAATTTGCAACTCTTTTCTTTCCTTTGCTTTTGAAATTACTATCCTCATCAAAAGTATTCTTTCCTCTAACTTCTAAATGTGTAGCCTGTACACAGACTTCATCTAAGCTGGTAGGATTAAACATTAGGATAGTATGTTGAAGGTAACTATGCAAACCTCCTATGTATTTTAACAAAGTATCCTGACTTTGTAAATCTACCCCAAGTAAGAGTGCTCTCCTTCTAAACTCTTGGGTGTAGTCTTGCACATTTTGTCCCTTAAGTTGCCTAAAAATTTTGCCAATTCATGATTGCCTTCTGAATATGAGTAAGAGGATAAAATTGTTTCTTAATAGCAGTAATAAACTCAGTCCAAGTTAGAGTTATCTTACCATGCTTTTTTATTTACTCTCTGGTCTTGGCTTCCCACCATACCAAAGCTGCTCCATCCATTCTCAATGAGGCTAATTGGATTTTTGTGTCATCATCATGCAGATTCTGAATTCTTAGATAGACTTCCAGCTGTCTAATCCAGTTATCCAATTTTTCTGCATTAACATCACCATTAAACATAGGGAACTCGAATTTTACATCAATATTTAACAAAGGATTTCTAAGAGATGTTTTTGTTTTATGTGACTGATTAACAGAAATTGAAGAGGATGATGTGGAGGAAGAAGATGACGATGGAGATGGTGGATCACCATTTCCTCCATTCCCTTTCTTAGACTTCTCATTGTCTTTCTTCCCTCCTGAAGAATCTCCTTCTTCTCTTTGGTTTCTAGACCCTTCTCCAGTAGTCCTATCATTTCTCTCCTGACAGAGGATCCTAACAATCTCAGTCATGTCCAAGAAAGCTTTTATAAAGACTCTGTCTTCTTCCTTGGGATCCATTTCCTCATGTACTTCTCCTTTTTTGGAAGACATGTTTGTGGTTGATTCCAAGGCTAATGAGGATGAAATGGAAGGTGGAGATAATGGCACCCTAGCCCTCCTTGGTTAAGGATTTTCTTGTGCTCTAACCAATTGACCTTCCCCTCTTTTCAATTTCAGCCTAGTAAGCATCAAATTTGCAGAACAACACAATTTTCTTGCACAAAATTCACAACTCTTGAGCAAAACCTAGAGCTCTGATACCAATCTGATCTGAAATGTGTGAAATAAATATTTCTTATACAGAGATAGATAGTAGGGGCTTTTACTGGTTATTTCACCTTTCAAAGAAAGGATGAAACCAGAAGCTTCTGGCCCTCTTACTGGCTCCGCCTAAAGAAATATGAAGTAAACACTGAAACGATATGGAAATGAAAGTATTTGTTTTCTGATTGCAAAGTATTCATTAACCAATATTATGGGTGTACAAGCATATTAAGGTGTTCTGCAATGGAAGTAATGGGGTTTGGAATGGAACAAATAATGGAACAAATATGTTTTGATCATTGTATAAGTCTTTATGTGTTAAGAGGACTTATTTAAATTTAGTGTTTAAAGATTTGAATTCTAGAAATAAGCAGCAAGAATTCACAGCATAATAACAAGCATCTGATAAAGCATTTCACCCCTCTCTTGGGCTACATCTGCTAGGTCCAAAAGCCTCCTAATGGGCTTTTCCCTTCTCTATTAATGCTCAAAATAAATTTTACACCATGAAGAAAGCCTCAAAAGGCTGAAATAGCTGCAAAATCAGTATCAGAGTGCTGGAAACAGTAAAAATTGACTATTCATTCACCTCAAACAGATGAACATAACCCAATACAGCTGATCATCCCCTTAGCCCTGGTGGCTCCACAAGAAAATCCGCTGATAAAACCTATGAAAGAGTGCCCTGATGGCTCTACAACCTATTCCAACAGCCTCAGAATGTTCCAATACCCAAAAAAAAAAAAAAATCGTTCCAAATGGACTTTCCTAGCCAAAGTTATGACTGAAATTCATTTTGCCCAGTTAGGGCTAGGAAAACTCCACCAAATCTGGTGGAACTGCAGTTAAGCCCGAAAAATTAGGGGCGGCCACCAGAATAGGTGGAATCTTCCATAACACCGCCAGTTATCAGGGGCTTAAGTTAATGGCCACAGGTCATGTGACCGCTCCTGTCGGCCAATTCAATGGCAAAATTGAGTTAAAAGCGGATAGATAAGGTTGAAACAATATAATATAACGGTTTATTAATTGAACTCCGCTCCATATGCCCGTCCGTTTAAATTTATTGCGTGACCATTTCTTAAAGCCCAAGGTTCCGAGCCATAGGATCGTATGCAGAGGGGGCTGGCCCCTTTTCGGGCCCCGCCCAAACCAAAAACAAACTTCAAATACAAGTTCGCACCAATGGCTAATAAGAACCACTAGTAGCCCATGTGGTTGGGCTGCCTAGTTTCTCCAGCGCCGACCCCAGGTCGACTCCCGCCCGCGACACATAATTTTGATAAAAAATTTCCATTTGATCTTGGGGCCATGTGGCGGCATCCGGGCTGGCAACGTGGTGCCCTGTGATTGGCTGTCTCCATAGAATATTCTGTGGAATATTTTTTTTTAATAATTTTTTAAATAAGGTAAAACTGAGTCAAATTGGGCTTTTTGCCTGAAATTGAGAAAATTCAAAGTCGAATAACTATCTCATACAACATCGATTTTCAGTGCTGTTCACAGCTATAGGATCGTATTTTCGAGCTCTTTCCTGTCGTTCTGGTTTGGACCATTTCTGAGAAACTAATTTTTTGAGCATTTTTCCATTAAGGACTTGATCACTTGATCACCAAGCGAAATATTATCTGATCATCGGTGATACACATTATCGTTGTGGTGTCGATACAATTTTAAGGAGATGCCTCACTCATGAGGAGGCTGAGAAAGTTTTAAATGATTTTCATGTTAGTTCTTGTGGTGGACATTTGTCTGGTTACGCTACCACGTGGAAGATTCTTCGCACTAGTTACTTTTGGTCAACCATATTTCACAACTACATCATTGCGGTCAGAATTTGTCCTGCGTGCCAGATATTTGATCGTAAATTCACATGCCTCCAGCACCAATGCATCCTGTCATCGCTGTGGGACCATTTCCAAAATGGGGCATTGAATTCATGACCTACAACCCTCATTGGGCCAGGGGTCATGGTTATATTATTTTCATAGTCGACTACTTTACCAAGTGGGCCGAAGTGATCCCTACATTAAATAACATAGGCGAAACATCTGCATTGTTCCTTTTCAATCATGTCGTCTCATGGTTTGGTGTACCACAAGCTATAGTTACAAATCATGGCAAGAATTTTCAAAATAACATGATGAATGAGTTGACTGCCAAATTAGGGCTGTCGCATGATAATTCTACCCCTTACTATCCATAATCCAATGGACAAGTTATAGCCATTAACGAGATCCTTAAGCAAATGCTTCAACAAATGATAGAGTTTTATAAATGAAATTGGTATTTAATCTTGTACTCGGCTTTGTGGGCATATCGAACCTCGGTGAGAAATTCAACCAGCTTTACTCCCTTTTAGTTGGTGTATGGTCTGGAAGCTATCTTACCAATCCAATGTGAAATTTTGTCATTAAAAATTGCTTTTGACCTGCTACCTGACACCTCTGATGAAGAAGCGCGTCTTTATAACCTCATCCATCTAGATGAAATGCGTCGTGAAGCTGCATTGGCCAACGAAGTACAAAAGAGACGAATCAAGGTGCAATATGACCAACATGTCAAGCCTCACATTTTCTCATAGGGAGACCTAGTCTTGCTTTATGATCAGGAAGCTGATTTGATAGGAACAGGAAAATTTGAGTGACTATGGCATGGCCCCTACATTGTAAAAAGAGTTATGGCTAAAGGTGCCTACAAGTTTGTTGATTATGATGGAATTCCATTGGCGCAACCTCAAAATGGGTTGTATCTTAGACGTTACTATGCTTAATTGAGCTTAGTAAACTTTTGTATCATATTGTATATATGCTTTGATATTCATTTCTTATCTTAGTTTGATTTTCTAGATTTTTCTTGAAGTTAGTAATCCACTTTACATTTCATCACAGATGAATGAATCTTTGGAACCATTCGTTGGGTATGCCGATGATGATAGTCATAGTACACAAAACCTATCCTCTACAGCATGGGACTTTTTCGCTCCAGGTGGCGAGTTAGTGAGTTTTCAAGGTATTTGTATCGGTCTATCCAAAAACAATATTGTTTAGTATATCATTTTGATCAAACTTCTCTTTGATTCCATTTCATTTGGCATTGACTACATCATCATTAGGTTAGACTCACAACTTGCCGTACTGCAACTTACTAGCATCTATAATGTCTGAAATCCAACACTTCATCATATGTTCCTTAGAGTTCAAATTTTGGAAATAAATTTTAATTACATTCAATATCAACACTGTTAGCACCCTATAATTTAGAAGACTGGAAAAAATAAACTATAAAGCACAACATCAAACCACTTTGGAGTCCAAGACCTAGCATTCCTAGAATAAGAGAGGGCTCTCTATGTTTTATGATTTAAATCGATTTGACTTGCTTGTTATAAGAACTAATATTAGGCTAGTTACAGTAATGGGGGTTTTATGTTTTGAATTATTGGGTGGTTGGACATATAGGGCTGCAGAGGCTATTCCATTGGGTGATGGAGTCAGAGGCTAGAAAGGCACATCAAAATCGAGAGCAAATCGCAGGGCAAGATAACTATGTGAAATGGATCTTAAGAGTTGTATGAATTAGGAGGTGGAAGAAACAGTTAGGTTCAATAGCGACTAAAGAGAAATTAAGAATTATTTAATCAGAATTCAATAGAAAAAATTCAGATTGTAAATTCAGACAGAATTAAGGCGCTCTGACAGATGAATTAGGAGGTGGAAGAAATAGTTAGGTTCAATAGCGACTAAAGAGAAATTAAGAATTATTTAATCAGACTTCAGTAGAAAAAATTTAGATTGTAAATTCAGACAGAATTAAGGCACTCTGACAACGAATCTTAATCTAAAATTTTTAATTTACAATTAGATGATCAAATACACATCAGAAAAAACAACGGAAACATTTAAACAAAGAAGAAACACGTCACCATTTTAACAAAGCTCAAGAATCTTGTAATTGGTCTTTGATTATCGATGTCCATCTTCAAAAATTACAGTGCTCCAATAGTAGTTCTTACAATACATGTGCTTAAATATCCAACCCCTACTAATGAGAATTATAGCAGTATTTAACTAACAACTAAGTTGGTTTTCCATAATATACTATGGAAACCTTTATTTATTACAAACAAACTGAAATAAGACAAGTGTGGCCCTGCAAGGCCCAAACAAAGAAAATCTCTAACGAACACCACTTGTAGAATTTATTATGGTAACTCTTCAAGAATGAAAAACTTAGGCGGCTCTTCGTGAATTAACAAAGTGGCTTGGAGGTGAATATGATGGTTTCGAAGAGGTAACCAATGGAGGCTCTGACATCTGGCTTTGTTCTGCAGAAAACTAGCATTTAATAATTCATCTGGTGTAGTGTTGACCCCTTCTCATTTATTGGTGTCGGTGCTGGTGCCTCATGCTGCTCCTTTAGTCTCCGTGGTTCGATCTCAGCAAAAATGTCCAACGTGGCATTTACTGTATTTTGCTACCTGAGCCCTTTCATCCATTTTCAACCCTTTTTTGAAGAGAAACAACGTAAAAAACCATTCACCTGGACTTGAAATCCTTTATTCCTTTTCTTTGAAATACATCACATCCGTGCCAACATGGCACTTCGCATGGCGCAGGTCTTAAAATTTACCCTTCGCACTTTAATCTTTAAAGCTTACGACACACGATCTGTGAAGGGTGATGCGTAGGGGAGGAGATGAGTGACGTGGTAGGGAGGATGTGGGACTACGACTGCAACGCACATCACAATGTATAGCATTTAGTTATAAGCTGCGGGGGTTAACTTTTAAACTTTGCGAAATGCAAGGAGGAGGGACCCACTAGCGATGCGGCCGAGTTTTTATGAATCAGTGGAAGGTTTAACGTGGTAAGCATTATGGAATTTATATGGTATTCATGTGTATTGCAATATCTTATGAAGCGGGAGCAGAGCTGCGGAGGTGGGGCTGGCTTATTTCATTGCAAAACTAAATGGATAGACTTGTGGGTGTGCACAATGGTAAATCAAATGTGATGCTATATTGCAATTGAAAATCATTGATCACAACATTTAGAGTTTAGTTTCCAATGCGAAACACGTAAACTCTGCAAAATGCGATGAGGGGCCCCATTTCAATCGCGATCAGGAAATGAGAAGAAGAGCAAAGGAAAAGTGATGAAAAGATAAATTTTATGTTTTTCGAAGGAAACAAAACAAAAAAAAATTTGTGGCAGGGATTGGGTCCCACTTCACATTGCTTCAACGATTTATAAGTTTGGCATTGGATTGTTGTAGCCAAAAATATACGCAATGGTGATATGCACTGAGACTCAAGGGGCCCCATCACCGGTTTAAGCGGCTATAAGATATGATATATATATAACGGTAAGTTTTACGGTTCATATCATACGGCTATTCGATGGGTGGTGAAGATTGTAAATTTTAACACTTTCGACCTCTTATATAAGTGGGTTTATAAAATAATAAGCCCCAAAAGGTTATATATGTGGGTTTTTGGGAGGCTTTGAATGGGATTTAGAGCATGGGAGAATATGGAGGAAATGAGAGGGGAAAAAGAGGGTGGATGAAATGAAATGGAATGAGGGTAGAAATGAAGTTTGATTCCCATCACACCTTGTCAGCAATACTTCCTTCCTTCCATTGGGCGGAGAGGAAGATTGAATCCTTTGAAGCTCTTTATAGTCAGGAGTTCCCTTTCTTTCTCTTAAAATAAATGATAGCCATAGAATGTTATTTTTACTAATGAAAATTCTAATCAATAATCAATCACCTTGTAATACTATGAAATACAGGAGTCTAACAGTGGCTCCAACTGGGGATGGAAACTTCTATAGGAGGTTTCAAGAATCTCAGATATCTGGATTCATTATCCAGTGCCTTATCCATTGGGCTAACCCCACAACTTATGTCTTGATTTGTCCTGCAACTCAGTGATTGGAAACTAGCTGATTATTACTTCTAAATTTGACTGGTAAAAATATACCACATGCTTGCCCAACCAGCTTATTTACATGCTGTAAATATGAGCTGAAATATACAACTAAACTCATCCACTGCAAACCATCAAACTGAACTTACTGCTGCACCTAGAAAATCTGAATGCTGAAATCTGAACTATGTTGAAACTAAAAAATGGAAGTAATCTTAAACAAAAACTGAAAAAATGCTCAAACTAACTGAGCTTATTTGTCTACCCACCTATCCTAATCTAACTTAGAGATGACATATACACTAATTGAACTATTTTTTCCAATGCAACCAATCAATTAAATGACTGCATGATTGATCCTTGTTCACTTTTTTGAGTAGGATGAGAAAACAAAAGGGTCACTTCCATCTTACTTGACTTTGAACAATAGTATTCAAAATTTTCCTTAAACTCTGTAGCAAACCATTCATGGTAGAGCATACTCTTTCCTTAGATGATTCTAAAAGGCTAGCAAAAGGATATTGGAACAATACATGGCCCTAAGGATTCAAACAACCAGCTACATCGAGGACTACTCTTTGTTCCACTTTGTCACACTCGGGATTCTTTTGAAAGAGAATATCTACACATTTTTCATGGTCATATGATATGGCCTCTTCATTGTATACCAATATGCTATCCTTAATAAAACCTGATATGTCTCGACTGAGTTGGCTAAATTCTGTTTGAAGGCCATAATTTTGATGAACATAAGAACTTTCTGGCAATAATCCTTCTTAAGAAGGTAAAACAACATCAGTATCAATTCCAGAATCAATATCAATATGTTCTACATCTATTTCTTCATAAGAAAACACTTCAGTACATAAATCAACAATAGAACAAATAACAATAATCTCTTGACCAAATAAAAATTAAGAGGCTAGTTGCATGCTTAGAATCTGATTAATTTCTTCTTCAGTTAAAGGAGGAGGCAATCTTTTTTTTCTTTGAATTAAACAACAATTGCTTTCTCTATTGTCAAGACTGATCATGAGACTGAATGTATTTTTTAGCCTCAAACAATAGAGTAGATGAATTATCATTTGTCCCCACAGAGAGATATGATGAATCTTCTTTCACTTCCTGATTGCTTTCATTTTCAACTAACTTCTCTTGGTTATCATGACAATTAACTTGAGAATGAAATTCATAAATTGCTTCTAAGAGATCCTCATGATGCCAATATCCTAGATCTTCATCAATATTTACAAGGTATTATATGAGATCTTTAGACTGATCACAAAAATTTCCAGCTAATGATAAAGATGGAGAATATTCTTTATAACGCTCATAAAACACCTTGTGGAAATATTTTAAAGAAAAAAAACTACCAGGATTCAAACCTTCATACCATTCCCTCACTTTCCCTTCTAATTTTTCCATGAACATCTTCATGAGGAAATCCTCATGCCATTCGACCTTCAACTTCCATGAATGTATATGGAATTTAATGAGATGTAACGAAGCATCATCAACATTCTCATCTTGAAAAATAGGAATATTTCTTTGCCAATTTATCTGAGAAATTTTGTGTGGGAATCCGAGAATGTGATCTTTGTTCATTGGAGCATACATGCATTATAATCTTGGATTCATCTTGTCCATAATTCAAAGAATGGAATCACTTTATATTCGCAACCAATATGGATTCTTCTACCAGTGGAGCCTTTAGGTCAACTGAAAACTGTGGAGTCGCCAGGTGGATGATTTCAACTTTCTTGTGTCCGACTGTTGTCCACCATCAACAACCAGATACCAATATTGGAACATACTTGAATCATACAATATTTTCCCTCGAGTTTCTGAGTTCTGATGAAATATTAATATTTCTCAATAACTCATTCCCTAGTATGGTCACCAAAATGTTAACACCCTCTAAATTAGAAGACTGGAAAAACCAAACTATAAAGCACAACATCAAACCACTTTGGATTCCAGGACCTAAACTTCCTAGACTCAAAGAGGGCTCTCTCTATTTTATGATTTAAATCGATTTGACTTACTTGTTATAAGTAATGATATAAGGCTAGTTATAGTGATGGGGGTTGTACGTTTTGATTGATTGGGTGGTTGCACAGATAGGGCTACAGAGGCTATTCCATTAGGCAATGGAGTGATAGGCTGGAAATGCACATCAAAATCGAGAGAAAATCACAGGGCAAGCTAAATGTGCGAAATGGATCTTAAGAGTTGTATGAATTAGGAGGGTGAAGAAAAATTAAGGTTTAGTAGTGACTAAAGAGAAATTAAGAATTCTTTAATCAGACTTCAATAGAAAACATACAGATTGTCAATGGAGACAAAATTAAGGCGCTCCGACAACAAATCTTAATCTAAAATTTTTGATTTACGAATAGATGAGCAGATACACAAAAAAGGAAACAACATAAACATTTAAACAAAGAAGAAACACGTCACCATTTTAACAAAACTCAAGAATCCTGTAACCAGTATTTGATTACCGATGTTCAACTTCAAAAATTATAGTGCTCCAATAGTAGTTCTTACAATACAGGTGCTCAAATATCCAACCCCTGCTAATGAGAATTCTAGTTGTATTTAACTAAAAACTAAGTCAGTTTTCCGTAATCTACTCTGGAAACCTTTATTTATTACAAACAACTGAAATTAGACAAGTGTGGCCCTGCAAGGGCAAAAAAAATAAAATCTCTGATGAACACCGCTTGTAGAATTTATTATGGTAACTCTTCAAGAATGAAAAATTGAGGTGTCTCTTTGTGAATCAATAAAGTGGCTTGGAGGTGGTTGTGATGGTTTAGAATATGTAACCAACAAAGGCTTTGACATATGGCTCTGTTCTGCAGAAAACTGGCATTTAGTAATTTATCTGGTGCAGTGCTGGCCCCTTCTCATTGATTGGTGTCGGTGCTAGTGCCTCTTACTGCTCCTTTAGTCTCTGTGGTTCGAACTCGGCATAAATGCCCGACGTGGCCTTTAATATCTTTTGCTACCTAAGCCCTTTTGGTAGTTTTTAACCCCTTTTTGAAGCGAAACAATGTAAAAAACCATTCACCTAGACTTGAAATCGTTTAGGCCTTTGCTCTGAAATACATCGCATCCATGCCAACATCTCACTTTGCACGACACAGGTCTTAACATTTACCCTTCGTACTTTAATATTTAAAACTTGTGAAGTGCGATCTACGAAGGGCGATGCATGGGGGAGGATATAAGTGACGTGGCAGGGTAGAAGTGGGACCGTGACCACACCGCAAATCACAATTTATAGTGTTTAGTTATAAGCTGCGGGGGTTAAATTTTAAACTTTGCGAAATGTGGGGAGGAGGGACCCACTGGAGATGCGGCAGAGTTTTTATGAATCGGTGGAAGGTTTAAAGAGGTAAGCATTATGGAATTTATATGGTATTCATGTGTATTACAATGTCTTATGAAGCAGGAGCGGAGTTGCGGAGGCGTGGCCAACTTATTTCATCCCAAAAATAAATGGATAGACTTGCAGGCGCACACAATGGTAAGTCAAATGCGATGTGATATCGAAATCAAAAATTGGTGATTGCAACATTTAGAGTTTAGTTTCCAATTCAAAACATGTAAACTCTATGAAATGCGATGAGGGGCCCCACTTCAATAGCGATTGGGAAATGGGAAGCAGAGTAAGGGAAAAGCGATGAAAAGGTAAAGTTTATGTTTTTGAAAGGGAAATGAAATGAAAAAGAAAGTGCGGCTGGGATTGCGTCCCACTTCACATTGCTTTGGTGATTTGTAAGTTTCACATTGGATTGCTGTAACAAAAACTATATGCGATGGCGATATGAGATGAGACACAAGGGGACCCTTCACTGGTTTAAGCGGCTATAAGATATGTGAGATATATAACGGTAAGGTTTACGGTTCATATCGTATGGTTATTCGATGGGTGTCAGAGCTTGTAAATTTTAACACTTTCGACCTTTTATATAAGTGGGTTTATAAAATAATAAGCCCAGAAAGGTTATATATGTGGGTTTTTGGGAGGCTTTTAATGGAATTTAGAGCATGGGAGAATATGGAGGAAATGAGAGAGGAAGAAGAGGGTGGATGAAATTAAATGGAATGAGGGTAGAAATGAAGTTTGATTCCCACATACCTTTTTAGCAACACTTCCTTCCTTCCATTGAGCGGAGAGGAAGATTGAATCCTTTGAAGATATTTACAGTCAGGATTTCCCTTTCTTTCTCTGAAAATAAATGATAGCCCTAGAATTTTATTTTTAGTAATGAAAAATCTAATCAATAATCATTCACCTTGTAATACTGCGAAATACAGGAGTTTAAAAATGTCTCCAACTAGGGATGGAAACTTCTTCAGGAGGTATCAAGAATCTCAGATCTCTGGATTCGTAAGCCAATGCCTTATCCATTGGGCTGACCCCACAACTTGTGTCTTGGTATGTCCTGCAACTCAGTGACTGGAAACTAGCTGATTATTCCTTTTGACTTTGATTGATAAAAATAGACCACATGCTTTCCCAACCAGATTATTTACATACTGTAAATCTGAACTGAAATCTAAAACTGAACTCATCCAATGCAAACCTTCAAACTGAACATATTGCTGCACCCAGAAAATCTAAATGTTGAAAACTATGTTGAAACTAAAAACTGAAATCAATCTTAAACCAAAACTGAAAAAATTCTCAAAATAACTAAGCTTATTTGTCTACCCACCTATCCTAATCTAAATTAGAGATGATATATACACTAAGTGAACTCTTTTTTCCAATGCAACCAATAAATTAAATGACTACGTGATTGATTCTTGTTCACTTTTTTTAGTAGGCTGAGAAAACAAAAGGGCCACTTCCATCTTACTTTCCATTGAACAAAAATATTCAAACTTTTCTTTAAAATCTGCAGCAAACCATTCATGGTATAGCATACTCCTTCCTTAGATGATTCTAAAAGGCCAACAAAAGGATCTTGCAACAATACCTGGCCCTGAGGATTCAAACAACCAGCTACATCCAAGACTGCTCTTTGTTCCACTTTGTCATGCTCAGGATTCTTCTGAAAGATAATATCTGCACATTTTTCATGGTCATCTGATATGGCCTCTTCATTGTATACCAATATTTTGTCCTCAATCAAACCTGATATGTCTCGATTGAGTTGGCTGAATTCTATTTGAAGGCCATCATTTTGATGAACATAAGAACTTTTAGGCAATAAGCCTCTTGAGAAGGTAAAAAAACATCATTATCAATCTATTCTACATCTGTTTCTTCATGAGAAAAAATTTCAATACATAAATCATCAATACAACCAATAAAAATAATCTCCTGACCACATAAAAATTGAGAGGCTGGCTGCATGCTTAGAATCGGATTAATTTCTTCTTCATTAAAGGAGGAGACTTTCTTTGTTTTCTTTGAATTAAACAACAGTTGTTTTCTTTCTCTTATGAAGACTGATCATTTTTTAGCCTCACACAATAGAGCATATGAATTATCATTTGTCCCCATAGAGAGATCCGATGAATCTTCTTTCATTTCCTGATTGATTTCATTTTCAACTAACTTCTCTTGGTTATTATGACAGTTAACTTGAGAATGAAATTCTCAAATTTCTTCTAAGAGATCCTTAGGATGCGAATTTTTTAGATCTTCATCAATATTTACAAGGTATTGTATGAGATATTCAGAGTGATCACAACAATTTTCAGCCAATGATAAAGATGGATAATATTATTTATAACGCTCATAAAACACCTTGTGAAAATATTTTAAAGAAAACAAACTACTGGGATTCAAACCTTCATACCATTCCCTCACTTTCCCTTCTAATGTTTCCATTAACATCTTCATGAGGCAATCCTCATGCCATTCAACCTTCAACTTTCATGAGTGTATATGGAATTTAATGAGATGAACGAAGCATCATCAACATTCTCATCTTGAAAAATAGGAAGATTTCTTTGCCAATTTATCTGAGGCATTTTGTGTGGGAATCCGAGAATGCGATCTCTGTTCATTTGAGCATACCTACATTGTATTCTTGGATTCATATTCCATAAGCCAGAGAATGGAATCACTATATATTATCAACCAATCTAGATTCTTCTACAAGTGGAGCCTTTAGGTCAACTGAAAACTGTGGAGTCGCCAGGTGGATGATTTCAACTTTCTTGTGTCCGGCCGTTGTCCACCATCAAAAACCAGATACCAATCTTGGAACATATTTGAATCATACAATATTTTGAATGTGGTTTTTGAGTTCTAATGAAATATTAAGATTTTTCAATAACTCATTCCCTAGTATGGTTGCAAAAATGTTAGCACCCTATAATTTAGAAGTTTGGAAAAACTAAACTATAAAGCACAACATCAAACCACTTTGAATTCCACGACCTAACCTTCCTAGACTCAGAGAGGGCTCTCTCTGTTTTATGATTTAAATCAATTTGAATTTCTTGTTATAAGTACTCATATTAGGCTAGTTACAGTGATGGGGGTTGTATGTTTTGATTTATTGGGTGGTTGGACAGATAGGGCCGTAGAGGCTATTCCATTGGGAGATGAAGTCAGAGGCTCGAAAGGCACATCAAAATCGAGAGAAAATCGCAGGGCAAGCTAACTGTGTGAAATGGATCTTAAGAGCTATATGAATTAGGAGGTGGAAGAAACAATAAGGTTCAGTAGTGACTAAAGAGAAATTAAGAATTATTTAATTAGACTTCAGTAGAAAACATTCGGATTGTAAATTGCAGACATAACTAAGGCGCTCCAACAACGAATCTTAATCTAAAATTTCAGATTTATAATTAGATGAGCAGATACACAACAGAGAAAACAATGGAAACATTTAAACAAAGAATAAACACGTCACCATTTTAACACAACTCAAGAATCCTATAATCGACTTTTGATTATCGATGTCCAACTTCAAAAATTACAGTGCTCCAATAGTAGTTCTTACAATACAGGTGCTCAAATATCCAACCCCTACAAATGAGAATTCTAGCAGTATTTAACTAAAAACTAAGTCAGTTTTCCCTAATCTACTCTGGCAACCTTTATTTATTACAAACAAACTGAAATTAGACAAGTGTGGCCCTGCAAGGGCCAAACAAAGAAAATCTATAACGAACATCGCCTGTAGAATTTATGGTAACTCTTCAATAATGCAAAAATTAGGCGGCTCTTCATGAATCAACAAAGTGGCTTGGAGGTAGTTGTGATGGTTTCGAAGAGGTAACCAATGGAGGCTCTAACATATGGCTCTGTTCTGCAGAAAAATGGCATTTAAAAATTTATCTAGTGCAGTGATGGCTCCTTCTCATTGATTGGTTTCATTGCTGGTGCCTCCTGCTACTCTTTTAGTCTCTGTGGTTTGATCTCGACATAAATGCCCGATGTGGCCTTTACTGTCTTTTGCTACCGGAGCCCTTTCAGCCATTTTCAACCCTTTTTTGAAGTGAAACAATGTAAAAAACCATAAACCTAGACTTGAAATACTTTAGGCCTTTGCTCTGAAATAAATCGCATCCACACCAACATTGCACTTCACATGACGCATGCCTTAACATTTACCCTTTGCACTTTAATCTTTAAAACTTGCGATCTGTGATCTTCAAAGGGAGATGTCCGGGGGAGGAGATGAGTGATGTGGCAGAGCGGAAGTGGGACCGCGATCGCAGTGCACATCGCAATGTATAGCTTTTAGTTATAAGCTATGGAGGTTAACTTTTAAAATTTGCGAAATGCGGGGAGGAGGGACCTACTGGAAATGTAGCGGGGTTTTTATGAATTAGTGGATGGTTTAAAGCGATACTAGCATTACCGAATTTATATGGTATTCATATGTATTTAAATGGCTTATGAAGCCCAAGTGGAGCTGCGGAGGTGGGGCCGACCTATTTCATCGCAAAACTAAATGGATAGACTTGTGGGCACGCACAATGGTAATTCAAATGCGATGCCATATCACAATTGCAAATAGGTGATCGGACCATTTAGAGTTTAGTTTCCAATGCAAAACACGTAAACTTTGCGAAATGTGATGAGGATCCCCACTACAATCACGATCAGGAAATGGGAAGTGGAGCAAGGGAAAAGCGATGAAAAGATAAAGTTAATTTTTTCCAAAGGGAAACAAAACAGAAAAGAAAGCATAGTGGGGATTGGGTCCCACTTCATATTTCTTCGGCGATTTATAAGTTTGGCATTGGATTTTTGTAACAAAAACTATATGCGATGGCGATTGCGATGAGACACAAGGGGTCCCACCATTGGTTTAAGCGGCTATAAGATATGTGATATATATAACGGTAATTTTTATGGTTCATATCATATGACTATTCGATGGGTGGTGGAGCTTGAAACTCTTAACACTTTCGGCCTTTTATATAAGTTGTATTATAAAATAAAAAGCCCCGAAAGGTTATATATGTGGGTTTTTGGGAGGGTTTGAATGGGATTTAGAACATGGGAGAATATGGAGGAAATGAGAGGGGAAAAAGAGGGTGGATGAAATGAAATGGAATGCGGGTAGAAATGAAGTTTGATTCCCATCACACCTTGTCAACAACACTTCCTTCCTTCCATTGGGCGGAGAGGCAGATTGAATCCTTTGAAGCTCTTTACAGTCAGGAGTTGCCTTTCTTTCTATTAAAATAAATGATAGCCATAGAATGTTATTTTTATTAATGAAAAATATAATCAATAATTAGTCACCTTGTAATACTGTGAAATACAGGAGTCTAACAAACACATTTCCAAAAATTTGAACACATTAACTTATTCCTTAGCAAATTATGTTTAAAAAAAACAATTTCAATGCATGTAAAGACACATTTTCAACTCACATCACATAATTGAATAGGATTGCGCATTAAACATAGGAAAACAATGAAAAAAAATAGATAGATAGTTTAGGTTCTTACAAAATTTGTTCCCAAGAAACATTGGTCATTTGACCTCAAAATGTATGAAAAAACGTCATAAATAAACTAGTGATGCTCATGATAAAAATAAATTTCTCTAGCTATCCTACGCAATGACCGCATTCAATGGTTAGGAGCACCAATAGTATGTCATTACAGTCAAATCCTCGATTCGGCAATCCAGAATCCCAAGAGTCAATCCCTCAACGTGATACTGCAACTCAACAAGAGTCTCGATCAAATCTAAATCCCAAAGGACTTCTCTCTTGATAGTCCTCTCTGCTAGGTCATTTGTTGCCTACACTGGTCAACCCAGTGGTCGAACGTGACCCACATCTGTGTACATCAAAACTTTATTTTAGTCTTCGAAAACATCAAAAAATACAAAAACATGTAGAAAAATTAAAAAAAAAATTAAAAAAAAATGGTCAAAACATTATTTCCCATTGCACCCCATTGAGTTCCATATGGTAGATTCAAGTCTGGATCTCCACGGAAATCTACACCTGCATATGGGTACTACTCTATGGTGATCATCTATCATCTAAGCCAGGAAAATAATGTAGTAGAGAATATGATGGTCGATTCACTAGCATGTCTAGCGATCAATTTAACCCATCTCTGCGCATACGTGGATCTTTAGGACCAAATATGCTCAGTGTAACATGCTGGGGCTACATCAATGGAACTCACTCTAAAATGAAGGAAATCAAGATTGATCCATAACTGAAATTATTATTCCTGCTATGCTTTTATGTAGTCAACTTTTCTTTCATCTGAAAGAGTACTGCTTCAACCCAGTTGGACACTGTCGGTTCTAGGCACTTAAGAGAATATTGCATGTATGATCGGTTTGCAACATGTGGTGTCGCAGAACCAACAATATTTGAAATAGTAAAAAAGGATGGTTCGAAAAGGAAAATCACACACATCATGATTTTTATTTTCCCATCTTTACTTGGTTTAGTCCCTGGCTGACAATACTAGTGTATGTAATCCTTCACTGTCTATCCTCCAAGAGCATATCGTGCAAGAGAAATAGGAGAACCACGCCTCGATAATCTAGTGATAAAGTAAATATCCTCAACCAATATTGGGAGCACTTTGTCCCCATTTTGAAAATCCTGCAATACCGGATCCCATGAATGAACTAGGAACTCCAATAGTTCCATATGTTGTCTCATCCCTAATAATCTGAAGTATTTGAGAAACCCACAATCCCCGAGGGCTCTTATAGTACCAAGATGATTTAGGGAAATCATATATTTTTCTTAATGTTCTCTTTCTTGCCACGTAATGGTAATTTTGATCCGATCAATACCTGAAATCCAACCATAAGATTCATTAGGGTCCATTTCATGCAAAAAATTTGGGAAATTTTGAGCATACAAAATGAAACAAATTTGAATAATGCACCCAATGCACCCTAGGTCAATGGAAAAATCATTGCACATGCACTTGAACTTCAATTCCAGTGCACTACAACGCACCTTTTGACATTCGAGGATGTGTTTCCCTCAGAGCGTAATATATTTACCCTAAGGGGCTCAAAACCCTAAAAATTTACCATGAAATGCAACATAAATGATATTAAAAGAAAGAGAAGGTTCATAGCTCCAAACTGGATCAAACATTGCGAGAAATAATCCATTGAAACTGTCGCAATCAACCACTGAAGTTCGAGGGAAAAACTGGTTCAGAACTCATAATTTTCAAATGGTAACTATGGAATGGTAAAAACTACTTTTTAATTGTCATTTTGATTATTTTATTCATATTTAATGATGTGAATATAGTTTTTATTCATTTTTACTATGAAACATATATTGTTAATCCATTTGATGGTTATCTAAACAGGTTTTACAGTTGATGCAGTGGGTTTAAAGTGCACAACTATTCAAGAATGATTTGACCACAAAGCATACTTTTATCCTCTT
This sequence comes from Pinus albicaulis, assembly GCA_034641835.2. Classification (NCBI taxonomy): domain Eukaryota; kingdom Viridiplantae; phylum Streptophyta; class Pinopsida; order Pinales; family Pinaceae; genus Pinus; species Pinus albicaulis. The sequence continues at coordinate 995,987,938 of CM076581.1, forward strand.
TTTTCGAGCTTTGATAAAAATAAAAAAGGAATTAAAGTGCACTTTTATCTTTTTTTTTGAGATTTGATAAATGTGAAAAAGGAACCCCCCTGGAGTCTTCTTTTAGCTCTTTTTAGACTCCGATATTGTGAAAATATTGTGGACCACTTGTCTTTTCAAGCTCATAAAAGTAAATGAAACGTAATCTACTAAGTATAAGTTTAACCCTTTTCCGGACTGGGATAGATTATTTACGAAAAAGGAACACCTTGGTCAAACATGGCTAAGAGATTTTCTCAGGTATCATTTTACACTTTTTTGGACCTAAGCGACAAGTTTACAAAAAAGGACTCATGGAGTTTTCTTTTTGTACCTTTTTCAAACTCTCTAAACATGAAAAAGGATTAGGTTTTCATTGCCGTTAGAATCGTTAAAACATAGAATAGCAATGGACTTCTCGATTATGAAAAGCTTGAGTTTCATTATCACTAGAGTCATTAAATCATTAAATAGCGATGGATTCACCCAAAGGTTATAATTATAGATCAATCATATGCTACCCTCTTCAAGCTTGTTAAAAAATAAAGAGGTATTGGTCAGCAATGACTGGGGAAAATTTGGGAAAAAGAACATAACACTTTATGGTATCAGGTCACTCTTGAACATGACACTTTCACTTCATCACCATGTCTTTGGTTTGGGTAATATTCTTGACGGTCTATCATACCTATGGTCCATCATACCATCACTTCGGTTTTGGGTCAACGCTGCCAACTGATTTCAGTGTCGTCGATATGTTCGAGAGAAGTCATCTAGTAAATTCCTCATCTTCTGAAATACTCATAAACCTTCATTTTCATGACCGCAATCCATGAACATTTCTACATCAAGTCACATTTTGTCTCCAAAATCATTACTCCTATTTTGCGATAAAGTTTCTTCCTGTCGACATCATCTCATCATCCAGGAAGTTAAATTAGAAACATATTTTGAGTACATTGGAGCTTATTACATCATTGGCAAGTTTCTCACTTCTGGACCTTCGACTAAAATATTTTATTTGGCGTTCGACATCAAATCATCTATTTATGCCTTGAAAATTTTACTAAAGTACCTTGGGAACCATTAACATCAAAGGTGGTTTCTCTTGCGTCTGTTAACAACTTACATCAATGGCTGGTAATCAGATGATGTCTTCCCATGTTCTACTTCAGATCATTTATTTTCATGGTTAGAATTGTGCTTGAACGATCGAGTGAATGAGATAAGAAGAGCCCAAATCTATTTTCATCCATCCGGGCTATGATTTCAGGAATTGTACCACATCATTCGTACGATGGCTTTACCTATAGATCGTCAACCAAAAATGGGCCTATATCTGTAGATGAATTTATGAATTATGTACATGTTATGATCATTTATGTGCTGAGCATGGGTATGCCTCCCTCATCAATTCATGTCTAAGATGTAAGATATCATGATGTAATGTATTGCAAATTGATGCAGGGCACCGTCCACTTCAGAACCTACTCATCACATCGTAAATCATCTCATCCAAATATTATCATTATTTTGACTTCATGCTTTAGGGGGAAGCTGTTACAGGACAAATTGGGCATCATCCCCCAAACTAGTATGAACATGGTCTATCATCCCATAATTAAATATTAACAGGGTATATCATCCCCTAATTTAGTTGATATATACCCTAAGAGAAGTCATTCCATTGATGCCTTTGATTGTGAGATTTCCAATGTTTGAAGTATAGATTATATGACCCATTGACTCGTCAATGCTCATCTGAATGGGCCTAAGTGCGTTGAAAATCACTTATCTCCATGCAAGGGTGCACTGCAATGTACTTCTTGACATTTAAGGGTGCGTTGGTCTCCTGGGATTGAAATCATCATTCTTCCGAGAATCTCCACATGTCTAGTGCCTTCTAGAAGAACTCATAGGTGTCATACTTTGAATACAAGTGCTCATCCGTCACCACTGAACTTGGAAACATGTCTCAGCTATTATTAGATAGCCATTCAATTCCATTTATTGAGAAGCTACCTTCAATTTCCCTATAAATTTGTTAGGTCCCTATATTACTAGTATAGTCCCTTATTGTTGTTAGTGTAACCCCCTTATTGTTATTATTGTACCCTTGTAACCCCCATATTGTTATTATTGTGCTCTCAAATTATTATTGTTAAGTCGGCTAGGATTACATTGTGGCCCTATGGACTCCTATATATACAAAGGAGGTTTTGTAATTTGTATCATCCAAGAATTGTTCATTCATGTAATGTATTGGAGGTTGCCCCCTTGAAGTGACTTATTTCTAAGGCATTGATATCTCTTTTCTTCTATTTTTGGAGTTGGTTTCACAACATTTGGTATCAGAGCTTTGGATCCTAGGGTTTCACTACTCCAAATAGGTCATCATGGAATTTTCACTATAAATTTTTTTCTACGAAGGTTCAGAAGCTGAAATGTTTAGAGTAAGAAGACGAAATCCTAAGGAAAATCTTCACAAAATTTTAGATCTTGTTTCACAATATTTTCGGAGATATGATCTCTGGAAGTTAGGGCTTTTTGTAGGCTCCTGAATTTAACCTAAACAGGTCATCACGAAATTTGCGCTATAACTTTTGTTCTACAAAATTTCAGAAGCTCAAATTTTTAGAGAGCGAAGCCCAAATCCTGAGGAACATCTTCACAAAATTTCAGAGCTTTTTTTTCAACATTTGCAAATATATGATCTGTGGAAGTTAGTTCTTTTTCAGGCTCTCGAATTTCATCTCAAAGAGGTTATCGTGGGAAAACCTTTATAACTCTCTCTCTCAGCATTAGATTGGAATGCTGTAAAAAGTGGCTGCAAGTATACGGCCTGTAGTTTCGTTTCTATCAATTTTAGAGCCAAAGGAGGAAATAGTGACACGTGGCAAGTCATACAAGTTCGCTATACTAAACCAGTCCATAATTGGGTCATTGTGGGAGATTGGACATAACTTTACCTTGAAGAATCCAAATCAGGTCAGACCTGTGGCATTCGAAAGAAGATTCAGAGGGTGGCCTGAGAAGAAATTATTTTACATATATTGGGAAGAGGAAGAATAAAATGAACAAGAAGAGGATATACACCAAGAACCAACCCTAGAAGAGGAAGAAATGAGTCTGACCATATCGTGTAATGCATTGGTAGGAATTAGTCCGACCATATGTTTTGTTATGATTTAGTTGGGAAGAATTGTGTTGAGAAGAAATGATTTTACATAGATTGTGAAGAGGAAGAAGAAAATGAACAAGAAGAGAATATACACTAGGAACCAACATGAAAAGTAATTTCTTCCCAACTAAAACAAAAGATTCTTTTGGAATTGCACACTTCTCCTTTAGGAGGATACTCAGGATTTTTAAAAACTTACCACAAGGTGAAGAAATATTTTTTTTGGGATGGCCTTAAATATGATATTCAAAAGTTTGTGGTAGAATTTTTAGTTTGCCAAAAAAATAAAGTTGAGACAATTAAGACTAGAGGTCTTTGTTGAAGCCCCGAAAATCGGGTCTACAACAAGGGGGATACCCACCCGGTCCGGACCTTGGTTAGCAGCTCCTTTTCCGTTTGGTGTAGTGGGTCTGACTGGGGATAATGGGACCAGTTTCCCAATATGTGTGTGTGTGTTTGAGATTTGATATTTCTTTTCTAAAATTCCTAAGTAAAATGCTTTTAATCTATTTCTAATCTATTCATATGCAAACTGTATTCTAAGAAATATCTAACTCTAAAACTAACCCGGGATGTAAATCTTTCTATTTATGCGATCTAAAATGATTTCATATAACAATCGATAATAAAGATCATTCAATTATTATTAGAAAAGAATTCAATAAAGATAAACCATTTCATATAAAAATTTAGATGAAACAGTTGTGAAAAACATATCGCATAATAAGCTATTCATACATCAAGCACAAATAAATAGTTATCACCGTACAAAAGTGTCAAATGATAACTCAAGCATTCAAGTATCAATATATAAATAACTGAACATAAGTATCACTTTTAACACAGAAACAGAAACAATTAAGAGATAAAAGTACCATTTATAACTGGTTCTACTCATGAGCTAGAAGCAATAATGATTTATCTCTTCCTAATCCAACATCCATTAAGAGTACAGAAATGCAACATCAGTAAAAGATATTAGACACAGATATCAATAAATCTCGTTCCATTCATTCATCAAAACCTCCTCTGAGGGTGCAGAAGTGCATGTTCTAAGGATACGTTTTTGACAAATTTCAGGACCCTTCTCTAATGCATGAGAAGGGTTTAAATACTACTAACAAAATATAATTATAGTTTATTACAAAAATTTAGGATTCGGTTTAAATGACCGTCCCTTTTCTAGGAAAAAATAAAGTAAAACTGAAACTAAATCTAAAATTGAAAACTATCAACTAACTACTTATGAATTTGATCTCTGAATTTGCAAGCATCCATCATTGTTTTGAGAAGAGGTGGCTGGCCGACTTCAGATTTCAACTGTCCTGAAAAGACAGAATCGGCAAGTGTAGGCGCAATCTTCTCAGCAGAATTAATGATGCAATTAAGAGTGCTGCATTGACTGTGTGGTTTTACTAGATATGTCCAGTAAGAATCAAAATTTAATCTTGTCAATCCTTGAATTGATTTTGCATTTTCTTCCGCCTTTTGTTTCCATTCTGTTTGCAATTGTTGTGCCTGTGGAAGATATCCCGGAATAGTTTCTGAAATCAAATTAGCCTTGTGAAAATTCTCATTTACATAATCAGTAATATTGCCTGCTGCTGTAGCTGACTCCTCTGCCGCTTTCTCTGCTTCTCTGATCTGTGCATCCCAATTATTTGAAAAGTATTTCTTTATGACTGTTATTGATAATTGGTGCACCAGCTCTTTTTCCTTCCTCTGTCTTTTGCCATGCCAAATAATTAGTAACTCTTTCATTAGTTAAATCATAATCATGTCGTAATTCTATGACATGATTAGTGATTTTATCACTTTCTAGACAAAAAGAGTTCCATTGCGAGATTTTCTGGCATAATAAATCTTGTTGTTGCAGTAGTTGGTTGTTTAAAGAAATAGATTCTGAAATAAACTCTGGAAGTTTGGGATCATCTTTGTGCTCTTTTCAGATAATCTATATTTGTTTCTCTTTATTGGCCAAAATTTTTTGATATCTGATTTGCATCTCTTGAAGCTCTTGCTGTAACTTTTCAAGTTTTACCTGTGCTTTACTGCTAGCATGAGCTTGTTGAAATTGATGTTGCAGAACTTGTATCTGATCTTCTTTTTCATTTAATAATAGCCGTACCTCAGATTCTTTGTCAATAGTTGCGGAGGCATAAGCTCCTGTAATCTGAGATAGCTTGGTAAGATTCTCAATAGGATCCGTAGTAGGATCTTTCCATAAGACATCTAATTGTTCTGCATTAGTAGAGATTGCGCTCTCTAACTTTCTCTTTTTCCTTTGCTTCCTCACTACTGCTTTATACTACGGGCTGTAGAATACATCCAGAGGAGGAATGTCCTCTATATTAAGTACAATTTCAGAGGAGGGAGTGATAGGTATATGCCCAGTTTCTGTGACATTGCCACTTATTCCCGTGCTTAAAACTTTTGTTGTCTGTACAGGGGTTTGTGTATTCTGTCCTTCAACATTAAGCAATTCATTAAACGTTTCCAATTCTTTATCTAATTGAATGCTGGTGGATGGTTGTTGTACAGTGGGAGGTGGAAGATTCAACTGTGGAGTGGTTGAAGTCTGTAGTTGTGAAAGCTCTTTTGACTGAGCTGTATCTTTCACTGAGCCTTCATATTTATCAGACTTTTGAGAACGTTCAAAAGTTTCTTTGTCAGAATTTGATTTAGACTTGTTAGTATTTGAGCTACCATTGAGAGTGACACTAGGAGTTGGTTCCCTTGCGGGTTCCAAGCGTAAATTATCCAAAGGGATAGTAGTCAATCTTCTTTCTCTGTAGATTTTAAATTCCTGAAATACTTCTGGGGAAAACTGTGTTTGAGCTAAATGTAAAATTTCTTTAAATGAACATTTTTCTTGAAACATATCATCAAAAGGATCTTCTTCTCCAGAAAATACTCTCACCTTAACTGCAGTGGTGAAATCTTTGACAACATCATATGGATCAAATAGCCTTCTCGAAAACTTGAACAATTGTAAGCATGTAATATTTCTTACCTATTTGAATGCATGACCAACATCAAACAATGAAAATGCTCCATAGGCTATGGGAAATTGTGGCCAGATGGCATTCTTCTTATCCTTTAATTCCTTTGTCAAACCTCCTTCACCATAGGTTTGGTATGCAATTCTCGAGCTATAAGTTTATCCGGAACATACAAGGGTAAAACATGAGGAGAATCAGAGCTTCCAAAAAATCTTACATAGGTAAACAACTCTTCTCCAAACCACCGTGCGACAAGGAGAATGTCGACTTCTTCTTCCGGAGAAAACTTTGGGGCATTGTTATTATACAATATTCTGTACAGCGGCAACATTATGCCATGGAAAATATTGTAAAAATTAGGAACAAATTTTGATTCCCACAGTTCTTTGTGATACACATGAATAGGCAAAGGATCATGAATTTTCCATTGCCAACCCATTAAAGGGAATTTAGAAACAAAGCAGATAGAATCCATAACATAGGCAGACAGATAAAAGGGAGGATAAATCCTCTGAGAGACAGTCCGTTTAGACCGGTAATTGAAAATAGCAGTGGCTAAATTATCAGATAGTATTTTGGCCCAGTCTACAATGGTAGCGTTAACAACAACATTTAATAACGGAAGCCATTCAGGCAAGACCTTATTTATGTCAGGCTTTCCAAAAATCCTACATAACATAGCAACAGCAAAATAATAGGGAGAGGTGAGTGAAACAATACTGTACATACCGTGTTTGTCTTTCTTCAATGGCTCATCTCTTTTGGTCCATTCCTTTGTGCATTCCGCCAAATTTGCATTTTCCCTGGAAAATTTCTCCATAAATTGTTTGTTGTAAGTCGCCTGAGGCTCCGAAAAGTGATACATAAGCCTCAAATCTTCTGTAGTGAATGACTCGATGAGCTCTTGATCTGGAGTTCTAAATTGTCTGTCTGAAATATCGGTGCTATCCAGCACCCATTTTACCATATCTGTATACGGAAGAATTCTCGGTCTTGCTGCTATCCGGTGTAAAAATGAACAAGCCAATTCTGTAAGAGATGCTTCAGATGAATTACTTGAACCTGCAGTAGCCGCAACTTCCATTACCCTGAGATTTTCTTCTTCGAGTAGATTATGCATTCCCTCCCAGGTGGTGATACCGGCATCCTTGTTGCAAGCAGTATCTGCATACAGCGAAGCCATCTCTTTGTTTTCAGAACTTGGAGTTTTCTCTTTCTTTCCCATAATACTCTGTGAATGCTTTGTATAGTCTTCTGCTCCTTCGCGCCTGCGGTTTTACGAATTAAGTGAGAGTAATGACATGAGAAAGGTGACGAGATAGTTTTAAATGCTGAAGGCAGATGAAATATATTATTTTAACATGAAACAACCTTTCAATCAAAACAAAATCCTTTTTATCGATAATTGACAATCCATTCATTAATTCAATCATTAAAGCGCATAACATATATTGATTTATGAAAAGATTTTCTTTGGACAACGAGCTTTTAAGAATCTGCGACATTGCGATCTGCGATTTGCTGTGCAATATCGCAATATCGCAATATCGCAGATCGCATTTTTCTCAAATCGAAATCATCGCAAGATCGTAATTATCGCAAATCGCAATATTCACGAATTGCAGTCTCATAGCATCACGAAATCGCAATATCGAAAAATCGCAATATCACAAAATATAATATATGAAAAGTATTTGTTAAACATATTTTCTACGATATGCGGTTTGCGATCAATATTTTAATGCATAGTTTTTTGGGATCGCGCTATCGCAATATCGCGAAATTGCAATTTAAAATATTCTCCCTTACAAAGGATGTCTACTTATTGCGATAGATGCGATATTTTCTTCAAAGAAAATATTTTATTCTAATTTATCATAAAATTAAGTGTATTTAATGATTTCCTAAGGAATTTCCATAAGTTATGATAATAAGTTTTATTTGAGAAAGGAAACAAGCACTAATTAATTTTTTGGATTTTTTGACTAAGGGTCCCCTCATATTTAGTATTATTACTAATACTTAAATAAAAAGGGGGGGGTTGTTGCTGGCCACAACAGTCTTCTACAACCTTTATCCATTCCAAGTCAACGTTGGGAGGATATTTCAATGGATTTTATCACAGGTTTATGTAAGTCTGAAGGAAAGAGTGTTATCATGGTGGTAGTTGATAGACTTACAAAGTATGCACACTTTTGTGCATTATTTATCTGAAAATGTGAGAACTTCTGAGTTCTATTACAGAGATTGACTATAGGGGAATTTATTGGATATCTCACCTTTAAAGAAAGGATGAGATCCAAAGGCTACCTGGCCCTTTACAGACTTTGTCTATAGAAATAATAGAAGTAAACACTAATGATATAAAAATGAAACTACTTGTTTGTTGTTCAAGGTATTCTTTTTCCATAAACTTATGTGTGCAAACTGTTTTATATGTTTTGCAATTGGAACAAAGTGCTTTTGGTAAATTTCTGAGTCCTTTTGTGTGTAGGAGAATTATTTATTTTTACTATTTAGCATATTTAACTCCGGAAAAAAAAAAAAATATAAATCACATAATATAACATAGCATATGATAAGGTAGTTCACCCCTCCTGGGCTACATCTGCCAGGTCTAAGGCCCACAAATGGGCATGTCCTTCCTCTTATTATGCAAAAAAATGGTTATACAGTGTGAAGAAAGCCTAAATAGGAAAAAATAGTTGTAGAAATGAGTTCATAACATAGAAAAAAGTAAGAAATGACTGTTTTTTCACCTCCAATGGTAAACCATAACCCAATACAGCTCCCACAATCTTTAAGCCCTGATGGCTATTCAAGCTTCCTCGCTGATAAAGTACCTAAAGAACTAATATTTTGACTCTAGAACCTACTCCATTGGCTCTGGAATGCTCAAATTACCCAAAATAAAAAAAAAAATCGTCCAAAAAGGTTCAACCTAGCAAAATTTATGCTCAAAACAGTGTTTTTCCCAATCTGGCCTAAAAAACCTCCACTAATTGTGGAGAACTGGAGTTAACTAGAGTTAAAATTGGTGGAATGGAAAAAATCAGTAGAACTGCCCCCAAAATGTCAGCGGTCAGTATGCTGGCATTTAATTTTTGTAGGAGTGGTCACATGCCAACTGTCACCGTCAGAGTGTTTACCGTTAACCATAAAACAATCGTATTTGTTGACCCACAGTCGTGCACAACCGACCCACGGGTATGGGGGACCCACGGGTATGGTGGACCTGTGGGTATGGTGGAATCGCATTCACAACAGACCCGCAGGTAGAATCTGCCTGAGGCTCTGTTCACACGCCACCTCTGCATGCCTGGTTCACACTTGACACGTTCACATGCCACCTCTACATGCCCGGTTCACACCTGACATGTTCACACGCCAGACTCTCGGGTAGACTCCACCTTGGCCCTTGGGTAGCCTCTACCCACAGTTCTCACTTGACCCATGAACATGAAGACCTGACCCGTGGGTAGACACTGCCCGCGGGTGACCCGTGCCCACCCGGGTCGGGTCGGGTCGGGTCAACCCAAATGACAATTTTTTTTTAAAATTCCAAATTTTCAAAGTTTTAACCTTGAGGCCTGGGGTCACGTGGCAGCCTCCAGGTAGGCCACATGGCACCCACTAATTGGCCATCAATTTTTTTTTATAAAAATAATAAAATTTTCCATTTTTCACAAAAATCTGAATATGCCATTTTTGCCTTCCCAAGTGTTGTTTTGAAGGTTATTAGACAAAATTAAAACTTGAATATCTTCCACATCCGACATCGGATTTGAGTGTTGTTCACTACATTAGGATTGTAATGACAAAAACTATCCGGTAGATCAATTTATTACCAGTTCTAAGCAGTTTTAAATTTGAGCATTTTTTCCACTTAAGACATGATCACCTAATCACACCTCCCCATTGGGAAGCTTTTGGACCCAAAAAAGCTCTCTGATTATAGAAAATGAAGATGAGGAGATTGATTCTCCACTCTTCCAAATTTGAACCACTGAAATATTCCCAACTTCATCAAATTGAGCTTCTCATAAAAAGATAAATTGTTCCTTGAATTCACTGACCGACCGTTGCTAACATTAACTGAGTCATGACGCAAATTCTTGGAATTTGTAGAAAAACAACTATAATTTGCAGAAAGCATACTGTTTCTACAATGGTCAAACTTCAAAGAAGACTGAAAATAATATTCACCTTGCCAACTATTCACATGGCGAATTTTTGCTAAATGAACCCTGTACTTGTGCCGAATCCCGACCAAGTTTTCTCGCCATACCAATCTGCTATTGTGAAACCAACATTGACCCATGCTGAATTGTGTGCCCTCTTTTCTTGCATGCCTTTCCATCTCATGGAATCTTGTACTGCTTTGCACCGACACTTCGTTCTTTGCACCAATTGATACCAAAGGTACCTTGTGCAACATATTGTCATCTTCTTTCAAATTTGAACTATTATCAGACTGAAACATACCATCATTTATATCAGCAATATCATGAAAATGAAAATGTACAAAATATTGTTGTTTAACCATTAAAAAATTCAGATTTTTACTTGCATTAAATATCCTTTTCAATTGCCCTGCATGGACTAAAGAATATTCTATCTTATTCTTATGTGATCTCACAATGTATTATTTTCCATCCTTGAACAAGTGATACTTATTCTCATGGCGATGGAAGATTTCCTTTCTGTCATATAAATATGGACTACCCAACACAACACCTGTAATGGCAAGCGGTACTACATCTAGTTCAACCGAATCAACATAATGGGCTGTTATGGCGAAGCGCAAGATGCACTTATTTGAGACTTGTAAGTTTGCATCCCTACATATCCACCCAAGTGGATAAGGCTTTGGATGTGGAATTGTCTCGAAGTTTCAGTTGTTTGACCAAGTATTCTGAAATGAGATTAGCTTGAGACCCACTATCACAAAGTGTGTCTATCTTTGTGTGGTTTGAGATTATCCTCACATGAAACAGCTCTATCCCCCTCTTTTCATTTTGAGTTTCTTTGTGAAAGTTTAATGAGCTAGAACTAGGATTTGTGTCTTGTACAACCTCTTTCCCCTTTATGTTCTTTGATACCATGGCGATACTTTTTATCTCATCACTTGATTCAGACCCTAAGTCCTATTCAATAGTTGCAACAATTTTTCCCTTTTCTTTGGTTTTTTCTTTGTTTTTATATTTCTTTGGTTTTAGCTTCGGATGAAGCTTCCAACGGTGATCTTCATCGTGGCTTATTTTTGAAAAATTCTTGCAAAAGAATTTCCCTTTTTCCTTTTTAGAGTTTGCAATCCTTTTTCTTCCTTTGCCCTTAAAATCACTACCCTCATTCAGTGCATCAAAATTTTTTTTTCCCTCTAGCCTCTAAATGTATAGCTTGTACACAAACTTCGTCTAGACTAGTAGGATTAAAAATAAGGGTAGTATGTATAAGGTAATTATGCAAACCACCTATATACTTTAGCAAAGTATCTTGACTTTGTAAGTCTACTCCTAACAACAATGCTCTTCTCCTAAACTCTTGAGTGTATTCTTGAACACTTTGTCCTTTAAGTTGTCTGAAGTTTTTCCAATTCATTATAGCCTTTTGTAGATGAGCAAGAGGATAAATTTACTTCTTAATTGCGGAAATAAATTCAACCCATGATAAATTAAGCTTACCATGTTTCCGAATTTCCTCTTTGGTCTTGGCTTACCACCATACCAAAGCTGCTCCTTCCATCCTAATGAGTCTAACTGAATCTTGGTGTCGTCATCATGAAGGTTTTGAATCCTTAAATAGACTTCCAATTGTCTGATCCAATTATCTAATTTCTCTGCATTGACTTCACCGTTAAACATGGGCAATTCAAATTTGAAATCCAGCTTTAAAAAAGGTTTTTAACAGTGGTTTTCGACTTATGTGACTGATTTACCGAAGTCGAAAAAGATGATGTTGAGGAAGAGGATGACGATGGAGATGGTGGATCACCATTTCCTCCATTCCCTTTCTTTGAATGAGAATTACCCTTCTTTCCTCCTGAGGAATCCTCTCCTTCTTTTTGGTTTTTAGACCCTTCTCCAGCAATCCTATCATTTATTTCTTGATAGAGGATCCTTACCATTTCAGTCATATCCAAGAAAGCTTTCCGAAATACCCTTTCTTCTTCCTTGGGATCCATCTCTTCAGGAGTTTCACCTTCTCTTGAAGACATGCTTGTAGCTGCTTTTAGGGCTCTTGAAGGTGGTTCTCTGACCCTTCTTGGTTGTGGATTAGTTTGTACACTAACCAATTTTCCTTCACCTCTCTTGATTTTTAACCTAGTAAGCATCAAAACTTGCAAACAAATGACTTAATCTTTGCACACAAAAAATGCTGAGTAAAAAATCTAGCTCAAAACCTTAAGATCTGATACCAATTTGATCTGAAAATGTGAGAACTTCTGAGTTCTATTACAGATATTGACTGTAGGTGAATTTACTGGATATGTCACCTTTGAAGAAAGGATGAGATCTAGAGGCTACCTGGCCCTTTACAGACTCTGTTTATAGAAATAATAGAAGTAAACACTAATGATCTGAAAATAAAACTACTTGTTTGTTGTTCAAGGTATTCATTTTCCATAAACTTATGTGTGCAAACTTTTTTATATGTTTTGCAATTAGAACAAAGCTCTTTTGGTAAATTTCTGAGTCTTTTGTGTGTAGGAGGCTTATTTATTTTTACTATTTAGCGTATTTAACTCTGGAAAAACACAGAAATATAAATCACATAATATAACACAGCATATGATAAGGCAGTTCACCCCTCCTGGGCTACATCTTCCAGGTCTAGGGCCCCCAAATGGGCATGTCCTTGCTCTTATTATGCTAAAAAATGGTTATACAGTGTGAAGAAAGCCTAAAAAGGAAAAAATAGCCATAGAAATGAGTTCAGAACATAGAAAATAGTAAGGAATGACTGTAGTTTCACCTCCAATGGTAAACCATAGCCCAATACAGCTCCCACAATCCCTAAGCCCTGATGGCTCTTCAAGATTCCTCGCTGATAAAGTACCTGAAGAAATGCTCTGTTGACTTTGAAACCTACTCCATTGGCTCTGGAATGCTCAAATTACCCAAAATAAAAATAAAAAATTCATCCAAAAAGGTTCAGCCTAGCAAAAGTTATGCTCAAAATAGTATTTTTCCCAATGTGGCCTAAAAAACCTCCACTAATTGTGGAGAACGGGAGTTAACTGGAGTTAAAATTGGTGGAATGGAAAAAATCGGCAGAACCACCCCCAAAATGTCGGCGTTCAGTACACTGGCATTTAATTTTTGTAGGAGTGGTCACATGCCAATCGTAACTGTCGGAGTGTTTACTGTTAACCATAAAACAATTGTATTTGTTGACCCGCAATCGTGCACAACTGACCTGCGGGTATGGCAGACCTGCGAGTATGGCGGACCCGCAGGTATGGCGGATCCATGGGTATGGTGGACCCTCATGCACAACAGACCCACGGGTAGACTCCGCCCAAGGCTCCATTCACACGACACCTCTGCATGCCCGTTTCACACCTAACACGTTCACACGCCAGACTCTGGTGTAGAATCCACCCTGGCCCTCAGGTAGTCTCCGCCCATAGTTTTCACTTGACCCATGAACGTGGAGACCTGACTTGTGAGTAGACACTGCCCGCGGGTGACCCGCGCCCACCCGGGTCGGTCGGGTCGACCTAAATGAATTTTTTTTTTAAACTTCCAAATTTTCAAAGTTTGAACCTTGAGGCTTGGGGCCACGTGGCACCCACTGATTGGCCATCAATTTTTTTTTATAAAAATAATAAAATTTTCCATTTTTCACAAAAATCTAAACATGCAATTTTTGCCTTCCAAAGTGTTATTTTGAAGGTTATTGGACAAAATTTAAACTTGAATATCTTCCATATCTGACTTCGGATTTGAGTGCCATTCATGGCGTTAGGATCGTAATGACGAACACTATCCGGTTGATCAATTTATTACCAGTTCTAAGCAGTTTCAAATTTGAGCATTTTTTCCACTTAGGACATGATCACCTGATCAATTATCTCATCCATTTAAAGCAAGTACAGTTGCAAATACATTTATGAACACAATTCAAAAGCTACATGGAAACCCAAGGGTTATTGTGAGTGACAGAGATCCAATTTTTACTGGAAATTTTTGGACGGAGTTATTTTCTTGTTTGGGTACTCAATTAGCTCATAGCTCATCTTATCATCCTCAATTCGATGGTCAAACTGAGATAGTAAATAAATGTTTGGAAGGATATCTTCGTTGTTTTTTATTTGATAAATAAACACAATGGTTCAAGTGGTTACCTCTCGTTGAATGGTGGTATAACACTTCCTTCCATACTGCAGCAAAAATGACGCCATTTATGGCACTTTATGGATATCATCCACCATCCATCACATCATCTTTAAGAGAAAATTCGAAGGTTCAAGTAGTGGAAGATCACATCGAGCATCAACAAGAAGGTCTCCAACTCTTAAAAGATAACTTGAATTTGGCACAAAATCAAATGAACCAACAAGCAGATCAACATCGCAGTGAGAGAAGTTTTGATGTAGGAGACTGGTTATTTTTACAGCTACAACCATACAAACAAATGTCCCTCAAGCAAGCTAAGAAGGATAATAAATTATCGCCAAAGTACTATGTTCCTTACAAGGTGTTGCAAAATATTGGTACTATGGCATACAAATTGGAGCTTCCTGCTTCTTCACGAGTGCATCCAGTTTTTCCATGTTTCATGCTTAAAGAAGCTTATAGGTGAAAATCTTCCAGTTCAAAAAATATTGCCAGAACTTTATGAGGAAGGAAAAATCATATTGGAACCTGAATCAGTCATGGAAAATAGAACTCGATAGCTACGAAATCGAACAATTTCAGAGTATCTCGTCAAGTGGAAGAACTTACTGTAATGTTCCCAACTTGGGGATATCTACAACAATGAGAATACCTGAAGATATTAAAGAGTTGAGGAAGTGACCCTATGATTGATAACTGATTTCAAATCACTTAAAATTCAATAAAATATGCAGCAAAAACTTTATACATCGTTTTATAAACCAAAAGGTGGGGAAAAGTGATGATTTAGGCCCTAAAATGAATTCATTCAGATATCTGCATAAAAATAAGATGGGAAAGTGGTTGGATCTGATATCTAGGGCTATGAGGGACTCCCATGTCAAATTTCAGCAAAAAAAAAACGTTTTTCTATGTTAAACAGTTCCTCGCTTCCTAACTAGGCTAGAAAACCCTAATTTCCCATGACCTGGAGTATGTAGAAATTTACTGAAGCAAAAGAGCGTAATTTTTGAGGGTTTTAACTGAAATAATTCTGGAACATTAGTATGGAAACTTAGAGTATGACTCAAATGATTTACATTAGGAAAAACAGAGATTTACATAAAGAAGGGCCTCAAAATGAGGTGTTGCAACCATGGAATGAGACATAAGAGATGAAAAGCATAATTTACAGGGGAATGAAGCATTGTTCCATTATATTTTGGATCAATAATAGATCTGAATACAAAATCATAGATCACAATGGGATCTATATTCAAGAAGAGCTTTTTAGTACATTCCCCTTGGGGATCTCAGCAGAAGATGAATAACAATGATTAGATCTCAGATCTAAACCATGGATCTGCAGTAAAATTCAGAAATTTCTAAAGAACATGATACACATTATATTAGATCTGAAATGGAACATAGATTGGTTGGCCAATCTATGGATCACCACAGTGAAGGGAAGGATCCCTTTCACCAGAGATCTATCCTCCAAACTGATGCAAAACCCACACTGAAACTTTGCCTGCAAAAAGGACGCAGTTTCATCAAGGGAATGCACTGAAGAAGTGGATAACACTTTGTATTGATGCCAAGATATGGATCTGAAGCCCAATCAGGAGAGGCACTCTTCTAGGAGGTTAAAAGACACACTCCATGAGAAGAGGCTCCCAAACAAGCTATATATCTACAAATATAGAATCCCACTTGCTGCAACTCACCGAAGAAAGTAAATCCTGACTAGATTTACACTGCCTGAGAGAGATGGAGCTTGGCCAATGCCAGATAGTGGGCCAAATTAGCACAATCTCCTCCAAGAAATCCTCAAGGAAGGAGGGAGGATTCCTAAACAGGAAACCCTCACTATTCTCTGGTTAAACAACCCAGAGAATTGGAATTAGTCTAAGCAGACTCAATTCTGTATATCTCCAACAACCTTTTCCTTAAGCCTTCTCCTTCATTTTATAAGATGAGGATGTGCAAAACCCTAAACCACCTTGAATCACTTAACCCCTTTCACATGAGTTCCTCCTTCTAGAACTGTGCTGCCCCTTTATGAGATACATTGAATCTAGACAACGTTGTAGATTTGGTCAAGGTTGACCTAGTCTCACAGCTTAACCCCTTTCACACTTTCAAGTGGATTTTATGTAAATGGCTCAGATATAGCTTTGTTTACATTGAGCATTGATTTATTCACTGATCTAAGGAGTTTTACATGTTCTCCATTAGTCATTTATTCATAAATAGAAAATAAAACCAAATTGAAATATTCCTATTAGCTTGGGCTAATTAGGAATATTATAGTCCTCCCCTCCAAAAGTGTTGCTTGTCCTCAAGCAACTGCAAGGTGAGTGCTGCAAAATCTCCAATGGAATTGTCTCCTCCCCGGAATGAACCATATAGCTGTCATCATGAAGAATTGGGAGATACAAAGGAAGAATTACAAGTTGTCCATTGGTCTTCAAGTCATGATAATTTGTAAATATAGGGTACTTCAACCCCTTTAAGAGCCTTTACTCTCCATGCTATCATCTAAATAAAAGGAGTCATTCTTGATAGCTCATAGAAAAAATCATTAATCCACATCATGTGCATTGAGTAGGGGCTCTAAGGCTGGAAATGAGAGATAAATACACTCAACTCACGTTGTCCCTCTTCCCATTGTTGATGGATGTGGAGCTATTGATACTGGGCTGCAAAAATGTAGTTCTCATGAAGCCAAGAGGAGCTTCTACCTTCATGATTCTCTTCATGGATTCTAGTGAGCCTTCTTGCCCAACCTCCTATGCATATAGTGAACAAATCATTTTTACCATAGGTGCTCCAATAGAAATATGGAATAAGTGTCATTGGATGGTGAACCAAGTCCCTCTTTGAGACCAGCATTGTCCATCCTCTAGCTGCCTCAAATCATGATACAATAAGTGGCCATCCCACCACCTCTTTGCTGCCATAAGCTTCTTCAAAACGTGGAAATAATGGGGGATAATAGGTGTTTGTTGAACATGATTTAGGCAACAGATGTATTGCTCCAAGTTCTCCCTTGTGAGAGATCCCTTCCCATGACATAAGCCCAATACATGACCTTTTGCATAAGAAAACACAATATATAATGCAACAGCCATATAAGGTTCTATCCTCTTCTTGAAATACAAATGAATTTGGGAGATTGCATTCCCAATGGATACATTCACCCATTGTACCTTTCCTCCTCTCATGTTTACAATAAATTTTGGAGAATCATTAACATCATGATATAAACATGCTCCCTTATGCCATCCCATGAGAAGGTTACATCTTCTCCCAACCCAAAGTACATACATGATTGTGTTATTCATTATAAATAGAAATACATGTACATACATCATGGATACAATTAGATGTATGGACATGGAATTCATCATGGGGTGTCCATACTCTCTCCTCATCAACCAAAACAAACATGCCTTCTTCTTATGCATTATTTCCTTGAAATACAAGGCATGAGACATGAAATTCAAAAACCTTGTGTGGTACCCAAACTCACCCAATAGGAACCAGCGTAGGTGATCTCCTCCCTGCTTCAAATATATATATGGTAAGTGGTTTGCATGCCACTTACTTACTGCCCTTATCATTTCACCATGGCTGAAAGTGAAATGTATATTTGGTGCCTTAGGGAAGAACCCATCATGTTGTAACACCTCCCTTAGCCCATCAAGGGAGTGGCAATATTTGAAAATAATCTTGGCCCATAGTTGGCCATGAAGCTTGTAAGGTAAAACACTCCCTTTGGGAGTTATGGCCTGCAAATGTAAAGTAAGAGAACACATGCAATCATGAAAAAATATGTGATTCACATAAGCATGCTTCTTACCCAAAGTCTTCAGTGTTGTGTTGGCTTCCCTCTTAGAAATAGATGGCATTGATGCACAAGGTTGAGGGAACACTTTGCTCTTCTGCTCATCATGGGAACTCCTTGGTGGAATTCCTTCAAGTAAGGAGACATCAAGGCATATATCATGGAAGGATTTATGGACTGATGTGTCCTTGCTTTGCTTGAATAGATCATTTTGCCTTCGTTTTGCATTATTATGCTGAAATAAAGAGGGACAAATGTTTCTTACTATGTGAAGCTTGCCCTCCTCTTTTCCTTCCGCAATCTTCAGGGTCTCATCCTTTGATAGTGATGACACATCCTTCCCATGGATGGTGCCATAATATTCATATAATGAAATATCCTTAATAAGAGATGACTGAATACATGAGTGTATAATACCCTTCATGCTTCCACTGTGCAATCCAATCACCTTCCTAGGTGTTTTAACCTTCTGCAATGGATAGGAATGAGGCTGGCTCTCTTCCCCATATCCTCTTTGTGTCCCCATGGTTTTACACCTTCTGCATTTCAAGGGATTTTGAAATGTAATCACTTTTATATTTTCAAGAAAAGACCTCTCATCTTTGTCCTTCCAAAACCATTGGGGTTTTGGATCTTGTGTAGGTAGAAGTTTATCTTTGAGCTGGGAAGTGCTCATTGAGAAAGATGCATCTAGAAAGGAGAAAAGGTTTCTCACTTCAAGATGTCTATCATTCATCATTTCTCCCTCCATTGCTTCATGAATGAAGCTAAAATTTGAATTTCCCCATGAGGAATGGTGCCTCCTTTCTTCCTTACTGCTCTTGCACAGCGTAGTGCAACTTTGTTGCTCTAAATCAGCAACATACAGAAATGTAGATCTCTTCATACAATGTGTTGAAATGACAACAGATGAATTTTTAATCACACCTTGGTGGGATGTAGAAGCAAGAGCTTCTTCTGAAACTATGTATTTTTCCTCCATTACTGAAGGCTGCTCCTCCAAGGTTATGCCATCGCTGGTACAAGTCTCCACCCTTTCAATCTCTTTGAGATCTTCTTCAATACCCTTCATGGTCTGGAAAAGGAGCAGGGAGATCTCCTCTTCTGTCATTCTTCCAAGTAGTGGAGCCATGCTCTCGTTTTTTCTGTACAATTCATCTTCTTTGTGAGGGTAGGAAGTGCATGGGTCTTCCTCTCCTTCTTGAAACCTTCTGTAGGTCTCATTGCAACTTTCTTCTCCTTGAAACCCTCTAGGAGTTTCATTTTCTTCTTCTTTCTCCTTTGTCTATCTACCCTCTTTGAAGAGGATCTTCATGGATCTAGAATATGATGAAGTGAAACTCATATTCTTCAGAATTATGACCTTTCTCCTTGCTCTACAACACTTTGGCTTGAAGCCATAGGCTGAGCCAAATATCTTGCTCCGATACCACTGTAATGTTCCCAACTTGGGGATATCTACAACAATGAAAATACCTTAAGTTATTATAGAGTTGGAGAAGTGACCCTATGACTGATAACTAATTTCAAATCACTTAACCTTCAATAAAATATGCAACAGCAACTTTATACAACGTTTTATAAACCAAAAGTGGGGAAAAGTGATGATTTAGGACCTAAAACGAATATATTCAGATATCTGTGTAAAATTAAGACGGGAAAGTGCTTGCATATGATATCTAGGGTTATGAGGGAATCCCATGTCAAATTTCATAAAATAAAATGTGTTTTTCTATGTTAAACAGTTCCTCCCTTCCTAACTAGGCTAGAAAACCCTAATTTCCCATGACCTGGAGTATGCAGAAATTTAGTGAAGCACAAGAGTGTAATTTCTGACGGTTTTAACTGAAATAATGCTGGAAAATCAATATGGCAACTTAGAGTATGACTCAAATGATTTAAATTAGGAAAAACAAATATTTACATAAAGAAGGGCCTCAAAATGAGGTGTTGCAACCATGGAATGAGACAGAAGAGCTGAACAACGTAATTTACAGGGGACTGAAGCAGTGTTCCATTATATTTTGGATCAATAATAGATATGAATGCAAAATCATAGATCATAATGGGATCTATATGAAAGAAGAGCTTTTTAGTACATTCCCTTTAGGGATCTCAGCAGAAGATGAATAACAATGATTAGATCTGAGATCTAAACCATCGATCTGCAGTAAAATTTAGAAATTTGTGAAGAAAATGATACACAACAGATAATATCTGAAATGGAACATAGATTTGTTGGCCAATATATGGATCACCACAGTGAAGGGAAGGATCCCTTTCATCAGAGATCTATCCTCCAAACTGATGCAAAACCCACACTGCAACTCTGCATGCAAAAATGACGCAGTTTCCTCAAGGGAATACGCTGAAGAAGTGGAGAAAACTTTGGCCTGATGCCAAGATATGGATCTAAAGCACAATCAAGAGAGGCACTCTTCCAGGAGGTTAAAAGACACACTCTGTGAGAAGAGGCTCCCAAACAAGCTAGATCTCTACAGATCTAGAATCCCACTTGCTGCAGCTCACTGAAGCAAGTAAATCCTGACTAGATTTACGCTGCCTAAGAGAGATGGAGCTTGGCCAATTATATATAGTGGGCCAAAGAAGCACAATCTCCTCCAATAAATCCTTAAGGAAGGAGGGAGGATTCTTAAATAGGAAACCCTCACTATTCTCTGGCTAAACAACCCAGAGAATTGGAATTAGTCTACGTAGACTCAATTCTGAATATCTTCAACAAGCTTTTCCTTGAGCCTTCT
This sequence comes from Pinus albicaulis, assembly GCA_034641835.2. Classification (NCBI taxonomy): domain Eukaryota; kingdom Viridiplantae; phylum Streptophyta; class Pinopsida; order Pinales; family Pinaceae; genus Pinus; species Pinus albicaulis. Next base: position 996,009,072 of record CM076581.1, read on the forward strand.
CCTTCCTTTTATAAGATGAGGATGTGAAAAACCCTAAACCACCTTGAATCACTTATCCCCTTTCACATGAGGTCCTCCTTTTAGAACTGCGCTGCCCCTTTATGAGATACACTGAATCTAGACATCGCTGTAGATTTGGTCAAGGTTGACCCAGTCTCACAGCTTAACCCCTTTCACACCTGCAAGTGGATTTTATGTAAATGGCTCAGATATAGCTTTGTTTACATTGAGCATTGATTTATTCACTGATCTAAGGAGTTTTACATGTCCTCCATTAGTCATTTATTCATAAATGGAAAAAAAAAAAATTGAAATATTCCTATTAGCTTGGGCTAATTAGGAATATTACACTTACTCACTGAATATTCTACATGGGAGGATGAGAATTTTATATAGAAGCACCCAGAGCTACTCAAGCGTTAAGGAAAAAACCTTTTTGAAGGAGAGGGGCATGTTAGGTCCCTATATTACTAGTATAGTCCCTTATTGTTATTATTGTACCCCTGTAACCCCCATATTGTTATTATTGTGCCCTTAAATTATTATTGTTAGGTCGGCTAGGATTACATTGTGGCCCCATGGACTCCTATATATAGAAAGGAGGCTTTGTAATTTGTATCATCCAAGAATTGTTCATTCATGTAATGTATTGGAGGTTGCCCCCTCGAAGTGGCTTATTTCTAAGGCGTTGATATCTCTTTTCTTCTATTTTTGGAGCTAGTTTCACAACAAAATTGAGCACTCATCTAAATTCTAGGGAGGGAGAAATTGGTGCAACATCTATTTCCAACACAATTAGAATCCTAAAGCAGTTAATATTTCAAACAAATTTCAAGAAATTACAAATAAATTTTTAGGCTAGGTGTACATGGAGTGATAAGGGTAATTAACATCAATCAAACCTTCAAATTTTCTACAATTTGTTTGAAATTCTTGGCCTCCAGGTGAAAATGTGAAGTTGGGTGACACTTTTTGCCCTTTTTTGAGAAAAAAATTAATTTTTTTCTATTCTTCAACTTTCTGCAAGCCAAAACAATTTTTCTGTTTAGAATTTCATTTTGTGATAAAAATAAAAGTTGTCAGAAATTTTATTAGCTTTCTATTAATTATTTTTTTGGAATTTTTTTATACACATTTTATATGTCAACTTAGCATTTCTCTGAGTGTGTGTTTTTTAACAATCAAAGGATTCATAAGAAGTCATGTTAATACGCACAACTGTATTCTTTGAAACTTTGTGTTTTTGAGAAACAAAATGTGTTACAACAATCTAGACAAAGTCTACTTCGGTTTTGTTATATTTACAAAGCCAACTGATGCATATCACAATTACTAGAATTTTTTGAACTGGTCCAATATGAAAAAAATGCATATTTTGAATATGTTTCGCGACACATGAAATTTCTCAACATATAAGTTATAAACTAAAAATCTGAAAACTACCCATTACAGAAGATGGACCAATGTAATGCACAATAATTTTTTCAATTTTTTTTACAGTGTATTTTGGAAGATACAAAATTATGATTTCATTGAATCATAATGACCTTCAGAAATTGTTTGCACCCGTTTTATTACAAAATTAATTAAAATTAGTAAATATTTATGAACTTCCGTAAAAGTTATATTTCCTGAAAGTAGATTTAATTCTGCAAATGATTGTCTTGGTTTCGATAGTTAATTCAGAATGTTTCATGGATTTTAATTAGTCCAAAGTTGAAGATAAGTATTCAGAGCTTGGTTTTGCGTAATTTCACACGTGTTAGTTCGCCCGAACTCTTAAAAAAAGTTCAGCTGAATTATTTTTTGCACCGATGGCCCGTCAAGTCTAACGACATAAAAGTTTGGCCGAAGTTTTTATAAAAGTTTGACCAAACTGTTACCTAACTTTCCGTCGTCTAGAAAATACAACGAAACCCCCGCAAAAAAACATTTTGCGACAATATAAATTGACGTAAAAGCATTCATTATTTTTGCATAATTTCGCACATTTGGTTTGATTTTGAAAAGGTCTTGGTTTGATTTTGCAAAGAATTGTTTTGGGTTTAAGGAATTTTCTTGGAGGTACATTCAAAGGACATTTTTGCAAAGGATTTTTTTGGGTTCAAGGAATTTTCTTGGAGGGACATTCAAAGGACATTTTTGCAAAGGATTGTTTTGAGTTTAAGGACTTTTCTTGGACGTACATTCAAAGGACATTACATTCAAAGGACATTTCTTGGAGGTATGTGTTACATTTTTTTGATGTTTTTTGGGCTTCATTTTTTTTAAGGTATTTTGTTTTTAGAGGATTTGGGCTTAATTTTCATTTTCATTAGAGGTTTTGGGCTTAATTTTTAAAGGACACTTTTTAGGCTTAATTTCAAAAGAGCTCTTTTTAAGCTTAATATTCAAAGGACATTTTTTGGAGGTACTTTTTAAAGTGATATTTTTTTAGAGGTTTTTTTGAAGTATTTTTTAAAGTGGCATTTTTTAAGAAGTTGGAATTAATTTTCAATGGACATTTTTTGGAGGTATTTTTTGAAGTGACATTTTTTTAGAGTACGTGTTTTGGGTTGAAGTAAATATTTTATAATGATTTTTTAAAATGAGTTTTTTCAGGACTTGGAAGGAAATATTTTGAGCTTCATTTCATTTTTATAAGACATTTTTTTCTCAGATTTTTTCAAGTAAGTGTTTTGGATTGAAGTATGTATTTTTTGCAAAATTTTTAAAATGATTTTTTTAAAATTAAATCTTTTGTGATGCTTTTTTTAGTTGAGTTTTTGTCTAAATTTTTGAAGAATTTTTTTTTAACTTCATACTCTATTACCATGGGAAATTGAAGGAATTGCGTGAGAAATTATGATCGAAAAAGAGACCCTGAGGAACGTACAGTGGAGACGAGAGAATTTCACAAAAGAAAGAGAGAAGCACTCTCAAATATTGAAAGCGAAAATCAAACTCAACTAGAAGTTGAAGCAGGTATGTAAATGTACATATTATGAATTTGATATTAAAAATTTTCCTAGTGTAAAATGTGAAGCTTAATTTTTATTGGATGAACTATTTTGAAAAATATTTTGCAATGTAAGCAGAGAGAGATATTCCTCAAAACATTGATGATGAGATACAAAATTTTGAAAGAGAAAGTGAAAGAGATATTGAACCAATGATTGAAGATGGTGAAAATGTTGAATGAAATTCAAGTGAAGAAATTGAATCACAAGGTATATATGTGTGTGTGTGTGTGTGTGTTGAACACATGCACATATTATTGAAATTATACATATTTATTAATTTAGTTATTTATTGAATATGTAAACTTATTATGTACTATTCATTCGAATATGTACAGATGAAATCAATGTCGATGATGAGATGTTAGAAAATGTTGACACTCACACATATGGAGATAAAAGAGTTGACCATGTTATACGATATCGTGTTAAACACATTTTTGATACATACTTCATAAAGGAAAATGTGATAGTTCAAGCCCAAATGTTGAAAGGTCTCCTATCATTAAGGAAATTAAAAGAAGCTACGACTTTATTGGGTATTCAAAAATCAACAAAAGATTAAGAAATGAAGGAAAATGTGATACAAAATATAAATAGTTTCTATAAATTCAATTAGAAGATCTAGACAGAAAAATGTTTCAGTTGTACGTATATTAATACATATGGCAGTGGTTTCATCAAGTACTAAAGAGAATCACTTGGTAAGATCTATGGTATGAGCATTAAGAACCTCACGAAAAAATTTGCACAAACATCAGAAATTTTGGTTGCAAATAGATGTAAATGAGGAACTCACTTGTTGGAGAGCTTTTTGTAGGAAACCATACAAATATATACTTGGAGAAAATGTTAAAAAAGAAATATATGAATATTGGAAGAAAAAATCACGTGTTTCGCCAAATGCAAGGGATGTGATGCGAAGAAGAATAGCACAAAATCAGTACGAACAACATGCAAAAAATTTCTTGGAAACCACTCAGATATATTTTTTCAACAAGTTCAAAGAAGATAATCGTGAAATTCATGTCTCAATCAGTGCTTTTTTTCAACAAAAACCATGGTATGTAAAACCTATCACCGTTCATGACACTTTTTGTTGTCGTTATCATGTGGAATTTGAGTTATATTATGACACATTCCTTAATTTTGGTAGAATATTTTGGAAAGATTCACCTCCTCCTTCCACTATTTGTGATTTCATATCTCAAATTCTATGTGAAAGAGAAAGTGATGAATTATTTTACGAAAAGAAATGTGTTGGTGGTAAAAAATGTGATAATTGTGGAAATTTGACTAAATTTCAAAACGAATATCATATTGATATAAATTATCAATCATTGTCCAACGTGAAAGTGAAATGGAAGAGATATGAATATATCCATACATTGATTCAAGGTTCAAATAGTGCTAAAATAATTGAATTACAAGAAGAAGAAATTTTTGTGATAGATTTTTTGAGAAAGTTTGAGGCAGAAATTTATAAATACACCATGCATTCCCATAGAGCTCGATGGAAATACTTGCAATTCAAAAAATCTCGTGAATTTTTTCCACCAAGGACCATTTTGTCAGTAATTGATTTTGCAGAAAACTACACATTTGTTCAACAAAAATAAATTTAGAGTGATTACTATCATTTTGACCAAGTCTCCACGCTCGTCCATATTCTATATAGAAATGTTGAACAAAACGTCGGTCATATAGAAAGCAACAGTGAAAATTGACATGTTATTAAAGAATATCACTCTTATATCAGTGACGACCATACACATGATACATATTTTGTACAACACTGTTTTGGAAAGATTTATGACTCCTTGAAAAGTCATGAAATAAAATTCAATGAACATTGGATATGGCTAGATGGATGCGTAGGTCAATTCAAATCTTCACGATCATTCCTTTGGTTGTGTTGTCTTCATAATAAAACCTGCATTAAACATTGTTTGAATTTATTTGAGACTGGCCATGGAAAAGGAGAACATGACGGTGCAGGGGCATGCATAAAATGAGCACTTCAAAGATAAAAAATTAACCCCTCTGTAAACAAACTTTTGGACGCCAAATAAGTTGTTCAATGGTGCATCGCTGCTCTAAGCCATGAGACTAACCAATCAAGGGAAGTGCGAAGGTACATTAAATTTAATTTTTATTGGATATCTAATTTTAAAAGGTGTACATTTATCAAAGTGATTATCTTTGATGGTATTTTGATATCATATTTACATTATTCTTTGAATTTTCCATATATAGGTTATTTTGGCATATTGGGATCGAAGATGTAGATAGATTAATTGGAAATGATATTGAAATAATAAAAGGGACTCGAAAATTGCATTCAATTAAAACAAAGTTTTCCACAAATGTGTTTGCATTGGATAAAAGAAAATATTCTTGTTTTTGTCATGTTTGCATAGACAACACAGAATCCAATGACGTTTGTGAAAAAAAAATGTATGTAAAATATTGGAAACATACAGAGCTAAATACAAAGGGGAAAATGTCTATTGCAATGTTTGAAGAAATGCAATCAGAGGAGACTAAAATATCACCTGATGGTGATCAAGTTTCTAATCTTGTTAGAGAAGCTAACATTTGAATTTCTTTCAAATGATAGAGATCTAAAAATAAATTTAAATACATAAGTTTGTTAAGTTTGTTTTATTGTGTAGGAGATGTTTTTGTTGTAATTTCACCTACTGACAACGATGAAAATGTGAAGTATTATTTGATGCGTTGAACTGAACAAAAAATGAAATTATTAGAAAATTATAATGTTCATGGGTTTCCATATGAAAGAGGATCTATTATACTGAAAGGTTATTTTTTCAGAAAAAATAATCAAAGTGGGGATTTCTTTTACTTTGAAAACTATGAACTTGATGCCATAAGTTGTCAATATAGTCACTTGGTGTGTGCAACACTCATAAAGTTGATAGAGGTCCAATCAAAGAAAAAAAAAGAAAATTAAGAAATGGAAAGTGTCAAAATCTGATCATGAATGGATCATTGAAGATGGCATTCCATTGGAATTTTTTTTATTGAACTACCCAAAAATTTCTTCTCTTTGGATTCATGTTTTAGAACTTCCATAACTCAACTAAAAATTGAGTTGCTTTGTTATGTTATCTGTGCAAGTGTTTGCACATGTACATTGTTTTGGTACATGCACACTAGTACCAACTAAAAGTAGTTTTTCTATACATGAATTGATGAAAAATGTTGCATGTATTGGATATATATGTGTGTGTGTGTGTGTGTGTTCTTAAATTAAATTCATTGAAAGTAGCTTTTCTACGTGCATTGATGAAAAATGTTGCAAGTACTGTATATATATGTTCTATAATTATTGGATATGTGTGTGTGTGTCTTCTAGAATGCAATTAAAACTGAAAGTATCTTTTCTATGTGCATTAATGAAAAATGTTGCAAGTACTGGATATATATGTTCTAGAATGAAATTAACTGAAATTAGTTTTTCTATGTGCATTGATGAAAAATGTTGCACGTATTGGATATATATATTTTCTAGAATGCAATTAACTGTTCAAGTAGTTTTACTATGTGCATTGATGAAAAATGTTTCACGTACTGAATATATATTTTCTAGAATGCAATTAACTGAAAGTAGCTAAATTCTATTGGAATTGATGAAAAATGTTGAAGTACTGGATATATAGGTTCTAGAATGCAATTAACTATTCAAGTAGTTTTTCTATGTGCATTGGTGAAAAATGTTGCACATACTGTATATATATGTTCTAGAATGGAATTAACTGAAAGTAGCTTTTCTATACATGCATTGATGAAAAATGTTGCACGTACTGGATATATATACATTATAGAATGCATTTTTAAAATTTTATGATTGTTTGACGCATCTAACAAGACCTAAAATCTTATGATTGTATATATATATATATATATATATATGTATATGTATATGTATATGCATATGCATATGCATATGCATATGCATATGTATGTATGTATGTATGTATCTATGTATTGTACTTCAATCATTTTAACATATATATTCAAACATGTGTAAAATCATTTCTACTTGTACCTATATTCGTGGGAAATATTTTTTGTTTGGAAAATGACAACTTGAATTTTAAAAACAAAGCATAATATCATAATCACATGCTAAATGTAGTTCAACCATCCAAAACTTGAGTTTTAAAAACTTTTTGATTATATCACAAGATTAATTCACATGCCATGCCAATTGTAGTTCAACTATCCAATAAAAACATTTAACATGATATCACATGCCAAATGTAGATCAACCATCCAAAACTTAAGTTTTAATTTAAAAAAACATTATAGATCACAACATTACTTCACATGCCAAATGTAGTTCAACCATCCAAAACTTAAGTTTTAAAAACAAAACAAATTATAACACAACATTAATTCACATGCCAAATGTAGTTCAAAAGCAAAACATTAATATAGATCACAACATTACTTCACATGCCAAATGTAGTTCAACAATCCAAAACTTAAGTTTTAAAAACAAAAAAAATTATAAAACAACATTACTTCACATGCCAAATGTAGTTCAACCATCCAAAACTTGAGTATTAAAAACTTTTTGATTATATCACAACATTACTTCACATGCCATGCCAATTGTAGTTCAACTATCCAATAAAAACACTTAACATTATATCACATGCCAAATGTAGATCAACCATACAAAACTTAAGTTTTAATTCAACAAAACATTATAGATCACAACATTACTTCACATGCCAAATGTAGTTCAACCATCCAAAACTTAAGTTTTAAAAACAAAACAAATTATAACACAACATTACTTCACATGCCAAATGTAGTTCAAAAGAAAAACATTAATATAGATCACAAGATTACGTCACATGCCAAATTTAGTTCAACCATCCAAAAATTAAGTTTTAAAAACAAAACAAATTATAACACACCATTACTTCACATGCCAAATGTAGTTCAACCATCCAAGACTTGAGTTTTAAGAACTTTTTGATTATATTACAACATTACTTCACATGCCATGCCAATTGTAGTTCAACTATCCAATAACAACATTTAACATTATATCACATGCCAAATGTAGATCAACAATCTAAAACTTAAGTTTTAATTTAACAAAACATTATAGATCACAACATTACTTCACATGCAAAATGTAGTTCAACCATCCAAAACTTAAGTTTAAAAAAAAAAGAAAAAATTATAACACAACATTACTTCACATGCCAAATATAGTTCTTGACCATCCAAAGCTTAAGTTTTAATTTCAAAAAATTTTACAACACAACATTACTTCACATGCCAAATGTAGTTCAACCATCCAAAAATTGAGTTATAAAAACAAAACATTATAGATCATAAGTATCAATTTTTTTTTTAAAACAAAACATTATAGATCACAAGAATCAAAACTTGAGTTTAAAAAAAAAAAAAACATCATAGATCACAAGTATCAAGTATCAAGTAACATTACTTCACATGCCAAATGTATTTCAACCATAACACTTTAAAAACAAAACAAATTATTTAACACAACATTACTTCATATCACATGGCAAATGTAGTTCAAGCATCCAAAACTTGAGTTTTAAAAACAAAAAAAATTATATATAACACTGTAACATTACTTCACATGCCAATGTAGTTCAACCATCCAAAAATTAAGTTTTAAAAACATTATATATCACATTAAGATGTACCAAATGCAGTTCACATAAAATATGTCCAAAATTTGCAGATCTCACAAGTATCAAGTATCAAGTTATATATGAGTGCATCTAGATAAGACTAGATATATAAAAAAATAAATTTAAGACTAAATCTATTCAAAATATAATGTTGCACATGTGCATGTGCATCATCCATCAAATGCAGATGGATGTAGTGTCTTTCCCAGCAAAGCCTCAATCCTCGAGCTATCCTGCGAAGCATGGGGAACTTGTACACAATGTGTACAAACATTAAAATTTGAAGTTTTAAAATTGAGTGAAAATATATATAACTTCATGTAAAAAACAAAATGTAAAAAAAAATCATGCAATACCTCATGAGGTTCCCTCTCCATTTGTTGCTCGTCCACTACAACTTCCCCCATAGAAACATCTCCAATAGTAAATTGTACAATATACATGTAAAATTATATATATATATATTAAAAAATTTTAAATGAAAATTCATATATATAAACTTATTTTCAATAATATTAAAAAAAAAGTTAGACAACTTGTTCAAATGGTTGAAATGGTGTGGATGTTCCAATCTCCATCGCTAGAGTCAGTGGAGAAAAGAAATCCTCTATAGAAACCTAAAATTCAAAAAAATTAAAAGTATAAAATAACTGAAGGTCAAGATCTCAATTTATAATAAAACTTTTAAACTTCAATTTATAAATTATAACTAAAAGCATATATATATATTTAAGTGAAAAATTGAATATTTGTGCTGGTGGCTTTGGCACATCTCCTAAGAGTGGTTCAGAAAGAAAATCTCCAAAAACCTAAAATTCAATAACTTTAAAATTACTCAAGATATAGATATATATCATTTTTTAATGGAACTTTTTGAGGTGGAATATATAACTTAAAAACATAAATTCCAGAAATTCTTCAACGATTTGGATTTGGCACATCTCCTAAGGATGTAGAAGGTACATCTCCCAAAGAAGAAGAAGGTACCGCCATCCCAAAAACATCAGACGAAATCAGAATCTGTTAAAACATTTTATTATATATATGTACATGTACATGTGTGCATAATTATTTATTTTAAAAATATCTCATTATGTTTCATTATATATAATAATAGATAAAAAATAATTGTACATGATCATGTTCACTTAAAAAACACTAACATTTGCCAACATATCTTGATGGTGAGAACCATATTGACTGTATGATTGATGGTGAGACCCATCTAGATTGTTTGAACCAGAGGCTCCGACTGTGATACTAACATTTTCTTCATTCATCAAGCGTGACAACTGCAAATGGTGTTAACATATAATGATACATTTTTGTTAGATTAATGTATACAAAAAAATGTATGTATATATGTATTTATTACAAATTTTACATGTGTTAAAATAATTGAACCCTAACCATTAACACATACTGTTCCCATGCCCTCTTCTTCGTGAACAATTAGGTCCTACCAACCATCACGAAAATTCTTTGCATATGTTTTGGGATCTTCAACACTCATGTTGTCAATCTCTTCATCTGTATAATACAAAAAATTAGTGTGTGCATTCTCACATGCTCTTTGTCGATTCAGATAAACATCGACTCCACCTAATCCACTGTGAAAATTGTCAATGATGGTATCCCTTTCTTCTCGACTAATTTGAGAAGTGGCTTCCATCTCTGACCACAAATTTTCGACACAAAAAGGTCGACTAACCAATGGTGGCTCAGGGCGAGGAAACTCAACATCACACCTAGTGCCCCTATGGTCACACAATCGACCTTTCCGAGGACCAAAAAATTCAGAGGGAAGGTCACTGTAATTGGGTTTCATTTACAAAAAGAATTCTGTATAAAATAAATTTGCAAAATAAAGTGGAACCTCGTCATTCCATGGGAGTCTTCCATAGGCTACAAGGTGTCTATCATACAAATCATGAGCTATATTAGGGTGCTTGAAACATTGCACATTCAACATCTTTCTTTTCATCCCTTCTTTGAAATTAAACATAGACTTGGCCATATCTATTGTAACTCTTTGTTTAACAACCTCCCATTTATCGGGACCCATCATTGTTTCCTTTATTTTTCTCAGGACTTCTACAAAAGTATCAGTGGTTGGCCCAAACTTTCGGTACACATCTACTAGTTCGCCTAAAGAGTGTGTAACAGTTTCCAAGCTTTGTCGACTCTCAACAGGTAGAGTCAAAGCCACGAGATCTCTCTGCAATTTTGCATGTAGATGTTGACACCTTTCTAAGGTGCATTGCTTCATGTTTGTTTCCCAAGGTATATCAGAAATGTCGGCCAGATAAGTCGTGGTTGGTGGACAATATTCTTCTTGAAAGACGCATTTTTCCCTACGTCTTTTTTGAGCAACATTTGGAGTAGCATTTTCAGCCTCTGCATCAATATATAAAATTTTGTATATTAAAAAAACACATGTAAAAATTTTTGTACAAATTGAATGAAAAAAATATTCAAATTTATGGCCAACTCGATGTGGTTGGCTAGCATCTTTCTCACCCTGAGACTGTTGAGAACCAAAACGACCTTGCTGAGAATCAACATGACCACCGATTGGTTGAGAACCAACACAGCCATCTGTTGATTGGCCTCTAGGGGAATACATATCACCACCTTCATGAAACTCGCCAGCACTTATTGATGGCCCTCTAAGGGAATGTAAACCACCACCAACCTCACGAGACGAGAGAGAAACATCATAAACAAGTATGAATTTATAATCAATTCAAAAAATACATTCATATGTATGAATACATTTACATATTCATTGATTAAATTGCATGAACCATACCACGATTGCATGAACCATGGGCACGATCCATTGATGGAGTAGACACCCTTCTCCTCTTGGCTCCTAAAAAATAAAAAATGAAACTTATTAACAACTAATTTAACTCACAAAATTGATAAAAAATCAATTCCATATGTACACACATGTATGTATATGTATGGAGATTTAATATTATATTTAAGTACCATGAACACTCGTCAATCCCCGATCTCCCTCTCTCGTAGAGATATGAAATTCTCTTGATATTTTCTTTTCATCCTCCATGATATATATATCTACAATGGACATTTACAATTATTTTTTAAAATTACTATTTAAAATAAATTCAAAATAAATTTCATAAAATTAATGTAATTTAGTGTACAAAAATTATGTAAAACACAACTTTCAAAGCTCTAATTTATGTGTGAAACTCAATTTAAGCAAAAAAAATTATAAAAATGTTAAGTTCACCAAATTGTGCTTTACATGGTGGGAGCATACTTGGTACAAAATTGAAAAAAAAAACATGGTCATTAAAAAAGAAGCATGAAACTCCATTTAAACAAAAAAATTTCGCTTTACATGGTGTGGTGGGAGCACACCTGGTATATAATTGAAAAAAACACATGGTCATTAAAAAAGATGCATTTATAAGTACAAAAAACACACATATCTAAGATATGTTACAATGTCCATCAATAAATTTTGAAGGAGAGCATCTCAACACTAATTCATCTTTGAGAGATGAATCTTGAATTTTTGAAGAAGAGCGTCTCAAAACTAATTCATCTTTGAGAGATAAATCTTGAATTTTTGAAGAAGAGTGTCTCAAAACTAATTCATATTTGAGAGATGAATCTTGCATTGGCATTGCCCCATATGATTCTAATTCATATATTAATTCATATTTGATAGATGAATCCTGAATTGTCATTGCCCCACGCAATAGATAAGAAGACATATTATTCACACTTGTACAATGCCTTATACTAAAACATTGAAATTGGCTAACAATTTTGTTTGCTATTCCATGTAGTTCTTTTAGTCTCTCCTTCTTAACTTCATACACGCCATTCATCTTGTTGCACACAAGTTCAGAATTGGTGAAAATTACAATTCCATTTGATCCATACACCATAGATGTTCCCAAGCCTTCTATCAATGCAATATAATATGCCTCATTGTTTGTTGTTCTTCTTAGTATATTCATTTTCCTTTGGACGACTTTGCTAGTCAAAATATTGGAAAGCACATATGTAATCATTGCTTTCCCTGGATTGAGATAGCAAGAAACATCTATGCATAATTTCCATTTTTCAACCATATTTAGTGGATTTTTTTATCCTTGAAAAAAAAACAAATTCAATAAAAATATATTAAATTGACATTTATTACAAATGCATGGGAGAAATGACACATGTGCATGAGATAAATGAAATTTGCATGGTTTATCTTAAAGTTTGACTTAAAGTTTATGGTAAAATTCATATCTAGAAATGAAATGCGTTAAAGATTGCATTGCCTAGAGTTTAAGGGAGATTTATGACACATATACATGGTTCATGCATGGTTTGCATGAAATTTTTCCTTAAAATTTATGGCATAAATCACATATAGTTCAATAACATGCCTTAAGAAAGGATGAGATCTAGAGGCTACCTAGCCCTTTACAGACTGCTTTAGAACTTGTAGAAGTTAAGACTCAACCAACAAAATAAAATCCTATGGAAGTTTAGCCACTTTAGGTTCAGTTCTTAGGCCTTAAAGTTTGCCTTGAATTAATGGGGGAAAGCATTGAGTTTGGGGATACTATCCTTTGAGATTTCAACCACTTCAGGTTCAGTTTTTAGGCCTTAAATTTTGCCTTGAATTAATGGGAGGAAGCCTTTAGTTTGTGGGAGAAATGACATTTACATGGTTTGCAAAATTATTTTATGCACTTACTAAAGTAACGTTTAGTTTTTAGGCCTTAAAGTTTGCCTTGAATTAATGGGGGAAAGCCTTGAGTTTGGGGGATACTATCCTATGAGTGTTCAGCCACTTTAGGTTCAGTTTTTATGCCTTAAAATTTTCCTTGAATTAATGGGAGGAAGCCTTTATTTTTTGGGAGAAATGACATTTACATGGTTTGCAAAATTATTTTATGCACTTACTAAAAAACTAGTTATGTCAAAAGTCACACCTTTATGAGTTTGTGGGAGAAATGAAATAGAAATGACACATTCCTTAAAGTTTTCCTAAAAGTTTATGGGAGAAGGGAGAAATGACACATGTACAAGGTTTTCCTTAGAGTGGTAGTGGTTTATGGATATTAAAATGAAGAACTTCTATTTAGATTTGTTCCAGATATTGAATGTAAGGGCATTTACTGAATATGTCACCTTTGAGAAAAGATGAGATCCAGAGGCTACCTGGCCCTTTACAGACTCTGCCTTTAGAACTTGTAGAAGTTAACACTTAATAGACAGACTAAAATCCTATGAGAGTTCAACCACTTTAGGTTCAATTTTTAGGCCCTAAATTTTGCCTTGAATTAATGAGAGAAAGCCTTTATTTTGTGGGAGAAATGACATTTACATGGTTTGCAAAATTATTTTATGCACTTAAAAAAAACATGCCTTAAAGATAATGGGAGAAAGCCAACATGAAATGTATGCTTTAAAAACTTTTCGTAAGAATTTATGGGAGAAATGACACATGTACACAATTTTCCTTAAAGTGGTTGTGGTTTATGGATATTAAAATGAAGAAATTATATTTAGATCTATTCCAGAGATTGACTGTAGGGGCATTTAATAGATATGTCACCTTTCATAAAATATGAGATCCAGAGGCTACCTGGCCCTTTACAGACTCTTTCTATAGAACTTGTAGAATTTAACACTACCTGTCCCAATTATACCCTATGAAGTATGTAGAGGACCCATGGAATCACTCACACTACTTTACGTAGACATAAGTGTGTATAAGAGTGTACTAAGTTCAAAAAAAAGGTCATATTATTGGATATATTTCCCAAGAGCCCAAATGTACTCCTTAGGTATATGTGAGGTCTATATAACCATCTACAAAAACAAGTGATTCTTTCCAAACTAAGGATAATGTATGAGCCATGTGTATACGCACATTATCTAGATGCCATAGTCCAAAATAAATGGTACTTAAGTGGTTTGAAGAAAAAATAGCACCAAGAAGCTTTAAAGGAGGGGAATAAGAACTAGAAATAGGAGGATAATAATAAAATAGCCACTACACATCCATGAAAGGGTAGTAGAAATAATTCTAACCATTGCAACATTGATGGTCATATTAAGGAGAATTATTGGATGTTTGGTATGTGTTATATTCTTTATGTGAATACCCCCATGGACTATATATTTTTCTAAGCATAGTGGTGGGAATAAAATGGGAGGAAAGGACCCCCACTTTAGGGTTTCATATAGACGAAAAATTCCCGACACACAGGTGTTCAGGGGTAGTGCCCCAAAAAAACGTTTTTGGGAAAATAATTCTCCATTTATGATGGTTTTCATCACATGGTTTTTTCTTTTAGCATTTTTCTAGTGCATGGTAGTTTACCCCATGGTTCTACAGTTTCAGTTAAAGAAATAAAGTTTTATTTGATCCAAGGTAATGGATTGGTAGTTTATAATTGTCGTGGGATATCTACATATATATACATACATACATATGTGTGTGTGTGTATATCTGATGGTCTAGAAATTAATATATAAATAAAAAAAATGATCTTCTTGTTTTTGGTTTATCGAGTAAATTATATGTTAATGCATGTGTTTTACATTGAAATTTTTTCATTTTATTAAGAATCTATTTGAAACAATTAACTATATATGGTTAAAATCTATGTTTTGTATCAAATTACTTTTGGTTTCAATGGGAAACTTTTATGGCTAATGTGTTTTTCTTGAAATATAATAGACCCCATTAAAATGGGAAATGTGATAGACCCCATTAAAATGGAGATATATCGAAATGATTCCTATGGTGTTGAGTAGTTTAAATATATAGATGCATAAATTCAATGAGAACAATTTTGAGATATATAAGTCCAAAATAGAATAGTTGTTGGTGAACAAATATTAGTGGATCACTATGGATATATCTGCTTCATTAAAAGAGATTTTTCTAGAAGGATGGACTAAGTTGGAAAGAAGGGAAAATATCACAATTATATGTTAATGCATGTGTTTTACATTGACTATTTTTCATTTTATTAAGAATCTATTTGAAACAATTAACTATATAAGGTTAAAACCTATGTTTTGTATCAAATTACTTTTGGTTTCAATGGGAAACTTTCATGGCTAATGTGTTTTTCTCGAAATGTGATATACCCCATTAAAATGGGAGATATATAGAATTGATTCCTATAGTGAAATAAAATAGTTGAGTAGTTTAAAGATATAGATGCATAAATTCAATGAGTATAGTTTTGAGATATATAAGTCCAAAATGAAATAGTTGTTGGTGAACAAATATCAGTGGATCACTATGTATATATCTGCTTCATTAAAAGGGATTTTTCTAGAAAGATGTCCACTAAGTTGGAAATAAGAGAAAATATCACAATTATATGTTAATGTGCATGTGTTTTACATTGAATATTTTTCATTTTATTAAGAATCTATTTGAAAAAATTAACTATATAAGGTTAAAACCTATGTTTTGTATCAAATAACTTTTGGTTTCAATGGGAAACTTTTATGACTAATGAGTTTTTCTCGAAATGTGATAGACCCTATTAAAATGGGAGATATATCGAAATGATTCCTATGGTGTAATAAAATAGTTGAGTAGTGTAAAGATATAGATGCATAAATTCAATGAGCATAGTTTTGAGATATATAAGTCCAAAATGGAATATTTGTTGGTGAACAAATATCACTGGATCATTATGGATATATCTGCTTCATTAAAAGGGATTTTTCTAGAAGGATGGAATAAGTTGGAAAGAAGGGAAAATATCACAACTATATGTTAATGTGCATGTGTTTTACATTGGATATTTTTCATTTTATTAAGAATCTATTTGAAAAAATTAACTATATAAGGTTAAAACCTATGTTTTGTATCAAATTACTTTTGGTTTCAATGGGAAAATTTTATGGCTAAGTTTAATGTGATAGACCCCATTAAAATGGGAGATATATCAAAATGATTCCTATGGTGTAATAAAATAGTTTCAAGTAGTTTAAAGATATAGATGCATAAATTCAATGAGCATAGTTTTGAGATATAAAATTCCAAAATGGAATAGTTGTTTGTGAACAAATATCTGTGGATCACTATGAATATATTTGCTTCATTAAAAGGGATTTTTATAGAAGGATGTCCACTAAGTTGGAAAGAAGCAAAAATATCACAATTATATGTTATTGCATTTGTTTTACATTTAATATTTTCATTTTATTAAGAATCTATTTGAAACAATTGATTATATAAGGTTAAAACCTATGTTTTGTATCAAATCAAATTTGGTTTCAATGGGAAACTTTTATGGCTAATGTGTTTTTCTCGAAATGTGATAGAACCCATTAAAATGGGAGATATATCGAAATGATTCCTATGGTGTAATAAAATAGTTGAGTAGTTTAAAGATATAGATGCATAAATTCAATGTGCATAGTTTTGAGATATATAAGTCCAAAATGGAATAGTTGTTGGTGAACAAATATCAGTGGATCACTATTGATATATCTGCTTCATTAAAAGGGATTTTTCTAGAAGGATGGACTAAGTTGGAAAGAAGGGAAAATATCATAATTATATGTTAATGTACATGTGTTTTACATTGAATATTTTTCATTTTATTAAAAATCTATTTGAGACAATTAACTATATAGGGTTAAAACCTATGTTTTGTATCAAATTACTTTTGGTTTCAATGGGAAACTTTTATGTCTAATGTGTTTTTCTCAAAATGTGACAGACCCCATTAAAATGGGAGATATGTTGAAATGATTCCTATGGTGTAATAAAATAGTTGAGTAGTTTAGATGCATAAATTCAATGAGCATAGTTTTGAGATATATAAGTCCAAAATGGAATAGTTGTTGTTGAAAAAATATTAGTGGATCACTATGGATATATCTTCTTCATTAAAAGGAAATTTTCTAAAAGGATGGACTAAGTTGGAAAGAAGGGAAAATATCACAATTGTATGTTAATGCATGCGTTTTAAATTGAATATAAAAGGTTTTTTCTCTCTCTCATTGTTTGAGTCTTGATATTATAAAAGGTTTCCACTAAATACATTCCCTATTACTTTTCATGTGAACCACATTCCCAAACCCACCCTTCTATGTACCTAAGAGCCAAGCCAAGTGTAAAAGGGATTATTTCATTTTCTTCTTTAACACATATGTGATTAATTATCGTTAGAATTTATATGGTAGAAATATGTATAAATATTAATCATTAGCATAGATCCATTTTGACTTTAAGGAATATTTCATGTTTTTTAGAAAGTTTATCTTAGGAGGTAGAACTAAATCGTTTATAACCCACAAAAGAAACCATGGCCCGTGAGCATCACATGTAAACACAAGTTACTCCCATGTTTGAAACACCACCTCACATCATCATAAGGGTTGGAAACCACTAGGAAACCCATACTAAGTTCCCTCGAAGGGATGACTATCATATTTAATGATTGGTTTTATCTCCAAGGTCAAAAGGAAAATCAAAGTTAGGAAAGGGAATTAGAATAGAAATTAAGGTAAGACCATGAACTTTTACCCAATATTGAACGAAGGTGAGAAACCATAAATATCATGAAGGAAGTTCAAGAATCCAAACTATCTGATATGATAGGTAAGAGCATAACATGCATCAAATACATATAAAGAAAAAAATGTTCCCTTTAACACTACTATAATTTTGCGTGCATAATAAATATTATCTTTTTTCTAGAAGGATATTTTGAGAGGAATCTTGAGCGAGTTATTGAAGGATGAAAGAACGAAGCTCTGAGATTATCAATTGTATGTTTAGACCCTCTATTGACCTACATTGAAGGAAATTCAACTACGCAGTCCTTGAACAAAATTTTAGAGGCTTAAATTTGGGTTTCCCAAGAGATTTCAGAGGTGAAACTTGGTTATTTTGATTGGTTTTCTAAGCATCCTTCGGTCAACTGTCATTTAGATTTTGGAGGATAGTTTGAAAGTCAGGATAGTTTGATTATCTCTCTCTCTAAAAATTTATATCTATTAAGAAGAAGAAGACTTGTTGGTTTTTCCCTTATTTGTTTTGTCTTCTACATTTTATTTCTATATTCTATATACAATTACTGTCAAGATCCTTGACCAAAATTGCAAAGGCTTAAATTCGAGTTCCCTAAGAGATTTGAATTTTATTTATATTTTCTATATACAATTATTGTTAAGATCCTTGACCAAAATTATTATCTATATACATTTGTCAACTGTCATTTGGATTTTGGAGGACAGTTTGAAAGTCAAGACAGATCGATTATCTCTCTCTCTAAACATTTATATCTATTAAGAAGAAGAATATTTGTTGGGTTTTCCCTTATCTGTTTTGTCTTTTGCATTTTATTTCTATGTTCTATATACAATAAAATTTCAGAGGCTTAAATTTGGGTTTCCTAAGAGATTTGCATTTTATTTCTATTTTCTATATACAATTACTGTCAAGATCCTTGACCATTATTATTATCTATACACAATTGTCAACTGTCGTTTGGATTTTGGAGGACAGTTTGAAAGTCAGGACAGTTTGATTATCTCTCTTTTTAAACATTTATATCTATTAAGAAGAAGAAGATATGTTGGGTTTTCCCTTATTTGTTTTGTCTTATGCATTTTATTTCTATGTTCTACATACAATTATTGTCAAGATCGATCTAATTGTTAATCTAATTTCTATTTAAAGTAGAATTGTAATTGGGATAATAAAAAGACATTGAAGTAATTTTTGCAAGAATAGAACATACATTTGTTAAAAATTAGCATGGTATCATGTCCCAGTTTAACCATTTAATGTTTAACAGGATTTCAACGACAGAGGATTTCATACCTGGAAATTCGCAGAAATTCGCAGATGAAGCCGCAACGAGGACAAAGCCAAGACCAAATTCCCTGCAAACAAAAACAATTAAATTAAAAAAAAAATCAACAAAAAAATAGAGCAACTGCAACACCCCACCTCGTCACAGAGCAACAAAGAAACACCGCAACAGACCTCAATAGAGAAACACCGTAACAGAGTGAGACAGAGATAGACACAAGACAGAGACATATGCGAGACACATGTGCATAAAAAACCCGTTAAGGTTTGCAGGCCGATATATTTATAAGAACAAGTTTGGCCAAAATTTTGTTGCCGGTCTTCCCATCTATTATAGGTCAATTCGGGCACCATTCCCAATGACCTAGTTAACTGGTGATGCCAGGATTCTGGGTTAAATCAGATCCTAGCATATAAAATAGTGTGTTTCCTTCATTATGAAAACACTCATCTAATTCTTCATTTAAGAAAACAATTTGCAGCTTAAAATATACATACAGGAAAGGAGAGCCATCCAAACAAAATTGCTGGCATAATAATAAGAATAATGAAATTTACAAACTCAAAACATATAGCCGAATATTACAATGAATGGCCTTTCGACTCTCGGCCCTTTACAAAAATCTCTCAACCCATTTCTCACTCTCTCTGTATTCCTCACTTCCTCACTTGTTTTTCATCCTCACACAACCCTCCTATTTATACATAAATTTGAATTTATTCCACTCCATAAATTCCTCCACACAAATCTCAACTAAAATCTAAATTAGATTTATCATTTTTGGGACTCAACTAAGTCCCTTATATGGAATTCCTAATCCCTAGATTATCTACTTAATTCCATTCCACTCATATCCTTAATTATTAAAGGAATATTTACAATAATCCTCACATTTATATTTTCTCTTTTAATTTATTAAATTTGAGAAAATCAATTAATAAAATAATTAAAAAAACCTCACCCCCTAAATCACACAAATGAATAATAAAAATTAAGCATGATGCTCCTGCATCAGACTCCCAAGGTTGAAAATAATCATGATCTCCTGATCATGTGTTTCGGATATTTTTCTTCATGGATCCGATACCGTTCTGCAATTTTCCATTTGTTGTTGCTTTTGTTTTTTGTTTTTCCCTAGGTCTCCACACTTTCTGTTGCGTTGCCCCATTGGCTATGCTTTCACAGTCTTCTGTTGTCTTCCTCTTCCTGCTTCTTCTTTGTTTTACTGTTGTTGTCTTCTTCTAGGATACTTTCATCATTATCCTCCTTATTAGTTCAATTTCTCTGTACAATAGATATTTTATCTGTTGTTTACTTTCACCTCTGGATTGCTGAACTTTTATACTTACTGCCAACCTTTCGTCCTTGCCCTCTTGTTTACTATTGTCTTGCACCTTCACATTATTCATTTCCCAATATGGAAATTGATATTCCTCTTCATGCCTTGAATCCTGATTCTTCAGCATAATTTCTAGCAATCTAATCTCTTGGTTTCATGGATTACAATTTTCCATAGAACTTTCCTCCTTTTCTTTCATTTGTGTCAAATTTTCTCCAGCATCTGCAATAAAACTTATACTTACAAAAAATTTATTAAAAAAAAAACATAAGGCCTCAGTGCCTCTTTCTCTGCTGGCAACATTTCAGTATGCTACTCTGAAATTTCCTCTTCCATCAACACATCAGTATGCTGATTTAAATTCTCTATGAGACTGTCAGCTAGTCCCTCTTCCATATCATCTGTTTCAAGAATGTCTCCCTATTCTGTTTCACAATAATGAACTTATTTTATTTTTTGAATCATTCCTACATCCCTATCCTTTGTTTCCTTATTATTATTCAGGACAATTTATTTGTCTTTCTCTTTCAGCAACTCACCCTGAGCATAGATCCTCTGCTTTTCCAACTTTCTTATTTGAAGATCTAACTTTATATATAACTCAACAATCTCAATTGGGGTAGATCTTGGAAATTTTACACAACTTCCCATACCCTCACTTGATGTTGACCAATCATCATATGGCCCTTCTTCCTCTGCTTCAATACTATGTTGTTTATTCCCATGGGATCCCTCTGTCTCCTTTTGTTTCTGAGATCTTGCTATCTCAGCATCATTCTCAACATATTTCAGATTTAACTTCTTCTCCTTAACAAATCACACACAAATCATTAGTTTTAAAAACAATAGACCTTGTCATCCCACTTGATGCTTCAGTCATCATATCTCCTTGTTGCTCTAAATCCTTCATTTGATTCAGTTCTTCTGTAGATTTCTCTTTTGTCACTCCATTACTTTCAGAAATCAATGGACCATATTCTAGTTCACATATCAAATCTTCCTTTATATACTCATTTAAACTGAGTAACTCTTCCCTCAATTGAGCATTCACTCTATGCTCCCAGTTCACTTGCAATCTATGCTATTTGACTTTCCTTTTCATACTCCATCAAGATCTCTAGTCTACTTTACTTCTCTGAACATTTCCATCAATAATTCAAGATGGAATTTTATCTCAGCTTTCTCCCGCTCATAATATTCATCAATCAACTGCTCACATATGCCATTTAGCTTGGCATTTTCCCTTTTCTTCCTTCAGTTGACCGAACCTGTGAAATGACTATCAACAGTCATCTTCTCCTCCTTTGTGAACTTCATTTGTTCACTTGTGGATTTCATTCAATCCACTTTTCAATAAGTCTTCCCACTTGCCATTCAACAATGCAAGCTTTCTTTCGGCGCTTGAACTCTTTCAATTCTCTATCTTGGGATTAGTCTCTGGTAATTCTCTTTCTTCTCTCTGTTGCAAACAACACTTTAGTAATGCATGTGTTACACTGACAAATTATTTGGGTGTCGGGCTCTGCTGATCATGCACTAATTACATTCAAACCTTTGACTTCAGACTTTACATCAACTCTTCATCTTAGATGAAAAATACATCCTCTTATACAATAACTCAATCTTAACTCAAGCTATCCAATTTTTCATTTGACCCTAACATCTGTTTGACTTCCAAGCTTGACTTAATAATTTTACAATAGTAGATATTTTGACTTAATTCAAGTTATACAATATTGCAACGAACATACACCCTTAATACATTTTATGATGTAAAATATTCACTTTCTCTCATACTCCATTGTTATAAAAGATCATCAATTTCCCATGATACTGAAGTCTTTAATTGAAATGCATTCCATGTTTTCCAAGATTTATTTTATGGTGAAATAAATAAATCTTTCCATTCACAACATTAAAAAAATACCTTTCTGAATTATCATACCTTATGTTCCCGTTAAGGTTATTAATAAACCTTCTATTTGAAATTTCAACTCTCTGGACTCCACTCTTCTGTGTCGTCTTTGTCACTGCAAACATTCACATGCCCTTAATTCAACTTTCTCATCATCTTAATGCAAACAGTTTCCCTGTACTTCCATGCACCATACAACTGCATATTATAAATTGTACGTCAATTCACATCTCTTCACTTGTGTAAAGGGAACAAGCTATTCATGCTTTCAACCTCTTTGATGAATAATGTACAACTCATACATTGTTTCCATTCGGAATAACACCTCCTTAGATGCCGCCACATGATGGTAAAAACAAGATTCTATAACATCAAACAATTTGGTTTGTTTGTGTTTTCAATCTTAAAACACAAATCAAAAGAATCTTCCCATTTCCAACTACAAGCTTTGGTCCAAAATGATTTAGCCAAAACTACGAAAAACTCACTCTATGCATAATAAACCCTCTCATTATAAAATGCATGTTTCTCTTTATATCACCCAGGATATCCCATTCTCCTTTTCCATTCATTTTCCATTCATTTATACATTTTTACTCTTTCATAATATTTACAAAAAGATCAACTTCTAGAGTATGCAAGGAAATGTAATCATCAAATTTTAAAATACCTTTACTCAATGAATATTGATTCATTCAATGAGTACTTACCTTGAATCTTCTTTTGGTTGAAATGGTCCAACCCTTCTCTCTCGTATTCATTTAAGAATACAGTCAAGCCTCTACAGACTTTGTCTCCACTAACTCTTTCTCATCGATTTTTCCGAGTCTTCTCATGCTCATCAGATATATTCTCTCCAACTCGTGTTCAACAAAAAAATTATATTTTCTGTAGCGATGAAATCCCCACATGGGTGATTGAGATCTTCGGTTTTGCGTACACTCCATGCGCATCAGTAGTCTCCTCCAATTATTTGGAATCCATTTGGAAAACAAACCAACGTAATCCTTAAAGCATAATTGTTGAATATATAACAAAGTAAATCAAGTTCATTGATTTATTGAGGCCCACTCTTCACACAAGCCAAAATTCAATCCCTAATGAAATTATCATTCCATACCAACCAGCGACCCAAGAAAATAGTGAAATCATTACCACTGTCCATACAGTAATTATATGACACTTGAAACATAAAGCAATGATGAACTATGATATTGACATCTCGACTCTACAATTCGTAATTTATTGTGACTGTAATGATATCCAAGAAAATAAAACACAAAACACTGCAAGTTGTTTGAGTCCACGGCTTCACAACCACCACAGCAATCAAGAAAACAAAATATGGTTCTAGCTCTGTAAGTTGGAATTTTGTTTTGGGCCTGCACTAATCTCCACGCACTAACTGTGCCAACATACTAGCAATGTTAACGTAGTTTCTATGCCAATACAACCAACAATGTCAATGAAAATAAAATATCGATATCGATAGCTCGTATCCACAGTCGTATTAGCTTGACTGTACTGACCTCAACGCAAATGATATGCCACTCTGTGATTCTGGAAAGTCGAACTGTATATGCTAAAACATGAAACCATCAACCACGGTGACTGTCAAACTGCCAATGCATACCATATGTTGGCGACACACCGTGATCCACAGGGAGTGCGTCTAAAATTTCCCACAATCTCGCAAGGAATTAAAGCCGCACATCGAAACCGCAGTGGACAGATCATGCTACTGCCTCCGTGATTCCACTGTGACTGTGCTGTATCGAATTCAGTTTTTTTTGGTCACACAACACATCTCTATGGTCTTCAACTCCTCCCTCTGTACGGATAAATGTAGCACATATATCAATCCAGGTTCCTCTCTAAGCAATAGTTTTTATCGTCGTCTTCCCCGTGACGCTCTGCTCGGGTAGGGAAAAGTTGCAAAATTTTTACGCTTTGCATCATATCATGTCGAACATGGTAACTCTCTTGTCAATGGATATGTGGTCAAGCCCTCTTCGATTGACCACAAATTTCTCAAAAACAAAATGGGTCATTGTTGATTGTAGTATTCGAGTTTCTCAAGCATGATGGAAAAAACATAGAGCAACACACAACACATTCGAAATCCAGGTCACATGGTATCCACCAGCTCCCCACTGTGATAAGGATGAATCTATATGGCAACGCACCAGATAAATTTTGAGAAACTCAAATAGTCTTGGATCTTCAACCATGCTAACGACTTGATCCTACAATGTTTCCATGCTCATTTCCACCGATCGCTATTACTTCCATTGCAGACATGACTACTTATAGATGCGTTCCAAGAATTGGTTGTTCTTGCAGCAAATAAGTTTCTCCACGTTGACCGGATACGCATTATTTTGCAAGTAGCAATTCCCACAGATATGTGCTATCTGTAGCTCTTTATCTAAGTCTTCGCATAGGCCTCAGTTCTCAAACAATGTTCACATCACAAACAATGATCACATCACACGAAAGCTCTGATACCAAATGATGCCAGGCTTCTGGGTTAAATTAGATCCTAGCATATAAAACAATGTGTTTCATTCATTATGAAAACACTCATCTAATTTTTCATTTAAGAAAACAATTTTTAGCTTAAAATATACAAATAGGAAAGGAGAGCCATCGAAACAAAATTGTTGGCATAATAATAAGCATAATGAAATTTACAAACTCAAAATATCTAGCTGAATATTACAATGAATGGCCTTTTGGCTCTCGAACCTTTGCAAAAATCTCTAAACCCATTTCTCACTATCTCTGTATTCCTCACTTCCACACTTTTTTTTCATCCTCACACAACCCTCCTATTTATACATAAATATGAATTTATTCCACTCCACAAATTCCTCCACACAATTCTCAACTAAAATCTAAATTAGATTTATCTTTTTTTGGACTCAAATAAGTCCCGTATATGGAATTCCTAATCCCTAGATTATCTACCTAATTCCATTCCACTCATATCCTTAATTATTAAAGTAATATTTACAATAATCCTCACATTTATATTTTCTCTTTTAATTTATTAAATTTGAGCAAAATAATTAAAAAAACCTCACCCCCTAAATCACACAAATGAATAATAAAAATTAAGCTTGATGCTCCTGCATCAACTGGGCATCATCTTCAGAACGAATGATTAAGGGTCTATCATTCCCTATCATTTTAGTTGCTACATGCCCTAAGACAAAGAACAAGACAAATCATACATGACTTTCATCTACAAAGGTTTCCAAGATTTCAAGTTTATAATATATCATATGAGAGCTCATCAACGCTGCCTCTAAAGGGACTAAGTGCATTGCATATGCAGGTAGCCCCATGCAAGGATGCTCTGCAAAGCACTTCCCAACATTCACAGGTGCGTTGGTCACATTGGGAGCGAAATTATCATTGTTCTGGAATCTCCATTTGGCCAGTGCCTTCTAGAAGAGTTCACATGTGCCAAAATTCGAATCCATGTGTCCATTTGACATCTACAAGATTGGGAATATGTCTTTCCTATCATTGGAAAGTCATTGATTGTAAAACTACCTTCAACTCCTCTATAAATTGAGCATAGATCTTAGTGTTTGATAAGGAATAATTTGAGTAGAGAAATGTTGGTGGAATTTCAATTGAGGTAGTGATTTGGAGTGATATATTGCTGGAGATATTTTCATTGTGATGAGGCTAGGATGATGTTGGAGATGGTGACACTAAATCAATCACTGGGTTGTAACCTCCCCTTCTATCATTAATAAATATTACTGCTTATCTTTCCCTATATGCATCTGTATAAGCTTTGATTCTCCATTTTTTGAGTTCTTATTTGATGTATATGGTTTATGCTTTATTGGTTTAGCTAACTAACTTGAATAAACATCTGTATTATTGCTATCTCTTATTGTTTAGTGTTCATTCTTGTAGGAAATATTTTTCAAGCCAGCTAGAATTTGAAGCTACAACAAAAGCGACAGAAAGAGATTTTGGAAGCGCTTGGACTCCAAGTAAGCTTCCTATTTCATTATGTGTGTCTGTTCATAGTTAGGAAAGATAGTCGTAAAGTCTTTAACCTATTTTTCTAGATTAGCACCTGTCTAGGGAAGAATGTTTTATCTGTGATACACAATTCCACATAACAAATTGGCTACTCTACTGGGGAATATTACCCTTTATCCTAGGTGTATTATCCTCTGATTTTATTTGTTTATTCACCCAGTAGTTGTTACTCAAAAATATTAAGCTTTTTGAAATCCAAATTTTCAAAAGAAGTGTGTTAAACATATGTGCTTTTCCTTCTACACTGCGTCCAATGCACTGTTGGACATGACACAGTGATTTACATAGCACTGTCTCCCTTTCAGGCCTACATTGCAAAGCATTATCTCTCTTTAGAGACTACGTTGCCTCCTAAAACAATCCAAATTCCCTTGAATTTGTCATTGCAATTTGTTTCAGTTTTTTTTGGTTATGTTTTGAAAAGCCTAAGCCTCAGTGAACTTATCTACCTCTTCCTCCTTTGAAAGAATAGTTTGTTCAATGTTTGTTTAAAGTGTTTTTATTTATCATTGAAAAATTAATTTCAAAATATTTTCATTGTCGCATTAGATATATTTTCTTTTGAAAAGGAAATTGTTGTAAATTCTTCGTTTCCTGATAGGAGAAATTGTTGTTTAATTCCTCATTTTTCCTTCAAAAGAGAAATTGTTGTTTATATTCCTAATTAATCAAAAGTAAAATGCATTTGTTTTTATTGATTTGACACACTTAGTTTCTTTTCTGCATTCATAACATTAAAGGAATTGAAAAAAAAAACCTGCATTTGCATGTAGTGGTTTGTGTGTTTTGCAAAAGGAATAATTAAGAAAGTTGCATTTTAGTTTGTGCTATTTGATTTGTTTGCTCTCAAATTGATTGCTCTTTCCCTCTAGTAGCTAGGATTTCCATTGAAAAACTAAAAGTGAAATATTTCTTATCATTCTTAGTCTGCGTTTTAGGAATTTCCAATATATCATCGTGGTGAACATTTGAAAGAAAAATTGATAAAAAATATCAACTTAAAATTTATCTCAATTTACCTAACAAAGCATTGGAACCATAACGATCACATTTAGAAGGTCTAGGCTAGAGACGTGTTCTGGCGTCATAAAACATAACAGCTGTCGTTAATTGTCTACGATACATTCTGAGTGTGATACCTCACTCCACGTACGTAAGTATATCATAGCTCATCCATTTACTTTCAGGTATATCGGGTGGTGTTACAGTACAAAAAGTATAAAGGGGTGCTCTCACTGTGCGGTTTCACATCAGACAGTGCTAATACGGACTTGGGCCTCCACGTACCTTTGGGTATATTTAGGAGGACAACTTTTAGGTGCTATTCCTCCATAGTGAACCGAGTCAGCCACCTTGTAAATTTTGATACATTGAACACAACATTCAGGGATATTGCCTGCCTGTACTTCTTGGTTCGCCAGGAGGTACTTTGCAGTTCACAGTTTCTTAGTAAACCTTTTTCCTAGCATGACCCTCTTATTTTATTTATTTTTTTTGGTTAAAATAAATCAGTAATCATGGAAGAACAAAATCCTTTCCCCCGTCGTTCGCGTAGATAAGCATTAAAACCACCTTTACCACCAGAAGTTACTTCTCGTAGAAGGTGATCACGATCTACTGAATCAAGTATAATCCATACCTCTGGTGAAACATCATCTTCCCATAAACTAGAGTTAGCTAAATTGTTTCTACACATCTCGGTTCGTCTACTGTTATAGAGACGAAGTCTTCACATTTACTCGTGGTCATGATCCATCCAATCAGTGAGACCATACCTCCTGGACCCAACGTTTTTCAACTAGAAATTGATCCAGATCATGTCTCTTCTTTTCCAGAACATCTGAATCTAGAATTAGAACAACCAAAAGTTGTTCCTACCTTGGTCATTCCACAATTTTCTGTAGCCATTGAAACTCCCATATCACACAGTCAACCTCTTGAAATTTAATTTGGGCCTGACGGTGAAATACTTCTACCTGGTTTAATCTCGATTGAATAAATCCCACAAGATGAGACACCTTTAACTCCAACCCATTTTGGGGAGGACCTTTACCTGCACGAGTCTTTTCCTCAATCACCACCCTTTGCTTTGGTTGATCCTGTTCCTATTCAAAGTCTCGTCGATTCAAAAGGGTATACCTTTGGTCAAGTAACCATGCTTGAACCAACATCTTCGGTTGGGCCATCTGTTCCAATTACATAAGTACCTTCCCTCGCAACCCCGTCGATGTTTACTACCTCACCAGAGTCATATTTTCATGGTGGCCCTATCGTCCCATCAGGTTATAACTCTTTATCTGGAATTTTCTCTGGTGTATCTTCAAAACCATGGAATTTACCAATGTCATCATCTGGTATTCTAACTGGTAATACAATAGTAAATACTAAATAGTTTTATTCTTTATACACATCATCAGTTCAAATTCAAGCAGGTCCATCTGGCTCTATTCCATCCAGTAACATTTCAACTGGACTCCTAGAATTTGGAGAGAAATATTTTTTGTCTTATTATCCTCCTCATCCTAGGGGGCAACCTTTGGTCACCCAATATGATAGTACTCCGTCACTTTTTGATCAACCTAATGTCGAAATGAATGTTTTTCAATGGCAACCCACTCTACCTATCCAACCACAAACAGTTGTACACTCATATCAACCAGTTCAACCTGTTACACCCACATCTTTTCCACTTGTTAATACATATTTACCCTTTTTACAGAATCAAAATGTTGTACAATAACCTTATCAAGCGAGTCCTTCAACTCAATACCCTGTTGGGTTCAGAGAATCCAAATCCTTTGGTTAATTTACAACAACCTGTATTCAGAATCATTTATTCACAAGATGGTTTACCATTTTATGGGATGTCACAGCCACAACCAGGTTATACATATCCTCAACCGAATACAATTTATCCTAATTTGGGTTATAAAATTGGTGGACAGACCCCTTGGCAGCCCCAGGTGCAAATGCCACAAACTTCATTTCAACAAGTATCATATCTAGGTTTTGGACAACAGACTCCTCAAGCGTTTGTTTTTCAAAACAACCCCTATCTGGGTTACAGTAGTAGATTCCTTATGATGGTGCTCAAAGACCTGTTGCTCAAGAAATTCCATCATACCCTAGCTATGCTCAACCTAAGCTTAATCGACAATTTCCCTTTGTTGCAACTGACCTTAATTTGTTGCCCTTGGTGGTCAGTGATACCTCATAAATTACCCTCGGATATTCCCAAGTTCAATGGAAACCCTGGGGAAGACCCTTCGACTCATGTTATGACTTATCATTTGTGGTGTTCATCAAAATCCTTGAATGATGATTCTATTTGACTACATATTTTCTAGTGTACGCTCACAAGTCCGGCTGCAAAATGGTACATTTAATTACCTAGAGCTTCTTTTGATAATTTCACTACCCTACCTACTATATTTTTGACCCACTTCCAGTTACCCATATGATATGAAACTGGAACGAAACTCTTGACCAATTTCAAACAGACTAACGCTATTGACATTTCTAATCATATTCATGAGTGGCATCATCATCGTAGAATGGTTAAGACATTTTTTCCTAATCAGCTTCTTGTTGAATGGTTCATTAAGTCCCTGTTACCATCTATAACTGAGGATGTGGCTAAGGGTGGCGTCATCACTGAAGAGCAGGTTATCGCTCATGCCCAATATTTAGATTTGATTTATACTCAGTATGTTATGCTCTATGAAAAAATTCCTAATGCATTGATATCTAATTTTACTGTTCCTCCTCAATTAAAGGACTCTCATGCCGGAGACGACTTGATAGGTACTACAAGCACACACCACACTACTGCATCTAATCCTGCTCATGCTTCTGAAATTAATTCCGTGGCATTTGACAAAGAAAAAAGTGAAAAGAAACTTGGAAGTAAGAAAAAAGGGAAATCTAAGAAAAAGAAAACTTCTAACTCGCAGGAAAGATCATCTCATCAATCGTCTGGACCTAGGAAACCTCTTTATCCATGCATAATATGTAATGAGGAACACTTTTTTATGGATTTTACTCACCATGCTAAAGTCTCAAAAATCATCAAGACTTCCCATGTGTCAGCTGTGTTGACAGACCCATTTCCAAATGCGAACACAAATATGGTTTCTACGGAACCAACTCCTAGTTCCCAAGTGCTAATGTTATCCGTCAAAAAACCTTCAACAAATATTTTGGTGTCAACGCGTAATAAATACTATGGTAGTCAGGCCATTGATGAACCTACTACCTCGACTATGAATCTGTCTATGGAAACATTATCGCCTAATGCTATTACTGAATTAGCGATTAAGCCACCAAATGGAGTCATTCATAAATCGACATATAATCCTCGAGAAAGAGCTGCACAAAATTATAATATAGTTGAAGATTTGGCTCAATCCCCTTCAGTTATGTATTCTCTTGAGGTATTACAAAATTGTCCCTCCCAAAAACAAGCTTTATTATCGACTATTGGTGGAATTGATCCGACTGATTCCAATCTTGTTGTCTTTAATCATACGGGCTATGTGCCACAACTACCGGTAGAATTGGAATTCTCCATACAAGTAAATGTTCTCAATCACCTTATTCATCATACTATTATTTATGAGGGAGAATCTACGTGCATTATGTCTCTAAATTGTTGAAATTCACTAGGCTCGCCGCGCTTATCACAATCATCAATGACGTTGAAGGCTTTTGATGGATGTACATATAAGCCTTGTGGTATTATTAATAACCTGCATGTTGAACTAGGGGGAAAAACAATGAATATTGATGTCGAAGTTATTGATGGACCACTTGACTACAATATTCTAATTGGAATGCCATGGGTATATGCTATGATAGCGATTGTTTCTACATATTTTAGAATGACCGCCTTTCCATATAAAGGTACTATTACAATCATTAATCAAATATCCTTCTTTGCCTCTGCTTTGTAGGTAACTGGAAGCATTTCATTTGTTCACATACTCCAACTAGACTTCAGAACATTGGTTTAGGACTCTTAAAGGATTCCACTCTTATGGGAACCTTTGCATTACCGCTACTTGGGATGTCGGTAGAAATTGCAAGTATAGAAACCTGCTACATGATCTCTTCCACTCTATATGGATTAAGGGAGAGTACAGGTGATTCTGAAATTAAAACGTTGGATGAGTTTCTGCCGCCCAGCCCTATTGACCTGGCATAGCAATTAATCTATCTAGCTTGGGTGACGAATCTGAAATCAGTGTTGTCGGTTGTTTGGGTTGATCGTTCCTTAGATTTTGGTACTCCTTCTCATCCTTTTTCCTCAATATTATTGAAATATGAGAGTATTTTGGAAGCCATGATGTCAGAAGGAGAACCATGGGAATATTATCATCGTCATTCTCATCTTCCTGATTATGAGGATATCCATCTTAGTGAAATATATCACCCATCAATCCAAAATTTCTTTTTGAATTATTTACATATTAATGCAATTGATTTTGAGAGAAATCTATCAAATATTGAAGAAACCATTTCTATCGATATTTTGACCAAACCTGGCGTTGTAGAAAATATTCATGTTGGTGTATCTTGTTCTCCATCAGAACTTGAATCATATCGGTCTCTATTTCATGAATTAAATGATGTATTTGCTTGGTCTTACGGGGAAATGCTAGGCATAGATACTAGTATCGTTGAACACATTATTAATATGTATCCTAATGTCAAACTGGTGTGTCAACGCCTTTGTCTTGTACATCCAAAGAAGGTTGTTGCCATCAAACTAGAAGTTGAAAAACTTTTGCGTGTTGGTTTCATTTACCCCATTCTGCTAACTGGGTGGGTTTCCAATATCGTTCTTGTCATGAAAAAATAAGGAACCATTAGAGTGTGTGTTAATTATCGGGACGTCAACTTTGCTTGTCCCAAAGACAACTATCCTACTCCCTTTATCGACCAGATTATTGATGATTGTGCTGGATGTGAAATCTTTTCGTTCATGGATGGATTTTCTGGCTACAATCAAATCAATATCTGCCCAGAGGATCAACATAAGACAACATTCATCTATTCCTGGGGTACATTCACTTATAGGATAATTCTGTTTGGTTTAAATAACGTTGGGGAAACTTTTCAGAGAGCAATGGATTATGCTTTCAATGACATCAAGCACATTTTTCAACCCTATCTAGATGATTTACCCACGCATTCATGAAATCAGACTGATCACCCGATGCATTTGAGAGCCATCTTTTTATGTTGATGACACTACAAAATTTGCCTCAATCCACATAAATGTGTGTTTCGTTTTGGTTTTGGTCATTTTCTTGGATTCTTCGTCTCAAAAGAAGGAATTCGAATCGACCCATTGAAGCTTCAGGCCATTCTTGATTTTCCTGCACCATCAAATTTACTTCAGATATAGAAACTTCAAGGAAAGACTAACTTCCTAAGGACGTTCATAACCAACTATGCCAAAATGGCTAAAGGATTTACTAGGCTTTTGAAAAAATGGGTTCCCTTCCATTAGGACCAAATTGTGCAAGCTTCTTTTGATGTTGTTAAGGATACTCTTGTCCAAACGTCATTAATGTATCCCCCTAATTATCAAAATGATTATTTCCTATATATTGCCACGGCAGAAACGACCATTGCTATGGTATTGGTCCAAGTAGAAGATGGGATAGAACATCCAATATATTATTTGAGTCGTAATCTCAATGATACATAAGTTAAGTATTCATATGTAGAAAAGCTTGCCTTGGTAGTTGTTCAAGCTGTCCAAATATTTCGCCACTATATCCTGCTCTGAAAAATTACTATCGTTTAAGATTGAAACCCCATGAATTATATCTTATCACGTCAATTACTTGGGGGGGAATATTCAAAATGGAGTGTCATTTTGCAGGAATTTGATTTGCAATTCATCAAATCCAATTCAAAGAAGTCTTTAGTTTTGGATGAGCTTCTCTGTGACCTTCCCTTTGATAGTACTGAAACTACGTCGAAACCATCAATTCCTGACAAGTCTCTGTTTCTAATCGGATCATTTGATCCTTGGTATGGAGATTTCATCATTTATCTCCAAAATCAAGCTTTTCAACCTGATACCTCTCGCTCTGAACGATGATGTATTCGATACCAAGCCAAAGATTATCTGATCGTCGGTGATACACTTTATCATCATGGTGTCGATACCATTTTAAGGAGGTGCTTCACTCATGAGGAGGCCGAAAAGGTTTTAAATGATTGTCATGTTGGGGATTGTGGTGGAGATTTATTAGGATATGCTACAATGCAGAAGATACTCTGCGCTAGTTACATTTGGCCAACCATATTTCACAACTATATTATCGCGGTCAGAAGTTGTCATGCGTGCCAGATCTTTGATCATAAAATCCACAAACCACCAATGCTAATGAATCCCGTCGTCTTTGTCGGACCATTTTAGAAATGGGGTGTTGAATTTTTTGTGGATCATTTTCATATCATTTTATTTTCAATTCTTGAAAATATAAAAAATTAGAAATTTTTTGAAAATATGTTAAAGTATTAAAATTCTTATACTTTAGCATAAAAAACATTTCTGTTGATATATTGGAGTTAAACGTTTAAACACTTTAAAATTTATGAAAGTGGGTTCCACATTTATGTTTAAAAATCGATAAATGTGTTGGGCGGAAAGCATTGATGGTTTAAATTCTTATCAAAAGGCCCAACCCACGGGCACAACCAGCGCACGAGATAATAAGATGAGTGCCTCCGCAGTTGACTGGGTTGGCTGCGAGGACAATAGAGATGAACGGTGGAGATTGAGTGCGGGGACACCAGCCAAAATTTTCCTCCGTACCTTGAGACCCCTCACAGTGACATAGGGTGCTGAGTCATTCACAGCTATCTTCCATGTCAGGTGAAATCAACGACTCATTGGAGCATCATGTCAGCATTAAATTTTAAGGTTGTACCACCTATTTTAAAAAAGATCACATTGTTTTTCAAATCATTTGTGATTAGTTTGTGATGCGTCCCGTTTCAGTTTTCTGTCACCCTAGTAAAATTGACCACCCTGTGAGTTTTTCTTTGCGGCAATTTTCAGTCATGGCTAAGCGTTCGTCCTTGTCAGGTTCTGCTAGTCATATCCCTCTCATGGACACTGAGGGGGATATTCAAGATACCCTTTGTTCTATAATTCATCTTCTGTTTTATCAGAAAGTCATCCTGAATGACAAAGCCTCCCCTGTCTATACTGCCATGGTCAAGTTTGGAGTGCTTTCTGCATGTATCCCAAAGACCCACCTTTTTCCTGAATTTATCTATTGGTTGGTGTCAGTCATGTACCCTAGGAAATGTTTTGTTATGAATTGTCAGGGAGAGAATTTTTTTCAAGTGTCTACCCACCTAATCCATCAAGCCCTTTGCTATCCTGAGTCAGAGTCATCCGTTCGGTTCTCCGACGATTCTCTGGTAAACTATTATGATAATCTTACAGGTCAAAAGTTTAATCAGTTCATATAATTTTTTAAGCCAAACACGAAACAATTTTAGCTGGATAGCAAAGAGTTTGCTATGGAGATTTTTGATGCAGAAATTTGACCAGTATTAAGCAGCATTGCGAAAATTCTGGGCAAATATGATGAAATTACAGTGGATAAATTAGTCTTGGGGATGTTTTCCATGATGACGAAGCCAGGAATAGTGCTGGATATTCCATCATATTGGCAGGAAGTAGTTAATTCACAGCTAATGAGCCTTTCATTAACAAGTTCTTTTAAATTTCCTTCATTGATTCTCTACTTGTTCTTATATCAAAATGTGGAAGAGTTCATGCATCTAGGTCTGAATATTATGGATATAAACAAGAAAAGGCAATCAGTAGTGTTCTAGACAAATGTAGTAAGAGGAGAGAAAAATGAAGCTGGATTGTTTGATTTTGCCAGTTATTTCATGTCAGTTGCATATAAAATCTTGAATGGAGTTCCCCCTCCCTTTTTTTTACCTAAATCTCAGGAATATTTTCATTTAGGAGTAAATTGAAAATTTGGAGACTGGTTTGTTTTTTAGGGTTACTCTGAAATTAGGCTATATGGAGCAAGTTTTGAGCCTTATAGACTTCCAACGTTTGTACCTATGAGGCAATTTGCCTTGGAATTTATTCAAAAAAGCCTAAATGTTGGTCAGGTTCACTTTGTGCCCATGAAAAAGGGGCATATGTAAAAACTACCCATTATTGTATGTTAGGTCCCTATATTACTAGTATAGTCCCTTATTGTTGTTAGTGTAACCCCTTATTGTTATTATTGTACCCTTGTAACCCCCATATTGTTATTATTGTCCCCTTAAATTATTATTGTTAGGTCGGCTAGGATTACATTATGGCCCCACTAGGATTACATTGTGGCCCCATGGACTCCTATATATAGAAAGGAGGTTTTGTAATTTGAATCATCCAAGAATTGTTCATTCATGTAATGTATTGGAGGTTTCCCCCTAGAAGTAGCTTATTTCTAAGGCGTTGATATCTCTTTTAGTCTATTTTTGGAGCTATTTTCACAACATTTGGTATCAGAGCTTTGAGATTGTAGGGTTTCGCTGCTTCAAACAGGTCATCATGGAAATTTCGATATAAATTTTTTTCTACCAAGTTTCAAAATATGAAATTTTTAGAGTGCGAAGCCAAAATCCTAAGGAACATCGTCGCAAAATTTCAGAGCTTGGTTCGCAATATTTTCGGGGATATGATCTGTGCAAGTTAGGTTATTTTACAGGCTCCTAAATTTAACCTAAATAGGTCATCGTGGTATTATCGTAATAAATTTTTTTATACAAAGGTTCAGAAGCTAAAATTTTTAGAGTGCAAAGCCGCAATATTGAGGAACATCATCACAAAATTCTAGATATTGGTTTGCAATATTTTCGGAGATATGATTTGTGGAAGCTAGGGCTTTTTGAGGCTTCTGAATTTCATCTCAAAGAGGTGATCGTGGGAAAATATTCATAGCTCTCTCTCTGAGCATTGGATTGGAATGTTGTAAAAAGTGGCTGCAAGTACATAGACTTTAGTTTTTGGTCTATCAATTTCAGATCCAAAGGAGGTAACAGTGACACGTGGCAAGTCGTACAAGTTCGCTCTAATGAACCAGTCCAAAATTGGGTCATTGTGGGAGATTGGACATAAATTTTCCTTGAAGAATCAAAATCAGATCATACCTATGGAATTTGAAAGAAGCTTCAATGGGCTACTAAAGGGCTAAATTTCAAATATTGAGGATCCGCAATTATAGAGATAATTCAATTTCAATATCGAGCTCCTCAAAAGCAAGTAAAAGGTGTGTATTTTTTTTTTTGAATTGCGTAAGTCTTGTTTGAATAATCAAGTTGAATTGATTCCAAGGGCATATTGTAGAATAGATATCAGTATTGGATTCTAAAATGGCCCCTAAAAAAAAATTCAACACCCATTAAGCCTTTAGAAAGCTCTACTATGACTCATGAAGATGAAGAATGACAACACGACATATCAAAATTACAAGAGCAAGTGCAACAAATTTCGCTCTCGCAAAGAGCAACAAAAAATGACATGGAAGTTTTGAAGAAAGGTGTGGAAACTAAGATGGATGGTTTGAAGAAAGGCGTGGAATCTAAGATGGATGGTTTGAAGAATGGCATAGAATCTAAGATAGATGGCATGGAATCTAAGATAGATGGCATGGGAGCTGGCATGGAATCTAATATGGATGACATGGAACAGAAAATGGAAAACATGAAGAATAATCTAAAAGCAGACATGGAAGGTTTGACAAAGTTGATACAAGAAATGTTTCCTAATGGTGAAAAGATATTAGAGGAAACTCATGATGAGAACAAAATAAATGTTAATCGCAATTTCATAAAATCTAATGTTGGAAGGAAGAACCACCATATTCCAAAAATGGATATGAGGAAGTTTGATGGAAAGGATCTTATAACATGGATACTACAGATGGAGCAATATTTTGATCTCCATAATGTGCAAAACACACAAAAGGTACACATTTCAACTTTACATTTAGAACAAAATACATTTGTATGGTATTGATGGCTTTGCTCTAGTAAAAAAATTGTCACTTGGTCAATTTTTACGAAGGAAATGATAGCACATTATGAGGATACAAAGAGCAACACCTTCTTTAGCCAATTGATAAATCTCAAACAAAAGGGTTAAATGGGGGAGCACATTGAGGAATTCCAAAAATTGAATATAAGGGTAACTAATATTCCAAAGGAACACATGATTGATCTCTTCATAGGTACTTTAAAGGATAACATCCAATATGAAGTTCACATTTTGGAACCTAATTCATTGGAGAAGGAATTTAGGTTGGAAAGAAAAATTGAATGTAAAATTATGGCGACAAAGAAGCCTACCACTCACTTCTATAAAGAGGGAAGTGTTGCTACTCCTATATTTCCACAACCTACAAGGTTGACACCACAACAATTGGAAGAAAAAAGAGCAAAAGGTATTTTCTACAGTTGTGATAGAAAATACACACAAATGTCATAAGTGTGCTGAGAAGAAATTATTTTACATATATTGAGAAGAGGAAGAAGAAAATGAACAAGAAGAGGATATACACAAGGAACCAACCCAAGAAGAGGAAGAAATGAGTCTGACCATATCATGTAATGCATTGTCAGGAATTACCACTCCTCAAACTCTCAAGATAGAAGGACATATCAAGAAGAAAAAGGTAATAGTGTTGATTGATTCAAGTAGTACCCATAATTTTACTCATTGTAAGGTAGCCAAGGAATTGAATTATTTCCTATACCCAGCACCAGAATTTCAAGTGATGGTTGCAAATGGAGGAACTATAATTTTCTCTATAAAATTCCATAATATCAAGCTAACCATGGGGGAATATGTATTGAATAGTCCAATGCTTTTCATTCCTATGGGAGGTGCTGATTTTGTACTAGGAGTACAATGGTTACAATCTTTGGGGATGGTAGCTTTTAATTTTCAAGAAATTTTCTTGAATTTTTTTTCAGAAGGAAAGGAAGTCGAATTATGAGGTATTGCAGGGAAGCCGGGAAAGATAATAAGCTCTAATTTCATGAAAAAGCTTCTAAAGAAATAAAAACGAGGCATAATTGCACAATTAAGCTCACTAGAAGTTCCAACATCAAAATCATCTATTTCTGCAGATCTCCAAAAAGTATTGGACAGTCATTCCAAGGTTTTTGAAACTCCAAAAGGACTCCCACCTATTCATGATCATGATCATGCTATTCATTTGATTCCAGGAAGTGTTCCTCCAAACATCAGGCCTAATAGATATCCTTATGTCCAAAAGAGCGAAATTGAACGTATGATTGCAGAAATGTTAGAGGCGGGTATAATTCAACCTAGTCAGAGTTCTTTATCTGCTCCTGTAGTATTGGTACAAAAGAAGGATGGATCAAGGCACATGTGTCTAGATTATAGGGAGTTCAATAAGCTCACCATTAAAGATAAATTTCCCATTCCTGTGACTGATGAATTATTGGATGAATTACATGGAGCAATTTATTTTACCAAATTGGATCTTCGTTCAGGGTATCATCAAATTAGAATGAAGACTGAAGATATTACGAAAACAACATTTCAAACTCATGAGGGTCATTATGAATTTTTGGTCATGACTTTTGGCCTTACCAATGCACCTTCTATATTTCAAGGGTTGATGAATTCCATTTTCAAACCCTTCCTTAGAAAATTTGTGCTAGTATTTTTTGATGATATACTAATCTACAGCAGGTCTTGGAAGGATCATGTTCAACATGTTGACAGGGTGCTCAAACTATTGCAGGAGAAACAATTATATGAGAAAACATCCAAATGTTTCTTTGGAGTACAAGAGGTGGAATATCTGGGTCATATTGTATCTCACGAGGGTGTTAAGGTAGACCCTAACAAAATTAAAGCCATTAAGGAATGGAAATTCCCCACAACCATAAAGCAGTTGTGGGGATTTCTTGGGTTAAAAGGGTATTATCGAAAGTTTGTTAAGAATTATGGGAGAATAGCAGCACTTATAGCAACATTATTGAAGAAAGATGCATTTTCATGGACCCTTGAAGCAACTAAGGCCTTTGAACATCTTCAAGAGGCAATGTGCCTAGCACCAGTCTTAGCTACACCAGACTTCACAAAAACCTTTATTGTGGAATGTGATGCCTCAGGAAATGGAATTGGTTTTGTTTTAATGCAAGAAGGAAGACCCACTGCTTTTGAAAGTCGTCCAATCAAAGGAAAATATTTACACAAACCTATTTATGAGAAGTAAATGTTAGCAATACTGCATGCACTAAAGAAATGGGGAACTTACCTAATGGGAAGACACTGCAAGGTAAAAACTGATCATGATAGTCTTAAACGCTTTTTGGAACAAATACTATATTCAGATAAGAAGCAAAAAATGGGTCAGAAAGATGTTGGGTTATGACTTTTAAATAATATACAAAAAAGGGAAGCTAAATTTTGTTGTAGATGTACTCTCAAGAAATAATGAAGAGGTGGAAGCATTGCTTTGTGCCATTTCTATTATCCAACCAGATTGGATAACCGAAGCAAGAGATGAATGGAAGAAGGAAGAAGAAGTGTGCATTGTCTATCAAAAGTCAGTGTTAAGAATCTTAGTACATCTGATACATTTAGTTGGAAAAATGATTCCTTATGGTACAAAGATCACTTATATCTTTGTAAGAATTCCCAACTAAAACAAAATATTCTTTTGGAATTGCACACTTCTCCTTTAGGAGGAAACTCAAGATTTTTTAAAACTTATCACAGGGTGAAGAAAGAATTTTTTTGGGATGGCCTTATTACACTGAAAATTGTCATCTTGACATTCTACTATGTGTATGAGATCATTATTACTCATACTTCTCCCTTTGCAAGTCTAACATATCAATTCCTCATGTCAAGCCTTGAAAATCAGAGAAATGTTCCTAAAAATCTCCTAAACTTTGGTGTCGCACTTTCTCTCTATCTTGCCTGCGGTCCTGCACCTAATGTTCAGCTTTCTTGCGTACCTAAACGCATTTTATCTGTGTTAAAGGTGCGGACCCCTGTAAGATCAAAAAGGCGCAAGTAAATTCCAAAAAGCTCAATAAAAGTGAATTCTAGAAGCTTCCAGATAATATCTTGTGGTGATAGAACCACTCTTATGAGGTGCATGTATCCCTTACCTTATGGAGCTAATCCCTTGATGTGAGGATATTATCCCTTTGAAGGAGGATTCTATCCCTTCATAGTTGGAACAGAAAACCTCCTCTTTTCCACTATAAAAAGAGGCATTGGGTAGCCTCAAGGGGAGTTCAAGCTTTAGAATATTTGAAGTTAAGTGTTGTTGAGATTCAGACTCAGTTGACTAAGACTTTTGTGAGGAGAGATTACATACCTCTATTCGTCTTGGTTGGAGGAGTGCAGAGCTTATCAAAGTAAAGGAGACTCTTGCTTCGGACCCCGGAAAGTCCTGTGCAACATCAAGGCTCAGGTTGTAAGGATTTTCTTCTTTGAAATTAATACAAATATACTCATTTTTCTCAATAAGCTTTCAATCAATGGTTTATTTCATAGATTCCTTGATCACTATGATAAGCATGGTTTATGATAATTTCTATACAGGTGCTATGTAATATTTTTCTTGTTTGTGACTGCAGGTTTATGAGGAAAACTCCTTCAAGCGCGCGAGGGACAACAACGACTTCAAACAAGCACTGGACATACGGTAAGTCTTTTACAACTCTATAGAGCTTTTTGTAAATCATATATGCTTAGAGAAAGATTAGTTTATTTGGCTGTTTGTTGCTAGATACTTTTAGTACTAGGGATATCGGTCTTGTCCGCAAGACGGATTAATCCACACAACAAATTGGTGACTCCGCCGGGGAAAGAACTTGTTGTTTTTGGTTCTCTTTTATTTTGATTTGAGGAAACGTTTTTTCCTAGTTTTTGATTGATAGACATCTACCTGGGTAGCTTAGGTTTTCTCTGTTTTTGAAAATTTTGAGATATTTTATGTTTTTCTCTAATTTTTCTTGGGACCGCACTTTGCCTTATTTGCACAGTGCGGGTAGTTTCGCATCTTTTCTTGAGTAAACAGTGCGGTACCACACCTGTTACTTCTGCAAGCCTGCGAACCTTGTTAAAATTTTGAAAAACTTTAGATTTATTTCTTTATTTTATCTTTATTTTGATTTAGAGTTTTTGGTTTCTGCCCAGATTGATGATTGTTTCTGTCAAAAGCTTTCTGTGAATGAATCTTAGCATTATTGGTGTTTTGATGATTTTCTAGAAGTTTTGCATTTTGGATTGTTTTTCACTTGGTCTTTGTAGCGATTCGAAGCATTGACTGTTTGAAGTACCTGAGATTACATTGGTCTTTTATATTTTTGTTGAATCTGACCTGATTGTGAAATCATCATTTATTGAGAAATAGAGCTACCTGTTTCTTTGCAAATTTTCGAAAAGAAACTTTGTTATAGGTTTTCGAATTTCATTTTTTATAAAAACATATTTGAGTGTTTTTGATCTGTTTGTTATTATAAATGAATAGATCCTTAGTTTGTTGAATAAATAAGTAAAACATTCTTCAAAAAAAAAAATCTTAAAGCTTTTATTCGATTAGATTGTTAACATTTGTAGATCTCATAATTAGTTTTATAGTTTTGAGTGATTTTAAAATTTTGTAGATTTCTTTTGAAGGAAATTTGTTTTGGAGCTTCAAGTTTTTGAAAGTGAAAGGATTTTCTTATGAGCTTTGATAATTTCTCTCATTTTGAGTTATTGTTGGAAAGAAAAAATATTTTCTTTCAATTGTTCTTTATGTTTAAAGAAGGAATTGTTTATTAAAATAATTGCATTCTCCAACTCTTCATTAATTAGAATTTCATTGAAAGAAAACGATCTGATTATCATTTTTAGGTGCATTTTTAGTGTTTTTGGGAATCGATTCTTCACACCATCAGAGTTTCATTTCCGCACCCATTGACTTAAGAAACAACTCTTAAAAGTAACGCTTAATTAAAATTCATCTAGCAATCTTTTTATTTTCTAGGACTCTTATCATCAACATAGCTTAGGCTAGTATCTTGGAGTAGGGAGTAATTAACTCTCCAAGATAGTAAAAACAAACAAGTAGACAAATATTGTGGTAGGAAATAAATCCAATTGTAATTTGTATAATCTGGGAAGCTTCTCTTAAAGAAGTCAATCACGAGATCATGTTCGAACCTTTGAGACAATCAATTCTATTTCATTGGGGAAGATAGAAGATTTGCACACATTACAAACGGTAAACCTCAGATTAACCATTGTCGAGGAGCCTGGGGTCACTTTTTGGTAAACCTCAGATTAACCATGTCGAGGAACCTTCAAGGGGATTGAGCTTTGTTACTCTTCCCTTGTGCGTGGGATCGGAACGTAGACTGTTCCCCCAGTTATATTTGTTACTGTTGGTAACCTTAGTGTCCACAAACTTAAGATTATTTCCTGAGGTGACGGTGAAGGAAAGATCTCACTGTACCTGGAGCAGACGTCGACTAGACTCACTTGGACTCTTGGGGGGTTCTCTTCACACGAGATGGTTTTGTGAAGAAACTTGTGCCAGTTTGTTTTATTAAGCAGGTTGTCGGGGTAACTGTTCCAACTGCCCTTTCTGTATTGAATTTCTACTAAGTTGGATTTCATCACCAACTAGTGTTTTTAGTACGGGAAGTTACTGTTTGTGTGTGGTTTGAACTCTTAGATTTTTAAGCATGTGATTCAGCTATTTGTTTCTTTAGAGACTTTAGGTGTTTTCATTGAAATTTTTCTTTGTTTGCGTGTTAGTAGTTAAATATTTAATCGTGGCGGAATTTCCGAGACAATCCCGGAGACTACAAGGGAAACCCCCTGAATATACACCAAGTTAGCTTGAAGGGCTTCGTGCTCTGGTTTCATCTAGTAGAGGTAGAATTAAATCAACAGAAGTTGGAACTTCATCTATAGTGGTTCATCCTGATTATCAAACACCCATAACAGAACACATTCAAGAGCCGATTTTAGTTTCTGAAGTTACTGGTAGTATTTCTCCTACTAGTGAACTAGCTGATGAACCTGAAATCTCTGAACTTGAAACTGAACCTTCTGTTTTGGAAACATCCTCAGGATTTATTTCACCAACTTCTAGTGATCCTAGTTCACCTAGGGTAAGATATATTGTCACTGACGATCTTCCATCTGGACTAATTTCTATTGAAGAACTTACTAATCTAGACGAAGAGTTATCTCTTCCTGATTCCCCTCAGTCCTTAAATCTTAGGGAACGTGAATCTATTTTCTACAGCCCTATTCGAACTACTGCTTGGTATTTATCCTTATCGAATTGTTTAGAGAATCTGGGTCTTGCTTTTTCTCCACCTCGAGTTCTATTTCATCCAACACCCAGAGGTTACTATCTGTCATCCATTATGGCAGGAGAGTCATCCATGTTTTCCCAGACACCGGAAGCATTTTTAAATGGTGGTACTTTTGGTCCTTTGGGATATCAGGCTCTGTCTGGTACTTTCTCGGGGGAAACTCCTCAACCGATTGAAAGCGTGTTATCATCTGGTTTAAGTGGAATTAAAACTGAAATATCAAACGTAGAGAAAATATTTATGATGTTTGGTAATATTCCGAATCCGCAACCTCAAGGCAGTCAGTTACCGCCCGGAGGGAAATCTTAGGGAAATCAGTTACCGCCTGGGGGGAAACCTCAAGGTAGTCAGTTACCGCCTAGGGGGTAACCTTTAGGAAGTCAGTTACCACCTGGGGGTCAACCTCAAGGTAGATTTTTCCCAGGACAAACTGTGGAATCATATTATTTTGGGGGAGAACCCC
Organism: Pinus albicaulis; assembly: GCA_034641835.2. NCBI lineage: Eukaryota > Viridiplantae > Streptophyta > Pinopsida > Pinales > Pinaceae > Pinus > Pinus albicaulis. Next base: position 996,053,820 of record CM076581.1, read on the forward strand.
AAGGACAGTACATACCTCAAGGATGTCATGCTTCAGGACAGTACATACCCCAGGTTCAACCCCAAGCTCAATATGCTCCTCAGGGTCCTTATCAACCCCAGCTTTAGTACGCACCTCAGGGTTATCAACCTCAAGGTCAGTACCCAATTCAAGGTTGCCAACAGCCTTCTGGTCAGTCATCTATTCAAGGAGCCAGAAATTTACCACTTATTTATCAACCCTACGTTCAACCAGGTTATGGTACTTACGTTCAACCTTCTGCGAGACAATACCCTGGAATGAATATGGTGTGGGATCCGTCCCAGTATCAACAGCCTATGCAGCCTAAGTTGAAGTTGTCTTTTCAACCTGGACAACCTTTGGTTTCTAGTCCAAACCAGCAACCTGTCCAGCCTAATATTCAAACTCCTGCACCTAGTTTTGTTCAGCAGTCTGCGCCTAGTACACCTCAGACTCCGCCTCAAACTACTGCAACTGCTGCAACGTCTGTTCAACCTGTAACACCTGTTTCCAGAGTATCTGTAACTCTAAGTTCATCTATCCCTACATCGGTACAAATCCATCAAGTATTTGTACCCCAGTTAGGACCTTCAGTTCAGACTTCGGTTCAGATGCCTGCAGGACAAGCTGGTACAAGTACGGTTGTCAAAAGTCAACTGCAATTCATGTATCAACCATACCAGGTATATCCTCAATTCGGTCCCGGTTCACAAAATCCAAGTTATCAGTATCAACCGTACCCTGGCTATACTTATCAGCAGCCTCAACAACCCAATTTTGGTCCAGTTAATCCTGGTTTTCTAGGAGGTTACACAATTCCTAACGCAAATCCGATTCCTAGTTATCTTGGGTATCCACCTCCTGGAACTGCTTTGGCTACTCAAGTTTTTCGTGATCCTAACCATCAGTTACCATTTATTGCAACTTTGGATTTACCTGATTTGACACGCCTTACGAATGATCCAATTTCCTATTATCCGTACTATCTACCAATGCCGCATAATTTTCCCAGTGATATACCAAAATTCGAAGGTAAGTTAGGAGAGGATCCATCAAATCACATCATGAATTATCACCTCTAGTGTGCGTCTAATTCAATTATTGATGATTCGATTCGCTTACGTCTTTTCCAAAGAAATCTTATTGGTCTCGCAACCAAATGGTAGATTGAGTTACCACGAGGCTCATTTAATAATTTCAGTCAGTTAGCAACTGCCTTCTTGACTCATTTTCAGTTGCCTGTCAGATATGAAAATGGCATGGAACTATTAACTTCTTGACGCGACGTAGAAGGCGTTTGGTGAAAGTTTACATTTCAGATCAAATTTTGGTAGAATGGTTTGTTAAATCATTGTTGCCCAAGATCACTGAAGATGTAGCTAAGGCTGGTGTTGTTACTAAAGAGCAAGTAATTTCTCAAGCTCAGTACCTTGACATCGTTTATACGTAGTTAGGTACTTTACACGAAAAAATCCCCGACCTTCCAAAACAAGGTCAAATAGCTACTGCTCCTTCAGGGTCTCATGCCGCTGATGGTATGATTGGTACAGTCAATACTAAAAGTAAGAATAAATATTCAAAGAATTCTTCTCCTATTATAACTTTACCATATTCCATGAAAGGAGAATCTTCCCCCAAAATTTCTGCCGACATTCATGTCGTAGAAACATCTATAGCTAAATCTAAATCCGGTGGTAAAAATAAAGGGAAGAATAAAAAAAAAAAGAATTCAAAAGAGAAAACTGATAAAAATGAATCCAATGACGAAAAACGCAAACCTCGTTATCCTTGTTACATTTGTGACGAGGATCATTTTACTAAGGAATGCCCACATCGAGCGGAGGTTGCAAAATTCGTTAAAGGTTCACAACAACCTGCTGTCTTGAAGGATCTTTTTCTGGCTCAAGATAGCAAGATGGTTGGTTCTACCTCGATTACTTCAGAAGAACCTATTTTGATGATGTCTCATGTAAGGATTGCGACTCGATCGCAAGATTATTGTACTAAGAATCCTGTTGATGGTAAAGAAGCAGAATATTCTTCTGCAAATACATCAACTACACCTCCTCCTGTTTCTGGTCCACTACAGATCGAGAAACAAAATCCAGACTTAATAATCAAACCGCCCGCTAAAGGTGTTCTTTGTAAATCAGCTTTCAAACCACATGCGAGAGCTGCTCAAAATTACAACATTGTTGAAGACTTAGCTATTTCTCCTTCAGCAATGTCAGCTTTGGAAGTGCTGCAATCATGCCCAGCACAGCGTAAATTTCTTTTTTCTACCATAGGAGCTGTAGATATTCAGGATTCTAACCTTATAATCTTCGATTTAGAAAATAATACACCTCGTCTACCTCATCAAATGGCTTTCCAGATACCAGTGTTAGTAAAAAATAGACCGATCTATCAGACTGTGATTAATGAGGGAGATTCAATGTGTATTATGTCGATTCAGTGTTGGAAATCACTTGGTTCTCCTACACTCAACTAATCTCTGACGATTCTTAAGGCTTTTGATGGTCGAGGTTTCCACCCTTTTGGTATTTTGTAGGATTTACCCATAGGGGTTGAAGGTAAAATCATAAATCTAGATGTGGAAGTGGTTGATGCCCCTCTAGATTACAACCTTCTTCTGGGCTACAGTTGGTCTTATGCTATGATTGTTGTTGTTTCTTCGGTCTTTCGACTCATAAAATTTCCATATCAAGGAAGGATCGTTACAATAGATCAGTTAACTTGTTTTTTTTCCGACCCAGCCTCTACAGAAACAATCCAGCACGTTGGTAAAGCGGCTATCCCTTATAAGGATGTTGGAGTAGGATTGATTAAATATTTTGGTTTACTAGGAACTTTTTCCTTGCCTCCTCCTAATGTATCGCCTCCTACCACAACTATTCACATGATTTCGCCAAACACTGTTATGTTTGATGATCCTTGGATCGTACCTTCTGACTCTGAGTTAGATTCAATTGATGGCATGATGCTTTTGAGTCCATTTGAATTTGCGTATCAGGCTGTACAGTCACTTTCCGACCCCTCTTCAACCGAAATTGATCCAATGAATGGGATCCATGAGGAATCACTTTCTATATCTAGTTCAACCACAACGACATTTCCTGATCTTGTTCATACTGATGAGTAGATTCATGAATTTTTGTCTATTGATGATTTACCATGGAAATATCTACATCATCGATCTTCATTTTTACCTAAACTAGATCATTTTGAAGATGATTTCGCTTCAATTTTGACTGCTGAATATGTCAAAGAACCACATAATCCATTGCAAAATCCTGATTCTGAGTTAAATTTGGAAAATATTTCTCGAACGGTTCCAATTGACATTTCAGTAAAACCAGGAATAATTGAAAAAATTAATATAGGTGCTTGTTGTACTGAAGATGAAATTCAAACTTATAAATCCCTATTTCAAGAATTCCGTGATGTGTTTGCCTGGTGAAGAGATGCCAGGAATTGATCCGTCAATTTTCGTACATGAAATCAAGACTTACTCGGATGCCAAACCTGTCTGTCAACGTCTACGTCAGATACATCCTAGAAAAGTTGCTGCTAGCAAAGTAGAAGTTGAAAAATTACTTCGTTCAGGTTTCATTTATCCAATTCCCTTAACGGATTGGGTATCGAATATTGTTCCTGTGACTAAAAAACAAGGAACGATACGAGTATGTATCTATTATAGGGATATTAATCGAGCTTGTCCTAAAGACAATTATCCAACTCCCTATATCGATAAAATAATCAATGATTGTGCCAGCAGCGAAATGTTTTCCTTTATGGATGGCTTTTCCGGTTATAATCAAATAAACATACTCCCTGTTGATCAGCCAAAAATAGCTTTTATTTGTCCGTGGGGGACGTTTGCTTATTGCAAGCTACCCTTTGGATTGAAGAACGCTGGAGTAACTTTTCAAAGGCCAATGTCTTACGCGTTTCATGACATTAAGCACATTGTGTAGTTGTATCTCGATGATTTACTTGCTCATTCGTCTCGCAGGGACGACCATCTCACTCACTTACGAGCCATCTTTATGAGGTGTCGGCATTATCGAATTAGGCTGAATCCACACAAATGTGTTTTTTGTGTAGATTTGGGTTGTTTACTGGGATTTGTTGTTTCAAAATCGGGCATTCGCGTCGATCTGTCGAAGGTCAAAGCTATTGGTAAATTACCTCCTCCTTCGACTTTACGCCAACTCCAAAGTTTGCAAGGGAAAGAAAACTTTTTACATCAGTTCATTCCTAACTATGCTGAGCTTACAAAGTGTTTTACCCGGTTGCTGAAACAGAACATTCCATTCTTTTGGGATGAGATCACTGATCGATCTTTTGATGCACTTAAACACGCGTTGACCCATGCACCGTTATTGCATCCTCCCAACTACAAGCAGGATTACATTTTGTACCTCGCTGCTTCTCATTCCACTATTGGGATGGTTTTAGTTCAGGAAGACGAATCTAACACTGAACATGTGATTTACTATCTTAGTCGGAATCTGCATCCGACCGAGATCAAATACACACATGTGGAGAAATTGGCATTGGCAATTGTCCAAGCTGTCCAAAGATTTAGACACTACATCTTGTTACGTAAAACCACAGTAATTTCTAATTGCAACCCTATGATGTACATTTTAACCAAACAATTGCTAGGGGGCAAGTATTCCAAATGGATAGTCATCCTGTAGGAATTTGACTTGGAATTTGAGAAATCCAGGGCAAAGAAATCTTTGGTATTTGCGGAACTGATGTGTGATTTCCCCTCTACTGATACTGAAACTGTGGTAGAAGAGCCCATTGCGGAAAAATCTCTATTTCTTATCAGTACTCTCGATCCATGGTATGGAGATATTATTTTTTATCTCCAAACCCAATCTTTTCGGCCTGAAATCTCACGATCTCAGCGATGGAAAATACGCTTCCAATCCCAACAGTACAATATTATTGGTGATACACTTTATCGTCATGGAGCGGATTTTGTTTTCTGATGCTGTCTTGTTCATGAAGACGCTGTAAAGGTTTTAAATGACTGCCATTCTAGAGCATGTGGCGGTCATATGTCTGGGTATGCCACAGCCCAAAAGATATTGCGCGCTGGATATTTCTGGTCGTCGTTATTCAAAGATAGTATTTATGCAGTCCGGAAATGCCACAATTGTCAACTTTTTGATCGTAAGACGCGCGCGCCACCCGCTCCTCTTCATCCCATAATTGCTGTTGGTCCTTTCGTGAAATGGGGTATTGATTTTATTACATGTAACCCTCACTCGGCCGAGGGGCATGCGTATATTATCTTAGCAGTAGATTATTTTACTAAGTGGGCCGAGGCGATGCCTACATTTTCGGCTGACGGCAAGACTGCTGCAACTTTTGTATTTAATCACAAAATTTCTAGGTTCAGTGTTCCTCAAGCCATTATTACAGATCATGGAAGTCATTTTCGGAATGTCATGATGACTGAACTGATAGATCAACTTGGCCTGTGCCATGATAGTTCCACTCTGTATTATCTGCAAGCCAATGGTCTTGTTGAAGCCATAAATAAATTTTTAGTCACCATGATTAGACGAATTATTGGTATTCACAAAACGAATTGGCATTCCATGTTATTTTCAGCACTTTGGGCATATCAAACCTCATTAAAAAAATCAACTGGTTTCACTCCCTTTCAACTCGTTTACGGTTTGGAAGCTATGTTGTCGATTGAATGCAAAATTTCGTCACTGAAGTTAGCCATAGAGTTACTCCCAGCTACTTCTGAAGAGGAGAAACATTTCTTGTACTTGGCTCAGCTGGATGAGAATCGACGAAATGCTGCAATAGCAAATGAGGCTCATGTTAAATGAATAAAAGCTCAGTGTGATAGAAGTGTTACCCCTCGAAATTTTTCAGAAGGAGACCTAGTCTTAGTTTATGATAAAGCCAACAATAAGCTAGGAGCTGGGAAATTCATGCCCATGTGGCATGGCCCTTTCATTGTTAAGCGAAAGCTAGAAAAAGGGGCCTATGAACTGATAGATTTTGACGGTGTCCCTTTAGATAAACCCAGAAATGGACTTTATCTGAAGCGATACTATGCTTAAACTTGGTATGGAGATTTTTTATTAGATTAGATTTCTTTACTGCTGGTGTGTCTTAGATTAGAAAAGCGTGCCTAGTTTAGAAGTGTGTTTTTATCACTATTCCTTCTTATCTGAATTTTACTCCTGATATTGTAGATGTCGACGTCTCTTCAAACCTACATTGGTTTTGCTGATGGTGCTTGTCATAGTACACGGAACATTTCTTCCGCAGCTTGGGTTATCTATTCACCCTCTGACGAGTTAGTATCCATGCATTGGGTAAGCCTTGGTTAAACAACGAATAACATTGCTAAGTATAGTGCAGTGATTGATTTATTATCTGAATCCATATCATTTGGAATTCGGAGTTTGATTGTTAGGTTGGATTCTGAACTTGTTGTATTACAGCTTAACAGGGTTTATGCCATTAGAAATCCAATGTTATGGTTATTTTTAAGAGTTCGTCTCTTGGAACGTGAGTTTGATTACATTGAGTATCAACATATTCCAAGACATTTAAATACATTAATAGATGCAGTTGCTTCTAGTATGATAAATCGACATTTTTAATGATCAAAGCAGTAAAATAAAAATAATCCTTAATATGTACACAAATAGCCCGTAAGTAGTGATATATCATAGTGTAGAAGTGTTTTCAAAAAATATACATCGTCCTCGATCATAGGTTGGAAACACCTTATGATCGGCAAAATGATAACAAAAAAGTCAAAAATATGAGTCTACAACACGATAATCCCATCACTGATGGTGATCATGATAAGAAAACACTGCCCGGGCCACCCTACATAGGAACCTCCTAAAAGGTCCTGGAATACCAATCACGTATCTCTGCAATCTGAGTGGAATCTCATCTATGTCCGTCTTTGGAATATCTGGAGTCAAACGCTCTAGATGATGCTCTAAATGAGACAAGATTTCTACTGATTGGCCTACTGGGGCTGGTGCGGCTGCAACTGGTTGTCTTCTGTTATAAGGTTGGAGATGGGCTGGTCGCCGTGGACCCACATCTGCATTCAAAAAACTTTTGGTTATTAATTTTCAAAGATGATCAAAAATAAAAAAAAAATTAGAATTTAGAACTTGTTGAAAATGATTTTACCTGATTCATCCCACTTTTCCCCTGCTGGGAGAGTCATCTCCCGGTCACCACGGAAATCTATCCCGGCGTATGGAAAGTCCTCAATGACAAAACGTTGGCGGTCCAGCCAACGAAAATATGGAGGAAATCGAACAATCTCAGCACCCTCAATACCGTGACGGGCCATCAATGCAACCCAACGAACCATCCTAGGTTCTCGGGGTCGACCAACATCAACAGGAATACTCTGTGGAGCTAGCATGGGTACCCTCTCTAGAGAAAAAGTGACCACGATGGATCCATATCCAAATTTATTTAGCTTTCCATTTTTTCTCTCTAGTTAGTTGGCCTTTTACATTGACCAACACAGCTTCGCACTAGTTGAAAATGGTGCCTCGAAAACAGTCCACAGCAATGCGCATCTGGGATCTGGTAGCTACACGCAGTGCTGCGCTCCCACATAGTCTGGTAACAGTAAATGCAATAAATTTTAGCTCGGGACGGATGATAGTTTTTATATCAATCCGTTTATCTCTCGGGTCTGCCTCATCATTACGAAACTGTTGTCGAAGACTAGCGACAGTTTGGCCACCTGGCCTAGTCCCAAACAAGGAAAGTTGTTTGCCCCTCTTAGACAAACCAATCAGAAAATAAATATCCTCCAGCTCAATTTCGAGCCAGTGGCCACCAATAATAAAACATTGGTTCTGCACGTTCCACCTGTTTACCAGCCATGTCAAGAGATCAACTTGTGCCCTCATGCCCTGAATGGCCCATAATTTATACAAACCGCATGCTCTTAATTCCTGCATTGTGGGAAAATGGAGCATCACAGTGTCATCCACATCCTCATGCTCACATTCTCTCCAAATCAACATCTTGATGATCCTACAATGCATAAAAAGATATGTTAGAACAATCTAATTTGAAATTTTTTCGGCGCCAAATGAGAAATTTGATTTTGAAATTTAAAAACGTGGGGATCACACTTTTCCTTTGTACACAGTGTGTAGGAACGCATGCGCTCTGTAGAAAATGTGCGGACCGACGACTTTTTTCTATATAGAAAAAGTCAGGGTCCGCAAGTCCCATGTGTGGCACCTGCGAACCTCCGCGGGCAATATTTTAAGCTATATTTCTCTCTTAAAAATAAAATCTAAAGCCTAAAAATGAATTGTAAATGGATGAAAAGAAATATTAAGAGGTTGTGGATTACCTGGGACTGACGGTTCTCGATTTTGTTGGAAAAATTTTCCAGAATCGTCACAGGAAATTTTTTACCCAAAAGCTTCTACTTTTCACTCTGAACTTAAACGATAAAAATGAAATTGAAAAAGTCCTTTTTATAAGTTTTTTCGAATAGATGAATTTTTAATTTGTTTATTTTTCACTTTAAAAAGGGTATTTTGAAAGCATTTTTACTTATCTTAAATAGGTATGTGTAATGTTTCAAGTTTTTGTGCAGAAATTGGATTTTTCAGGAGAATTGATCATTTTTCAACAAAGAGCATACTTTTATCACTTTTTTGGACTCTTTCAAAAATTTACGAAAAAGTGAAACATTGGAGTCCTCTTTTAAGCCCTTTTCAGACTCTCTAAACATGAAAATATTATCGAGCACTTGATTATTCGAACTCGTTAAAATAAATGAATGATCGTCCCTTCAGTATAAGTTTACCCCTTTTACGGACTGAAATGGACTATTTACGAAAAAGGTATACGTTGACTAATTACGGTCAATAGAGTTCTCTCCCGCATTATTTTATCATTTTTTGGGTTCGAGAGACTAAATTTACGAAAAAGTACACCCATGGAGTTTTATTAAGTTTTTTCTTCTGACTCCCTAAAATTGAAAAACACCGAGTTTCTCCTATACTGGACTCGTTAAAATTTAACAGTAAAGGACCTGTTCAAATTTCAAACAAGAACGAACCACTCCTTCTTAGGGTTCGAATCTTAAACTAAGTTGGACTCATCCGAAGGATGAGCTTATAAACAAGCAAATGTTATCCTCCTCAAGCTTGTCAAAAATAAAGAGGTACTTGCCAGAAATGGTGGGGGAAAAGAGAGAAAAATGACTTATTTGTTGTATTTTGAATTTTTGAAAATCCAGTTAATCACTCTTGAACACGACACTTTCAGTCACTTGGGTTGGGAAATCCTTTGCCTAATATTTAATCAAACCTCATTTGAAAGTCTTCATCCGGTTTCCGGGTATTAGCTTTGGGTTAATTGCTACCAAGCCATCTGCAGTGTCATTATGTGTTCAAGAGGACAGTTCAAATAAACCATTCATCTGCAAAATTTCTGTCATCCATTTTTTACCATCCCTGAGTCAGTCCTTGCCAATATATTTTCAAAACTTGATCTATTATTTCGTGTTGTGGGCTTGCCTACGACGGATCACTTTCTATCGACGAAAACTCATTATCTAGGAAGTTGATCTAGAAATCGTCAGTACCTTGAAATCTGCATGCCTCAATGGCAAGTTTCTTGCTTTCGATGACAGGTTACATCATTGACCTTCGATCAAATGATTATGTGACATGTTCGACTTCAGCTCATTCATTCACATTTCATGGATTGTACTGGGTACTTTGAGAAACATTGACATTACTGGTGGTTACTCTCACACTTGTTAACAGTTCACATCATTGACTGGTAATCAAGTGGTTTATACCATGTTCGACTTCGACACATTCATTCACATGGATAGAATCGTACTAGTTTGAGATGCAGAAATCAAGACCCTGGATCTAGTTTCTACCATCCAGGCTGCGAGGAATTTTGTTATCATTTATACAGTGTACTATTTATAAACAGATGGCTACGTCCATACTGTGTCTACACATTTCTATATTGTGATGTACTCAAAATCATTCCTGTATCAAAATAGTTTGAATTAGTTAGTTTTGATCTGAGTATGGGAATGCCTACCTCAGCGATGATATATATATATATTTTTCATTGAATGTTTTTACAGGTTCCGACTGGGGTGACCACGGGATGATCCTTGAAATGATAAAGTATTGCACTCTTCATATATGACAGACTTCAACATCATCTATTCCAGACTTTTCACTTTAGGGGGCAATCTGTTACACTAAAAATTGTCATCTTGACATTATTCTATGTGTATGAGCTCATTATTACTCATACTTCTCCCTTTGCAAGTCTAACATATCAATTCCTCATTTCAAGCCTTGAAAATAAGAGAAATGTTCCTAAAAATCTCCTAAAATTTGGTGTCGCACTTTCTCTCTATCTTGCCTGCGGTCCCGCACCTAATGTTCAGCTTTCTTACGTACCTGAATGCACTTTATCTGTGTTAAAGGTGCGGACCCCTGTAAGATAAAAAATGCGCAAGTAAATTCCAAAAATCTCAATAAAAGTGAATTCTAGAAGCTTCCATATAATATCTTGCGGTGATAGAACCGCTCTTATGAGGTGCATGTATCCCTTACCTTATGGAGCTAATCCCTTGATGTGAGGAGCTTATCCCTTTGAAGAAGGATTCTATCCCTTCATAGTTGGGATAGAAAACCTCCTCTTTTCCACTATAAAAAGAGGCATTGGGCAGCCTCAAAGGGAGTTCAAGCTTTAGAATATTTGAAGTTAAGTGCTGTTGAGATTCAGACTCAGTTGACTAAGACTTTTGTGAGGAGAGATTACATACCTCTATTCGTCTTGGTTGGAGGAGTGGAGAGCTTATCAAAGTAGAGGAGACTCCTGCTTCGGATCCCGGGAAGGCTTGTGCAACATCAAGGCTCAGGTTGTAAGGTTTTCCTTATTTTGAAATTAATACAAATATACTCATTTTTCTCAATAAGCTTTCAGTTAATGGTTTATTTCATAGATTCCTTGATCACTATGATAAGCATGGTTTATGATAATTTCTATACAGGTGCTATGTAATATTTTTCTTGTTTGTGACTGCAGGTTTATGAGGAAAACTCCTTCAAGCGCGCGAGGGACAACAACGACTTAAAACAAGCACTGGACATACGGTAAGTCTTTTACACCTCTATAGAGCTTTTTGTAAATAATATATGCTTAGAGAAATATTAGTTTATTTGGTTTTTTGTTGCTAGATACTTTTAGTACTAGGGAGATCGGTCTTGTTCACAAGATGGATTGATCCACACAAATGGCCTTAAATTTGATATTCAAAAGTTTGTGGCGGAATGTTTGTTTTCCCAGTAGAATAAAGTTGAGACAATTAAGACCTCGGGTCTTCTACAACCTTATCCATTCCAAGTCAACATTGGGAGGAGATTTCAATGGATTTTATCACAAGTTTACCTAAGTCCAAAGGAAAGAGTGTCATCATGGTGGTAGTTGATAGACTTACCAAGTATGCACACTTTTGTGCATTATCTCATCCATTTAAAGCAAGTACAGTTGCTACTACATTTATGGACACAATTCAAAAGCTACACGGAAACCCAAGGGTTATTGTGAGCGACAGAGATCCCATTTTTACTGGAAATTTTTGGACGGAGTTATTTTCTTGTTTGGGTACTCAATTAGCTCATAGCTCATCTTATCATCCTCAATCTGATGGTCAAACTGAGATAGCAAATAAATGTTTGGAAGGATATCTTCGTTGTTTTGTATCTGATAAACAAACACAATGGGTCAAGTGGTTACCTCTTGCTGAATGGTGGTATAACACTTCCTTCCATACTGCAGCAAAAATGACCCCATTTATGGCACTTATGGATATCATCCACCATCCATCACATCACTTTTAAGAGAAAATTCGAAGGTTCAAGCAGTGGAAGATCACATCGAGCATCAGCAAGAAGTTCTCCAACTCTTAAAGGATAACCTAAATTTGGCACAAAATCGAATGAAACAACAGGCAGATCAACATCGCAGCGAGAGAAGTTTTGATGTAGGAGATTGGGTATTTTTATAGCTACAACCATACAAACAAATGTCCCTCAAGCAAGCTAAGAAGGATAATAAATTATCGCCAAAGTACTATGGTCCTTACAAGGTGTTGCAAAAGATTGGTACTATGGCATACAAATTGGAGCTTCCTACTTCTTCATGAGTGCCTCCAATTTTCCATGTTTCATGCTTAAAGAAGGTTATAGGTGAAAATCTTCCAGTTCAAACAATATTGCCAGAATTTGATGAGGAAGGAAAAATCATATTGGAACCCGAAGCGGTCACGGAAACCAGAACTTGACAGCTACATAATCGATCAATTTCAGAGTATCTCATCAAGTGGAAGAACTTACCCACTGAAGATTCTACATGGGAGGATGAGAATTTTATACAGAAGCACCCAGAGCTACTCAAGCGTTGAGGACAACACTGTTTTGAAGGAGAGGGGCATGTTAGGTCCCTATATTACTAGTATAGTCCCTTATTGTTGTTAGTGTAACCCCCTTATTGTTATTATTGTACCCTTGTAATCCCCATATTGTTATTATTGTGCCCTTAAATTATTATTGTTAGGTCGGCTAGGATTACATTGTGGCCCCACTAGGATTACATTGTGGCTCCATGGACTCCTATATATAGAAAGGAGGTTTTGTAATTTGTATCATCCAAGAATTGTTCATTCATGTAATGTATTGGAGGTTGCCCCCTCGAAGTGGCTTATTTCTAAGGCATTGATATCTCTTTTATTCTCTTTTTGGAGCTGGTTTCACAACAGTGTAGGCCCTTTCATAGTCAATATGAGATAGGCATGTGAGGAGGTTACTAAAATGTTAGATGAGATGCATATGATGTTAGGGGAAAGTTGAGCTTATGACCCTCACAATGTAATTTCAAATAGAAGAATTGAGAATGGGTATTCAGCTTTCATTCATGAAAGCAGGCTAGATTTGGAGAAGATAGCAAGTAAAGGTGTGATGAGTTCATCAGGTTCAAATATTCAGACTCCTATCATATCAGAGAAATCAAACAAAAGAAGAAAAGAAACAGTGATTTATTTAGATGATGAGGAGTAGGGAGCTGAGAAGAAGACAAAGTTTATTGAAGAATCTACATCTAACCCACCTGGGTTTTATTTACATTTGGGAGAAGAAAAAAATGTTCCTGCTTCACCCAAGAGTCATGAAATATCTCATGAACAAGTGCCTCTCATCAAACAGATGTTTACACAAATTGAAGAAAGGAATCAGAAGATGAAGGCCAACATGGAGGCCCAAGCTGAATATCAAGTTGCTCTAGATCAAACAAGATTTTTGACTGTCATGGATCTTGAGAAAGATCAATTCAGAATTTCCCTGTCACATCCTACAGACATGTCAATAGGTTCTTCTAACAATTTCGATACTGTAAATGTGACTGTAGATGTGAAGAAGATTCCCCTGATGGATAACATGAATTTACATATGCAAACTAGTCAGTTGATTGTGAATGACCTAAAAAAGACCAATGCAATGGCAATGAAGGCAGAAAATATGTTGGGAAAGGTACTTAAGAAATTAAATCTAGAGAAATCTAACTCAATAGCTTTAACAGTTCATAATTATGAGCTAAAGAAAATCATTGTAAATATTGGAGTGGACCCTAGCGACAAGACTGTTGTACATAAATTTATGCAAAGTGCTGAGGTAGAAATATCTACATTGAGGAAAAAGCTAAAATTTCCTACAACTCAACATTCTATGGCTGCAAAAGTTGCAGAGGTGGAGAAGGAAAAGGAAAATCTTTTACAGCAACTCATGCAAAAATATGAAGAAATTTTCAAAATAAAGCAAACTGCAATATCACTGCAAAATCATATTGATAACCATAATTTTACTTTTGTTTTTCCTAAAGGTAATGAATATCCACAAGCCCAGATTTCTCAGTTGAATACTGAGTTGCATATGGTTGAAAGAGATCGGAAAAGGGCTCAAGCAGATCTAGAGACTGCAACAAAGCTTATTCAAGCCATAGAGAATGAAGGTAGGAAGTACAAAATGGATATTCAGAATGTTGATGCTGAGATTAAAAATCTCAAAGAAAGACTGAAAGGAAACATTTCATTGATACAAGCCAAAGATATCATTTGGAATGATATCATTTTAGAAATTAAATCAATTTGGAGCTTTTTTATGATAGTTGTAGAGGAGAAAAGTCTTATCAGGGAATGTGAAGAACCAATCATGACAGATAAACAGAAGGTAATTAATAGAGTTATTTGGGCTAGAAGCTTCATTGACTTTATTAATTCTAAAACAGATCAGGAATTAGAAGATAATGACATTAAATACAGGACCTTATATGCAGTAGAGATCAATAATATGATTGTGAGAAATGACCACAGAAAGGCTACAAAAAATAAACTGATGGAAATTAGAGAAGAAGTAAGTCAATTTGATAAGTTATTTGACAAATTAACAAGAATAGGTATGCCATCATGTTGGGGAGATGAAGGAAACCTTTTTCCATGGGATTTTTATGAGAATTTTCTAGTTATGACAAAAATTAAAGTTGATAACAAGCATGAAAAAACTCAGGTGCTTAAAGGGGAAACAATGGTCAACTTTCTGTAGAAACATTTTCAGCTACTGTGGTTAGTAAAAAATATTTTCATAGAAATATCATCCTATAATCAAATTATTGCATGTAGATTGGAGTATCACAATCTAACACATTCGCTTAGGACAAAGGTAGAGATATGGAAAAAGTGCAGAGCTTGGACAATAGACTTTCCAAAAGGGTTTTCAGCATCAAAGAAAGACAAATTAGCTGACCAAGGAAATGCAACAGCATCATCAGCATCATCAGCAATTCCTATATATTAGGATATATATTTTTACATTATATTAATTTTTCAAAGACAATGTAATTGTAATAAGACATTTTCAAGGCATGTAATAGACAACCTCCAAATTCCTAAGTAGTTGTGGTAGTTAGGATTGGTTACAGCAGTTTCAAGCTGCTTTTTACTGTATTTAATGTAATTTTCAAGAGGAAGAAAGGTTTTGAGTTTTGGGACCTTCGGAATATTATTTTGTACTCAGATATTTCAATTATTAATGAATGAGTCAGCAAGTTTTTGGCATCTGTTTATGTTGATATGTATCTAAGTTTAAATTCTGTGTTTTCTTTCTTTGAATAAGACAAAGTAATGAGCAGCAGGTCTCTTTTTACCTATGTAAACAAGATTTAAAATCCTTAATTGGCACTGATTCCTTAAGCACTGATTCCTTATCACAACTAAGGGATTGTCTCTTAAGGTACAACATACTTCATGACCTGTAACCCTCATTCATCTGGGGGTCATGGTTATATTATTCTTGCAGTAGACTACTTTACCAAATGGGCCGAAGCGATGGCTACATTCAACAACATAGGAAAGAAAGTTGCATTGTTTTTCTTTAATCATGTTATTGCACAATTTGGGGTCCCACAGGCTATATTTACAGAACATGGGAAGAATTTTCACAACCACATGATGGTTGAATTGACTGCTAAGTTCGGATTGTCACATGATAATTCTACTCCTTATTATCGACAATCAAATGGACAAGTCGAGACTATCAACAAGATTCTTCAATGTATGATTCAAAAAATGATAGGAGTTTGTAAAAGAAACTAGAATTTGATCCTGTACTCTGCCTTATGGGCGTATCGAACCTTGGTGAGAACCAAAACTAGATTTATTCCTTTTCAATTGGTGTATGGTCTAGAAGCTATCTTTTCTATCCAATGTGAAATATCGTCATTAAAACTCGCAATTGACTAGTTACGTGACACCTCAAAAGAAGAAGCGCATATCCTTAACCTCATCCATCTTGATGAAACGCATCGTGAATCCCAATTGGCCAACGAAGCACATAAGAGACGTATAAAGGTGCAATACGACAAAAATTTCCAGCCTCGCATTTTCTCAGAGGGAAACTTGGTCCTTCTTTATGATCAAGAAGCTGATGTAATAGGTACAGGAATGTTTGAGCCATTATGGCATGGCCCATATATTGTCAAAAGAGTTCTTGCTAAGGGTGCCTATGAGTTAATTGATTACTATGGAATTCCATTGGCACAACATAGAAATGGGTTGTATTTGAAACGTTACCATGCTTAATCATGAGCGTAGTAATATTTTGTAATATATTGTATATATATGATGTTGATTTGCATTCACTATCTTGTTTTGTTTTTATAGTTTTCTTGACATTATTAATCTGCTTTACACTTTATCGCAGATGTCTGAATCTTCGGAACATTTTGTTGGATATGCTGGTGGTGCTAGTCATAGTACACAAAATCTATCCTCTGCAGCGTGGGCCATTTTTTCTCTGAACGATGAGTCAGTGAGTTTTTAAGGGATTTTTATTGGTAGATCAATGAACAATATTGCTAAGTATAGTGAGTTGATTGAAATTCTCTCTGATGCCATTTCATTTGGTATTAACTGCATAATTGTAAGGTTAGGCTCACAACTTGTAGTATTACAACTTACTAGTGTTTATATTGTTAGAAATCCAACACTGCATCGATTGTTCCTAAGAGTTCGAATTTTGGAAATACACTTTGCTTTTATTCAATATCAACACATTTCTAGAAATTTGAACACATTAACTGATTCATTGGCTAATCAATTTTTAGACAGACATTTGCAACATATGTAAAGAAAAACATTCACATCATTGAATAGGATTTCACAATAAACATAGGAAAACATTGAAATCATATAGATAGATAGTTATAGCTTTTTACAAAATTTGTTCCCAAGACACATTGGTCATCTAACCTCAAATGTATGCAAAATGTCAAATTAAACTAGTGGTGCTCATGGTAACATGCTATAGATCTAGCTATCCTACGCAGTAACCACATCCAACGGTTAGGAAGCCCAATAGTGTGTCGCTACAGTCGCATGGGTAACTCTTCGATCCAACAATCCGAAATCTCGAGGTCAACCCCTCTATGTGTTGTCGAATCTTAGACAGAGTCTCAGCCATATCAAGATCCTGAAGGACTGCTCTCCCGACAATCCTCTCTACTAGCACATTTGCTTCACACTCTAGTTCCTCTACTAGTTGAACACGACCAACATCTGCATTAAATCAAACATTTAGTTTAATCTTGGGAAAACATCAAAATACAAAAAAATTGTATAAACCTTAGGAAAATAAAAAACACGGTCAAAACATTCTTACCTATTGCACCCCACTAAGCACCTTCTGGTAATGCTAAATCTAGATCTCCTTGGAAATCTACGCCTACGTATGCATACTCATCGATGGTGACAATCTGCCACCAAAACTAGGAGAAGAATGTAGTAGAGAACACAACAATCGATTGGCCTACATGCCGACCCATGAGTTCTACCCATGTTTGCATCCGCAGATCTCTAGGATTAGACAAATCCAGTGTCACAAGTTGTGGCTACATTAGTGGAATCCATTCCAAGGAAAATGATATGAGGATTGAACCATAACTTAAATTCTTATTCCTTCCTCCCTTTTCTTTGTTTAGTTGATCCTTTATCTAAGAAAGTACGGCTTCAAACCAGTTGAAGACTATTGGCTCCATACACTCTAGTGCATACTGCATATACGATCTATTCACTACATGTAGTGTAACAGCGCCAACAAGTTTTGTGATCGTGAAAAGGATAGTTCTCATAGGAAAATATCTAACATCTTGGATGTTTATCTTTCCATCTTTACTTGGCTCTGCCCCTGGATAGCAATGTTGTAAAACATAATCTATCACTGTCTCTCCTCCAAGAATAGACCCTGAGAATGAAATAGGCAAGCCTCTCCTCAACATACCTATGAGAAAGTATACTTCCTCAACTATTATAGGAACCACTTGGTTCTTAATATGAAATTATCCGATAGCTGGATCCCATGCTCGAACTAAGAAATCCAAGAGTTATATTTGTTTCCTCATCCCTGACAACTGGAAGTACTTTAGTAGTCCACACTCTCTTAAGGCTCTTACTATGCTCGGATCATTTAGGGCAATCATATCCTATTATTCATGTTCTCTTTCCATCCATGTAATCATCATTATATTCCAATGGAAACCTGAAATACAACCATAAGAAGCATTAGATTCCATTCAATGCAAAAAAATGGGCAAATTTTGAGCATAATGCAAAGAAACAAAAATCTAGATTGCACCCAACGAACTCCCTAACAAGAGACAGTGTGTTGTGTATGCAAGTAGCCTTCAATTTACTTGGTATGCAATGCAGGTTTCGACATACAAGGGTGTGTTGCCCTCTTTTTGGGCATAATTTACCCTAGGGACCTCAAAACCCTAAAAATTTGCAGAAATTGGAGATAAAATGATTATTGAAGGAGAGAGGAGGTTCATGGAAATAACTTGGATCAAACGGCAACAAAATCCATCCATAGAAACGATCGCAATCAGTAGCTAAAGTTCAAGGGAAAAATTAGGTTCAGAGCTCCAAAATGCAAATGGTAACTATACTTTTAATAGTCATTTAATTATTTGAAAATCGTATTTATTTCTATGAATATAGTTTTATTATGTTTTTATCATGAAACAGGTGTTTTTTAATCCATTTGATGTTGTTCTGAACAGGTCTTTCAACTGATGAATAGATTAGTCGTGCATATTTATTTTAAGAATGATTTGACCACAAAGCATACTTTTTCTCCTTACTTTTCAAGCTTTGCTAAAAACTAAAAAGGATTTTAAGCGCACTTTTATCTCTTTTTCGAGCTTTGATAACAGCGAAAAAGGAACCCCTCGAGTCTTCTTTCAGCTCTTTTTAGACTCTGATAATGTGAAAATATTACTGAGAACTTGTCTTTTCGAGCTCGTAAAAGTAAATAAATCGATATCTACTTAGTATAACTTTAACCCCTTTTCAGACTGAGATAGATTATTTACGAAAAATGAATACCTTGGTTAAACATGACCAAAGAGGTTCTCTTAGATATTATTTTACACTTTTTCAGATTTGAGTGCCAAATTTACGAAAAAATACTTATGGATTTTTCTTTCGTCCTTTTTTTCAAACTCTCTAAATATGAAAAAGTACCGGGCTATCATTATCGTTAAGTTCGTTAAAACATAAAATAGTGACTATCTTGTTGATCATGGCAAGAATCGAGTTTCATTCATCATTAGACTCGTTAAATTATTAAATAGAAATACTTTATTCACCCGAAGGGTTGAATTATAGATCAAACAAATGTTATCCTCCTCAAGCTTGTTAAAAAATAAAGAGGTACTAGTCAAAAAATGACTGGGGAAAATTTGGGAAAGTGAGCAAAATTATTTACGGTAGCAGGTCGCTCTTGAACATGACACTTCACTCCATCACCGTGGCTCTTTGGGTTGGGTAATATTCTTGACATTTCATTCATACCTATGGTTCATCATACCTTCACTTCGGTTTTGGGTCAATACTTCCAACTCATCTCAGTGTCACCGATATGTTCAAGAGAATTCATCCAGTCAATACTCATCCTTCTGAAATACTCATAAACCTTCATTCTCATGACCGTCATCCCTAAAAATTGTTATATCAAGTCATACCTTTGTCTTTGAAATCAGTAACTCCCATTTCACAATAAGTTGGCTTCCTTTCGACGACAAATCATTATCCAAGAATTTCACTTAAAAACATTAGATTCCAGTACCATGAGGCTTGTTACAGCATCGACAAGATCCTCACTTCCGGAATTTTGACTGGAATATTTTGTTTGGAATTCGACATCAAATCATCTATTCACACCTTACACAATGTACTGAAGTACCTTGAAGGCCATTGACATTAATGGTGGTTCTCTCGCATTTTTTAACAACTCACATCATTGGTTGGTAATCAAACAATGTCTTTCCATGTTCGAATCCAAATCATATATTCGCATGGCTAGACTTGTACCTGAATGATTGAGTGAAAGAGATAAGAAGACCCCGGATCTAGTTTTAGCCATCTGGGCTACGATTTCAGGATTGTTGTACACATCATCTATACGATGACCTTACATATAGATCGTCATCCGAACATGGGCCTATATCTGTAGGCGTGTCTACATTGGGCAACATTCCAATGAAGACAATTTTCTAAATTATGTACATGTTATTAGATTGTTTATGTGGTGAACATTGGAATGACTACCCTCAACAATTATGATCACGAAGATATATCATGATGTAATGTATTGTAAGATTGATGCAGGTCGCCACTCTGCTTCATCTCCAACCCACAACAGTGTAAAGCATCTCAATCAAAATATTGTTATTATTATTCTGACTTCATGCTTTAGGGGGAAATTGTTATAGGTCAATTTGGGCAACATTCCCAATAACCTGGTTAACCGGGCATCATCTCCAGAACCAATTATTAAGGGTCTATCATTCCCTATCATTTCATTTGCTACATGCCCTAAGATAAATAACAAGACAAATCATACATGAATTTCATCTGCAAAGGTTTCCAAGATTTGAAGTTTATAATCTACAATATGAGAGCTCATCAACGTTGCCTCTAAAGTGACTAAGTGTGTTGCATATGCAGGTAGCCCCATGCAAGACTTCTCTACAAAGAACTTCCCGACATTCACAGGTGCGTTGGTCACATTGGGATCGAAATTTTCATTGTTCCAGAATCTCCACTTGGCCAGTGCCTTCTAGAATAGTTCACATGTGTCAAACTTCGAATCCATGTGTCCATTTGACATCTACAAGATTGGGAACATGTCTTGCCTATTATTGGAAAGTCATTGATTGTAAAACTACCTTCAGCTCCTCTATAAATTGAGCAAAAATCTTAGTGTTTTATAAGGAAGAATTTGAGTAGAGAAATGCTCGTGAAATTTCAATTGAGGTAGTGATTTGGAGTGATATATTGTTCAAGATATCTGCATTGTGATGAGGTTGGGATGCTGTTGGAGATGGTGAAACTAAATCAATCACTGGGTTGCAACCTCCCCTTCTATCATTAATAAAGATTACTTCTTATCTTTCCCTATATACATTTGTATAAGCTTTGATTCTCCATATTATGAGTTATTATTTGAAGTATATGGTTTATGCTTTATTGGTTTAGCTAAATAGCTTGAATAGACATCTGTATTATTGCTATCTCTTGTTGTTTAGTGTTCATTCTTGCAGGAAATATTTTTCACAGGTAGCTGGAATTTGAAGCTACAACAAAAGCGACAGAAGGAGATTTTGGAAGCACTTGGACTCCAAGTAAGCTTCCTATTTCATTATGTGTGTCTGTTCATAGTTAGGAAAGATAGTCATAAAGTCTTTAACCTATTTTTCTAGATTAGCACCTGTCTAGGGAAGAATTTTTTATCCGTAATACACAATTCCATATAAAAACATCTCTAGCCAAAAATATGTTTGCCCACGTCGTCAGTACGTCGTCAATGTAAACGACAGAATGATTTTGGCCGGACTTTTATAAAAGTCTGGCCGAATTATTGAGAAAAAAAAAAATCCGCCCCCAATTGTTACACCATTTTTTGGTCATATAACCTATTATCATTAGAGGAACCCAAGTACACCATGTAAGACCAATTTTACCCTAAGTAAAATTGCTTTCACTATGTGAAATAACTTAATAAAACACATTTATTAGTTTGTTTATGGTCTAAACAGGAAACCCCAAAAGGAAATATTAAACAAACCTATATTTGTTTGATTTTCCTGGTCATGTTTAACCCAAAACAAAGAAATTAATTAAATAAATCTTTATTTAATAATATTCCTAGTTAAATTTGAGTAAATCATTTATAAATAATTAAATAAATCATTATTTATTTAATTATATTCCCACCATTTCCTTAAAATAGTAAATAAATCATTTATTTATTTATTATTTATAAATAAAGGAATGGACCCAAGTCAAAAATCCTTTCTAGATCGCCTCTAATATTTTGTTATAATAAGAAGGGAAAGGATTTTTGACTTTGGGTCAATTTTTATTTATAAATAATAAATAAATAAATGATTTATTTATTATTTTAAGGAAATGGTGGAATACAATTAAAAAAATAATGATTTATTTAATTATTTATAAATGATTTAGTCAAATTTAACTAGGAATATTATTTAACAAGGATTTAAATAACTTATTCCTAGAAATAATCAAATAAATAAGGATTTATTTAATTATTTGTTTTGGGGTTAAATATGATCAGAAATATAAAAAAATATAGATTTGTTTATTATTTCCTTTTGGGGTTTCCTGTTTAGACCATAAACAACTTAATAAAGGTGTTTACTAAGTTATTTCACATAGTGAAAGCAATTTTACTTAGGGTAAAATTGGTATTACATGGTGTACTTGGGTTCATCTAATGATAATAGGTTAGATGACCAAAAAATGGTGTAACACCAATTCTCACAAAATTCTAACCCAACTTCGTGGGTTTACCCATCCATTAATTTCTAATTTGAACTTAGCCGGATTAACACAATGTTCATGTTATTTAGTTGTGTGGAGCCTGCTTCATAGTTCCATGATCTACTTTTTCATCCTCCCTACATTCATTTTGGTCACGCCTACAAAAGTAGTTCTTGATGATGAAAGCATCTCTAGATTAGTTGTAGTGTCTCAAACTATTTCCCTTTCTATAGATACGGCTAATGGTTCAGTCAGATTCCTAGCGATCCATTTTCTCCTTTATTTCTTTATTTTATGGTTGGACTCATAGAAAGAGAGTCGAGTTAGGGCCAACACCTCATCCTCCGACTCCTCTAGAAGGCCTATCTTTGAGAGGGGAAAATGGCGTCTAATGATGGGAGTCGAGTGGGGAACGTCTAGTGGGGGTAGGTCCATTCGTTCATCGAGGTTTTGATGTTGCGTTCTAGTATTCTCAGCCTCCTTTCTTATCTCCCCTTTCTGCCCTTTATCCTCTTGTTTCCTACGTTCCTCTTCTACAACGTGCTCCTGCCTCTTCTTCTATTCCTCCTCTTCCCTTATCCATTCTTTGACTCTTTTATGCTCTTCTTCCTTTTGCTTCATATGTTACTCCTCATCTTCCTTTATTTTCAATTCCTATTCCTGCTTCTTTCTTCTCTGTTCCTCTTCCTACTGCTTTCTTCACTGATCTTATTCCTACGGTTGGCCCGAGGTGCCTTGTGAAAATTTGAGTTCTTCCCCCCTCTTCCTCCTAATATATTTCTTTTTTCTTGCTAGGAAGGCATTCCTTTGTTCCAAGGTCTCATTGTTCCCTTCACCTTGTTGACAGGTTGGAGAGTCCTTGATCCTCGTTTTTTTGGGTTTTTTGGCTTTGAAGAGGACCCTCCTATCTGCATACTCATTTTCATGGATGATAACCTTTCTTGCAAGCTCATGTTCTCTTTGGAATGTCCTTATTTCTCTTCTTCTTCTTTTGGTTCATCACTTGGGCCAAGATTTATGTTCGTGTTGTACCAATTTCTTACTTCATCCTTGTGGGTTGCCTCTTTATGTTGATAGGACCAGTTGAATTTTTCCTTCCTATAGTGGGCCAATACGATCCTTTCGAGATGATAGGATAGAAAGTGTAGAGGTATGAACTGGAACGCTTTAATCTCTTCAAATTTCACCTCAACTTCCTTAAAGATTTCCATAGTGTAAGATCCAATAGTAAAAGGGAGGGTTGGTCAGGGCTTCTTCTTTCCTTTACTCAATGCCTTCGAGAACCCGCCAATCATTTGGTAGCAGAATTCTTGTAACAATATCTTATCAGTGACAAACCTTGGAAACACGTGGGGTGGTTTGAATGAACCAAAAACCCTAATGTAAGTGTCACAGATTGGAAACCAGTGTGCCACCTTGTATATCATTTCCATGGCCCTCTTTGACATGCAAGTTGGATCTTCCCCATGTAGTAGTAGGTATAGTGAGGTGATAAATGCATCTGATATGATGTCATTATATTTCTTGTAATGTTAGTCCTAGAAGATATATAAATCCTTGTGAATGATGACCTCTTGTCTCTAGCTTTCAATTATGGGGCCAGCGATCAAAGTGGCATCTAGAACAAACTTATTCCAACAAGTACGAGGCCATGTATAATATAGATGCTTGGCCTTCTTCTGGAACTTGTGCCACAAATATGTTTGTCCTCAATGATGATACTAACAGGTTGGCCCAGTTGAAGCCTGTACCATTGGTGGTGACTACATGCATGATAGGGATTCACGTCCTACTGAAAGTTTTGATGTATGACATTTCATACAATCGACACATCATAGCTACTATGAGTCAATATAATTTCTGGAGCCCCTCTATTTTGTATTCTTTATTTTTGTTTCCCCAGAAATTAGAGGGGTCTTGCCACCAGTTCCTGACCATATCTTGAGTTGGGACCTTATGCGTTGCTAACCATTGGGCATTGAAAAATTCCTCCTTCTTTGGTAGCTCATAATATACCTCAACATCTTTGGCAAGGTTATTGGTGAATGGATTCTGAGAGTGTTCTCTTATCACCCATGCAGTAGAATCTGTTCTTTGCAAGATCCATTCAATTACCTCTACACATGGGAAGACACGAGGGTGCATTGCAACATGGTGTAACTTTGACCTTTTGACGTTTATATACACGTGGAAATATTCTTGGTTCTCTGGGATATCAGGATTCGAGAACTTGGCATAGACATCGTACTGCGTCATTTTGGCACTTTTGTTGATGACACAAGCAATATCTCCGTAGATAGGTGTCAGCATCGGGGTTTGATAGCTCTCTTGTATACTGAATTCCAGACTCTTTTGTCATATTCTAACGGTTGGGGGCGCCATATCACCCGATAGAGACAAGATTGAGATACAATCGAGTTCTACGTCCATGTCACCTGGCATGTCGAAAACACAGTCCCACAATAAGATAGATGGCATGAATGTAGAAATGTGACATTAAAATTAACAAATCAAAACTGCCAAAAGCTCGAGAAGGTATGGATTGCAGATCCACCCATAGAGAGGGTCACACAGAGGATAGTGGAGGAAACTACAACCTTTGTGAATAGGTAGCGCAGTCACACTAGACGCGCTGTCATAGGGTCTCGAGGGTTGCAATTTGATCCAGATTTTATGTAGGAATGCAACAGAATATAGAAATAACCATGAACATAGAGATGCAGCGGAAATAATGCTTCATTTCATTAATATCAAATAACAAAAATATGGTTACAGGCATAATGGAAATAAAATAGCTAGGGTGCTGGTAGCGAATCTCTAAGAAGAGATGTGATGGCTATAGACCTTTGAACTGTGTTACAAGGAGGCTCAAGGGCCTATTTTTTATTGAGAAACAATGGAGAGCTCTAAACTTCCAAAAACCTAACCCTAGGAGATGAAGCGCCAAAACTATGGGCCCCATTTGGGTAAATTGGTGGTTCAACTTCCCGAGGACGTAAATTTGGCATCCGATCTCCGTTTGACACACTCAATAGCTCGTTAGAAATATCTGTCCGAGGAGTAAAACTTTTTAATGAGAAACATCTGTCCATTGACCCATGTTTTTCTATGTTTTCCCAAAAAATGTCGTTTAGGGCCTCAAAACGGCTCCGGAAGTTCAGGACCCGAAAAACTGCTAAAAATAGTAATTTTTGTTGCAACTTGAAAACTGAAAGACATAATGGTGGGGGTTCAAATGGAATATGTGGGTGGCCACCAATATCCACTTGGATCATTAAGGCCCCAAAACGGCTCCTTGAGTGGAGGACTTGAAAACCTGCTAAAAATAGTAAGTTGTGCTGAATGTGAAAAGCTACAAGAATTGATGGTGTTGGTCCAAATGGAATAGGTGGGTGGCCACCGATATCCACCCAGATCATTCCTCCCTCCTTAGGAAGCAATGGTACCCATTTCATTGAGATCCACCATGAGATGAGGCAACTTTTGTTGAATTGAGTATTAGATGTGTTGAAGATGTCATGGACCTGCGGGTGGACATGCTGGATGCGTTTAGTAAATTTGGTTTCTTTATCAGCCTCAAAAATCACATGTTTGGATTCTGTATGCGTAGTTGTAGGATGTATGGCAACATCAGGTGGTGGTGCGTTGGTAGTCAGATCAATGGAGTGCTTGTCCTGACAGTGTAGAGGAACCTCTATGAGTGAGGAGAAAATGTCCTCGTATTCCTCCATGACTTTGTCCATCTGCTGCAGCCGTGCAAGGGAGCCATGTTTCAAGGTTGTGGCCACAATATTATTCTTTCCCTGTGAGTGAATTGTAAGGAAAATTAAGTTCTTGGTTTAGGAAACAATCTTACTACGTTGTTTTGCAGTAGTCAAAGAGATGACAGGAGGCGGTACTACCTCCGGTATCTTGTACAAGTTATTTCCCAAAGTAATAATAACATCATGAGACCTAGACTCATACACAGCATGTTGCCTCCACAAGTACGGTTGGCCCATGAATAATACATCAACTACATCAAGAGGAGCAACATCACACAATACCTCATCCGTGAATGGCTTGATATTGTACGGAAGGCGGCACTGTTGGCAGATGCAGAGATCTCTCCCTGGGTGGAGCCACTTGATGGTATATGGCTGCGGGTGTGCTATGGTCGGTAGGCCAAGCCTCTTCATGACCTCTGCTGAAATGAGGTTCTTTTGGCTCCCGCTATCGACGAGAAATTGTAGCGGAGAACCCTTCACCCACATCTGCGACTGGAAGAGGTGCTCCCCCTCCTCTGGATCCTCTGGACCCTCCCTCTGGATCTTGGTGGTGGAAACAATGGCACTAGGATCCGCATCAATGATCTGCTTCCCTTTGTCATTTCCTTTGTCTGGTTCTAACTCAGGATCAAAAAATGCATCTGATTCGGGTGCCTTTAGTTCGACCACCAAAGACTGTTTGGCCCGACACTTGTTTGTGTTGTGAGTGGGGCTGTTATGAAATTCACACCACTTCCCTATGTCCTTATTTGGATTTTTTGTGTTTTTCTGAGTCACATTGCTTTGTCCTTGCCCCTTGTTCTTCGGTTTAGGGGCACCTTTCGGATTCGCAGATCCAAAGTCTCGCTTCTTCTGCTTAAATTTCTGCTCGATCTTGGCAGCATAGCGATATGCCATGCCAAGCGATGTAATTTCGAGGAACTCCATTTCCTCCTGAATGTGTTTGTGCAAATAGCTATGTTACTTGAGCACCAAATGTATCTTTTAATCTTTAATACCCAACTTTGTGCGCAGGGTATGGAACAGATTCGTCAGTTCATGCACATCTTGATCCTTTTGTTGCCACAGCGTGGTCCATTGGATGTATTTGTCCTCATAGCTCCCCATGGGGTAATATTGTTCCTTGATGCCGTCTCAAAATGAATTCCAAGTGGGTGTGGCTGAGAACAGAGAGGGTTCCCCTTCGCCCTCTTGCTCACGGTAGGTTTCCCACCAGTCTTTGACATGGGGGGTGGCTTTGAGGAGTGCAAAAATAATATTTTCTCGGTCAGAGAAGTCATGAACCGAGAAATACCCTTCCAGAAAATTTAACCATCTGTCTACGGCATCTGCATCTATTTTTCCTTCAAATATAGGAATTTCAAAGTTTACCTGTACCTTGAAGGGAGTGGTGCCTCCAGAGTGGCTGTTGGATGCAGATGCACCATATGTGGGCAGTCGTTGAAGGATTTGAGCAAAGTTATCCATCATCGTGTTCCTTTGTTTCTTGAGGGCCTCCTCGAGCAATTTTTGATAGGATCTCCTACTCCCTTGTCTTTATTTTCTTCTGCCATGGGAGGTTGTTGGGGTTTGCGAGGCTGATCTTGCAAGGGTTCAACCAGATCGAGCCCTAACTCCTTATACCCTGACCGCATTGGGGACATGCAAAGAAAAATAAAGAAAGAGCAGACTCGCTCTGATACCACTGATTCGGATTTTATGCAGGAACGCAACAGAATACAGAAATAACCATGAACATAGAGATGCAACGGAAATAATGCTTCATTTCATTAATATAAAATAACATAAATATGCTTATAGACATAATGGAAATAAAATAGCTAGGGTGCTGGTAGTGAATATCTGAGAAGAGATGTGATGGCTACAGACCTATGAACTGTGTTACAATGAGGCTTGAGGGCCTATTTATTATTGAGAAACAATGGAGAGCTCTAAACTTCCAAAAACTTAATCCTAGGAGATGAAGCGCCAAAACTATGGGCCTCGTTTGGGTAAATTGGTGGTTCAACTTCTGAGGGACGTAACTTTGGCATCTGATCTCCGTTTGACGTGCTAAATAGCTTATTAGAAATATCTACCCGAGGAGTAAAAATTTTGAATGAGAAAAATTGGTTCATGGACCCATGTTGCTCTTTGTTTTCCCAAAAAACATTGTTTAGGGCCTCAAAACGGCTCCGGAAGTTAAGGACCCGAAAAAATGCTAAAAATAGTATTTTTTGTTGCAACTTGAAAACTAAAAGAACTGATGGTGGGGGTTCAAATGGAATAGGTGGGTGGCCACCAATATCCACCTGGATCATTAAGGCCCCAAAACGGCTTCAGGAATGGAGGACCAGAAAACCTGCTAAAAATAGTAAGTTGTGCGGAATGTGAAAAGCTGCAAGAATTGATGGTGCTGGTAACCAAATGGAATAGGTGGGTGGCCATTGATATCCACCTGGATCACAAGTCACATTAGGGCACCTGTCATGATTTGACCCAGTGCGACCTGTGCACGTAGGGCGAAAACGAAAGGGATTTTGGGTGAAATATCAAGCATAGAGGCGTTTCTGAGCCTGGGAAAGGATGTCAAAGAGGGAGATAGGCTCAGAGGGCGAATTTTGGGCTTATATGGTTTTGTCAAGATAAATACCCTCTGCAGACAATGGCGATCTCTCTAGCCCTAGATTGGGTCTAGCAACAAAATATTCTTTCTAACATAGATCTTTCTTAACTAATGTTTATAATGCAGTGAGGAAAGAGACATAAATACCTTTCTCCAATCGCTATACTTGGATCCGTTGATGGTGACCTCGATCCACGATCCTTTTAGGCATGCTTCCTACTACTAATGGCATGCGAATAACTACAGATGATCAAGAGACAACATCGAACGTGATACAATACATAATAAATGTAAACACTAGCTATCTAGCATATCAAGGTGTACCAAAATATTTGCATAAACATGTAGGAAACTATAGAAAGAAAACATCAGATGTTATTATTGATAAATTACAAAAGGATAGCTTACAACCAAGCCTTGATGTTGGAGGCATCCTTAAGTGAAAATCTAAGTCCTTCACCAAAGCTCAAAAGCATTCCTTCTCTCGAGCACTTAGGCTTTATCACAATGCTAGCATGAAAATGGATGAGAGTTTAGACGAGTCTGACAATGATCAACCAAGCTCTAAACTTGGGGGAATGAGGGATGTGAATTTATAGTGATGGAGTAGAGGTTGGGATCCCATGACAGGAGGAGGAAGGCCCACTTTCTAAGGGATGAACTCCCATGGATGATATCACGGCTCTAAAATGAGAGAGTTCGACCTAATCATCATTGTTCAACAACCAACTCATCGCCCTTGAGCTTCTAAAGTTCGAAGCTTATCCTCCATTTGAGGAAGCACTACTAGAAATGGGATCAACGCAGTTTTCCAAGAAATTAGGGTGCTCACAGTGCTAGGCTAGAACCATGAAAAGGACATCAACGTGGTCGTGGCACCAAGAAGAGCACTGACTCAAGAAACTAGGAATTTGACCAATTTTCTTCAGTAATCTTTCAAGAAAGTCTTCAATTGATCTTCAAGGGGATTTTTTTCATATTTCTTGATGATGGAAACATTCCACAGGATTTTTCATGAGGCATTTCAGGATGAAGGATGAGAAAATGAGCATGGTGAAAAATTATTGTGTAACAAATGCCCCCTAAAGCATGAAGGCAGAATAGGGAGTGACGACTAAAATGCTTTATGAACCAAGGCAAAGAACACATACCACCTCCAAAAAACCTGCCAAATCAAACATTTTACAAGTATGAATATGCTTAACCACATAGTGCTGCACTGTGAATCAAATGATACATGAACAGACAGCATGATCGCAACCATCCGTCTAAGAGATCATAGAAATGGATCCGCAGTATGGACACAACCATTCGTGTAGATAGGATCATGTACACAATCATGAATACTCAGTAACTCCTCGCAACCTGGACCAAAAATAAGATATGACCCATGGTATTCACCACGATATCAATCAACCCAATGTAAAAATCTAGCCATGCGAATAAATGTGTTGGTGTCAAGCATGTTAGAAACCACCTGATTACAGATCAATGAGGAAAATCGTTAACAGGCATGAGAGAGACCACCAATAATGATGATGGACATCAAGGTATAACAACACAAACTACAAACGTGAATGAATGTGTTGAAGTTGAACACTTGTAGAATCATTTGATCAAAGGCCAATGATGCGAACCTATCATCGAACATGAAGAAATTTCCATTGCGTCATGAAAGCTCCGAGGTATTGAATAGAAGTTTCTAAACCACCTTCCTGGATAATGAATTGAAGTCGACAGGAAGGGATTCATCGAAGGAGGTCCATAATGATTCCCACATCATCGACACGAAACAATAGATACCTTAATATGACATGAGTGATTCGTGATTCTAACAGAGGAAGTTAGATAAGCAGAGGATGTTTTAAAAACAAGACTTCTCTTGAACATATTGGCGACAGGAATCCGGAGAATGGCAACATTTGACTCAAATAGGATCAGAGTTCATGTTGACAAAATTGGTAATAAAATGAGAGGCAAACAGATTCCCCAAACCCATCGAGGAAAACTGAATGTACGTAGGATGTCCCAACTCATTACCTAATTGCATATGAATGTCATAACTAAGAGTGACAAGCTGCCCAAAATACACATAGGATGTTTACTTTCTAATTCCCCACATTATTTCTAATGATTACCTATTTATTTTTTTAATATAGCCGGGGCAGAAGAGAATGGCATATGCTAAGCGTGTAAGTTCATTCTTTGAATGATTCATCCTAGTAATTTTAAAAAAGCCGTAGGAAATATAGAATTTCTTCACATCATGATGACAAGTCTTTCGTCGTTTAATTTTTAACGAGTCCAATGGTGCGGGTAACTCAAAGAATCTCTTTTCATGTTGAAGGAGTTTGGAAAGAAACAAAAAGTGAAACTCCATCATCATGTCCATTCTTTTGTAATTTTCGTAAATCGTCTCTCGAATCCGAAAATGTAGAAAACAATATCCGAGAGAACCTCTAGACCATGTTCGATCAAGGTTTCCTTTTTCGTAAAGAGTAAATCTCAGCCTGAAAAAGGGGTAAACATTTACTGAGATCACGTCAATTCATTCACTTTAATGAGTTTTAAATGACAAGTACTCGACGATATTTTCATTTTTCGAGAGTCAGAAAAGAGTTGAAAGTTGACTCCAGGGGTTCCTTTTTCGTAAACGTTTAACGAGCCTGAAAAAGAGATAAAACACAACTCAAGCTGATTAGAAAAAAATCATCAATAGTGGGTAAGCTCTGTACCCATAAAAAAAAACATCATGGATATCAAGGAAAATAATAAAATATTGGAATTTTTTTTTTTTTTAAATATATAAATAGACAGAAAAGCAATTTTTTTTCACCTTTCTATTTTGAGAAGAGCATTTTGTCGATTTTCCCTCCGAATTTCAAATCAGCGGTGTGGCCGATCCAGGACACCATTCGTCGATCCGTTAGTGTGAGGTAAGAGCTCTAAACCTCCTTTTCAATTTGATTCCATTCATTTGCCATTTAATTTCAGAAATAGGGAGCTTAGGGGGAATAATTAAAACTTTAAAATCGCATCCGACCATCACCATTTCGAGCTATCGAGGTCGCATTTAAGATGTTTAGCTCACATGCACATCACCACTAGTGATGAATTATTTAGGACATATGCGCTGGCCATGGGAAATATTTAAAAAAAAATAAAATCACCCAAATCCATTGTTAGTTTCGACATATACTTCAATGAAAGCTAAAAAAAAGAAAATTGGACATGTTTTTCAGTTTCTTTTGTCAAAGATGTCGGTCGAATGGAATGAACAAGGCCATGAGGTGGAAGACCACAAAGCATTGCAGGAACAAAATTGCGTCAATGCTGTGCACAATTGCGTCTTGATTAAATTCTTCCAAACACCTGGTATAAGAGCTCAACTGAAGCTACTCCAATACTTGATCAGTATCAGGGACATGGACCGACAATTGTTTGTCATCAGGGACAAAGAGTAAGAGCTAGATGTGATGAAAATATATTTCATCACTGGGTTGTCTAGGAGAGGGGAGAGGATCCAAATATCTAGAGCTCGTGCATGGGGTGAGAGTACCAGCATGCTCATCCAAAGATGTTGTCCCGGGGCATGAAAAATAGAGAAGAGATACTGTCACGGGGAAAAATCCACCAGATGAATAGTTGAGTTTTGAAGAAAGAATAACCAATGAAATCAATGAAAACAAGGAGTTTTGGCTTGAGAAGCTAAACATTCATTTGTCTTCTCCTATGGTTGCAACACTCCTTGTTACTATGTTGACACGTCTATCTTCTTCGCATGGATCAACCCTCATCATCTGCAAGTTTTGAGAAGGCTTCTAACTTCATTTTTCCTACATTTTAGCCAATAACACAGAACAATATTCTATCTCATGATCAAATGCTCTACAATACTTACAAGCGATGGCAATGAGATTCTAGCAATCTCTAGCAAAATGTCCAGGCTAGTCGCAGTTATAACATATAATATGATCTCGACCTTTCCCATCGACTCCTTCTAATCCTCAGCATCTGCCTTAGAATCCTCCACACGTTGTGGGTGAACCATGATCTTCACAACCTTCAGATTTCATTCTATATGCCCCTGGAGTCTGTTGGATCATCAAATCATAACTGCGACAATTCTTGTCATCATGTCTCATCGAACTACAGAAATTGAAAAATAATTTCTTTGAAATCTACACATTATTTTTTTACCATATAACAATGTTCTATGGGGTGTTGACCTGATACTTTACATAAGTCACACCATATACTTGTGGTTGGGCTCAACGGGTTAGGTCTACCATTGTTGATGTAATCTCTAAATACAATGCACTGACCTTTATAATGACCTTCTTCCTTACATTTAATACACCAGACTTCTGATATCATGTCAGACCACACTTCTTTTCCCTTCTTCAAGTCTTGTAAATTAGTGTAAGCTCGTCAACTAGGTCTTGATATACTAAAATCCTATGTTGGTATCTTCTATCGACGAAGCTTCTAGTTTCATCACAATATCCAAAGCTTCAGCTTGGGTTGCGATATTTTGCTACGATAATGGTAGTATGAGATGTGGTAATAGCGCAACTATAAATAGCTCTTTGTGTTGTTCATCGGGGATTTGGAAGCTGATTTGGTTTAGCAACATCTTGAATCTTTGATCTACTTCCCACATATATTCAGTTACCAATTTCTTGATTTATTTTATCTCTGTAATACATTGTGACTACGATTTGGGCTTCTTAAATTCAACATTCATCATTTCCTTTGTCTGATCTAATCTGGCATTTTGATGCATCACGGAGTACTTCATATACCAATGAAGTGATTTTTCTTGCAGCACTGTGAAAATATGAGCTTTCTTCATATCTTAATTATTGACTTGTTGCGATCTCCATAATGCTTCTGCAATGAACCAAAATTGCTTGGGATCCTTTGATCCATGACCCTTAAAAACATGCATCTTCACCATCTAAGCCATGTTGAATGGGGGAGGTGGAGGTGGAGGTGGAGGGACAATATGGGGATGGGTATGAGGTGTGATGGGAGTGGCACGCTGGGGAATCCCAGAGGTGCCTTGATGATCTCCAAAGTCTAACTACAATACACTTCTAGGGGTTGAAGGCTACTTTCTTCTTCTTCATTCTCATATATAAATAAGAGACTGTATTCAGTCTCAATGTAGTTGTCACTATCTACCATAAATATTTTATCACTTCGCATAGCTACAAATTTACGTCCCCCAAACATAAATTTGATTACATGCACAATACAATTTTCTTACATAACAACATCTTAATCCACAACTTTAAATATTTTAAGTACTTACCTCCCGGACCCTTGAAAAAGTTGCGCTTGACTTCACTATAGGACACATATGCATCAATATTGAACTTAGTAATACAGCCTCCGAGAATACTATCGATCCAATAAGAGACAATCCTTGAGATCTTGTTATCAGTCTCCTTGAATCACTTAATCAACTCTAGGTTCCACACAGTAGACTCATAAAGATTAAAACAAGTCTTATTCTCATCTTGTCTTGATAGCCACTCATGCATCTTGTTAGTGAATGATGAGAAAAATATCTCGTGCTGGTCTGTAAAAATATACTTATGTGACCACTTCTCAATTTACAAGCGCTTGGCTTCATTGTAGGACACATATGTATCAGTTGCGAACTCAGTAATAAAGCCTCCAAGAATACTATCGATCCAATAATCGATAACCCTTGAGATCTTGTTATCAGTTTCCTTGAGTCGCTTAATCAGTTCTAGGTTCCACACAGTAGGCTCATTGTGCTTAAAATAAGTCTTATTAATAATTTGACTTCTGTGATCCATAAATTTTCACCGAAAGATTTGATACAAGTCTTATTCTCAGCTAGTCTTGATAGCCACTCATGCAACTCATTAACGAATGATGAGAAAAAGATCTCATGATGATCTATAAAAATATACTTTTGTAACCACTTCTGAGTTGATAGGCGCGGATTTATGTTTTCTTGTATGAAAAATTCTCACTCTTTCAGAGATACCCAATATTGAATTTCTTTTTTGGTCAGATGCCACATCCAAATATCCCTGAGTTTTCAGATCCTGAACCCAGTGACAAAACCATTTTTTTGGCTTGAGGGGGCCTGGACCCAAGTTCAAAGATGTCTACGTGAACCAAAAAAACCCTCTATTACTGGCCCTTTTGGCAACGATTTGTTGCATGGACCAAAGTCTCACTCGAGGCAATAATAGGGGATGCTAGAACCAGGTTTCTCCATCTAGAGGGTCTATTGAGTGTGGCATTAGGGCTACTCCTTTCTTAAGACTTATTCATAGCTTCGCGGAACCAGTATGAAAAATATACAAACGTTGTTCAATAAATCTACTTAATATTTGAAATACAACTTCTGTGATCCATAATTTTTACAAAGACATATTTTGGTAATAACCACATAACAAAGAATATGTCCAACACATTTCGAACCAACTAGTTTGGTTCTTCTTCAAGACCAATACGAAATCAGATCATGGTATTCCAATATAAATAGATTTTATTTGTCATCAGTCGTAAAGATGAACCACACTAGTTGGTTCGAAATGTGTCATCCATGTTCTTTTTTATGTGATGATTACCGAAAGATATATTTTTTCAAATCTACCTAACTACTTTGCAGAATGCACTTTTCTACTTTAACATGCATTAATCATCATACTAAACCATATTCAAGTCTTTCTAATGCAATTATAGATAAAAACACTGATCTAGCACAAATAATCATAAAACATAGATAATGCAATCATACAAGTAAAATACACATATCTAACTTCAAAGTCTTCTTTTATTAGCTCTGATATTATCAATACAACACTTCTTACCCTCTGCGCATAGCTCCAGGGGTCTACGCACTCAGCTGCAAAATTCCCAAGGTCTCTGCACACACAACTTCACGAGCCTTCTCTTTCACCCAAAACAACAGAATACAAACTTAACTCATATCTAACATGACATCCCTATGTCTTCTATGATGATTATAATATCCAGGAGATATCCCTAGACTCCTTATATGGTTTTTACTTTTAAAATACCATGGTCTGAAACCATGGGCAGAGCTCAAATTATCTAAAATATTCCCATTCATTTACAAAATAAGGGTCTTTGACCCACCCCAAATCCATTATGACTCTTAGAAATCTGCGCACAGTGCACTCCACTCCTCACAATGTGGATTTTTTACCAAAACTTAGACATAGGGGTACCTTGTCCAAACATTTATTGTACTAGGATTGTGGTGCCTGTTTTAAGCCATACAAGGATTTGACAAGCTTGCATACTTTGTGTTCTCGACCCTTTGAAACAAATCCTTCTAGGGTGGACATAAAAAAAAATCTCTTTCATATATTCATTCAATAAAGCATTTTGTACATCCATTTGATGGACTTTCCAACCATTCTAATTTTCCAAGGCAAAGATTTCCTCAATTGTAGCCCATTTTTTTTTTTTTTTTGGGGGGGGGGGGGAATGGGGAGACCTCATAATCGAACCCTTCTTTCTGCGCAAATTTTTTTTCCACATGACTAGTTTTATGCTTTTCAAGTGAGCCATTTCCTTTATACTTGTTCTTGAAGACCCACATGTGGCCAACTGGTTTAGTTCCCAATGGAGGATCAACCGTCTTCGAGGTGCCATTATTTATCAAAGCATCATATTCTTTAAACCTCGCTTCTTTCTATTCATCATGAGAAGTGGCTTCTTTAAAGGAATATGGTTTTAAATCCATAGACAAATTTAGTTCCAAATCATAAGAAAACAACCATATCAATAGGTGAATCATAATCATTTCCATCACCTCCATTATTTCTAACATAGCTTGTTGTCCTTGTCTTTCCAACCTCATCAGAACACACAGTTTCAAGTGCCTCTGTGAGTAATTTTGGAGGACCTTTCGAAGATGAATAGTTTTCTTAGTTGAATGAGATGGGTTGAATAAATATTTAGCCTCTCAATTATGTCAATAAAATCACTCTAAGAGTCATTTTAATCAATGGTTTGAGCTTCATGAGGGGGAGAGAGTGCCTCAAAAGGAGATTTTATAAATTGATCCAGTATAGGGACCCCCCCTTATAGATCTGGAATATCATTATAAAAATCTTGAAAATACTTTGCATGTATTAATCTATCGAAGCTGTTATCACCCAAAAATTCTCAAAACATCATTGTGTCATCTCTACTTTTGGTCATGATTTCAAGGAGGTTTAGAAGTCATTTTAAGTCATTGGTAAAGGATAGGTCATATTAAAAGTTCAAATGAAGTCTTCTAGGTCCACTCCATGATAAATAAACTCTGAAATTTTACCTTGTTTTAGTCATGGTCTTAGATAGGTACTAGGTCATTTCATGCATTAAAGGGTAGCTTATAGGGTTAGAGTCTCAAAAGTCTCATTTTCATTTCCAAACAAAGTTTAACAACCTTATTCCATGGTGTAAAGGTCCCATCATCCATTTAGAATTCATTCCATTAGGTTTAAGGTCAAATTTTTCAATCATGATAGGAATCCACGTTTTTGTAGCACAGCTAGTTCAAAAAGGGTGATTTACGCTACGAAATGGCTGAAACAACCTTTTTCAGCAAAAAACCCTGTTTTTATGCTTTTAGTAGTATTTTTCCAGAGGGGTTCTTGAGCACCTAAAAACTCATTTTTGAAAACTGAAAGAGGTTTTTCTTCCTAACATACTGAAATACAAAAACCTCTTTCCATTTATTCAAATTAATTATGATATGGGATACATTGATGACTCAACTTGCGCTACGAAAACAACTGAAAGTCATTGAGAGAAAAACTATATTTTCTGTTTTTAGTAGTCAACTTCATTATCAATTTCTGGCCATAATAAAACGTATTTTGGAATGATGAAGCTGGTTTATCTTAATAAAATCTCTAGCTAAAATAACCTATCTCAATTTTCTCACAAGTGTTACCAGTTGGGAGATATAAGGCTTTATTTGAAGACATATTTTCAGAAATCAGGATTTTCCAGTTTTATACAGGTTGTTCAAAGACAATTTCTGGGTAGTAGGAGAAATATTTCAAAAATAAAAGATAGGTTTTTTTTCAAGACATCATTTTCTCCAAAATACTCCTTCATTTTTTCAAAATACATTATGGGTGAGAAAAAAAAAATCTCTGTCCCAACACCTATTTTTTAGATGAATCATAACAGTAAGTTATAATTTCTTAATGCAATTTTGTTGTGGAGAAGGATTTCACTTTTTGAAAACACTTCAAGGATGAAATATGTTGATTATTAAGGCCTGTAGACATCATGGAAGAAGTGCAAGAATTCTTAAAACTGATATTTTTTTAAAAAGACTGTGTAAAAAGACACACACAGCAGTTTTGAGCATTTTATAAAGGTTCCAAGAGGTAAAAACATCTGGTTTTTGAAGTGTTGTTGCTACTAGAGAATGAAGAAGACTCACAGATTAAATTTCAGGTATCAGAGCAAAGAAAATTGGATGGTTAAGAAAGGTTTACAAAGATACAAATTCTGCGCTACGAAAACAACTAATATTTTCGTAGCGCAACCATATCATCTCCATTCACACTTTTTCAAAGGCTTAATTTTTGGTACAGGTGGAAAGGAATGGTTCCATAAGAAATAATAACACATTTATTTGTCTCAAAAAGTCAATTTTTCCAGCAAGAGGGTTCAAATACCATCAATGAAGGTAAAGGCTAAATTGCAGAAACATGTTTCCTGGTTTTCAGGGCAATTAGGTCATGGAACAGCAGGGTTCATAATAAGGCTGGAGGCATCACCAAATTCGACCTCATGAGGTTTTAGGTGGAAAAGGATGAATTAAAGACTAGATAAGGCTGTTAGAAGTATATTTAGGAGTTTTAGTCCTACTTGAATTAGGACTCTTAAAAGACAGTAAAGCTGTCATTTTGTAATTAATAAGCCTGTTTTATGGTTAGAATGGGTGTCAAGGATAGGAATTTGAATTCCTCTGATGGTGGATCATAGAATCCAAGGTTTTAAAGACTCTATATGTAGCATGAGGTTGAATTCCTCAGGGTTGGCATTTTTCATTAGCAAGCATACTGTATTATTGTAGCAGACTGTGTATTTTCACCTTAATACAGATTGGCTTTACTACTCAGGATTCACAAAGAGTTTTTTGGTGTTTGATCTCTCTATGGCTTTCCTCATCTACCTATTTTCAGTGGTATGAACATGTGTTACTTATAACTCATTGGAAAATGCTCTAACTTCATATTTTTGTAGATTGTGTTTTATTCACTGTATTACTGTTTTGTTTATAAACCTAAAACTCTAAGTGCCCCGACTTCCATGTTGAGCTGATGTTGATGTTTTGTTGAAGACTACTCACTCCATAGCCCAATATATTTTTTTTAATAAGTAATTCAACCAGTTATACATTTTATCCTTTTATTCCTAGAGTTAGTCATCTAATCAATAATAAAAAATCTTAAACCTATTGAGAGAGCCCTCTCAGGTTGAGGAGGCTAAGCCTCAACTAAAATTCTGGTTTGAAATAGCTAATCGAGGTAGTTCATTGAAAACTCATCGCATTCAATTTTGGTGATAAAATTTAAAAGTGCCTGCCAGGAGAACATGTTGCACGCACATTCCAGAAGAGTTATGTTTTTCACATCCACAGTCTTACGAAACATTTGTCGACGTTTCGAATCCCAACGGGGATCCATCTTCAGGCCAATGGAAAGAAGAATTTTAAGAAGGGTCATAATACATTAATAGTGAAGAAGGTAGGAAAGGCAAGGGCCGACCAAAAAAGGTTTTTATTATTTCAATTTTTATAATTTTTAAATTCTTAATTTTTAATTTTAATTTTAATAATAATATTAAGTTATAATGTTAAAAGTAATATAATAAACTTACTAAATTTATTTTATAAATAAGTTTTTCTATTTTCAAAGTTATATTATTTATTAAAAGTAATAAACTTATTAAATATATATTTTTTATTAATAAGTTTTATTATTTTCAAAGTTATATTAT
Organism: Pinus albicaulis; assembly: GCA_034641835.2. Lineage (NCBI taxonomy): Eukaryota > Viridiplantae > Streptophyta > Pinopsida > Pinales > Pinaceae > Pinus > Pinus albicaulis. Next base: position 996,093,703 of record CM076581.1, read on the forward strand.
TTCGAAAAATAATAAACTTATTAAATAAGTTTATTATTCTCAAAATCTTGAAAAATCCTAATAAATCAAAGTTCTTTATAATTTATAAAATGCTAAAGGTTAATTTAATTTACTCAAGGGTAATTTACTTCACTAAAACTAAGGGCAATTTACTTTAATTTGGCTCATTATTTTTAATTTAATTTTAAAATAAAATTAACTAGTTAAAAATATATAACAACCTATCTAAATTAATTTTTCAAGCTCTAAATTAATTAAGAAAACTAAGAATTTTCTAATGAGTATTAATATTTATTTATTTTTATTTTTAAAAATAAATACGTATTTAATACCTTAGAAAATTATTGGTCATAATCAAAATTGTTTAAAGATTATTAATGCTTACTGATTAGTTAACTTTAATTATTACTGATTAGTTAATCCCTAATCTAAAAATATTAATCTAGTAAACTTAATAGAGAAGGGAAGCAAATAAGTATTTTCTAATTTAATAACTATTTTCTAATTTAATAATTATTTATAAATTAATTAATTTTTATTATATGAAATAAAAATTAATTAATGTTAATAATTATTAAAAAATTCCTTATTTGTTAAACCAAAACATAAAGAAAGGAGACACACCTGAGACTAAATACCTAAAAACTCATACCTTGAAGGAGTGGGTTTTTGGAGGAGCAGATTTGTCGAAGAAGAGGACGCCAGCTGTCGCTAATTTCATATCCCCCATCCCTATTGAGGTTTTCAGGATGTTTTTTGATCTCCAGGGCCTCTCTTACTTTTCTCTTGTAATAGTGATCTTCTCTTACAATGATCTTTGCATCTTCAAGACGCACTTGGTGCTTAGTTTTTGAAGAGTGTTCCGGAAGGGCTGAAGTGCGAAGTCATTCATGCTTGATATCGGCTCCATGCTCCTTAAGTCTCTTCTGGAGTGAACACCCGGTTTCATCGATATAACTTCTCCCGCATGAACAATCAATCTTGTACACTCCTCTAAGTTGTCCTCGACTTATAGCATCTTTAACTGATCGCATTCTTTGTCTAATAGTTCCTGCTGCTGAAAATTGAGCGAAAATGTCATTATTTCTTAGAGCCTTGGCGATTTTATCAGTGACACCTTTAATGTATGGTAGAAAAACTCTCCCTCATTTTTCTTGGGGTTTAAGCCGATTTTGGGGTAAGATTGTGCCCTCGGCTCTTTTTAGAGCCTTCCTGATATCTCTTTCTTTATAACCCAAACCCTTAAAAATAGATGATAAGTGGTTGATTTCTTCATTAAGGTGTTCAGCATCAGATATCCTCAAGGCCCTAACAGCAAGGGTATTAAGGACACCGAACTTCTGAGCAGGATGATGGTAGGAATCGGCATGGAGATAACTATCAGTGTGGGTTTTCTTTCTGAATACACGGTGCCCAAGGGTTCCATCATCATTTCTAATAACCAGAACATCCAGAAAATGAATGCACCTATTCTCTTCAGTTTCATGGTAAATTTGATATCTGGGGAAATGGAGTTCAAGTGATGAAAGAACTTGTCCAGATTCTCTTTTCCATGAGCCCACTTTATATTAGTATCATCAACAAATATTTTCCACCAGTCTGGTTTTAAGGGATATGAGACAAGGGCCTTCTTCTCGAAGTGTTCCATATATAAGTTAGCGACTATAGGGGATAGTGGAGACCCCATTGCGACCCCTGATACCTGCTCATAGAACTCTCCTTGAAAGCTAAAGAAAGTGGACAAATGTTTCATAAGACTGTGGATAATCCGGCAAACTCTTCGCTAAACAATTACCACAGGAACTTGAAAAACAAAATGATTCATTCCCGTAATCAATAGGCTAAAATTTTGAAGGTAGCAGGAGCTCAGGAAGCTGTTTGAGGCTGCAAAACTACCTTGGTGACTCCACACATCAAATAATCGAATTAGAAGGTGACTCCACTGCTATAAGATCAGTATCTTGATGAAGTTTCAAGATGAATTCCATTGCAATAATGAATGCCAGGTATGCCCCTATGAATTGGTTTCATATCCCTAGTTTTCCAAATCCTATGCCAAAGGTTGAATGGTTAGATGATGTTCCAATATTTAAAGATGAAAAGAAAGACAATGCTACTCTTCATTTGGTTAGGTTCCATATGCATGTACACAATATTAAGGTTAAGCTCCCTAATGATTGTCTCATGAAGATTTTTATGGCCAGTTTAGAAGGAAAAGCATGGTCTTGGTATGAAAGCTTGCCAAATGGTTCATTATATTCTCTTGCTGATTTCCATAATGTATTTTATGAGATGTATAAAGTGTGTCATCCCTCCTTTTTGATGGTCAAAGACTGTTGTAAACACTTTGAAAGTTTTATTAAATATTTGGAGAATTTGTATGAAGATGATGAGTTCATGGACGAGGAAATTTTAGAGGCCCTTCATGACAATACCTTTCATCAAAAATAAGAACACCAAGAAGAAAGGATAACATCTCCCTTGGATGAAAATTAAACCCAACAGGAATTTACTGATGAAAATCATGTCATATCCTCTGATTTTGAGGAAAAGTTGCAGCAGGTTTGTCAATCCCTTGATCATCAGGAGAATGAGAATCAGTTCAAACAACAAGAGGAAATATTGGAAAAATTTTTCTATAATCCTCAGGTACAGGAAATGGTTGATTCTTCATGTCATTTCTTGCATCAGACTATATCAAATGATGATTACATTAATGAAGAAGTGGGTAAATTTTTTTCTTTACCATTTTCTTCTAATCTAAAATCATTTGAATGCAAGTCAGAGGATAATTTTCAGTTTGTGGATGAAGTTGTAGAGAAAATTGAAAAGGACATTCAAGTTTCAAAAGATAAAATTCAATCTCATAGTATTCATGATCAAGATCAGTCTTTTCAAATGATTTTAATGCCAAAACAAAAAGAGGGGGTGTTGCTACCTTTCTTATTAAAGATGGAGGAAGAATACATTGTTTTTGTAAATCAGTTTGAAAAGCAGTTTAAAAGCACACAATTGAAGTCTTATGTGGTTGATCAAAGTATGGATGAGTTTTCCAAAGCTGCAGAATATCATGAGAAGCATCAAACTGCCCATGTTTTCTTTGACTCTATAGCTGAATATATGGAAAAGCTTTGCACCCCAATGTTTCATTTTCATTTGCATTATGAAGATCAGATACATTATAAGTTTTTTTGGTCATCTCAGCATCATGTTCACTTTTGGTTCAAGCACAGTCAAGAGATTCAAGTGCCAGATCAGATTGATGATTGGCTTCATTGGAAGTTTCATGTTCCTTGAGCTACAAATGGAGATTGCAGCTGATAGGGTAGGCAGGAGTGTGTGAATAAGATCAAATTTGACTGAGCATATTTTCAATAGGTACAGATTTGTTTCTTATGCAGTGATCATCAAGCTTGAGCCCAAGGTGAAGGCCATTAAAGCTTGAGGAAAAGCTTGGAAAATTTTCAGAGTTGTATTCTAAAGGATGGATAGCATCACCGGATCTACCGATTCTTAGTGTACCACAAGGGCACACTATCCACAGTGGAGCCACTGTTATCACCCAAAAATTCTCAAAACATCATTGTGTCATCTCTACTTTTGGTCATGATTTCAAGGAGGTTTAGAAGTCATTTTAAGTCATTGGTAAATGATAGGTCATATTACAAGTTCAAATGAAGTCTTCTAGGTCCACTCCATGATCAATAAACTCTAAAATTTTACCTTGTTTTAGTCATGGTATTAGACAGGTATTAAGTCATTTCATGCTTTAAAGGGTAGCCAATAGGGTTAGAGTCTCAAAAGTTTCATTTTCATTTTCAAACAAAGTTTAACAACCTTATTCCATGGTGTAAAGGTCCCATCATCCATTTAGAATTCATTCCATTATGTTTAAGGTCAAATTTTGCAATCATGCTAGTAATCCACGTTTTTCATAGCACAACTAGTTCAAAAAGAGTGATTTGCACTATGAAAATGTTGTTTTCGTAGCGCGCTACGAAATGGCTGAAACAACCTTTTTCAGCAAAAAACCCTATTTTTCTGCTTTTAGTAGTCTTTTTCCAGAGAGGTTCCTGAGCAACTGAAAACTCATTTTTGAAAAATGAAAGAGATTTTTCTTCCTAACATACTTAAATACAAAAACCTCTTTCAATTTCTTCAAATTAATTATGTGGTGGGATAACTTGATGACTCAACTTGTGCTATGAAAATAGCTGAAAGTCATTAAGAGAAAAACTTTGTTTTCTGTTTTTAGTAGTCAACTTCATGATCCTTTTTTGGCCACAAGAAAAATTATTTTAAAATTTTGAAGGATGTTTATTTTCATAAAATATCCCTCTACAAGAACCTATCTCACTTTTCTCACAAGTGTTACCCGTTGGGAGATACAAGGCTTTCTTTGAAGCCATATTTTCAGAAATAAGGATTTTCCAGTTTTATACAAGTTGTTCAAAGACAGTTTCTCGGTAGTAAGAGAAATATTTCAAAAAAAAAAGATAGGTTTTTGTTCAAGACATCATGGTCTCCAAAAATTCCTTCATTTTTGCAAAATACATTATGGGTGAGAAAAAAAAAGCTCTGTATCAACACCTATTTTTCAGATAAATCAGAACAGTAAGTTATAATTTCTTAATGCAGTTTTGTGTGGAGAAGGATTTCACTTTTTGAAAACACTTCAAGGATGAAATATGTTGATTATTAAGGCCTGTAGACATCATGGAATAAGTGCAATAATTCTTAAAACTAATATTTTTTGAAAAACACTGTGTAAAAAGACATACACAGCAGTTTCATAGCGCGCTACGAAACTGTTGTAGGTGCAGTTTTGAGCATTTTATAAAGGTTTCAAGAGGTAAAAACATCTGGTTTTTGAAGTGTGGTTGCTACTAGATAATGAATAAGACTCACAGATGAAATGTTAGGTATCAGAGCAAATAAAAGTGGATGGTTAAGAAAGGTTTACAAAGATACAAATTCTGCGCTACGAAAACAACTGATATTTTCGTAGCACAGCCATATCATCTCCATTCACACTTTTTCAAAGTCTTAAATTTTGGTACATGTGGAAAGGAATGGTTCCATAAGAAATAATAACACATTTATTTGTCTCAAAAAGTCAATTTTTTCATCAAGAGGGTTCAAAGATCATCAATGAAGGTAAAAGGCTAAATTGCAGAAAACATGTTTCCTAGTTTTCAGGGAAGTTAGGTCATGGAACAACAGGGTTCATAACAAGGCTGGAGGCATCACCAAATTTGACCTCATGATGTTGCAGGTGGCAAAGGATGAATTAAAGACTAGATAAGGTTGTTAGAAGTATATTTAGGAGTTTTAGTCCTACTTGAATTAGGACTTTTCAAAGACAATCAAGCTGTCATTTTGTAATTAATAAGCATGTTTTATGGTTAGAATGGGTGTCAAGGATAGGAATTCGAATTCCTCTGATGGTGGATCATAGAATCCAAGGTTTTAAAGACTCTATATGTAGCATGAGGTTGAATTCATCAGGGTTGGCATTTTTCATTAGCAAGCAAACTGTATTATTGTAGCAGACTGTGTATTTTCATCTTAGTACAGATTGGCTTTACTACTCAGGATTCACAAAGAGTTTTTTGGTGTTTGATCTCTCTATGGCTTTCCTCATCTACCTATTTATAGTGGTATGAAAATGTGTTACTTAGAATTCATTGGAAAATTCTCTAACTTCCTTCACATGTTTGTAGACTGTGTTTTATTTACTCTGTTACTGTTTTGTTTATAAACCTAAAACTCTAAGTGCCCTGACTTCCATGTTGAGCTGATGTTTATGTTTTTTTGAAGACTACTCTGACTCCATAGCCCAATAGATGTTTATCAATCATTAATTCAACCAGTTATACATTTTATCCTTTTATTCCTAGAGTTAGCCATCTAATCAGTAATAAAAAATCTTAAACCTATTGAGAGAGCCCTCTCAGGTTGAGGAGGCTAAGCATCAACTAAAAGTCTAGTTTGAAATAGTTACACTGAGGTAGCCTATCAGATCCTATTTTGGTGATAACAGAAGTGATCTAGTTGCAGCTCAACAACATTGTTAGTCTTGGAAGATTCAAGAAATATCACATATCTATATATTATAAACTTCTTATTCACTTCATCATAGAGACGATATGATTTGGAGTTATCTGAGTACCCCAAGAAGATACATTTTTTACTTTTTGCAACAAGTTTGTTCCTGTGTTCCTTAGGTATCAAGGCATAACATGTGGAACCAAAAACCCTAAGATGCCTCACCGAAGGAATGCAACCATACCACATTTCATTGTGAGTCTTGTTTTTTATGGCATGATATGGACACCTTTTCTTTATATACACATCACATATAAATACATGATCTTAACATTCTTGAAAAACATCATCGAACGTATCATATTTAACATTGTGTTATTAATTCTCTAAGCTACTCTACCTTGTTGGGGATTATAAGGAACAATTATTTGATTTTGGATATGATGATAGTGAATATAGTTTTCAAATTCATTCAAGTATATTATTTTCCATTATCAGTATGAATAGAGCCAATATGAGATTGTGCATAATTTTCAATCATGAATGAAAGTTCTTGAATGTTTCAAAAGCTTCATATTTTTTCTGCAATATATAAACGCAACACATTCTGGTGTAGTCATCAATAAATGTCATCATATATTTATTACCATTTGCAGAAGGAACATGTGTTGGGCCACATAAATCAGAATGAATGAGTTAAATTTTTCTATGTGCTCTGGAATGAGACTCATGAAATGATTGTTTGTTGTACTTTTCTAAGATACAATCATAAAATTATATAACTTTCCTAGGAATTGTAGGCAAACCAATAACACCATTTCTATTCAATAAACAAAGGTTTTCATAGTTCATATATCCAAATATAGCATGTAATAAAGTACTGGTTGGAAATGTACCTTCATCGTAGTCATAATTGTATGAAAATTTCTATGCACGAGTAGAGTTTCCTTACAAATTCAGAAGTCTTTCTTGTTCTAACCCAATCATGACAAGTGAGTGATATAATGATTTTCTCACCTCAACCTTGCCATAAAATATGTGAATAGAATGTCCTTCTAGGAAAATATGGAACAAAGAAAATAATTTTCTCCTCAACTCTGGGAGGTATAAAACATCATGTAGAAGGAAGTCTGGAATACCAGACAGTTGGAGCCTGATGGTGCCAAGCCTTGATGGCTTGAGTTTTGACTTGGATACAAAGTAAACTGATCTGTTAACATTTTCAGTGAATTATTCAAATAAATATCTCTTGAAAGTCATGTGGAAAGTTTTTCATGAATCAAGAAACCAATCATCTTTTCATGAAGCAAGTTAAACATTAAATGTCTTTAGTTACTCCAATGTTTCAATGTGCCACAACATAATCAATAGAATGGGGTGCTTTTCCTTTCCCTTTACCAGATGTTTTACCTTTGTTCTTCATTTCTTTCTTGCTCAATTATATCCCAAGGCATCTTACATGTGGAAGCATCATGTCCATTTATGTTACACATTATGCAATGAAGATCAGACTTTTATCCTAGGAAATTTCTGCCCCCTACCTCAAAAATTATTCCTTCCTATTCCTCTTTAGCCACCTCTTCCTCTAGAAGAATCATGTCCCCGATTCTTCTCTTTCTGTACAAGGTACATAGCTTCATCAAAATACTAAGGAGTTTTATTTTTCCCAAAAACCTTCTCTCTTTCATCAAACTTCTTCTCAAGTGAGTCAAAAGAAGTATCCTTAAGTTTTCCACTTGCTTGCAATGACTCAAAATAATGTGAATAAGTGGGATAGAGTGCCTTGACATAGGCATTGAGAAGAACACATAATACAACACCACTGGATTTTATGTCATGCATATTATATCTTATTTGCAATGCTAAGACAAAAGCTTCATCATTTTTCAACTCAATATTGAAAAATTTCATCATCAATTGAACAACTTCAAGCTTGGAGTGTGTCATATAATTCCTTTAACTTATTTATAATATTCAAAATAATTTTAAAATGGTGAAATATGATGAATCACCTCTTCATTTACTGAGGTTGCAATCAAGTCATGGGCCTTGTTGTTCTTGTTTTCCCAAATGACAAGCTCCTTGTCTGAAATGGGATTCTCAAGTGAAATGTATCCTTATCCTTCACAAATTCCTTTCCACAACTCATTGAAAATCAAGGTGTGCTTTATCTTTGTAGACCACTCATGATAATTCTCTTTTCTGGAGAAAAATAATCCAACTATAGATATAAGTGAATGTATCATAAAATCTAATATGTGTCGTAAATAACCATAAATTGAATGTCTCTACAATAAAATTGATATTCCTTTTATACTAAAACCATCCAACTTCTAACACATATAATACTTTCAAAGTCTCAACACGAATTCTTTTAAAAAACTCATATATCTATATCTATATATATATATATCACATATTATGGCCTCAAGGGTTTTGAATGTATAAAACATACGAAATGTTATCTTCCACAGTGTCCCAAGGCTAAGAATGGAAACTGAAGGAGGTAACCTCAAACAACTTTCGACTTGGTAGATAACCCTACTAGATTAGAGAGGGATCACTCTATAATATCACAACCAATGAAGTGACTCAAGGTAAAAATTGATATTAGGCTAGGTATTCATCTCACTTAGGGTTTTCCATATTAGGCTCAAAGGTATAGGGAACTAGGTCAGGGTTTCAAATAATTCAGTTGCATGGATACAATGGGGAAAGGTAGGTATGTTTCAATAACTAATTTTAGTTGTAATTTTTAATTTAATTTGTAATTAATGTCAATATGCTAGATGATGACATGTTGATCCTATGATGAAGAAGACAAACAATGAAGAAGCCCATCCACCAAGAAGCCCATCCGTTGTCCTCTATTTTTTCTACACCATCTATTGACCAATCAATTAAAAAAAAACATGTTTATAATTTTGAAAGGATGAATATTAACATGAAACTTATACCATATTATAAAGCACAATTTTAGCTTTCCAACGAGCTATTACTCAGCCAAAATCTCCAAGCGGTTTGAAAGTTATCAATTTTTTAGGTTTAGAATAAATTTTCTGGTCTGTGAGCCGACCTATGCTTGCCTCCCTCATGTCGGCCTCCTTTAAAGGATCACACAATGTATATAAATATGACTGCATACCTCATTTTATGATCATTCAATTTGGTCAACTAATAGAGAAGCACAAATACAGTTCACAACTTGTGAACTCAGAAGCGTCGAACAAGATTTGTGAAGGCAATTGTTTTTTGGGTTAAAAAAATATCTGGCTATCATTTGAACCTATGACAAGTGTCATGCCTTCAGATCTATTTGAGGAATCTATCTCTTCCTTCTAAGACATATATCATCTCGGTTTTCAGTGACTCGGTTAGGGCATTTTCTGTGGAAACTAACATACCTCATACCTAGTCTTGAAGCTTTTGAAGGATACAGACTTATATCTTGGTGCCTCAGACTAAGATTAATCCCTTGAACCGATGTTGTTGCTATAAAAAGAGCCTCAGATCTTTAAAAACATTCTGTGATCGGGGTATGAAGAATTGTTTCAAGCTTGGAACTATGGTAGTCTTCCTCAAATTGATAGCTATGGTAAAATACCTCACCGCAGGCTCGGATATGTGAAAACAGTCTCCACCTAAACACAATATCCACCTCGGAAAATCCTGTAGTCATTTATGTGGAGAACTTAATTGAGGAAGGGGGTTACAAGCTTAGTCTTGTACCTACATGCATTTGTGATAGACCAATTGTGATTGCAGCATGGATTGGGTCTGAATTTTCGAGAGAACTCATCAGTAATTGAGGCTTAGGCTATAAGGATAGAACTTAGATATGGTGGCTCAGATAAAAGTACAAACAATGGATCATATAAAAGTGCAGACAGTGGCTCAAGTGCAACAGTGTATATTGGTGTAGTCTAGTGCAGATTGATGCATGGAGAATCTCTAAATCAATCATCCAATAAAAAAAAGGGCAAAGGGGGATTGGTGTCCCTGGAGTAGGAGCTCCTAAACTCAAGGTTGGCGCCTTGGTGAAGTTAGAGGTTGGAGCCTCATCAAAGTCCAAGTTGGTGCTTGGCAACAGGTTGGTGCCTGATTCATTGAAGGGTTGGTTCCCTCACACATATATTGTACTCAATTATTTGAAAAAGGATTGAAGTTCTTATTAATCCTTATTAATATTATTATTATACATCTCTCTATTTTAATTGTGAATAATCTAACTAGAAAAAATTAACAATTGAAAAGAAATACTGATTCACCTCCCTCTCAGTATTTCCAACCATTGGTATCAGAGCCAACTTCTTCATTATTATCCTAACAGCTGGAAGAAGGATTCTTAGGCACAATGAAGAAAATAGAAGCAACAAGGAAGCCACCTATCTTTGATGGAACAAATTTTGGTTTTCGGAAAAAGAGAATGTTCTCCTATCTAATTTCTCTTGGTCCTGAAGTATGGCACTATGTTTTGGATGGGTACAAAGCTCCCTCTGGTCTTCCAACTGATCCAGATGAAAGAAAACCTTACATTGCTAATATGAAAGCTTTAAATTCCATCACTAGTGGAATTAATAATTCCGAATTCACGAAAGTCATGAATTGTGACTCAACGAATGAAGTATGGGATAAGTTGGTTTCCCTGTATGATGGGGACTCCAAAGTTTATAAGGAAAAGCTTAAAACCTATAGAAGAAAATTTGAGAGTCTGAAAATGGATGATGAATAATATATTACATCATACTTCCTTCGAGTAGCTGAAGTGGTTAACTCTCTTAAAGGGAAAATATTGAAGAAAGCACTATTGTTCAAAAAATCCTGAGATCGCTTCCTGATAGATTTGACTCCAAAGTAAGTGCCATAGAAGAAATGAAGGACATAGATACTCTCAAGATGGATGAAATTCATGGAATTATCATTTCCTATGAGATGAGGAAAGGAAGTCCAAATTTCAAAGAAGCAGCATTCAAAGCCTCAAAATCAACAAAAAAAGGAAAATGATGGAATTGCAATAGTGATGAATTTGATGTTGAAACTGAATTAGCTCAATTTGTATGAATACTTAAGAAGGGATCTAAGCTAAAAGGTAAGTACCCTCTTATTTGTTTCAAATGTGGAATAATAGGTCATTACGCTGCAAAATGTCCTCATAAACATGATAGTGATGATGAAGAGGACTCTAAAAGGATGATGTAAAAAAACAAAGGGTTTAATAAGAAGAACTTCTTCTCCAAACAAGATGAGTCTGATGGGGATGAATTTGTAGTCATCCAAAAGAAATCAACTAGAAATATGCATCATCACAAAGAAAGTGATGATGAATCAGATGAGGAAGGTAACTATGTTGGAAGCAAAGAAACGTTATTCATGGCATTTAAAAATGATGATGATTCAAGACTAGAAGATGAAGGAAACACAGATAGATTAATATTGAGTGTCATTGAAGAAAATGAGAATCTACGAAAGAAGAGAATTTCTCTCAAAATAGAAAAAGAGGAAGCAAAAATAAGGGAAGACTTCTTGAACAATAAGCTAAAAGAGAAGGATAATATTTGTGAAAAATGTGAAGCTGAAATAATATATCTAAGAAAGGACTTAGAGCAAGTCAAAAGGATTTGGAAAAGTTCTCTAGCACTTCATAACATTCTTAATACTCAAAAACCTCAACATGAAAAATCTGGAATTGGTTTCAAAGGAGATTCATCAAGAACAAATAATAATGCAAGGAGTTATGCCGACATACTCTCTTGCCATCCAAAAGAAGAAAAATCATCTTGTCAGGAACAAAGCCCCATCTCAAAACCAAGAATTGTAGAAAGAGAAACTCCAAGGAAGAATGTTGGTTCAAGCTATGGCTATTACAACAGGTACCAAACTATTTTTCTTGGGTATTATTACTATTGTAAAAACTTTAGGCATCAAGCTAAGCATTGCAAGGCTCATAAGAATGAAGCACCAAGATTGAAAGAACAAATAAAAAAACTACGTGGTCCTAAAGGGAAAGGACAAATAAAAACTTACAATTCCTTTGATCCTTTGGCTAAGTTTGATCCGTTTTTCTCATTATGTAATAATTATAATCATAATGAACAAAATTTTCCTCTTAAAGGAGAGGAAGCTAAAAGTGTAAATCTAAAAATTGATAAATGTGGCCTAGCTCTATCTGCTCATAGTGAAGAAAATCATTGGTTCGTGGATAGTGGATGCTCAAGATATATGACAAGTGACCAAAATAAGTTTATATCATTGACCAAGAAAAGTGGAAATGTATCCTTTGGAAGTGGATCCGCTAAAATCACTAGAAAAGGAACTGTCACCCTTGTAAATGGACAAGGAAAGGCTCAAAATACTTTGCTGGTAGAAGGGCTCAAACACAATCTCTTGAGTGTTAGCCAAATTTGTGACCAAGGACATAATGTTGTCTTCAGTACTAAAAATTGTGAAATAATAGATTCGTACTCAGGAGAAATTGTAGCAAAAGGAGTAAGAACACCAGATAATGTTTACATTCTCAGTAAAACCCAAGGAAATAAATGTTACATTAGTCAAAAAGATGAAAGTTGGTTATGGCACAAGCGATTGGGGCATACAAGTTTTGATAATCTATTCAACATCAACAAAATTAATGCAGTAAGGGACATTCCAAAAATGTGCAAGCCAAATCAAGTTGTATGTGGCCCATGCCAACATGGAAAGAAAACCAGAACTAGCCACAAAACTAAGGAGTTCTCAACATCAAAACCTCTGGAAATCATTCATGCAGATTTATGTGGGATAACTAGAACTCCATCTCTTTAAGGTGAAAGGTACTTTGCTCTATTTTTTTATGTCTATACTAGAATGATGTGGTTATATTTCATAAAATATAAATCCGAAGCATTTGAATGTTTTAAGAATCCTAAAGCTCTCATTGAAAATGAGAAAGAATCTAAGATTAAATGTCTTAGAATGGATAGAGGAGGAGAATTCACCTCAAATGAATTTGATGAATTTTGTAAAGATCATGGAATCGAAAGAGAACTCTTTGCTGCTAGGACACCCAAGAAAAATGGAGTAGTTGAAAGAAGGAATTGAACCATTCAAGAAATGACAAGGACAATGCTACTAGCAGTTAATTTTCAACCAAAATTTTGGAGAGAAGCAGTTGGGACAAAAGTTTATACCTTAAATCGAACTCAACTAAGAACAAATAATGAAAAAACTCCTTATGAATTATGGAAAGGAAGACCTTCTTCAATAAAATATTTTAGGATTTTTGGAAGCAAATTCTTTATAAAAATAAATGATGACTCACCAGGAAAATTTGATTCTAGGGTTGACGAAGGAATATTTCTTGGATACTCCACAAGGAGCAAAGCTTACAAATGTTACAACAATCATTTACGGAAAATAGTGGAAAGAATTGATGTGAAGATTGCTGAAGGTCGAAAAGAGAATTGAAGGTCCTGAAGTTGAGACTTTCTTTGAAGAAAGTGAAGAAGAACCTGAAAAATAAGAGGAGGATGGAGAACCTCAAAGTGAACCTTCAAAAACTCCTTCTAAGATAATATTCATTCAAAAACATCATCTAGAAGAATAGGTTATCGGGAATATAGATGAAGGAATTCAAACTCGAAGAAGGATGACAAACACTCCAAGAAAAGATGATGTTGCTCTATTATATTTAATAGAACCTGGATTTTTTTCTCAGGCAAGTAAAGATCCTTATTGGATAAAGGTTATGGAAGAAGAAATGTCTCAAATCGAAAAGAATGAGACTTGGGAGCTGGTACCTCGCCCAAAATATAAAAATATAATTGGAACAAAATGGATATTCAAAAACAAGATGAATGAGGATGGACAAATCATCAGAAATAAAGCCAGACTTGTCTACAAGGGATACTCGCAAATTGAAGGAATTGACTTCGAAGAAACCTTTGCATCGATAGCTCGATTGGAAGCCATAAGAACGTTTTTAGCATTTAATTTCTCAAAATGATTCAAGGTTTATCAAATGGATGTAAAATAAGCATTCTTGAATGGAGATCTCAAGGAATAAGTTTACATGGAGCAACCAGAAGGATTTGATCTTTCCGAAGGGAAGGACTTTGAATGCAAGCTAAAAAAGGCCTTGTGTGGGTTAAAACAAGCCCCTAGAGCATGGTATGCAAAGTTGGATCAGTATCAGCAACAATAAGGTTTCAAAAAGGGAGTAGGAGGTAACAATCTCTACATGGAAATGGACAAGGAAAAACTTTTGATCACTCTTGTATACGTTGATGATCTAATATTTGCTAGCAATGATGATAAGATGAGCCATGAATTTGCCCTAAATATTTCCAAAAGGTTCGAAATGTCAATGATTTGTGAGCTATCTTACTTTCTTGGACTACAAATATCTCAAACAACTGTAGGCATGTTTATATCTCAAACAAAATATCTTAAATACATGCTCAAAAGATATGGGATGGAAGATTGTGCTCCTATGAGCACACGAATGACCACAGTTTGTAAATTAAGAAAAGATGATGATTCCCCTCTCATTAACGTAAATATTTATAGGTAAATTATTGGAGCTCTTCTATACTTAACTGCCACAAGACCAGACATTATGCAAGCAGTTGGAATGGTGGCAATATTTCAATCAAGTCCTAAACAGTCTCATCTAGCAGTTGTGAAGACACTACTTAGATATTTAAAAGGAACTACTGATTTTGGTCTTTGGTATCCCAAGAGATCAACTCTTACGATATTAGCTTACTCTGATGTTGATTGGCCTAGAGGTGTGGATTATTGAAAAAGCACTAGTGGGAATGGATTCTTTATGGGAGATTTCCTTGTATCTTGGCTTAGGAAAAAGCAATCATCTATATCCCTTTCTACAACAGAAGCTGAATATATAGTTTTTGTTGATTGTTGTACACAAATACTATGGATGAAGGAGGCCTTGAAAGACATCAACATAGAAACTAAGCAACCAATCACTATTTTTTGTGACAACACTAGCTCCATCAATATTTCAAAGAATCCAGTGATGCACTCAAAGGCCAAACATATTTCAGTCAAATACCACTTTCTCCGTTAACAAGTTGCTGAACAAAATATCAAGTTGGAATACGTCAATATAGAAGAGAAAATTGCAGATATCTTTACAAAACCTATATATATATATATATATATATATATATATATATATATATATATATATATATATATATATATATATATATATATATATATATATATATATATATATATAAGAGAAGCATTTGAGTATCTTCACCAAAAGATGGGGGTCATTTCTATTACATCACATTAAAACAAGCAGCATGTCAGGGAGAGCAGCATGATAGGGGGAAGCATGACATGGGGAGCACATTGACACCCCATTTCCATTGATGTCAAAGGGGGAGAACAAAAATAATATTGCCATCCAATGAAAAAGGGGGAGATTGTTAATCTAATTTTTCATTGATTTCAATATGCTAGATGATGACATGTTGATCCTATGATGAAGAAGACAAACAATGAAGAAGCCCATCCACCAAGAAGCCCATCTGTTGTCCTCTATTTTTTCTGCACCATCGATTGACGAATCACTTAAAAAAACGTATTTATACTTTTGAAAGGATGAATCTAAACATGAAACCTATACCAAATTATAAAGCTTAATTTTAGCTTTTCGACGAGCTATTACTCAGCCAAAATCTCCAAGCGGTTTGAAAGTTTTCAATCTTTTAAGTTTAGAATATTTTTTCTGGTCTGTGAGCTGACCTGTGCTTGCCTCCCTCATGTCAGATTCCTTTAAAGGATCACGTAATGTATATAAATATGACCACAAACCTCATTTTCTGATCATTCAATTCGGTCAAAAAATAGATAAGCACAAATAAAGTTCACAGCTCGTGAACTCAGAAGCACCGAAGAAGATTTGTGAAGGTAATTGTTTTTTGGGTTAAAAAAATATCTGGCTATCATTTGAACCTATGACAAGAAGTGTCATGTCTTTGGATCTATTTAAGGAATCTGTCTCTTCCTTCTAATACATATATCAACTCGGTTTTCAGTGACTTAGTTAGGGCATTTTCTATGGAAACTAACATACCTCAGACCTGGGCTTGAAGCTTTTGAAGGATACAGAATTATATCCTGGTGCCTCGGACTGAGATTAATCCCTTGAACTGGTGCTGTTGCAGTCAAAGGAGCCTCAGATCTTTAAAAAAATTCTATGATCAGGGCATGAAGAACTGTTTCAAGCTCAGAACTGTGGCAGTCTTCCCTCAAACTGATAGCTGTGGTAAAATACCTCATCGCAGGCTCGGATATGTGAAAACAGTCTCCACCTAGACACATTATCCACCTCAGACAATCCTGTAGCCATTTCTGTGGAGAACTTGATTGAGGGAGGGGGTTACAAGCTCAATCCTATAACTACATGCATTTTTGATAGAAAAATTGTGATTTCAGCATTGATTGGGTCTTAATTGTCGAGAGAAGTCATCAATAATTGAGGCTTAGGCTACAAGGATAACATTGAGATACAGTGTCTCAGATAAAATTACAGACAATGGCTCAGATAAAAGTGCAGACAGTGGCTCAATTGTAGCAATGTAGATTGGTGCAGTTTGGTGCAGATTGATGCATGGAGCATCTCTGAATCAATCATCTTATAAAAAAAAAGGGCAAATAGGGATTGGTGTCCCTGGAGTAGGAGCTCCTAAACTCAAGGTCGGTGCCTTGGTGAAGTTAGAGGTTGGAGCCTCATCAAAGTCCAAGTTGATTCTTGGCGACAGGTTGGTTCCTGATTCATTATAGAGTTGGTTCCCTCACACATCTATTGTAATCAATTATTTGAAAAAGGATTGAAGTTATTATTAATCATTAATAATATTGTTATTATACATCTATATGCTTTAATTGTGAAGAATCTAACTGGAAAAAATTAACAATTGAAGAGAAATATTGATTCACCCCCCTCTCAGTATTTCCAACAGTCATTGTGGTATAGCATTGAAATAGAGAAGGTTCAAAATGAGTATGAAGTTATGAGTTCATTTGTCAAAAGAAATGAGACATAAAAATGAAAATCTCATAAAAAAAGAGCATTGAAACTATGAAGTCTGTCTAAACCTCATGAGATAATCACATGAAAGAAAGGTAATGATAATAAGGAGAAAAATTGTTAAATATAATGAAATTATAAAGCAGAAACATTGTTACTAAAGCATAACACAAGAATCCAAAAATAATAGCTACAACTATATTTGTATTATGAAAAAATATGATGTACACTAGCTCCATGCCTTTGATTAACTGAAGTGCCACATGATCATCCTCTTCCACCAAATCTGCCTTATTCTTACTTAGAAAAAATTGATTTACCTTAAGTTGCATGTTCTCTTGCTGTAAAAATGCTATCATGACGTTTTCTTTCGAAATTTTTTCCTTGAGCTCTCTTATTTATGCTTCTTTCTCCTTGATTATTTGCTCAGGTGAATTGTTTTCCTCATGCTTAGGTAGGTCAACCATGACATCATAAAAAGGTACCTTTTCTTCCTCATGCAAGGGTGAATCATGTTTGTGCCTTGATGTTCATTCTTTAACAATACTAGGCTAAATTATTTCCATGCTGTTAGGAGAAAACACTAATATTTTCCCTCTGCTATTGGTTTTTGTCACTGATGGTTTGCTTTAAGAGCCAAACTCTTGTGGCCTTGGTGGTGCCAATGGAGTACTTTGACTACTAGGTTGACTAATATAAATTGATTGCATGAATACCTCCAAAGGTAGGTTGATCTGTGAAAGCTGATGTAAAACAATGACTTTGACCAAGAGATGGTGAAATAGGTTTTCTTGATGTTATTTCCCTTTGCTTTGTACCTTCTCTATCATCTTGACAAGGCTTCTACATAAGTAGTGAGGTAGGTTTATGGATTTTATTGCTGTGAAATGCATCTATAGCCTTATGTGATACTGATGTAAAGTAATTCGTGATCATATTCATTAAAGGAGCATACCTGTCAAGCAATTTTATGAAGGGAAAAATCTATGTAGGAGCATCTTTATAGTGTGGTTTTAGGAAAACTTTGTAATTCTAAATTTCGAATCCATCCCTTTAAACAAAATTTCTCCATAGTTAGGGATAACTATGGCTAAGGCTATGGAATTTTCTAAGATGGTGAAGTCAACCCCTGCTATGTTGGCCTTATCCCTCCTAAACTTGGTGGCAAAGAGGCTTGTCAATTTGGCATGGAAACATGCCTCTTGAATCCTTTGACAAAACCTTATTCAACCCATGCCTTCAAAGGATTTCTTGTTGAGAGATGAGGCCATGATTTCTTGGATATGAGTTGGCTCAAATCTGGAAAATTGGCCTCCCTTGTTATACTTTTTCTTCTCATTGTCCATGGTTTCTGTCTGCATGATAAAACCCTAGCTAGGTAGGAGGAAGGGGAGGGTATGATGGGAAAATAGGGGAAAAAGGGTCTATTGTATGGAAGGAAGGGGATGGAGGGGTTAGGGGTTCAGATAATTCTTGGGAAAATTTTGGGAGGTACAGATGAGTGTCAGGGAGTGTAGGGAGGTGGAATTTCTTAAAAATAATGAGGGGAAGGTGTGAAAAAATATAAAACACAGTCTTAGCCTAGGAATCTTCCAAAAGCGCAATATATGCTTGGGATTTAGGGAAAATGAGGGAGATGAATGGGGGGGGTATGGGAAATTATTAGGGGAAGTATGTGAGGTGTGGGGGAGGGTGATAAAGTAGGAAATATAGGTGTTTTATCACTTTGATGAAGAAAAAAACTCATAGAAACCAAAAGTGTAGTGAAACACTGGGAGAGGGATTTTCACTAAGTTTTTCAAGGAGAATGATGCATAAGAAAGATAAAAAAGGTCTACTTACTTTCCAAATAGATGATGAAACTTGTGAAATGTTGAAAATAACTCCTTTGATTCCTGCTTGGCCTCCAATTTCAAAAACACATCATAAGAGCCAGAAGCACAACGTAGGTGGTAAAAGAGAAATGTGGGAGGTAAGAAAGTCATTTTGAGGATGAATTTTGATGCCCTGGTGGCTGGGATGAAGCTAGATGGTAGAGAGTTGCTCAATGAAGGTGAAATGAGCAATTAGAATGCTTGGATGGTCTTCTTATAGGCTGGAAATCGATTTTTTCTTTGAGTCATGAAGTGACATCACTTGTCTTTTTTGAAAATGTGAATGATAAGATAGTGTACAAAAGCTTTATCACTTTATTATGCAAATTACTTCTTCATAAGGAGAAAAATTTACCTTAGAAATAATTTAGAACACTTTTTCCCTAATTACTAACTCCCATGATGGTGACCTAGGTGATGACATGACTCTTTATGACTTTTTGATGACCTGACCTAATGATGACATCGTATGCATTTATAAAACCTATGATTTGGACCTTTGAACCTTGTAGTATGCATAATCATGATTTGGTAACCAAAATGATGACTAAGACCAGGATGGCATTTTTTACCTTGAATATGGTGGGAGCAGTAATATACCTAGACACACCAACCAATGATCAAACTTTATTTGAAAATTTATTTGAAAATATAAAATTTGACCTAGGACCCTATTAACTGACATTGAAAGAGTACATTTAATCACAGGTGACCGACATACACTAACAAGAACCATGTCCAAAATTTGTATGGCCTTCCATTAATAAACATAACCAATGAATATTCATAAACTTGTGGTCTTTCACCATTCAATACACACTCATTACATATAACCATAAAATTTTTGACTCAAAATTTTATGCTATTAAAAGAGATTTGACTCAAAGTCATATTCCATTATATATAACCACCAAAAAAAATACTTCAATTCCTTATTCAATGCACAATAAGAATGCATAGACTTAAAAAAAGAGAGGTTAACATAGATTTAGTCACATCCCATCACCCTTCTGCTACACATATACTATATAGCACTAAGATTATATATACCAACACCAACACACGATCAAGGGAGCTCAACACATGATACCTTCAGTGATCCGGATCTTGGGGGGGAGGCCCCCAAGATCTAAAAAGTTGAAATGGATCTGACAAGATCTGCAAAATTAGAATGCCAGAAAAGAAGAGAGAACACAAAGAAAATAAAACCACAATGAAACTTGTTTTATTAAAACAGAGAATAATTGTAGAAGCTACATTGTGGCAGACTATCTGTCATTTTACAAACTAAGGCTTGTTATTTATAGCCTTTTTTGAGTCACAATACCATGTGTAGATACCATAGGCCAATACCATGAGTAGATACCACTTACTATACCATGGGTAAATCCCATGTGTGGATGAATACCATGGGTGGATACATACCATGGGTCACTTACAATACCATGGGCGAATAAATATCATGGGTGGATGAATACCATGGGTCGATGCCATTTACAATATCATGGGTAAATTCCATGGGTGGATGGATAACATGGGTAGATGAATACCATGGGTTGATGCCATTTTCCATTTGGATCATTCCTCCCTCCTTAAGAAGTAATGGTCCCCATTGCGTGAAGTTCCCTCCTGAGAAGCCTTTGTTGAATATGAAGAGCCACTGAAGAGAAGGGTTTTGTGTAGTTAACCCATAACCATGATGAATGAAGATCCGAGGATAGAGATACCCTGTAATTCTTTTGACCAACTGTGATATTGACAGTGTGCGACCTAGCAAATGGACTTCGATGAAGTGTGGGTTTTTGGATGAACCAAAACCATGAAAAACGAAGATCCGAGGATAGAGATACCCTGTAATGCTTGTGACCAACTGTGTGACTAACAGTGTGCGGCCTAGCAAATGAACTTCGATGAAAAAGATTTTGTGCGGTTGACCCATAACCGTGATGCTGATTGTTGATGAAGTAGCAGGTGCCTACATAGCTTGGGGTGGGAGGGAACGTCCCCAAATAACCCAAGCTGAATGTTGCTATGATGAAACTGATGAATGTGAAGCAGGTGCCTACCAAAGCGGGGTGAGAGGGCACGTCTCCAAAGGGAACCCGCTCCGAATGCTACTCCAGATTTAAAATGAGCATAACTCGGTCAATATAACTCAAAATATTTATTATAACCTATTTTTGGAAATGGAATGATCATTCTGCATCATCTCATGTGTTTGAAACCACTATCTGGAGACTCTAGACTGTCATTTTACAAACTAAGGCTTGTTATTTATAGCCTTTTTTGAGTCACAATACCATGTGTAGATACCATAGGCCAATACCATGAGTAGATACCACTTACTATACCATGGGTAAATCCCATGTGTGGATGAATACCATGGGTGGATACATACCATGGGTCACTTACAATACCATGGGCGAATAAATATCATGGGTGGATGAATACCATGGGTTGATGCCATTTACAATATCATGGGTAAATTCCATGGGTGGATGGATAACATGGGTAGATGAATACCATGGGTTGATGCCATTTTCCATTTGGATCATTCAGTGCATGTGTAAAAAAATGTTATGAAACCAACTCCAAAAATAGAAGAAAAAGGAGATCAACGCTTTAAAAATAAGCCACTTCGAGGGGGAAACCTCCTTCACATTACATAAATGAAAAATTCTTGGATGATACAAATGAAACAACCTCGTTTCTATATATAGGAGTCCATGGGGTCACGATATAATACTAGTCGACCTAACAATAATAATGTAAGGGAAAAACAATAAAAATAATTACTTTTATTGGGCACAATAATAACAATATGGGGGCTATAGGGGTACAAAAATAACAATAACGGGGCTACACTAACGACAATAATGGGATACACTAGTATTATAAGGACCTAACATGCCCCTCTCCTTCAAACAAGTGTTGCCCTCAATGCTTTATTATTTCTGGATGCTTCTGTATAAAATTCTTATCCTCCCATGTGGAATCTTCAATGGGTAAGTTATTCCACTTGCTAAAATACTCTCAAATTGATTGATTTCGTAGTTATCAAGTTCTTGTTTCTGTGACTGCTTCAAAACTTCTTTGTCTGCGATGTTGATCTTCTTGTTGTTTCATTCGATTTTGCACCAAAATTTAGGTTATCTTTGAGAGTTGGAGAACTTATTGTTGATGCTCGATCTGATATTCCACTAATTTATCATCCATATTAGATTTTATTTGATCCTCCAAGACATCCAACTTAGCCTCCATTTTCTCTTTTAAATCATCTATTTCATCTTTGATTGCTCTTTGTAAGATCAAAACTTGTTGCCCTTGGTACTGTAATTTTGATATATCATATTGCAATTCTTCCTCTTCAGGCGTCATAGTAGAGATTTTCGAGGGCTTAATGGGTGTGGAATTAGTTTTTGGAGGCATTAAATAACTCAATACCGATATCTATGCTTCAATATGCCCTTGGAATCACTTGAAACTGATTTTTCAAACAAATGCTATGCAAAATTGTTTAAAAAAAAAACACATTTTTCTTTCTTTTTAGGAGGTCTATATTGAACCTGATTTATCTCTATTATTTCGGATCTTCAAGATCTAAATTTATATCTTGTATTATCCCTCTGAGTCCTCTTTCCAATGCCACAGGTCAGACCTGATTTGGATTCTTCAAGACAAATTTATGCCTAATCTCCCATAATGAACTAATTATGGACTGGTTCAGTAGAGAAAACTTGTACGATGAGCCACATGTCACTATTTCCTCCTTCGGCTCTAAGATTGATACACAAGAAACTATAGTTCGTGTAATTTCGGAAAATTTTTACATAATTCCAATCCGATGCTCAGAGAGAGAGTTATGATGACTTTCCAAAGGTCACCTCTTTCAGATGAAATTTGGGAGCCTACAAAAACCATAACTTCCAAAGATCATATCTTCAAAAATATTGCGAACCAAGATTTGAAATTTTTACACGACGTTCCTCAGGATTTTTTCGCAAACGGTTTTTTTTTAGCTTCCGAACCTTCATAGAAAAAAAAATTATAGAGAAAATTCCACAATGACCTGCTTGAAGCAACCAAACCCTAGAATCCAAAGCTCTGATACCAAATGTTATGAAACCAACTCCAAAAATAGAATAAAAGAGAGATCAACACCTTATAAATAAGCCACTTCGAGGGGGAAACCTCCTTTACATTACATAAATGAACAATTCTTGGATGATACAAATGACAAAACCTCCTTTCTATATATAGGAGTCCATGGGATCACAATATAATCCTATTCGACGTAACAATAATAATGTAGGGGCACAACAATAACAATAGTGGCTTCTATAAGGCACAATAGTAACAATATCGGGGCTACAGGGGTACAAAAATAACACTAAGGTGGCTACACTAACAACAATAAGGGGATACACTATTATTATAAGGACCTAACAAAGACAACGACCTTCATAATCCATACCAGATTCATACTTAATCTTGAACGTAGAGACACACCATCATTCACAGTTTCATAGTTAATGCAACATTTGACAAATATGAACGCACATTCCAACATTCACTTCATTACTGCGCCTAGAGTAGCATACACATCAAATTGTTCAATGCAGAAAGAAGAGAATACGACAGGGAATAATGGCAGGAATAGGAGTTACAAGAGTAGAGGGAAGTTAAAATGAACCTGACTATGATATAGTGTCAAGTCAAGAGAGTGGCAAGTCAGGCTAGGAGAGTAACAATGAATTTTTATTTTCATTAGGAGATCCTTGATAATTAATTGTTATTTTCATTAAGAGATCATTGATAAATACATTGAAGGGAGACTCGTGGAATTCAATTTCCAATGTCTCCTCGCCTTCCTTACTTTTGTATTTACAATATTTACATTTGGATTTAGTATTATCAATATAAATGTAAAAATAATAATATAGGTATTAAATAAGGGATGAAATACAATATAGAGTCAGAGTAATACCTATAAATTTTCAAAATTTTCAAAAAAAATGTCGAATGACCTTAGAATCTCAAGCAAATTCCATGCTTGTAGGTAAGCCAAATTGTGACCAAATATGGATAAAGAAAATTCATACCACCTTTTTACTATTGTTTGTTTTATCATAAGGAATATAAATGCATTAGTTTTGTTGAATCCACCGAAAATAAATAATACTATGATTGATACACAAGAATAGTAATCAACTAATGTTTACAAAGATTAAACAAAGAGAAAGATTAAGCAAAGAGACCCATATAGAAAATAATGAATATTATGCATTATTTTATGCTTTCCAAAATTAACAACAAAAAGTGTAGTATGGTTCTTTCAATAGAAGTTCACAATGCCCACTAGTTATTTTAGAAAAATAATTGATAGTCCATTTTTTTTTGTCAAATGGTATGAGTTCATCAGAGATTACATCAGACTTCACCTGTGGCTTAAGAAACCGCGACCCATGGGCATCTAATTGGTCTTGGGGCACACCAACCCTTAACATGAGTGGGTTTTTTCCCACAAAGTTTCAAACTGGTGACCTTCACATCATAGAGTGACTTAATTGTATACTCCATCACCATCTATTCTACACTCTTGGGAAATTTTTAATAACCCTTTCGTTCATAACTCTAAAATCTTCATAAAATTTTATAAATTTTCTCTATCATATTTATTCTCAACAAAAAATTAAAAATAAACAAAATTTTTAATAATCCCCTATTCATAACTCTCAAATATTCATAAACTTCATTATCTCCATTTTAACAAAGGGAATATGATATACATAGATATCAAGACTACGTAGGCATATATGAAATACATATTTAGATTGGTTTTAATAATATTTTTATTTTATTTTTAAGGTTTAATACTTTGAGCACTGGTCATAAGTGAAATTTGTATTATAATATGTAATAATATATTTATTTTATTTTTAAGGTTTAATACTTTTAGCACTTCTCATAAGTGAATTTTGTATTATAAATTAAGATTGTTGAAAGTATGTGTTTCGTATTTTATATTTAATTTCATTCATTTTATAAGTTTAAATGCCTTATGAAATCGGAAAAAATTAAAACAAGTTGTAGGGAAAAAATCAGTGTCAATAACATAAGTGACTTTTAAAGTAAAACTATAGATAAGGCCAAAACTCTTCAGAAATGCAATGAACAAAACTTAAATAAAGCCAAAATCTCACTGTAGAACATGGGAAAGTTATTCATTTGAAGGAAAAAAGACTAGGATTTCATGTCTTTATATTTATGCCATAGAAATGAATGACACGCCTTTTTCATTAAAAATGTAATTGTTGATTCATGTATTTGTAGTAGATGAAACTAAGGCTGCCCAATTTTGTTTCAAAATTTGAAAATAATATGATGCTTGATTTGACTTGACTGGCAGGTGCAGATCTACAAAGCACTGAATGCTTCATCCAAGGCACGCTCCTTGCTGGGATCAGGAATCCACCAGAACGAAGTTTCTGGTCTTTCCTCCGAATTCCACCAGATCGACTTTTCTTGTCTCTCCTCCGATTCAGCTTCTTTTTCACTCTCTGGCTTCTCGAATTCCTTTACCACAAGATTTTCACTCTCTGGCTTCTCGAATTCCTTTTCCAAAACACAGACTTGTGCAGGCACTCGAAAAATATCCTCCTGTTCAAATAAAACGAAACACCCATTTAAAAAATATAATATCCTCCTGTTCAAATAAAATTAAACACCCATTTAACATCTGAAAACCAGAAAAGATGTATGTATTTTCACGTCTTGTTCCTCGCTTGACTCCCCGTCGTCACCGTCTTCTTCCTCGCTTGAATTCTGCTCATCGTCATCGTCATCGTCAGACAAATACATGTTTTTCTGTGTCACAGCAAGAAACGCATTCCACTCCTCTGCAAATTACGTACATCAACGACATTACAAATTCTTTAAATTTAACTCAAAAATTGACAGTAAAGTGGTCCATTCCAGATGCATACCTTGCCATGTCATTTTCTGCGGCAATAATAATAAAAATCTGCAACTTGTTCCGATATTTCAACCAAAACACAAATCAGGGAGTTTATCAGCTGTGTGATACCAAAACGAATCCGTATTGTTGTGCGGACCAGTGGATTCAACGAAATATATAGGAGACAAACCAAACACACGATGGTGAAGGTGAAATGTGAAATGCAATGACAAATCCCATTAAGTTATCATGTATATATATATATGACCAAAGTTACATTTGCTATATTTCAAACGGTCATATTTCCGTTGATTACAAAGGGTATATCTTTTCATTAGGAACTGCCTAACTTGTAGGGTGGTTTTTAGTTGTCTTAGATTTCATATTGACTATAACTTGGATATGGATTGAAATTTAGGTTTTTTTTGTGTACTTAGGATATCTCTATCCAAAAATTAATTAAAGCTAAAAATATATAAATATATATATTAAAACCACCAAAGTTAAATTTGCTATATTTTTAAACTGTTGTATTTCTTTTGAGTACAAAGTTTATGTCCTTTCATTACAAACTGCCTTCAAAAGTTCAAATTTATGCCCAACTTGTATAACAGTTCTGAGCTGTCTTAGATTTCATATTGGTTATTCAATTACTAATTTGGACACGGTCTGAATTTTAAGTTTGGTATGTACCTAGGATACCTCATCCAAAAATTAATTAAGGTTAAAAATTAAATATATATAAATAATTTTGATAAAAAAATTGGCTATTAATAATTGTTTTTATAACAGTTTTATTAAAGAATAAATATGATTTTATTTTTTTAATTTCAAAAAATTGCTCAATATGATAAGCCATAAGTCATATCAAATAAGGTTAACTAAGATTCCAATCCACGTGGACAAGGCTCTTTTTAACTAGCTAAATTTTCAAAATTTAATAATAATAATAATTTTCACATTTCTTGACTGATTTGATCCTTCTTGGTTCCATCTTGGTGCTTGATAAATATAGCGTTAAGATAAATCCTGGCTGGTTTAATAATTATATATTAAAAATAAATTATTTAATTATAAATTTATATTTATATGTTTATTTGTGGTCTATTAAAGGCTGGTTTAATAATTATATATTAAAAATAAATTATTTAATTATAAATTTTTATTTATATGTTTTTTTGTGATTTATTAAAGTGAAAATATAATGATATTGAGAGAGAGATATGGTAATGCCAAGAGAATATTGGAAACCCGATAAGAAAGAAATTGAGGAGTGGTTCGAAAAACAAATTCAGAAATTTGCGATAAAAGAGAATCACAACACAAAGTTGACAGTAGAGAAGTGGAAGAATAAGTACGTTTTTACAGAGATTTACGAAATTTTCTTTGTGACATTTATGACCGAGCTTTAGGAGTGGCTTGCAAGGCTCGTGGAATTCCAGAAGTGTTGGAAGGATGAACGAGTTACGCAGTGGACCCCAGAGCTGATTCAACAGTTAGAAAAGACTGATAACACCATCACTCGCATAGTAGATCACTGAGTGGACAGTGTGATAGGGGGGTTTGTGACAGAATTTGTGATTGATCAAGTTGTGTCCTACTCTGAGGCGGAATGAAGATTCTTCAATGGTTTCTGGGGTAAGTTCCTAAAGGTTCTACCATTACTGTTTAAGATCTTATTGTGCGAAAAAAGCATCTTGTGTAGCCACACAAACTGAATGAGCTCCGAGCAGAGCGAGGGTACAACGTGCAGTGGTAAATACTGCAGAACCAATCAGGAGGGAGATCAATCTCTCTATAGTCCAGTAAGAAATTTTGTTGTGCATAGCTCTCCGTCTACGCCACCATCGAACCCTCATAGGGGAAAGAACTCGCCACCTCCACCACCGGAAGATGATATGGCTTCGCATATGAAGCTACCCACCTTCAAGGGCGTAGGAGACGAGGATATGGATCGGTTTTGGTTCGTTGCAGGATCAGTATGGACTGCGTAGAACGTAGCTAGTGATGCAGCGAAAACAGCGCAGCTATCCCTTGCCTTTGAAGGAAGGGCCTTGGACTGGTATATGGGGTACATCAACTAGCATGCGAACACAACAATTGAAGAGATTAAGAACGCTTTGAAACAACAGTTCAAGAAGCCCAAGTCCTACTCGCAAATAGTGAATGATCTGAAGGATTTCAAGCAAGGACCATCTGAGTCCGTATGGGAGGCTGACCGATGGTTAAAGAAGGTAACTAGAGAAGGAAGATTTATGTACGACAACAAATAGCACACAGAGTGGTTCATTGCTATGGTGTTGCCCCACCTGTGCGTGCCAATGGGACATCAAGCCATTGAATCGCAAGAAATGACCTTGGAAATTGTGATGAAGCTAGAAGTTGCACCAAGAGATGATACCCAGTTAGGAGTACAACAGATACAAGGCCAACTAGAAGCAATGCATATGGAGATCCAGAATCCACAGAAGAAGCGAGGAATGCAGGCTAGCCCTGAAAAGTGGTGCATACGATGCAGGGTGAATGGACACACCAAGGATAACTATCCTCTACTAGCAGACTACATACAGGCTGGGGCACCCAGTCTGTTGCGACCTAGAGAAGATGCAAGACCCAGTTCGGTGCTTTGGTGCGATGATTGTTGGGTTGCTGGGCTGCACGACACCAACCACTACCCCTGCCTTGTCGCATATGTCCCAGAGATAAAGAAACAATGGTGCAGGTTCTGCAGATTTGTAGGCCATGATGAACAGAACTGTAGAACGTATGATTTAATGATAGATCAAGGAAATATATATAGGGTACAGGCAGATCTGTCATCACTAAGATCCCCCTCGGGCCTCGGCGGCTCCCCATCTAGGGGCAGGGGAGGAGGTCGGGGTAGAAGCGCAGGTAGGGGGAGAGGACAACTGGTTTGCTATAACTGTGGAGAAGTAGAGCACTTTGCAAAGGATTGCGTAAACCCTACAAGACAATCTTGTATATACTATAGGCAGCTGGATCATGTGATCGAAGATTGCCCGATTCTAATGGCCAAAATGCAGGAGAAGTTGCAGACACCTACGCATAATGTACAAAGGGTCAAGGCGGAACCTCGAGATGAAGGACCAGGTGTTAATGTTATCACGTGTAGCCACTGGAGGAGCTGTGGAAAAAGCTAAAGCGGAGCCTCTCATCTGAAAAATAGTTGGTAAAAAATAAGGTTTCGACTTATAAGAAGAAAAAGAAGCCTTTGTCGCAGCTCGCCAAGAATTTTATAAGGCTGAGGCACCTACTCCTTAGGCCCTTATGGATGATGAGGTTAAACCATTCCTGCAGGCACGTATGAAGCTGCTACACAACCAAAGGACCATAGAAAACCTCCAAGCTTTAATAGATAGCTGTGCAAAAAAGACAACCCCAACTATGAAAATTAAGGACGTACACAAAATCTATAAGCATAAGAAATGCACTAGCAGGGAGATGTGGTTAACCGCGCAGATTGGTGGCTATGAGCTGGATCAGGTTCTTCTAGACCTAGGCTCGGATGCAAACATACTACATAAGAAAACTTGGAAGCGAATGGGGAAACCTAACTTGGAATGGTCCACCATCCAGCTGCACATGGCTAATCAACAGAAGATCATACCTTTAGGAAGGTTATCAAAGATAGTGGTAGACATCGCAAGGGTCAAAGTTTAGGCTGATTTTGAGGTCATTCAGATTTTAGAAGATGTGGACCCTATCCTGCGCTCCTAGGATTGGACTGGGCCATAGATATGGATGGTTTTATCAACTTAAAAAAGAGGAGCATGGTATTTTAAAGTGGAGGAACACGGGTGATAGTATCGCTAGATCCTACAGAAGGAGAGAGGTATATAGAGACAGTGCGTAAGGAAGAAGAGGTGGATCACATATATAAGCTAACTGCAAGGGATGAAGACTCGGTCAATCCTATGGCTGATAGTATGCTTTTTAGGGAAAGAGATATCGAATGCTTCTTCGACTCCGATGAGGAAATGGAAAATTGGAAAAATCGGCTGCATGACATCTCTGCGCTATGCCTCCTGCGAATCACAAGGGATATTCATTGCATATCTTCAGAGGTAAGAGAACTGCCCCACTTTAATGAATCCGGTAGTATAAAAGAGTTCGATGAGGATCCACGTAATGTCTCTATTCATGAGTCAGAGGGGTAGTGCGTAGTTGCGGGACCTCCACTACGGACTGTGGGCATGCTGAAGCATAAAAAACAACTGTGTTCTGTTGGGTGCTAATAGGTGTCTTTAAAAACTCCTAATTTCCTCACATTAATTATCAACCAGGGTAAGTCCTTTTATCTCAAGCGTGTGCACAATATGTGCAAACTATTCATACAAAGAGTAATGCTAAAACCAATCATTTAATATAGATGCAATCATAAATCTTGAAGCTTTAAAGAAAGTGGTTCATATAAGAATTATAACCAAAAATTGTGATTCATTCTTAATTCAAGTAATTCAAATGATAATCAACTGAGAGCACTGAAGCATTAATCGATCTCTTTCAGCTGGATCTAAACTATTGAACAGAAGGAAAGTATTGGAAATAACTCTCTATGCTTTAAGTTATCAAAACCAATTCTTTTAACTAGCAACTAATTCCTTAAGGAAATAAATTGGAAATGTGTATTCAATGGAAATAAATACTAGAAATCTGAATTATAAACTACAAAATAAATGGAAAATTATAACACAGGGAACAACAGTGAGATCCACCAGAGACCGGGCCCTTAGCCACCGACGAATACTACTTAACTACTCCAGAATATTTGAATGAACAGCAACGCGAATTATATATTAATCATCACAGTCGATTGACATCACAATACGATCTTGTTGTTCAGAACTACGTTTTGTGAATTACAATTACGAATTATGAAAGAGTGAAAGATACATCATATTTGAGAACTAGCTCTCCCTGTCCCTTTATAGCTAAAAGGAAAGATAAATGTGATCCCTCGGGATCAGGGGATCCTAAGGGATCCATGACAAAATGATATCCTTGGACAATTTGTTCGTTCTTGCGCTAATCCTTATTGATTTATCTTCAATTCGACCACATTTAATGCGTCTTCTTTCCCGTGATTAAGTCTTGTTGTTCCTTCTGTTATTTTCAGCATAAAAAGCAACGAGAATTAGTTTGGACGGTTAAATCATATCAGGATCATTTTTTATTCATTCTTCATCAAAATCCTTTCATTATATTATTATATCATGGCACAAGATGGATAAGGAAGAGGAAAAAGGACAGTAATCAAGAGTAAATACATACCTATTGCAAGGCTCAACATACTCCCCTGCTTACCTTTTTTCATGTCCCCATGAAAAATAAATAATTCTTATGCAAAGAAGTTAAGGAGTAGGTTGGAGAAGATCTGTCTGTAATAGGCCTGAAACCATGATGTTGTGCCAGGTTGGCAAAGGCTATCGCTTCTTGTCCTTTAGGTAACTCATAGTCAGGATGATACCCTTCAGGAGGATACTAAATAATGGGGCTTCTAAAGCGACATCCCACCCAATAGGGTCCTTCTTTTAAGAGAAAATTGTTGTATGGGACTAACCATCTCGCAGCAGCTTTGAAATTTCCATAATTAAATGGTTCTCTTTCCTTAACATTTTTGCTTGAAACCATCCATCTCATTTTGGATGCAACCAAGGATCTTTCCTGAATGGAGAGGAAATATGTTGTTCCATCCTACACAATTTCTTTATGTATGGGCCCTAAAATTTTAAGCACGCCTTCTTGTGCCATCAGTCTTTTATGCTTAGTAAACAATTGCAGAGGGTGAGTAGGTTCACCTCTTATCAAAAGATCTAAGTTGTGTTCTTGTACTTGGAACGAATTATAAGCCTTCAACCACTTGAGTTGGTTGACTGCAAAAGAGATAAAAGCCTAAAATTGAATATCTCCAATAAAAGGGCTAGGATTCACATCCACTTCTTTATCTAATATAAAATTATGCAAATAAAATTCACAAAGAAGCCTTTGAACCTTTACTCCATGTGTCTTACAGCAATTTATAAAATCCTCCATTGTCTTCAGCTCAACTGGCTTGCTAGCTCTAACAACTTTGAGTTTTAACAATAAATATCGTTCTAATAAGAACAAGGCATAGTTCATAGCAGGAGATCGACAGGTCAAGATATCAGAATATAATGAACAAATGGTGTCCAACTGATCCCTGACATTGTTCAGCTTAGTTTTCATCCTCTTTAGTTTTTCTTGTTCCTGTCTAGCCTTATAAAAAGCTTCATTCTTTGCTAGGGCTAATTCCCTCAATTGTTTTTGTAACTTCTGGTATTTTTGCAGGGAGACTGTTTGCTGTTGATGTTGCTCTAAAGAAAGCTAGGCTTGCATCAGTTCTTCCCAAAGTTTTAAAATAATAGGGTCATTTCTTGACAAGAAGTCCTTATATTTCCCTTCTATCTGAGTGCCGATGCTGCAAGAGAATACCTCTTCAGTTTTTATTTCGTTATTGTGGGAGGACCAATCCTCCGTTTGAACAGCCGTGTTTACCAAGTTTTCATGAAAATTAACCTGGGTGGCTATTATTCGAGTGGGAGCGAGTTCGGTTTGAATTTATATTGATTTATTCTCGAATATTATTGTTTTTGTAGCTACAGAGGTTACCTCAGGAGTGGTGTTCTGAGTTTTACAGTTTTTAACTTCTCTTCTTAGCCTTATGACTGTCTTCTAGAGCTTCCGATATTTTTGTCGCAGCTTCTTAAGTTTTCTTCATCTACTTGGCTCTTTTGAGGAGCGTCCGCTCCACTAACAGGTTTATCAATGGTTTCTAGAGCTGCTTGTTGGTCATCAGGGTTGTGTTCCAAAAGAACGGTATCGCCTAACCGATTTTCCGACTTGTGACTAACTTCTATGTATGCAGAATTTTGCTAGTCCTCATGGCTATATTCCAATAGAATCGTGTCACCAGACTGGTTGTCAGATTCCTGAACAATTTCTGTGTCCGCAGCCTTTGGAGATGGCAGTGTTTCTATATGCCTGAAATTCTCTGGGACTTGTGTTTCCATTATGCTGAGACCAAGTGGTCCTCCAGGTTGCATATATACATTAAGATTTGCAGGACCTCGGCCATCTCTGTCTTGAAAGCTTCCAAAGGATCATCTGGTCCTGCTTCGCTTTCAAGTTCATTACTATAATTATGTTCTTGTTCTTGTTCTGAATTGGCCTCTTCTTTGGGTACTGATGCAGAATTAGGTTCCTCTTCTTCGAGTTTTGATGCAGAATTAGGTTCCTCTTCTTCGGGTGCTGATGTGGAATTAGGTTACTCTTCTTCAAGTTTTGATGTAGAATTGGGTGCCTCTTCTTTAGATTCAGAATCTCTTATCCTAACTGGATTGGTTGTATCCGCAGGTTTATTTCTTTCATCCTGAATATTTGCAAACATCCTCTGGGCTAGTTCAATTATTACAGACTTCCTGCGCTTATGGGGTTCAACCTTTGGACGGGCAGTCTTTTTTCTTTTCGAAACATGGTTTTGCTGGCTTGTCTCTGCAATTTCGGGATGTTGGATTACAAGGTTTTTCATGCTCTCTAGGGTCATTATGAAACCACCCCAAGTTAAGTTGTATTGAACCAGGCTATGAATGATGATTAATCTAATCAATCCATGGTGACTTATTACAGCTTCAGGGTTTATGGCTCGTATTATTCTAACAACAGTATCATGCAATAAAGAATTCAAAAGAGATGGCAGATTAATAGTGAGTTTTGTTTCAAGACAGCTAATAGTTTAAGTTGTCATGGTCTTACCACATCTCGGTGTCCATCGCAGGTAATGCACCTTTGGATAATGCTTGCTAATTATTTCCATGGTTCTGCCAGAGAAGATGGTTGGATGCCTTTGCCTTTCTTGACTACTTTCTCACCTTCTTCTTTGAAAGTTTTCATCGCGTCTTGCAGCAATACATGTTTTTGTGACCATATTGTTCCTTCTGCCGGTAGCCTAGATACTTAAGCTATTATAGTGTCTGTGACTGTAATTCTTCTACCTTTCACCATGGATTCCCCATTCTGCAGATGCTGTAGAAATTCAATGGCAATTTCCTCATTCGAGGGTTGAAATCTTGTGAGATAGGATATCCACCCTACACGGATCAGAATTTCCCTGGCTCTGTCGGAGACCTCTAGCACTAAAGGTTTGCGGCGAACTACCTTACCACCCATAATGCTTGAATTATTCCTACTATTGCAAAGGATGAGTGTAATGGAAAAATGCAGCAATACTGAAAAACAAAACAATACTAAAAAACAAAGCAACACTTAGAGTGATAGAAAAGCAAGTTGTTGTAACAACGAAGTGCAGTTGATATTAATTGTGTTATTAAATTGCTACATGCTGCGTGATCATGGAATATATTATCAGTCAATGAAATAATGCCAACGCATGCATGAGTGTAATGGAAATTCTCTCCCCCTTCGAAATGAGAGGTCGCCTATGACCGAATAGACAGGGAATGACTGTTCCGATGACAGGATATAAGGATGAATGGTACATTAGTAAATGGAACATAATTCGCAAATAAATGATGGGAAAATAAGAGATGGATAGAGTAAAAGTGTGGTGTATAATCGTAGTAAATGACAAGAGACAAGACGCTTTGTTTAATGATAAGTTATGTGATAAGGAAAGAGGACAACAATATGTACAAAAGGAAGCTTTACTGACGATATTCCGGCTATACACGATATGATTGAGTAAAAAACATGAATGCATGCATAAAGGTTCAAAGTAGGGAAGTGTTTAGAGGAAATAATCTCTCAGATAAAAAGATAAATGGGAAGAGGGTATTATAAGTATTATTGATTTAAGAAATAGAACTTCAATACCATAAGCAATGCTTCTGCTACCTGCTAGGATCCCCGTAGTTTGCAAGATTGGAAAGAAAAAACGCTGCAGGGCCTACATCAGAACCACTTTGGAATCGTAGGATCTAGCCCTCCTAGATTCAGAGATGGATCTCTCTATATAAGTGTTTTCAAAAGATATTTATTTATGCTTAGTTATGATATTAGTCTAGTTATGAAGCTCAAAGGAACTTGTTTGTTTGTTTTGGTTAGGGTAGGATATCATCAAAATAAAGGAAGTTTTTCGAAGGGTAAAGGTGTAAGTAAGTTGAAAGAATGGTTAAGTTGATAGGATAGGTAAGAGACAGTATCAATCCATTGGGCTATGGAGTCACAAAAGGATTTAATTGCACAACAATTTTCAAGAGTTGTCTATGCAGCAAGTCATCTATATCAAAGGATCTCTTTAGATTGATTTTGTGGTATGGAACATTAACAAGTGTGGTGAAAGAAGCAAACATATAAGAAAACAAAGGGAAGCCTAAGATTAGGTAAGGACATTGAACCTATCCTGCTTTCAGCATATTCTCAAGGGATCTTTTCAAAGCAACTGTTGGAGGTAAACTAGAGGACAGGGCTAACCATAAACTTCTCTAGTTCAAATTTAATTAGCAGAATTTTCAAGAAATTTCAAAGACAGTATCTCAAGTTGTACTCAGAAACATGGGCTCACCAACACTTCACTGGTTATACTCTATTGAATTATCCTCAAATCAAAATTAGAAGAAAACATAAAGATAAAGCTTATCAGTGAGAATTAGGGTACCTCTTACAGTAAATCCTAATCTAAATTTGTTGTTCTTTATCAGGGAAAGTGGATAGTACGAAAAACATGAGGAAAAACAAAAATTACAGTAAGAAAAACATCACCATTGACATAGACCAGGATCCCATAAATCAGCTTGTATATTTGATGTTCAAACCAGTTACAATATTTAAGTCTAGTAGGTCTTTACAGCTTCAAACTTCTCTTCTCAGCCTAACTTTCTTCAATCACTAACAGAGCTTCAACAGCTTCAGCAACTATTTACATTCAACAAGTAAGCAACCAACAACAATACTGGGCTCCTCATATGATATATATAGGTAAATTGAGGAGGTGGAGTGAAGAGAAGGTCTAATTATTCAATTAATACAAAGTAAATGCTTCTCGACCTATGGGAGGCCTAATGGAGAAGATATATAATGTCTTAACTCTGTTAATTGATTTTTACATTAAATTTCATCTACTTCAGTCACTTTTGTTGACTTTTGAGGCTTTTGGTTGCTAGCAATTACTTTCTGAGCTGTCTTTGCAAATATCTCTGATTGTGCAATGAATTTGTATTCTTTTGAGGCAAAATAAACTTGTAGGTGGCATTTTTGGTCTTTGGAGAAGTAAAGGCTTCGGTGATTTGGCATTTGAAGCATTCTTTTGGGTGATCTGTCCAATTATGCT
Source organism: Pinus albicaulis (assembly GCA_034641835.2). Taxonomy (NCBI): domain Eukaryota; kingdom Viridiplantae; phylum Streptophyta; class Pinopsida; order Pinales; family Pinaceae; genus Pinus; species Pinus albicaulis. The sequence continues at coordinate 996,129,954 of CM076581.1, forward strand.
CTTTAAACTCTGATTAGGCCTTTGATATCGCTTTAGGCCTTCTTTATCATATTTCCTCTTTGGTTCTTTTCTGACTGTATTTTTAACCTTTGTTCACATTCTCTGTCTTTATCCTTAATCAATTTTTTAACCTTTATATTTTCACTGTGATTAAGTCTTTAATCCTTTGTTTCTTCACCTTTTCATTAATATTCCCTGTCTTTGTGTCTGCAGGGGTTTCTTGTTGTGCTGGAGGGTTTGATTTGTCTGGTAAAATGATCATAATATATTGACTAAAACCTGAAAATTCACCTTTTGTCCTCCTTTTCATTCAATTGGGCCTTAGAAAATCGACACTCGGAGTCTTGCAATATTATTTTGTTATGGGAGGCCTGTGTATTATTGGCCGCCATTAAAACCTGCAACACAAACAAAAACATATTATAAAACCTGCGTCTTTTGGATAAAACAGCTTTGGAGACATTGGTGAGGGGTTATGGAGCAATGCAGAGGAAGGGGATTATGCAGCAGAGGGGATATCCATGGTGGAAATATGAAGAACAGTGATGAATTCAAATATTGGTGCGAAAAACTGAAAGGTGGTTTCGCGCAATACCGGAGTGGTATTCGCATGCGATGAGGGTGGTAAGTGGTATTTGCCTGAACGGACGTGATTCCACTCAAGTGTTGACACTTGTCCAGGCCAATACCGCCTGTTTCGCGTTGATTTTGTGTGTTAACTTGTTATGAAGAAATGAGCACGATATTGAATGAGGGTCATTAGTTCTGGGGGAGCCAAATTGATGGTGGTGGATGAGCGCGATGGGAGGAGATGCATGGTAGAGGAGATAGTGTAGGATAGGTGGTGGGCGGAGAATGGGCTGGTGAATGGTTAGTGGAAGGTGGGCCAGCTGCGTGATGTCATCTCTTTTTTCGGGAGGTGGGAAGGTAGGGAGTGGGGTGTGAAACCTCGGGATTAATCGTGGGCCGTTAGATTTGAAGGACCTACGATCTAGATTTATTTGCGGGGATATATGGATAGAAGAAAATGATTGGGGGCGATGGTAAGAGAGGGGAAGAGATAGTTGTTAGATCTATAAGATCTATGGTTGAGATTGTTTTGTAGAAAAGTGGATGAGGGAAAGGTTTGAAGTGGAGGGTCTCGGGCTTTTGGCCATATGAGCAAAGGTGTGAGGGAGCTTTAGTGAAGAAGGGGCTTAAGGAAGGGGTGGAGGTATGGTCCTGTGGGAGTGGAGGGGAGCGGGGGCTGGGGTGATGAGGGTTTAGGAATAGCAGGAGGTCATGGGCCTCGAGTTACATGAGGAGAAGGGGCTAAGGCTTAATCCAACAGGGCTTAAAGCCTTTGCTTTAAAAAAGGAGCGAATATAAAGTTTTTAAAAAGGGTTTTTAGGATTTTTTAGAGTTCCAATAGGGACAAAAAAGAGGTTTAAAACCATATAAAGAGTTTTATAAGGTTTAGAGGGATTTTTTAGGAGAAATGGGGAAAAATAAAGGGAAAAGGGGCCTTTTTAGAAGATAAGGAAGTGTTGTTATGATAGGTGAGATAATGAATGAAATGTAGGGATTTGGAGGAAATTTGTGAAGATGGAATGATGTAGAAGAGGCTTGATAACAATTTTATTTGGATATCAGCAAGACTTCTTTGAGGAACTCTGAATGAAGATTATCAATGGAATGGATTTCTTGAGGATAAAGATCACAGAGAGGCTTCGAGAAGTCACATATTTTTCATGAAATTTGTTTCTTGAAGGCTAAAGACCTGTTTTTGCCATCTTTGAATATGTCAAAATTATGGATGGCTAACAATGGCTCCACTTGGGGATGGTAGCTCCATGGAGGTGTCAAGAACCTCAAAGATAAATATCTAGAAAGTAGACCTGTGCTTTATATTTTGACAACCCTTTCTTCTTTGATCATGTTTCTTGAAAAGATGATCAGCATTACATCATAACAAATCAATTTCTTCCAAGCCAACTATCTACACAACCTACTTGTCCTAACATTTTTTCTTCAATGGGTGCACTTGGACTTGAAAACCCTTTCACCATCATTTTATTCTTTTATTTGAAAGTAGTAAACTAATATATTTCTACCCTTATGTCTTCCATGAGTTCATATTAAACAGTTGAACTCATAAATTCTCTACCTAAGCTACTATCTGTCAAGATTAAGCTGTTTGACAAATCTGCATTCTCTATATTCTAAAATAGAAATTTAAATATAGAAAAACTAGGATTAAGCTATTTTATTTGCTGTAAGACTATGGCATAAAAGCAAGTTGCACATAGACCGAAATTTACAGAAATTTAAAACAAAATTGTGAAGGCTTAAAATCTGAAAATTGTGAATATCCTTCCTTCTTCTTATGCCTCAGATTTTGATCTTTTTAGAGTCATCCTTTTTATTTTTATGTCTTGGTTTAGATTTTGAGCATGTTAGAACCATTATTTTCTATCTTTGGCTCAAGTTTTATTTTGATTAGACCCATTTCTTTCTATCCTAATCTATTCTACTGATAAGCCAAGATTTCATTGTTTGGAAAATCTTCTTCACTAATCTGTCAATAGTAAATTGAAATCTATCTAGTCATGATTAGGCTATATGACTAAATAGCAGTGCTCTTTCAAGTAGTGGCATTTAGGCTTGCACACTTTCAGACTCTCTTTCCTTTTTGGCATGGGGTTGTACCTTTCTTATTTTTCTAATCTGCCCTTTTTTTCTTTTCTATTGTTTTTGTATCTTTTCAATTTTTCTTTCAAAGCAAAAAGCAAAAAAATAACTAAATTCTCACAGGCTGAGCTTTATTGACATTCCTACCTACCCTAATCTAACTCTGAAGTATTTACATGTTTAGCCGAAAAATTCTCTTTTCCAATACATCTAGTCAATCAGATGGTTCCATGACTGGTCTTTGCTCATCTCTTTGAGCAGGTAGATATAATGCAGCCATTTGATTGGTAACAAAAATAAGTAGAACATCTAACTGCTTGTCAGCGATAACCATGGGTATTTTGAATGTGGGTCTTCAAAACCAAGGCCACCACAAGTGGTGACCACTCCTGATGTATCTGGCTCTTGCAAAGGGTCAATTCTTGGGAACTTGAGCCAATCAAGGCCTCCATATATTCTGCCACAGGATCAACAAAAACATGATATAAATTTTCTTCTTTTGGGCCTCCCATGATTTATTGATTGTCTGCATCCCAGACAGCTTTGATCACTGCATCTTCAGTGTGGTCCTTGAAAGCAGAATCATCCTTTTCTAGCACATCAAAAGGCAGTGAAATTTATTCTTGCTTTGGGGGAGGGAGACTTTCCAAAAATGCTCTGGGGTCCCTAAATTGGTATGACTGATCTTGTGAATTCAACATTTCAATTTCAATTTCATATCTTTCAACTACCGATTCTAGATTTTTTTTCTTAATCTCAGGTTTGGCATTGAATTTTGAGCTGAGAAGAATAACCTTTGGAAGGTCCTCACATTCCAGTTCTGCTAGGTCACTTGATATTATATAACGAAACTCTGTTATGAGACTTGACTGCATTTTTGCAAATTTTTCAGAGTCTTCTATTAGTGGATTGATTTGGTCTTTTCTATGTTGGGATGTGGAGTGGCCCCTCTGTTGATTTTAGACAGACAGAAAAGAAAAGTTAGCCAGATATGAAAATATTTAGAGGTAAACTAATCTTTAACAAAGAAAACTTAATCCTCATATTCTTTTTAACTGGTTTTGAATGATGTTTGAAGGATAGAAGAGTTTCCCAGTGGAGTCTTAGGAAAATCTAGTGGGGTCAGCAGGCCTACTGAATACCAATGGAGTCGCGAGATGAATAATTTTTACTTGTTTTCAAGGTTTGGTTGTTGTTCACCATCAACAATCAATAATAACCAGTCTTGGTGACACTTATTTCATTTAGGAATAGGGGTTTGTTGAGTTTTGAAGTTATCTATTACTCAATATTATCCCCAGTATGGTCACCACTATGTTAGGGTCCTGTGATTTGGCAAATTGGCATACCAAATAATAAGGCAACATCAGAACCACTTTGGAATCCTAGGACCTATCCTTCTTGGATTCAGAGAGGGATCTCTCTATATGTGTTTTTTAGAATGATATGCTTATAGGCTGATGATATGATATTAGGCTAGTTATGAAGCTCAAGGGAACTTGTTTGTTTGTTTTGGTTGGGGTAGGATATCATCAAAATAAAGGAAGTTTTTCGAAGGGTAAAGGTGTAATTAAGTTGAAAGAATGGTTCAACTAATAGGATAGGTAAGAGACAGTATCAATCCATTGGGATATGGAGTCACAAAAGCATTTAATTGCACAACAAGTTTCAAGAGTGGTCTATGGGGCAAGTCATCTATATCAAAGGATCTCTTTAGATTGATTTTGTGGTATGGAATGTTAAACACCATGTTAAGGCACACACATGGTGTATGAGGAAGAATACACACACACAAGAGAAACAACACACAATGAATAATAAGCGTGAGGCTTTCTTATTTTCCATTATACAAAGATGTACATTTATAGTACAATGGTGTGACTCTTGGTTTCTCATTCCAAGGTCACTTGGACTCCATTGTGACTTTTCACATTCCACACCTACCCGTGTAGGATTAGGTGTTCCAACATGGAACATTAAAAAGTGTGGTGAAAGAAGCAAAGATATAAGAAAACAAAGGGAAGCCTAAGATCAGGTAAGGAATTTGAACCTATGCTGCTTTCAGCAAACTCTCAAGGGATCTTTTAAAAGCAACTATTGGAGGTAAACTAGAAGACAGGGCTAACCATAAACTTCTCTAGTTCAACTTTAATTAGCAGACTTTTCAAGAAATTTCAAAGACAATATCTCAAGTTGTACTCAGGAAACATGGGCTCACCAACACTTCACTGGTTATACTCTATTGAATTATCCTCAAAGTACAATTAGAAGAAAACATAAAGATAAAGCTTATCAGTGAGAATTAGGGTACCTTTTACAGTAAATCCTAATCTAAATTTGTTGTTATTTATTAGGTAAAGTGGACAGTATGAAAAACATGAGGAAAAGCAAAAATTACAGTAAGAAAAAAATCACTGTTGACATAGAATAGGATCCCATAAATCAGCTTGTATATTTGATGTTCAAACCAGTTACAATATTTAAGTCTAGTAGGTCTTTACAGCTTCAAACTTCTCTTCTCAACCTAACTTTCTTCAATCACTAATAGAGCTTCAACAACTATTTACATTCAACAAGTAACCAACCAACAACAATACTGGGCTCCTCATATGATATATATAGATAAATTGAGGAGGTGGAGTGAAGAGAAGGTCTAATTATTCAATTAATATAGAGTAAATGCTTCTCGACCTTTGGGAGGCCTAATGGAGAAGATATCTAATGTCTTAACTATGTTAATTGATTTTTACATTAACTTTCATCTACTTCAGTCACTTTTGTTGACTTTTGAGGTTTTTGGTAGCTGGAAATTACTTTCTGAGCTGTCTTTGCAAATATCTCTGATTGTGCATTGAATTTGTATTCTTTTGAGGCAAAATAAATAGGCAAAATAAACAAGTAGGTGGCATTTTTGGTCTTTGGAGAAGTAAAGGCTTCGGTGATTTGGAATTTGAAGCATTCTTTTGGGTGATATGTTCGATTATGCTCTTTAAACTCTGATTAGGCCTTTGATATAGCTTTAGGCCTTCTTTATCATCTTTTTGCTTTGGTGCTTTGCTGACTGTATTTTTAACCTTTGTTCACATTCTCTATCTTTATCCTTAATCAATTTTTTAACCTTTATCCTTTCACTGTGATTAAGTCTTTAATCCTTTGTTTCTTCACCTTTTCATTAATATTCCCTGTCTTTGTGTCTGCAGGGGTTTCTTGCTATGCTGGAGGGTTTGATTTGTTCGGTCAAATGATCATAATATATTGACTAAAACATGAAGATTCACCTTTTGTCCTCCTTTTCATTCAATTGGGCCTTAGAAAATCGTCACCCGGGGTCTTGCAACAGTATTTTTCTGTGGGAGGCCTGTGTATTATTGGCCGCCATTAAAACCTGCAACACAAACAAAAACATATTATAAAACCTGTGTCTTTTGGATAAAACTGCTTTGGAGGCATTGGTGAGGGGTTATGGAGCAATGCAGAGGAAGGGGATTATGCAGTAGAGGGGATATCCATGGTAGAAATATGAAGAACAGTGATGAATTCAAATATTGGCGTGAAAAACTGAAAGGTGGTTTCATGCAATATCAAAGTGGTATTCGCGTGCAATGAGGGTGGTAAGTGGTATTCGCCTGAATGGACATGATTCCACTCGAGTGTTGACACCTGTCCAGGCCAATACTGCCTGTTTCGCATTGATTTTGCGTGTTAACTCATTATGGAGAAATGAGCATGATATTGAATGAGGGTCGTCAGATCTGGGGGAGCCAGATCAACAGTGGTGGATGAGCGCGACAGGAGGAGGTGCGCGGTAGAGGAGATAGTGGAGGACAGGTGGCAGGCGGAGAATGGGCCAACGAACGGTTAGTGGAAGGTGGGCCAGTTGCGTGATGTCAGCTCTTTTTTCGAGAGGTGGGAAGGCAAGGAGTGGGGTGTGAAACCTTCGGATTAATCGTGGGCCATTAGATATGAAGGACCTACAGTTCAGATTTATTTGCGGGGATATATGGATGGAAGAAAATGATCGTGGGCGAGGGTAAGAGAGGGGAAGTGATTGCCGTTATATCTATAAGATCTATGGGTGAGATTGTTTCGGAGAAAAGTGGATGAGGGAAAGATTTGAAGCGGAGGGTCTCGGGCTTTTGGCCATATGAGAAAAGGTGTGGGGAGCTTTAGTGAATAAGGGACTTAAGAAAGGGGCGGAAGTATGGTCCCATGGGAGTGGAGGGGACCGGGGGCTAGGGTGATGAGGGTTTAGGAATAGCAGGAGGTCGCGGGCCTCGAGTTACATGAGGAGAAGGGGCTAAGGCTTAAGCCAAGAGGGCTTAAAGCCTTTACTTTAAAAAAGGAGCGGATATAAAGCTTTTAAAAAGGGGTTCTAAGATTTTTTAGAGTTTCGATAGGGATAAAAAAGAGGTTTAAAACCATATAAAGAGTTTTATAAGGTTTAGAGGGATTTTTTAGGAGAAATGGGAAAAAATAAAGGGAAAAGGGGCCTTTTTAGAAGATAAGGAAGTGTTGTTAGGATAGGTGAGATAATGAGTGAAATGGAGGGATTTGGAGGAAATTTGTGAAGATGGAATGATGTAGAAGAGGCTTGATAACAATTTTATTTGGATATCAGCAAGACTTATTTGAGGAAATCTGAATGAATATTATCAATGGAATGGATTTCTTGAGGATAAAGATCACAGAGAGGCTTCGAGAAGTCACAGATTTTGCATGAAATATGTTTCTTGAAGGCTAAAGACCTGTTTTAGCCATATTTGAATATGTCAAAATTATGGATGGCTAACACTATCGGCAGGCATCCATAGCCTCGACAGAGTTTCTTTTTAACCCAGGTGAGCCAGGATCCTCAATTTATAATTGAAAATTTTCATTGTTCTTTCTACAGAAGAGACCAGTGTGCTGGCGTGGTAACCAGATAACCATACTGTCATTCACTAGGAAGTAGCAAAAGTGAGAAGGTCGGCTCGTGATGAGACCTTCTGTTCCAAGGATGTTTTAGCCATCCAATGGATCATAACCCTGGTGTGGTGGCCATAGTGGGAATGTCACATTGCTATATCCTTATGAACATGGTAGGGTAGCTCTTAATGAGATCCCCTATCCTCTATCTGTAGATAAAATTTAGTTGTCATTACATATTTTTGTGATAAATAGATGGAGGCTCAGTACTCCTTAAGATTAGGGATGGTGTAAGAAGTTGAAGCATGTCAATAATAAGAAAAATTATACCCATAATCCCATTGATAATAGACAGAGAGAATTATAACCAAGGAGAGTAGAACCAGCATGGTAAAGATGATCAATCGGTATCATATATAGTAGAAATCAATATAGTAAAGTGAAATATAAATAATTGTGTCCCTTTCAATTGTTTTAAGTCTATCATCAAGAAGTCGTCTTTGTCAAAGATCATAACGTTAAAAATATTCACCTACTTTAATAAAATCCATAATTCTTATCTGCATGAAGGTATTGTACTTCAGGCCATAAAAGGAATCAAATAAATGAGGCTGAAATGAGCTAGGAATAAGTCCATAAGGGGAAAAGAGGTGTTTGTGAAATATATAAAAAGGGTGTTGTTCAGAACACACAAAAATTGTACAAGAAAGAAAAGTGTTGTTCCAAAATTGGAAGAAAAAAACAAAAGAGAATGTTGTTCCCAAGATGGAACAGCAAAATAAAAAAATTGATGTTCCAAATATGGAACAGCAAAACCAAAAAGTGTTGTTCCGAAGATGGAACAACAAAATCAAAAAGTGTTGTTCTGAAGATGGAGCAACAAAATCAAAAGGTGTTGTTCCGAAGATGGAACAAAAAAATTAAAAAGTGTTGTTCCGAAGATGGAACAGCAAAATAAAAAAGTGATGTTCCAAAGATGGAACAACAAAACCAAAAAGTGTTGTTTCCAAGATGGAATAGAAAAATCAAAAAGTGTTATTCTGAAGATGGAACAAAAAAACCAAAAATTTTTGTTCCGAAGATGAAACAAAAAAATCAAAAAGTGTTGTTCCAAATATGGAATAACAAAACCAAAAAGTGTTGTTTCAAAGATGGAACAGTAAAATCAAAAAGTGTTGTTCCAAAGATGGAACAACAAAATAAAAAAGTGTTGTTCCAAAGATGGAACAACAAAATAGGCAGGGAAAAAAAAAATTGAATCATCAATCCTATTTACAGTTTTTTTTTTGTTAGAAAAAGAAATGAATTTTTACAAAGATGAAGCTGCCGAAGGATTATCTTCTATAGCTAAATATTGCATGGTGGAGTCCTTGCATATATGTTGACAAAAATATTCTCTTGTGAGTGGTCTTTGGTAGAGGCGTACCCGATGCCTATTTGCTTTAAAGGAACAATCAGACCCATCAATGGTTGCCAATGTAAGAGTGCCATTGTCATGTACTTCCTTTATTTCATAGGGACCTAACCACCTAGTCTGTAATTTACCAAGGAAGTCTTGAAACCTAGAATCGTAGAGAAGTGCCCAGTCGCCCTCATGAAATGTATTTTTCTTGATCAGAGAATCGTGCCATTTAGCTCTTTGTTGTTGAATAAGTGCAGTATGTTGCAGAGCCAAAAGCTAGATTTTTTCTAATTCATTTATTTGTTGTAATCTATTAATCTGGGCTTCAGTTAAATCTAGTCCCACTTCCTGGGCTATCCTTAGTGTTTGTATATCAAACTCTATGGGAAAAATAGGTTCCTTACCAAATACCAGCTAATATGGGGAGTATCCAGTAGTGTTCCTCCAAGTTGTGCGATATGCCCACAAGGCTTCTAGCAGTCGAGTAGCCTAGTCTCATCTGTGTGATGAGACTGTCTTCATTAGAATAGTTTCAATTACTTTGTTGGTTATTTCTACCTACCCATTTTCTTGCAGGTGGTATGGAGAGGTAATTCTGTGAATAACATGATGATTTTTTGGTGTAGCAATGATCTTGTGGCCTACAAATTGCGGCCCTCCATTAGTGATTACTTCTCTGGGTAACCCATATCATACAAAAATTTTGAAAAGAAAGTTGATCACAGTTTCTTCTATGGCTCTTGGTAATGCTAATGCTTCTACCCACTTAGTTACGTATTATGTTGCAACCAATATATATGATTTTTGGTTGGACGATGGGTTGATTGGCCCAAAAAAATCTAATGCCAAATGCTCAAAAGGTTCTATGACTAGCTGTGGATGCAGGAGAATCTCATCAGATTGGCCAAGGCAGCCCATCCTTTGATAACTATTGCGGGCCTGAACAAATTTCTAAGCATCCTTAAAAATCATGGGCCAGTAGTATCCCATTTGTAAAATTTTATGTCCAGTTCTGTGGTCTGCAAAATGTCCATCGCAAGGTCCATCGTGACAGGATTTTAAGATATCATAAATTTTGTCTTCCCTGATACACCTACGGATGTGCATATCAGCCCATGTGTGAAAAAGGTATCCTCAAATACAGGAGAACCGAGTGTTGTGTTGTACTATCAATTTTCTTTCTCTGGGTGTCAGATGTTTAGGTAGTTTTCCCACTGCTAAATAATTCACCACATTTGTGTACCATGGCGTTTTCATGGTTACAGAAACGGGTGTTCATCCGAAAATTGATCCTCTACTGTTATTGCGTCATCTGTTCTTGGTACTTGGGAGAGGAAATCTGCCACAAGGTTTTCCTTCCCTGGTCGATCCCTTATAGTTATATCAAATTCCTGCAAAATTAACAACCAACATGTCACTCTTCCATTCGTAATGGGCTTATTAGCTAAGTATTTGATAGCAGAGTGATCCGTACACAGAATTACAGGGTATCCAGTTATATAGTGTCTGAATTTTTTAATAGCATAAAAAACAGCTAAAAACTCCTTCTCTATTACTGTGTAATTCAATTTAGTAGGGGTTAAGTTTTTGCTAATGTAATATATAGCGTAGGGTTTCTTGTCTTCTTCTTGGCCAAGAACTGCTCCAATGGATGTGTTTGATGCATCTGATGAAATTTGGAATGGTATATCCCATTTCGGGCCTCGTAATACTGGTGTTGTTGATACTAGCCTTTTTAAATCTATAAAGGAAGTGTCACATTTGTCAGTCCATATGAAATCACTGTTTCCTGTTAAGGCATATAATGGTGCAACAATCTGTGAAAATTTCTTGATAAATCTACGATAATATCCAGCAAATCCAAGAAAACTACGTACCTCTGTTTGAGTGCAGGGAGTAGCTAGTAAGAGAATTACTTGCATTTTTTCCAGATCTGCCTGAATTCCAGCTACTGAAATGTAATGACCCAAGATCAAGCCTTCTATCATCATCATATGGCACTTTTCGTGACTTAAACATAGGCTAGTAGCAATACACCATTCCAGAAATTTTTCCAATGTCTATAATGGTTGCTCGAAATCATCTCCATAGGGTGTGAAATCATCCATGTATAGTTCCAATCCTTCATTTATCAAGTCTGAAAAAATATTGAGTATGACACTTTGGAATGTGGCAGGTGCGTTACACAATCCAAAAGGTAATACCCTATAAGTGAATTTTCCCCACAGACAGGTAAAGGTATTTTTATCCTGGTCTTCAGGGGCAATCTGAATTTGGTTGTAGCCACTGAAGCCATCCAGGAAAGAAAAAAATTTCTTCCCTGCCAGTGTATCTATGACTTGATCAATAAATGGAAGGGGAAAATGGTATTTTTCCATTGACTTGTTGAATTCTCTATAGTCAACACATATTTGCTATTTCCCATTCTTTTTGGGAACCAAAAATAATGGAGAAACCCATTTAATATCAGATATAGGATAGATAAAATTCACATCTAACAGTTTTTGAAGTTCTTCTTTAACAATATCTTTTAAGCGAGGATTTAATCTACGCTGAGGATGTCGAATGGTTCTTGCATCCTTTTTAGTGTAGATGTGATGCATGCATAGCTGAGGGTCAATCCCTTTCATATCTGAGTAGTCCCAAGTGAAATACCATTTATTTTTCCTAAGGACTTGAATAAGTTTCTGTTGCTGGTCATAACTCATATTACTGTTAATGTTCAGGATCTTCCTTGGCTCAATTTCAATAGGTTTTCTATTATAAACAATGGTTGTTGGTATTGTTTGGTCATTGATATCTCTCAGGGGATCTTCTTCGATTTCATTGTCAAGGACTACTTTAATCATGTGGCATTTCAAACTTGATATTGTGGTAGGATGATTGATAAAAGTATTTATGACATCGTCTTCAGTTTGGTTTTTTAATTCAAGGGCATCTACCACAGTCAATGGTGACCGAATATTTTTTGTTAAGTATGTTGCAGGTTTCTTCTTGGTTTTCATAATAATCAAGCTTGGCTGAGCAGGAGGGTATAAAGCTAAATTTTTCTCATCATTCCCCTTGATTATAGTCATACTACCTATCCGACAGCTAATATAAGCATCAACAATCACTAGATAAGGCCTTCCTAATATTAAGGGATGTTCATCTAGCTGGTTCCTAAGGTTAATAATCAAAAAATCCACCGGGTATTCCCAAGTGTCTATAGAGACCATCACATATTGTAATGTTCCTTCTGGTCTAATGACTGAGCGGTCAGCTAGTTCCAGTAAGGTAGTTGTTGGTTCCAAGGCTGTGATGCCAAGAATGTTGCAAGTTGTAGTTGTGAGAATATTAATGGTTGCCCCTAAGTCAACTAAAACATTGGGAAAATAATGGCCATTTATTTGGAATGTGACAATGGGGTTTTTGGGATCCTCATATTTTACAGGAGTCTCTTTGCCTAGTAATAAATCAAACAAAGTCCCGACAACATGGACAATAGGGGTTATTTTTGTTTTCCTCACAGACTTATTTATACACAATTATTTAATAGCTTTGGCATATATTGGAATATCTTGGATAGCCTAGAGGAGGGGAATTTTTATGCAAATGTTCTTAAGTTAACCCAGAAGATCAAAGTCGGGATATTCAATTGGGTGTGGTATCAACAATCTTTCTAGGAATGGGGGAGAAGTGGTTATGATTTGTTCAGGATTTTTTTGTTTGACTGTATCTTCCCCTTATTTTATTTGTTGATCATCTATAGTCAGAAGCTTATTTGTGTGCGGTTCTTCAGGCTGCAGATCTTTATCCTTATCTAGAGTGATTATGCATCTAGATCTTAACTTAAGTTCGTTACATTATTTCAACTCATCTTCAGGGTCCATACCCTCAATGATTTGTATTGACTGAACTGGTCTATTGTTAGGATTTGGGTTGGGTTGAGTTAGAATTTTCAGTTGTATATTAGATTGAGGATTCTACTGCAACATGTAAGGTGATGGTAAAGTTGTTTGAGGTAGAGGAGTTGTCCCTATAGGCTGGTTTGTAGATATTTGCCAATTTGATTGCCAATTATGGTTTTGTGAGGTGGAAGGGAAACATTGGGAGGAATAAGGGTTGTTTTGCCAGAATGGTGGTGGTTAAGGGGAATTTGGCCAATTATTATTATTTGGATTTGACTAATTGGGCCATGGTGGCATAAAAAATGCTTGAGGTGGCAAAAAAGGTGGCTGATTCTGCCATGTTGCCCCTGAATATTGCTGAGAATTATATTGCAAGGGAGGAAAGAAAAAATATGGATTGGTAGGCATACCTGTATGACACACTTGCCATTGATGACGCTGGTTCAATAGATATAAGGGTTCCACTTCTTCTTTCGCTTCCTTGAAGACTACTTTTAATCCTAGGAGTGATGGGAAACTTTCCGTGGTGTGCTCTTTAGTGCATATGGCACATGTTCGTATCGTATCTAGGGGGCATTCTTTATGATTGTGCTTCTGTCTGCAATAGGGGCAGAAAATAGCCAAGTTCTATTCTGCTATAGCCTACTTTTGCTTAGCTTGCATGAAATCCAATTGTGTCACCAGGGTCCCTAGGATATCAGTCTTGAAATCCTCCAACAGATTTCTGATTTCGCTTCGTGTAATGCTTCCTCCTGAGGCTTTGCTGTCTCTGGGGCTTGCATCACGTCTAACTGGTTTCAACCTTGTATTTCCCCTGGAACACTTGATGCAAAAATATATAATATTGTTATATTTTTCTTGATAAATGTCACCTTTACCCATTATATTTAGTGTCTCTACCCATAGTCTTTCATACCTCTGATCATCGTGGTTTTTAGAAAATTATCAGGCATATTTGTGTAAGGAGATATTTGCAGATTATATTGGAAATTCTCTACATATTCTTCCAGAGTCTCGCTAGGCTTAGCTACCATTTAAAATATTTCATCTTTTAGTTCTCTAGTTCAGCAATAATCTTGGTATTTTTTAAGGAAAGATGTTTTCATTTGGTCCTAGTCATTGATGGTGCCTCCACCAAGTCCCATGAACCAACACAAAGTTTCTCCCTTCAGAGTAGAGGGGAATAGTTTCAACTTCTGAGGGTTGGTAGTGTAGTCATAACCCCTGCATAAGACATCAAATTCGAAAAGGAATGCATCAGGATATTTTGAAGTTAGCCCATGAAAGGTAGGAATGTTCTGTAATGGGATAGCCTTCATGGGGGCATTGACAGTTGTGTCAAAAATAAGGTATTGTAATGTAGAAGTTTGAGGTTGCTGGTTATTAGCCATTTGGTCTAAAATATGCCAATATTCTTCAGGGATCTTCGGAGTTGGAGAGTTATTCCTAGGATGTCTACAAGAGGCTGGAATGGCTCTAGCAGCACTACCTTGATCTGGAATACTAGGTGTCCTCTGCTCAGTCACTACTTCAGGAGATCTAGGTTATGATAATTTGGAGAGTTATTCCTAGGATGTCTACAAGAGGCTGGAATGGCTCTAGCAGCACTACCTTGATCTAGAATAATAGGTGTCCTCTGCTCAGTCACTACTTTAGGAGATCTAGGTTATGATAATTTAATTTCAAGATTGCCTATTTCTCCTTCTCCTTCACGGATATTGCAAGAATTTCCTTCTTGTGAAGGGCGAGTTTGTGAATTCTCAGTATCTTAAAAAATCTGCTCAATCCCTTTAGTCTTACTATGAATATCAGTGTTAGCTACAGATGGTGATCCTGCGGCTTGAAGGAAGTAAGTAGGATGTCTGGCAACAACAATTCGGGATCCTACTGATGACTGAGACTCAGCTTTTCTTAATATTTCGTCGATAAAAGTTGATCGTCCAAGGGTCTCCGGTCCCTTAGGTTTTTCAGGTTTATAAGGAGGAATTTTGTCTTTTTCAGGTCTTTCCTTCTTAGTCATTCATGCAGAAATACAAACATTCATTCCTACCTTAAAATATTATGCAATTTTGCTAGAAAGTGGGCAGATGAGCGTATTTTAATCATTCTCTACGTAGGTTCTTACCTTTCATTTTTAATACCCAATTCTCCCTCAGCAGAAAAAAAATCAATCATACATTACTCTTTTTACAGAGTGGCAACACACTCCCCAGAAACGACGCCAAAATGTTGGGTGCTAACAGGTGTCTTTAAAAACTCCTAATTGGATCACATTAATTATCAACCAGGGTAAGTCCTTTTATCTCAAGAATGTACACAATAAGTGCAAGCTATTCATACAAAGAGTAATGATAAAGCCAATCATTTAATATAGATGCAATCATAAATCTTGAAGCTTTAAAGAAAGTGGTTCATCTAAGCATTATAACCCAAAACTATGATTCATTCTTAATTCAACTAATTCAAATGATAATCAACCGAGAGCACTGAAGCATTAACCGAGCTCTTTCAGCTGGATCTAAACTATTGAACAGAAGGAAAGTATTGGAAATAACTGTCTATGCTTTAAGTAATCAAAACCAATTCTTTTAACTAGCAACTAATTCCTTAAGGAAATAAATTGGAAATGCGTATTCAATGGAAATAAATACCAGAAATTCGAATTATCAACTGCAAAGCAGAAAAGTAGAATACACTTGCAATAAATGGAAAAGTATAACACAGGGAACAACAGTGAGATCCACCAGAGATCGGGCCCTTAGCCACTGGCGAATACTGCTTAACTACTCCATAATATTTGAATGAACAACAACGTGAAATATATATTAATCATCATAGTCGATTAACATCACAATATGATCTTATTGTTCAGAACTACGTTCTGTGAATTACAATTATGAATTATGCAAAAGTGAAAGATACATCATATTTGAGAACTAGCTCTCCCTGTCCCTTTATAGCTAAAAGGAAAGATAAATGTGATCCCTCAAGATTAGGGGATCCTAAGGGATCCATTAAAAAATGCTATCCTCGGATAGTTTGTTTGTTCTTGCTCTAATCCTTACTAATTTATCTTCGATTTGACTGCATTTAACACTTCTTCTTTCCCATGATTAACTCCTACTATTCCTTCTGCTATTTTCAGTATAAAAAGCAACGAGAATTAGTTTGGATGGTTAAATCGTATCAGGATCATTTTTCATTCATTCTTCATCAAAATCCTTTCGTTATATTATTATATCATGGCACAATATGGATAAGGAAGAGGAAAAAGGACAGTAATCAAGAGTAAATACATACCTATTGAAAGGCTCAACATGTTCGATCCTTGGACATGCAGGCTACTACAAAAGATTCATTCCAGGATACGCACTGACCACCACACCTCTAGACAAACTGCTTAAGAAATATGTTTCATTCTTTTGGGATGACGAGTGCCAGAAGAGCTTTGAACTACTCTAGGAAAGGATGGTATCTGCACTTATTATTAATTGTCCCAAAGGGGTGAAGGAATGTCATGTACATGTTGACGTTTTGGGGACTGCCCTGGGAACGGTCCTTACGCAGCCTGGCACTAGAGACATTGATCACCCAGTCGCATTTTCTAGTCGTGAACTCTTGAGTACGAGGAACAATTATGCCACCACAGAGAGGGAAGGGTTGGCCCTGGTCCATGCAATACAGAAGCATTGGCACTATCTGATGACAGGAAACTTTAAGATGTTTACACATAATTCAGCTTTAAAGTCCCTGGTGAATAAGCCTTTGTTGGGAGGGAAACTCTACTGGTGGCTGTCGATGTTTTAGGAATACGATTTTGAAATCATGGTCAAGCCAGCGAAGATGGATGATGAGTCGGATCACTGGTCCCGACTTGAGACGGGCGAGGAACCCACTTACTTGAGGGAAGGATTACCTAGTGCACAGTGGTTCACCATTAGGCTCGTTGATGTGCACTTCACCGATATCACTCGGCTCCTGATTACAGGCATGGCATCTGCAGAAGGTTCGGTATGAGAGAAGAAGGAGTTAGTTACCCGGTTGGTGGATTTTACCATTATTGCATGTCCCTTATATGAAATAGCCACTGGTGAAGTATTGTGCCGATACGTTCTGGAGCACGAAAGGCACGCTATCTTGGTAGAAGCTCATGAAGGCATAGCAGGAGGTCACTACGCAGGTAAGGCAATGACGAAAAAAATCTTGTGGGCTAGGCCGTGGTGACGTAGAATTACATTTGGGAGGAATAAGCTTAGGTTGTAGCCGATGCGCTGGGATCATAGGGGGTATGCTCCAAGCACAGGGGTGCGTTGGGAGCGTAGGGGTATGCTAAGCATACCCAGGGTACAAAAACTAGCCATTGGAACAGTCAAATTGGGTAAAAGGAAAAAATTACCATTGGATGGGATGGGTGGATGACATTTAATGAGGCGATTTCTGGAGATTTTTTACCATTTAATTGATGGTAAGTTCCACATGAAGTCTACCCTACTATTGGGTGATCGCCAAAGCTATAAAATAGGTGGGCTAGAGAAGACAAGGGTTCCATATCGCTTGAATAGCTTGTACTTTCCATATTTGTCTTGGACGTAGTTGTGCTGTAATAATTTCTGTGCCCCTAGCCTCTCTTTCTCGTCTGAGCAACCTGCTCCCTCGGATAGTAGCAATATTGAGCTTTCCTTTCACGCTAGGATGACAGCTACGAATCCTACTGAACCCTTGGAACCAGTAATCTCGACGAAACTAGGCACTGAGGAAGTGGTGGAAATTGAGTCTGAAGCTGAAGAAGTTTGCTTCACCCCAACCACAAAGAAGGGAAAGGAAAAAATAGAAGACTTTGAGAAACCCCTGAAATCTGAGAAATGGGTTAAGGGGAAACCTCGTGCTTCTTCGCGGAATGTACCATCCCTGAAGGCGACATCCAAGGGACAAGCTGCTCAGGAGGAGGCTCAGCCTGCTGCCCCGATCAATTGGCTACCTCCCTTCGTCTAGCCACGCGGGACCTCAATGCGCAAGCTGAAAAACCTCGACGGCCTGATCACTTATCTGCAGATGCCACTGACCCCAGAAGAAGTCCCTATCATTGGTGATCCTATTGGGAAGCTGCACGAGATCAAATTTGATGATCAAGACTTGGCCAGTCTAGAGGCCTTCCCTGAGCTAGCGTCTGAGTTATACCTTGACACAATTCATGAAGAAAATGGGCTCAAAATTGTTCCTCGGCACTGGGTACATTTATTGGTTAGGTCTGGGCTCCTAAAGTTGCTAAGGATGCCTCACTTCGGTCACTACAATGTTACGGACCGACTAGCCTGACAGTTACTTGCCCTGATTCATGATGGCTTCCTGTGAATCTAGGACAAGATCCCCATCGACGCTGCGCTGGTTCACAGAATTAATGGCCTTCCCATGCATGGCCCAATGCTTTAGATTGGGTGGGTAAAAGGTATGAGGCAAAAATTGCTAAGTATGTGCGCAATATCTATCATGTGGAGCACAATACTTGGGATTTTATAATCAAGTCTATTAGTGACCTGGGCACACAGCTAGGCATGATGGTGATGGCGTGAAAGATGATGAGAAAATGTCAGGTCTCCTTTGTCCCAGCCTATGTAATTCAGTTAGTTGGACAATGCGGGAAAGGGGTACGTTTTAACTGGGCCCAGTATTTGTGTGATGAGTTTCTAACTAATGTTCGCGAGTCCCAGGAGCAGCGTCGTGCCTTTTGTTATTCCTGGTTACTATTACTCATAGCATTGGTTGCCTGGGAAGCCCCTGAGGAGTCAGTCCTTCCTGAACTTACCCTGGACATGTTTGAAGGGGCTCTCTATGCACACTTGTGAGATTCTAAGGACCCGCAGCGGTTCGAGGATAACCAAGTTTTCTGGGTCCTCTTTCAGAGTAGCTTGGCCACATCCATCAACTCCCATCCATGATTTTCCCCTGTCATGTATGACAGATAAAAGGATATTGCAACATTTTAGATCACTTTGCACAATGTCCAGATCAAAGCACACAAAGATAAAGCTTGGACTTCACTCCCTTATATAGTGGTAGATGAAGAAATTGACAAAATCATTGCACTCTGGCCTCCTAATTAGAAGATTGGCTTCAAAACTGGTGCAAAGGGCGTCGGAGGAACCAGCACATCAAAATTCACCCCCTCTGTCGTCATCAAGGATACGAGAGGTGTAACCAAAAGTACCAAACAAGACATGGTTGTGGCTGCACAAAAGGATGCGCAGCAGATGTATACCTTTGAGAAGGACTTCGAGGCGGAAATGCAGGTAGATTCACAGCCTGACCCAGGAACGAAAGGACTGCATGTAGGAGGAGCTGCCTCCCCTCGTGGCACAAAAAAAATAAGAGAACTTGTCAAAACGCCCCGCAAGAAGCAACACTCCCAGTGGATGGCACGTGACGAGATATTCACATTGACTGATGGAGACCTTGAAAAAATCACTGATGCGATCATTCTAGCCATGGAGGACAGATGGGTAGCCTTAGAGGAGTAGTAGAGAGTTGTGGTCGACACAATCCAGGTTGAGCTCTGGGTACTACAGATGAAGACAAATACATTGCAGACCGCAGCGAGGCACATAAACCTCGAAAAGGTGATTCACCAACTTCTACATAGATGTTACCACAGAGATCCTGGCCACAACCACCCCTCAAGCGAAGGTTGAAATGTTGGTCACACAACTGAAAGCTTCCCGTGAGGAATTTTAGATGGTCAAGGCACGAATGGAGCAGTAGATCGCTAACCTCCAGGCTAAGTTGCAGCCTGAAACACCCCCGGAGGTACGGGCCCAACGAACTGTGCTGGTCACTGAGGCTACAAACGCCATTACAAGGAAAATCGTGCAGGGTGCCCAATTATTAGAAATGGCTATGTAGCAATGGAACAAGTTCCAGCATGACCCACTCCTATGAAGTATCAACTAGGACCTGTGGCAGAAAGAACAATAGTTTGCAATGTTAGAAGCTACCCTGCCCACTTTAGTTCCTACTCAACGCTTGACACGGCTGTGCACCAGTCACGGCCTCCAAGCTAATATTGATGAACTTCGGTAAAAGAAGAATGCCCTCGATGAATTCCTGAAGCCTTGGGTTGATGAGGCCCTCAAGCTTTCACAAGATATTGATGTTGCGGTTAAGAAATTGAACTAGACTCTAGAGAGTGTCACTACTGTGACGGAAGCCTTGATTTCAGAAAATTTGGTCGACCTCGCATAGAATTTTGCTGCTCTGTGCACAGGCGTGCTACCTCCATTAGCCAAGGCGATCAAATTTTTGCAGGTGTAGGTGGAGAACCCACCATCTTAGTGACTCAGGATGAGTCACAAGATAGTGTTAGGGGACTGTTGGAATAGGGTCCCCTAAAAGCTGTGATTTTGTATAAGTTTTGTATATTTTGGTCTTAATTAGTCTACGGAGGGGTTTTGGGGTGGTTTAAAGCCCCTAACGCATTATAATGGGTCAAGGGTAGACCAAGAGTATGCAAACCATGGTTTGCGAACCATTGGATGCGTAGGCTAGATCGGTATAAATAGATGAACCTGTTTGAGTCATAGGTAGGAAAGAATAAAGATTGATGATAGTTGTGAATTGTTAGATTTGTTTGGGTTGCTAGGGAAAGGATTCCTGCTAGCTGTGTGTGTAGAGATCCTCAGTCCTGATGTGTGCGGACCCTGCTAGCTATGTGTGTAGGTTGTATGGGATTGTATTGGGTTTTGAATGATAATATATGTGGATCTAGTTAGAGAATCTTTGCGTAATCTGAATTTTATATATTAATGTTGATGCGAACTGTTGGATCTATTATTGGTTATTCATTATTGATACGTTTTATGATATTACATGTGATGTTGCTGATACAAAGGTGCTGATTAGATCTATGATAGTAACTCTGGTAGCTGTGGACTATATTGATTAGCCAATCTGCGAATAGATCTATTTTTTAGCTGCAAGAGTATCCCTGTTTCTATTGTATAAATATATGATCTCGTGACTACTATAATTATAGTAGTTGTAATGATAGATTGATGCTACGCATGTGGATGCGAAGGTAATTAGTAAATGTGAACTCTGCGATATAAGTCTGTAGTTAGATCTATTAGTCATGAAGCTGATAGACTGGGAACACAACTTTGTTGACTTACCTGCTCTGTCTCTCAGGGTGCAGAAACCTAGTTCCAACACCCTCCCATACTGCTTCGGGTAAGACTTTAGCCTGCGCAAGAAGGTCACTGCCGAAAGGGCCAGTAGTATAGGAGTTTGTTGGCAAACCTTAAACTCCGAACCTGGGTCAGGACCCCTCGAGCCAACAGCTACTCAAAACAAAGAGATATTTTTTATATGCTAGATTAGGGTTGATAACTTCCTTATAGTATCTTAATTTTATTTTAAACTTTAACTCTTTATTGTACCATGATTTCATGTTCAATTTCAATGAATAATATTTTTATTATTATAATTATTATAAATATTGATCTCTTCCTTTATTCCTTTATGATTTAGACATATATTTTTTTTTCTATAGTCTGAATCGATCTTAGGAAACCTCTTATTCTCCATGTTGGTTATGTTTTTTTTGTACATTAGATGCCTACTCATAGCCCTATTCCGAAAGGGGGAAGTACTTGCATATTTTAGAAAAATAAGATAGAGGGTATTTCTTTTAATTTCGAGAGTATAGATTATAAAATAATCTTGAATTTGCTCCAACTTTCTCAATAAATTTATGGGGATGTTATAGCACCAAATATAATAAGAGTGATGAGAGTCTCAAATAATATCCTCTCTTGCCTTATAGCTAAAGCTTGATTTTTTTACAATTATTTTCAAGTCCATAATAGGTTTCCCACCCTTCATTTATCGTTTTCTCAATACTATAATTATGGTTAACCTTGTGATGGAGATATGTTTTGAGATATTCATATGAAGTTGCTTCCTCCAAATTATTGTTGTCATACATGAAATTAACATAAAAGATATTTTAATTTATTATTATTATTCATTATAACTTCCAATATATTCAGCATAAATTTGGTGAGTTAAAGGTCAGGAAGATTGGTAATGTGATAAATCATTTGAAATTGAAAGTTATTCCTATAACATGTTGGAAATTTTAATTAAAAGAATCATTCATCTCAACCTCCTTAGTGTCACAAAGATGATGAATTCATTCATCCTATATTTTGAGAACTTCCCAATGCCTACTTTCTCTCTAGTGTTAAAAATCGCAATAAGAAGAGGCTTCTAATTTAATTTTCCCTTAATTAAATCAGAATTAAATTGTAATTCCACATTGTTAGCCACCTATAAAATTTGTCATATCAAATGGTGGCTAAATCATTTTTGAAGCCTTCAAGAAACAACTTTGTTGCCAAAATTGTTGGTGCTTAAAGTCTTCTAAAGATATCTTATCCTTTGGTTAATCTTCATTGCTGTTTCCCTTTTAAACTCTAAAATTCTGTTTTTTTCCTGAAGAAAAGACTACTGCAAAAAATTCCATTTTTCCCTCATTTTACCCCTCCTTTCACTTCATATTAACCTTCGTTTTTATCCCCTTTTACTTCATTAAATTCCTGTATTTTTCATTATTTCCCTTCTTCCATTCGTAAATCCCCTTTTGTAAGGTTTAAAAGTCCTTTTTGGACCTTATCGAAACCCCCAAATCCATTTAAAAACCTTGAAAAAATCATAAAAAACACATTTTTGTATTAAGGCTTTAGCCCCCTTGGGCTAAGCCCTAAACCACTTCCTCTCCATGACTTGGCACTGGAACCAAGCACTAAGTCCAAAAGCGCTTATCGCATCGAGACATTTACGATGGGCGCATGTCTTTTGTTTCGTAAAATTCCGATGTCGATTAGCTCCCTTTGCTATAAACCCCCGACCTCCAATTTCCTTCATATAACCCAAGAGCCCGCAATTAGGTGCTTAAAACTACAATAAACCTTTTCCCCGACGAAAAAATCCTTTGTATTTCATGAAAAATCCGATTTTTATGTTTTAAAAGGGTCCCACCCCTTCATTGATCGAAGCCATTATCAACCGTTGATCATAAGCCAATCAAACGGTCTGCGCAATCTCGCATTGGAAGATATTATTAGGTGCATTTTATATTTTATTCACCCCCTCCCGATTGGTGGTCTTCTGATGGATCCTCGTCCGTCGATCTCCCCCCACCAGATCAGATCCGATGATCTTCATCACTCCTTCCCAAAGCTTTTTCCCTGGCCATGACCTCCTCCGATGCATTCCCCGTCGTTGATATAGCCCTCAAATCAATGGTCCATAGCTAATCGCATCGGCGCCCTTACTCCTTTTCCCCCGCTAATCACAAACCTCCAATTGCATATGGGCCATCCACATATCAAGATCCGATGGTCCAGATTGTTCCTCCCAACCTTTGTTAAAATTATGAACCCCGCTTTATAAGTTTTTTTGGGGAAATCTCCGCCGTTGATCTCTGCAGATCAATGGCCCTCATTAACTCTTTTTCCACCCGATCATCACCTCATGTTTTATTCCTTTGATCCAAAGATACGATCTAGGCCGTTCATTCTATTCATCCGATGGTCTAGAATCATCTCGACAAGCCCAACTCTTTTAGGTCCTGCCTTCCTCCCAGATTTAATCTCTTCCATTCATCTCTTGATCTAACGGTCCAGGTTAATACCGCCTTCTCCTGACCCCACCTCGTTCCGCCCACGCATCTTGTCGATATCACGCTTTCTCATAGCCGTTTGATTTGAGACCCCAAATCCGACGGCTGACGTGTAGTTTCGCTTAACTTTATGCCCGAATGATAATTTTTCAAAATCACGCGATATGGGTGGTTTTGAAAGGCCACATGTCGGCCTCTGACACATATCGCATTCGAAAAGTGAAAACCGCCCATCCGCCTTTTTGCTACGTGATACCACTGGTTTTTTTGTCCGAAACCTCTTTCCCCTATTTCCACTACATTTCATCACGTTCGTCTTCTGTCGTTGATCTCTGCAGATCAACAACCCACATTTAATCTGAGCATTTAACTATCACCCTTCGCCATTCACTAAGGGACTTCACAGATCAATCTCAGCTGTTGATCTCCTTGGGCTGATCTCATCTGATGGCCCAGATTCATTTGAGAAACCCCAAATTTCATTTTAACCTTTTCCTCTGCCAAAGGAATTTTCACCCTTTTTCCTTTGTTTTTCTTCCATTTCACATAATGTGACCCCTTCACATTATATGTTCAGAACTAATCTCGATCGTTGATCAATATGAATCAACGGATCTGACTTAAACTTCCACCGCTTGTTCCAACCACTCCCCTTCTAATCTTTGCAAGCAATCTCTGCCGTTGGATGCTTTCATCCAATGGCCACGACCTAACCTTAACCTCTGAAGCAATCTAAACCCAAAATACGTAGGATTTTCTTAATATTTTCTATTGTTTGTGCAGGTTTTAAAGGTTTTTCAAATGTTTTAAAGGAAAAATAAAAGCCAATGATGACGATCCTCCAGCATTTCAATCATCAAAGAGTATCCATTTACAGGGTTCAACACCATGTTTTATCGGTGCCTCATGAGCATTGATACCGTTATAAAAGCCCCTATAACATCTGCACATCAACAAGACACAACAAAATTAAATCAAACAGAGAGTATCAGTGTTAAAGATTCACTGAAACCAGAGATGAAGAATTGAAGATCTTTTACCCATTTTTGAGGGATTACGGCTAAGATCGACAATCAAAAGCCTAATCCACTAAATTAAACACAGTTAAAGAACATAAGACAGGATTTAGGCCCAATTATGTCTAACACACAGATCAGGAGCAAATTAATCCCGTTTTAGGTCAAAACAAAATATCTAACAGACAGAGAGAGCCTCCACTGCCACATCAGAGGCTAATTGAATCCTCTCAGCTACCTAATGCTACCTGCAGCCTCCAAGAATTTAACAGAGGAAGAGTTATTACCCGAACAGAGGATATTTTCCTCAATACAACTCAACAGTTATTTCGAGCCAAATATACTTATTGCAAAAATATCAGCAAAGTTATTACAACGATGACACGGAGACTTAAAGTCAACAAAAGCTTCCCAACAAGCGTAATATTTAATTTAAATCAATTAATACAGAGAGATATCTGTAATCTTCTCCATTGAGCCCCTCAAAGGCCGAGAAGCATTAAAACTGTATTAATTGAACCTATAGATCTTTTCTCTCTTCAACATCCTCATTTTCATATAAAATCTTCTTGAGGAGCTCATTGTGAAGGGTTGGTTGCAAAACTTTGAAATATACTTGTGCTCGAAACTTCTACTTGTAAATAGTGTTCAAAGGCTCTTGAAGCTCTGTTTGTGATCTAATAATTTAGGCTGAGAAGTGAAGATGATTGTTGAACTGAAACATTTGACCTGAAGAATGTAACTAGATTGACATCAATATACAAGCTGATTCTTGGGATCCTGGTCTATATCACTGGTGAAGTGCTTCTTTCTGTGTTATTTTTTTCCTTTCATGTATGCCATTTTGTCCATTATTCTCTAATAAATAACAAGAAGCATAGAGTTAGGATTTACTGTTTACAGTACCCTTCTCTGACTTATAAGTTTTATCTCAATGTTTTCCTCCGAATCGTGTATTTAAGAATGATTCAATACAGTCAAGCAGTTAGTAATGCTGGTGTTCCCTCGTCCTCCTGTTTACTATAAACATTGTTCTTGAATGTTATTTTAATTATTTTCTTAGTAAAGTTAGACTATAAAAGTGATGGTGTGCCCTGTTTTCTAGCTTATTTCTCCAAAGGTAATTCTGAAAATTTCCCTAAGAGTATGCTGAAAGCAGTCTAGATTTAAAAGTATTTTATCTGATCTTAGGCTACACTTTGTTTATCTTATTTGTTTTCATCCCTTCTGAAATTAATTATGCGGATTACTAGATTGTTTTTCTGCTGAGTTAGCTTAAATATGAACTTGTCCAAAGAGTCTATGGTTAGCCCTGTCCTTTGGTTGGTTTTAAACAGTTACTTAAAAGGCTTTTCTTGTTTGGACAGACTGATAAATCCTAGTTGAAATTATTGTCTGTTTCCACCCTTTCAACACTTTATTGTTTCCATTCCATCATTTAATCCCAAATATATTGTGATATAGATGACTTGCCCCTTGGACCACTCTTGAAATTGTTGCACAATTAAACCCTTTTATGACTCCATAGCCCAATGGACTAAAAACCAGCATTATATCTATCTTATCAACCAAAGTTTGTTCTGATTGCTTGCAACTTCACACCTTTGAAACTCTTTCATTTGAGGACTTTCCACTCAACTAAAAATCATGCTCAACCATCCAAAATAAACAAAAACCCTTGTTCTTAATAACTAGCCTAATATCATACACAAAAGCCTTAAAAGATAAATCAATCTTTGCACTTATAGAGATATCCCTCTCTGGATTTAGGAGGGCTAGATCCTAGAATCCCAAAGTGGTTCAAGTGTCCTCTCTGCAGTTCTGGTCTCACCAATCTGCTGGAATTATGGGGAGATAAAATTTCTGGCGACTCCACTGGGGAGTTTCTGAGCAAACTTCATCCTACATACTCTTGGAACATCATGAAACCTCTTGATTTAATAACACTAGTTATGTTAGCTAGTTAACCCACCAGGCATAACATTTCTGGCCAAACAATCAGCGTTCAGTGAGTACAAGCAGCACTCTTCAAATCACTACCAAGAAAATGGTAATCATGATAAAACTTGTTTGAATTCGTGACAAACTAAGGAAACCTTAGGATTCTCATAAGATCTTATCAAACCTTGAAGGATCAACTAGCTTAGCCATAAGAGCAGACTGTCTTTGTCTCATCACTATAGCTTGTTGGCATGTGTTGTCCTTGATGGCAACTTAATTGATGAAATGAGATGCTTGGAAATATGATGCAGAGTGTTGTCCTTGATGGCAACCTATCTGATGAAGTTGTACTTGATAAACTTGTTAATGATGTAAATCTGATGTATCTACAATCAGTACAGAAGTTGCAGAAGAAAGAATCTCCAGTATGTGCAAGAAGAATGTTAAACAAGGTATGTCACAAATAATACGCAGGTTTGTTTAGGGGAATTCGCATATGCACGTGGAAAAGATCATGCCAAGTCGCGTATGCCTAATTGCGCTCTAAATTTATAAAACCAGGGGACTTTACCATGGTATTGACCCATTGTATTGAGCGCTTGATTGTCTAATTGATCCCGCCCAGGAATACCATCGGAAGTGAAGTGGTTTTGGCTCATGGTATTGACAAAGGCTAAATCTATTTAAGGAGAAGAATTTCATTGTGCAAGGGTGTGCAAGAAGTCTGGGTTTTAATGAATACTTCACTCTGAATTTAATCTGTATGGATGAACTCTGTTATTAATCGATAGATATGAATCTTTGATGCACCTATGAATATGATGAAGGTTCAAAATATCTAGATATGGAAATGATGAATCTCTAGGATGATCTGAAAAGAGGTAATGAAGACCTGGCGCAAATCTGTTGAAGAAGTTGAAGAAATCTGGGTAAGTTCATAGATCTAGTCTGTTCGGAAAAGTTTATCTTTTATAAACCTATACGCAGGTTCGTTTCATGGAAGGTGCGTGTATACGCGGATCTGTTTAAACAAAGGCGTGTATGGGCTGTTAGGGTTTTTCTGAAAAGGTGCACAAATATATACACAGGTTTTCTTCATTAAAAGTGCGTATATATGCGGGTCTGTTTAAAGAAAAGCGTGTATGGTATCTGAACTGATGGTTGCTCAAAGCTGATTGAGTTTCTGCACATCTATTCTGAAGTCTAGGCTATCTCTGATATTCAGGTTACAGTGGTTTCACTGTTCTGTTTGATGGAATGAAAAAGGATGTTTGTTGATAAGTGAAGAATTGTGTTGAAGCTGTTTGATCCAGTCTGAAAATTGATGAAACGTGGTCTGCAGTGGATCTGAGGGTTGAAGCTTTCAGTCTAAAAGTAGAAGCTTTCTGCCAGTAGAGGCTGGTGCTAATATCAGGGGGCAGTAGCTCCCTTCCAGGTGAGGCTGGTAAATGAGAGCAGGGGGTTGTTGCTCCCTTCCCAGAGAGGCTGGTAAACGAGAGAAGGTTGTAGCCCTCTGCAGGTGGGTGCCTGCGTGCTGGTATGAGTCTGCGCCAGTACATGTTGTAAGAAGTTTTCTTAATAATAAAGATTGAAGACTGAGACGATAACAGCGGTGGTTTTCTCCCGAATTGGGTTTCCACCTAAAAATCCTCGTGCTCATGTGTGTTGCTTATGTGTGATGATTGTTCTGTTCTTTCTGCACCTGTTTACTGTTTTCTAAACATCTAATGAATGAGTAATGCAATGATCTAAGTCAAGAACTAAATGCATAATTAGATCACTGGATATATGCGCGTTCTGTAAAGGATATCCGCGTATATACGCGAGTTGGCTTCAAGAAAGTAGTGTATGGGTTTTTAAGAAAGAAATATCAAATTTTTATTGTCTGCACTAAATACTGATTCACCCCCCCCCCCCCTCTCAGTATTTTTCCCAACAATTGGTATCAGAGCAGGTCCTTTTGAAAAGGCTTAACCGCTAGAAGGAAGATCAAGCAAGATGAGCAATCAAGAGGGAACAACATCTATCAAGCCTCCACTCTTCAATGGAAGTAATTTAATCTTCTGGAAAATAAGGATGAGATCCTATCTTCAGTCTATGGGAGCAGATATATGGGCCATTGTTGAACAATGATATCAATATCCAGCTGCTATACCAATAGATCCAACTGAAAGGAAGGACTATGAATCAAATGCAAAGGCGGTCAATGCTCTAACCGGAAGTCTAACTGAATCTGAATTTGTCAAAGTCATGCAGTTGAATATAGCAAAGGAAATATGGGACAAAATCATTCTAAGTTATGAAGGTGATGAAAAGGTAAAAAGTGAAAAACTTCAAACTCTCAGAATTGAATATGAAAATTTAAAAATGCATAGTGATGAAAGTATTGCCAGTTTCTTTTTACGTGTTGATGATGTTGTAAATGATATGAGAAATCTGGGAGAAACAATCACGAAATCTACTTTGGTTGAGAAAATCTTAAGATCGCTAACGGCAAAATTTGAATCAAAAGTCTCTGCTCTTGAAGAAAAATAGGATCTTCAAACTCTTACTGTGGTGCAACTTCATGGCATACTGACTGCATATGAAATGAGGAGAGGAGGACCATCTGAAGTCAAAGAAGCTATTTTTAAAGCTTCTACAAAAGGGAAAGAAGTTCAGAAAGTAGAAGCATAAGGATATATCTCAGAAGAAGATGAGGCAAATTTTGTGAGAAGACTCCAACTAGGAACTGGAAGATTCAAAGGTAAGCTTCCTTTCAAATGTTTTGATTGTGGAAGAGTTGGTCATTATGCTGCAAAGTGTCCTTATAAAGAAATATCTGCTAAAGGGAAAGAAGTAGCAAGAAGGAATAAGAACCGATCTAGCACTAAGAAAAGTTACTATACTAATGAAGACAGTGATGGGTTATCTGATAGTGAGGAAGAATGTGAACAAGATCTTAGACTTCTCATGGCATTTGAATCTATAGAAGAAAAGGATACGTTTGTGGATGCTCTAGAGGACAATGATTTTCTTGAAGAAAAAAATCAACTCAAAATATGCTTAGAAGAATGTAAAATACTCTTAGAAGAAAGGAAAATAACCATAGAGACTCTGGAAGAGCAGTTTGAAGAAGCAAAGAAACACATTGAGAAATTAGAATGTGAAGTGGTAAGTGTAAGAAAATATTTTGAGAAAGAAAAGACTCTGAATCTTAGATTGACTAAAGGATATGAAACCTTAGATGAGATTATCAAGGTACAACGTTCTCCTCTTATAAAGACAGGTCTTGGGTATACCGGAGAATCTTCTCAAGCTTCAGCACCAAATTATCTAAAAGTAGCTACAACTGGTTTACTACATTCTTCCACTCAGCAAGGGAATAAAGAATCTTTACAGGTAAAGCATGATCATCTCAATTCAAGGAACACTAACAGGGATATCTTTCAAAGAAGCTACAACCAACAGGTAAATTCAAATAGAAGATTTCATGATCGCAGAAATTTCTACTTCAATGGACAATGTTTCTCATGTCACAATTTTGGTCATAAATTTGTTCAATGTGTTGCATATAAAACCATCATGACAAGAGAAGCAAGAAAGAAAAGGATGGATATTGAACCAAAGAAGAACACCTATAACAACTTTTCTCCTCTTCAAAATGAAGTTGAATGTGCTTATTGCAATAACTTTGGCCATAAAGAATCTGAATGCAGGAGCAAAGTCCAGCCAAAAGAGCATTTTCCTTCAAACACCAAAGTGTGGAAAAAGAAGGAATTACAGGTTGAAAATTGTGGCATAGATTTATTTGCATAAGGTGAATAAAATCAATGGTATATTGATAGTGGATGCTCAAAACACATGACAGGTGACAACAACAAACTTCTTGCATATAGTGCTCTAGAAAAAGAAAAGAATGTTACATTTGGAAATGATACTCCTGTTGTCATTAAGGGAAAAAGGATCTGTTTTTCTAAAAGAAAAGGTGAAAGCTAATAATTTCATGTATGTGGATGGATTAAGACATAACCTGTTAAGTCTGAGTCAAATGTGTGATCAAGGAACTGAGGTTGTCTTTAGTTCAAAAGAATGTGTGGTACGTGATCTTGATACAGGTAAAACAATTATAAAAGGAAAAAGAACTCCAAGCAACCTGTATGTATTAAAGAACTGCAAAGATCAATGTTACTTGAGAAAATCTTTAGA
Source organism: Pinus albicaulis (assembly GCA_034641835.2). Lineage (NCBI taxonomy): Eukaryota > Viridiplantae > Streptophyta > Pinopsida > Pinales > Pinaceae > Pinus > Pinus albicaulis. Next base: position 996,160,641 of record CM076581.1, read on the forward strand.
AAATTGGCTATGGCATAGAAGGCTGGGGCATCTGAGCTTCTCTCAAATCAGCAAATCAAGCAGACTTAAAACTATTTGTGGTCTTCCCAATATTACTCTACCAGAGAGTATCATATGCAAATCTTGCCAATTCGGTAAACATACCAGAGTAAAATTTAATGCCAAGGAAATTTCATCAAGTAGGCCTCTTGAACTCATTCATACTGACATATGTGGACCTATGAGGAAAAAGTCACCACGTGGTGAAGAATACTATATCTTATTTATTGATGATTTCTCTAGAATGTGTTGGATTGGGTTGATCAAACACAAAGATGAAGCATTTGAAAAATTTCAGATCTTTAAAGCACTGGTGGAAAATGAATTAGATCTAAAAATCAAGTGTCTTAGATCTGATCGAGGAGGAGAATATACATCAAATGAATTCTTTGAATTTTGTGAACAACATGGCATAAAAAAACAGTTTTCTGTAGCAGGCACTCCACAACAAAATGGCGTAGCAGAAAGAATGAATAGAACGATTCAACAAATGGCTAGAGCTATGCTTGATGATTCTGGAACTCCTGACATGTTCTGGGGTGAAGCAGCACATACAGCAGCTAACATTCTCAACAAGGCTCATGTTCGGGTAAATAGTGACAAAACTCCATATGAACTCTGGTATGGTAATTCTCCCTATGTGAAGCATTTTAGAGTTTTTGGAAGTAAATGCTTTATCAAAAATAATGATGAAAAGCTTGGCAAGTTTGAACCTAGATCAGATGAAGGGATACTTCTTGGTTACTCATCTACAAGAAGAGCATACAAATGTTACAATAAAAGGCTTCGAAAGATTGTTGAATGTATTGATGTTGTCATTGATGAGTCTCCTACAGCTCCTAAAGAAGAAAAACAAGCAACAGAAGAAGATGATGGTGATTTTTTTCCTTCTACATCAAATGGAAATGATATAGACAGTGGATCCAGTGAAGAACCTGAAGATGATTTATCAGAGAAAGCTCCATCCAAATATGTTCAAAAGAATCATCCTGAATCTCAAATTTTGGGAAACAAGGAATCGGGTGTACAAACAAGGAGGACTCTTATGGTATCTTCTAGCTATTTGGCATTCCTATCCACAATTGAACCCCAAAATGTCAATCAAGCTAGCAAAGATGAATGTTGGATTCAAGCCATGAATGAAGAGCTTGATCAAATTGAAAAGAATCACACTTGGGAATTGGTACCAAGACCACATGATAAAAATGCCATTGGAACTAAATGGATATTCAAGAACAAGTTAAATGAGAATGGGATGTTATAAGAAACAAAGCTAGACTGGTTTGCAAGGGGTATACTCAACAAGAAGGAATAGACTTTGAAGAAACTTTTGCTCCTGTAGCTAGACTTGAAGCCATAAGAATGTTTCTTGCTTTTTCAAGTTTTCAAAAAATCAAAGTTTATCAAATGGATGTTAAATCTGCATTTCTCAATGGTGATCTAGAAGAAGAAGTTTATATAGAACAACCGGAAGGATTCATTTTGGGAAATGATGAAAATCTTGTTTTTAGACTTAAAAAGGCTCTATATGGTCTCAAACAAGCTCCAAGGGCTTGGTATTATCGTCTTGACAAATATCTTCATCAACAAGGATTTTCAAAGGGGTCTGCTGATAGCAACTTATATACAAAAGTTGAAAATGATAAACTATTGATTGTGGTTGTATATGTTGATGATACCATTTTTGGGAGTAATGAAGAATCTTTGAGTCAAAAATTTGCCTCTGTCATGCAGCAAGAATTTGAAATGTCCTTACTTGGAGAACTAACATTCTTTCTTGGCTTACAAGTGCATCAAACTGCAGATGGTATATTCCTATCACAAGCAAAATATCTTAAGCAAATTCTGAAGAAGTATGGCATGGAAGAATGCAAACATGTAAGTACACCAATGATAACCGGATGCAATCTCAGTTCTCATGATGATTCTCCCACGGTGAATCAACCAGAATACAGATCAATGATAGGAAGCCTACTTTATCTCACTGGGACTAGACCAGACATTATGCATGCAGTTGGGATTGTTGGACGATTCCAAGCTAATCCAAAAGAGTCTCACCTTCAGGCTGTTAAAAGAATATTCAAATATCTACAAGGAAATCAAGACTTTGGTCTATGGTATCCAAAGAATGCTGATCTTACTCTTCATGCTTACACTGATGCAGATTGGGCTGGAAGTGTTGATGATCGGAAAAGCACTAGTGGTGGTGCATTCTATATGGGAACCCGGTTAGTATCTTGGTTCAGCAAGAAGCAAAATTCTATTGCCTTATCTACAGCAGAAGCAGAATATGTGGCTGCCGCATCTTGTTGCACTCAACTCCTTTGGATGATGCAAACCTTACAAGATTTTCAAATCAAATGTACACCTCCTATCTCCATTATGTTTGATAATACAAGTGCCATCAGTATCTCAAAGAATCCTGTTATGCATTCGAAGACCAAGCACATTCCCATCAAGTATCACTTCTTACGTGAACAAGTGCTTGAAAAAAAGGTGAAGTTCGAGTATGTTCCCTCCAAAGAACAAGTTGTTGATATATTTACCAAACCTCTGCCCAGGGAAGCATTCGAATATCTAAGAAAGAAGCTGGGAGTAGTCTCAGCCAGTCAAAAGAAAAAATCTTCTTAAATTCAGAAGATTAAATTGGATACGCAGGTTTCCTGAAATACAGTCGCGTATATACGCGAGTTCATACACAGAAAACCGCGTATGAGTGGTTGCTGACAATTTTTTCAGGGTTAGCATTTCTTCAGCACAAGCTGTGGTGCTGTTTGGTATCTCTGATGTGGTTTGGAGTCTCTGGTGGTATTTCAGCTCTTATATTTCTATTTCATTCTATATTGGGTGAATATGCCTTAATGATTTGATGTTGAAAGTGTTCAGGATGCACAAGCAAAGGGGGAGCTTTGGTCATATGGAAAGGATGCATTGGATGCACAGCTTCAGGGGGAGCATTAGCCTTGCTGAGTATAATGCATTGTTGGCATTATGATGGTTCTGTAATATGATCTCTCTCTTGAGGTCTTTCTGGTATTGGTCATAAAAAGTCATATTTGTAATTTTTTGAAAAGGTCATGTTGAGACCTATGATGTAAAATTGTAATTTTCAATCATGTAAGGACTTGTTCAAATTTGTAAACCCACTTTGTTGGGTAGTTGAGTCAAAATGTGTAAATCCACTTGGTTGGATCTTTGATGTAAGTATGAATCCTTGGTGATAGGAAAGGTCATAGAGTCATGTACTTCATTGAAAAATATGATTGAAGACTCAGCTTGAACTTAGGGGGAGCATGGTAACTTTAGTGCACATCAGATCTACAACGCTCTTCTTTCTCATGATGGTTTTGATCCACCCTTTGCCCTTGATGTCAAAGGGGGAGATTGACATGGTGTTTGAATAGGGGGATATTATCATGGTATCTATCTGATGTGGTGATCAAACACCATCATGGTTGCCATCAAGTCCAAAGGGGGAGATTTTTGGCATGTGTTGTCCTTGATGGCAACTTAATTGATGAAATGAGATGATTGGAAATATGATGCAGAGTGTTGTCCTTAATGGCAATCTATCTGATGAATTTGTACTTGATAAACTTGTTAATGATGTAAATCTGATGTATCTACAATTAGTACAGAATTTGCAGAAGAAATAATCTCCAGTATGTGCAAGAAGAATGTTAAACAAGGTATGTCACAAATAATATGCGGGTTTGTTTAGGGGAAGTCGCGTATGCATGCGGAAAAGATCATGCCAAGTTGCGTATGCCTAATTGCACTCTAAATTTATAAAACTAGGGGACTTTACCATGGTATTGACCCATTGTATTGAGCGCTTGATTGTCTAATTGATCCCGCCCAGGAATACCATCGGAAGTGAAGTGGTTTTGGCTCATGGTATTGACAAAGGCTAAATCTATTTAAGGAGAAGAATTTCATTGTGCAAGGGTGTGCAAGAAGTCTGGGTTTTAATAAATACTTCACTCTGAAGTTAATCTGTATGGATGAACTCTGTTCTTAATTGATAGATCTGAATCTTTGATGCACCTATGAATATGATGAAGGTTCAAAATATCTAGATCTGGAAATGATGAATCTCTAGGATGATTTGAAAAGAGGTAATGAAGACCTGGCGCAAATCTGTTGAAGAAGTTGAAGAAATCTGGGTAAGTTCATAGATCTGGTCTGTTCTGCAAATTTTATCTTTTATAGATCTATACGCAGGTTCGTTTCATGGAAGGTGCGTGTATACGCGGATCTGTTTAAACAAAGGCGTGTATGGGTTGTTAGGGTTTTTCTGAAAAGGTCCACAAAGATATACGCGGGTTCGCTTCATTAAAAGCGCGTATATACGTGGGTCTGTTTAAAGAAAAGCTCGTATGGTATCTGAACTAATGGTTGCTCAAAGCTGATTGAGTTTCTGCACATCTATTTTGAAGTCTGGGCTATCTCTGATATTCAGGTTACAGTGGTTTCACTGTTCTGTTTGATGGAATGAAAAAGGATGTTTGTTGATAAGTGAAGATTTGTGTTGAAGCTGTTTGATCTAGTCTGAACATTGATGAAACATGGTCTGCAGTGGATCTGAGGGTTGAAGCCTTCAGTCTGAAAGTAGAAGCTTTCTGCCAGTAGAGGTTGGTGCTAATATCAGGGGGTAGTAGCTCCCTTTCAGGTGAGGCTGGTAAACAAGAGCAGGGGGTTGTTGCTCCCTTCCAGGAGAGGCTGGTAAACGAGAGAAGGTTGTAGCCCTCTGCAGGTGGGTGCCTGCATGATGGTATGAGTCTGCGCCAGTACATGTTGTAAGAAGTTTTCTTAATAATAAAGATTGAAGACTGAGATGACGGCAGCGGTGGTTTTCTCCCGAATTGGGTTTCCACCTAAAAATCCTGGTGTTCATGTGTGTTTCTTATGTGTGATGATTGTTCTGTTCTTTCTGCACTTGTTTACTATTTTCTAAACATCTGATGAATGAGTAATGCAATGATCTAAGTCAAGAACTAAATGCATAATTAGATCACTGGATATATGCACGTTCTGTAAAGGATATCCGCGTATATATGCGAGTTGGCTTCAGGAAAGTAGTGTATGGGTTTTTAAGAAAGAAATATCAAAGTTTTATTGTCTGCACTAAATACTGATTCACCGCCCCCCCTCTCAGTATTTTTCCCAACATAGCTAAGTGTTGAAATATATTTAGGACACTCTTAGAACCCATAGGACTGAAATAACTCATAAAAACCCGAAAATATTTCAGATTGGTATTCAATAAACATGGTGGTGGACCATAAAACCTTTTACCTCCAAAAGAGCTAAAAATTTCCACCTGGCGACTCCAAAATCCTAAACAGACCTTAAGACTCCACTGGGAAGACCCATTATCATCATAACATCATTTAAACTCAGTTAGAGGACTTTAGGATTAAAGTTTTCTTGATTAAAAAGATCAGATAACCTCTTAAAGACTGTCATATTTGGTCAAACTATTCTTGTTTAATTGGGTTTGAAAAACACGCATAGTGGCTCCCAAAAAGATTTATACTAGAGCCTATTCTAACCCAGACCCTCCTGAGATAGTTGATAACCTTGAAAGAATCCTTAGGAAGTCTCCTAAGATTAAATTTTCAACTGTTTTCAGATCACCCTTGAGAGCTAATTCTGTTCCTGAAAACCTTGCAACTCTACAACAATCACAAGTTGACTTAAGAAATCCAATTAGAACTAGGTCACTTGATGATTTATATCAGCTAGATTCAGAGTCCTCACTTTCATCCCCAGAACAAAGTGAACATCCTGGTAGTAGAGAAACCACACCACCTGATTTACATTTCCTTTACAATTTAGGTGTCTCTCATCCAAGATCAGCTCAGCAATCTAGTGTTGTTCCATCCACATCTGGTCTTCATACATCCACTGTCAAACCACTCCATTTCAGCCCACTTTCCCTCTTATCAATCCACCACTTGTAAACCCCCCAGTGTTTCCACAACCTCCTATCATGGCAACATGGTATGCTCCCTTAGTCCTTCCTTTGTCCTTAGTCATTCTTCCACATGAATATCAGTCCAAGATACCATTTTATGATTCCAGTAACACTACTACTGCTTCGCAACATGTAGATAAGATGAATGACTACTTTGAAAGAAATGAAATTGATGATGAAATTGTCAAACTTAGACTGTTTGCTCAGAGTTTAGGGGGATAAGTAAGAAAATGGTTCAAAGGCTTAACCCCTCAAAGTATTAATGATCTCCAAGCCTTCCATCAGACATTCTTAAACAAATGGGAAGTCAGAAAAAACCCTCTTCAAATACTTTCTAATTATAAAAAATCTCCAAAGAAACGCAGGGGAAAGTGTACAAGCCTATTGCACTAGGTTTAACAACGTTTATAATGCCCTTCCCCCAGACCTAAAACATCCACAAGGCTCGGCTTTAAACAAGTTTCCTGAAGGATTTGATCCTGATATGGCCTATCAGCTGAGAGAGAGAGATCCTTTAACTCTTGAAGATATGCAAAAAGGAGCTCTTACTATGGAAGTGAACTTAATGGAGAAAAGAACAAGAATGAAGAATGAGAAGAGAGTGTCCTTTAGAGAGGAATCCACACCTTCCACATCTAACTCAAAGATGGAAAGAATGATGGAGGAAATGATGAAAAAGATGAGCATACTTGAGAGAGCTCAAGCTAGTCAAAACCAAATAGCTCCTCAAAATAGAAATCAGAACCAAAATCAGAATTTTAGGAGAAACCATCCTCAAAACAGACCGAGGGAGGATGATCAACAGATCACCCCTCCTTTTCATCAAAACTATGTAGGTGAGGTTGAAGACACAATAGAACAACCAAAGGAAGACGATATAAATATGTTGGGAGTAGATAATGATGACTTTGAAGTCCATTACAATAGGAAACAAGGTCTATATACACCCTATGATGACAAGAGACCAGAAGATGAATATTACTATCAAGAAATGGAAAATGTCATCATAGAAACCACAAAGGAATATGACCTTAGAAGTAAAAATAATCTGGAATCCCCCAACAACAAAAACTCTAAAAAATCTTCACAAAACAATGATGTAAATAAACCCAGAGTTACAAAGCAGAAAGACAAAACAGTGGCTATAAATTCTGATAAAAACAAAGAGAAAAGCACTCAAAACAATGAAAAACAAAGTGCAGATCTCAACAATACTAGTACCTTAGCTAGTACTCCTGTTAAAACAATTTTGACAAATGTAAATAGAGGAAATCAGCAAACCAATTTTGCTGATAGAGTGGCAGTTAATAAGGCTGAAACAAGCACTTCAAAGAATCAGATGCCTTTTAGTTTGGAGCAAGAAATTTCCAGAATCAAAATCTTTGTTCCTCTCACTGAATTAGTTGCCCAAAATGTATATAGAACCCAAATTTTGAAGGCTTTAAACATAGAAGAGAATAATGACACTGTCAATCTTAACGATGACCAACCAAAGCTCATTTTTGGTCCTAAGATTGAAGGTAGATATCAAGAGGGACCAGTTCCTCGTTTTTATGTTAGTTTAAATGTTCATGACAAAATTTTGCACAACGTTATGCATGATTCAGGGGCCTCTCACAATTTAATGCCCAAAGCCATAATGGAGAGCCTAGGCCTTGAAATCACCAGACCTTATAAAAATCTTTACTCTTTTGACTCAAGCAGAGTGAAATGTTTAGGATTAATCAAAGATCTCTATGTAAACTTAGCACAAATTCCAGCCAAATGTTTAGTAATGGATATTGTTGTGGCTGATGTACCCCCAAAGTATGGAATGTTGTTATCTAGGTCTTGGGGAGCTAATTTACAAGGAACTATGCAGATGGAAATGACATATGCGACTATCCCTATTTTCAATCAGACCAAAAGGCTTTACAGGGAGTCTCATATGCAATACTTGGTTACTAGCCAAGCGATACCACCGAACTCTCCTCTTTATTCTGTAAACATAGGCCTTGAATCATTCATCCTTTTTAATGATGAAACATTCAATGAACAAGTGACCTTGACTGAATCAATGGCAGATAGAGAAGCATAGGAAGACAACATAGAAATGTAAAAATAGTTTGCTAAACCCATAAACTACAACAAACCAAACACTGGTCTAGAGCTACAAATAATGCATCCTTTGCTTTTAAACCTTGAGAGTCAAGAAATCATTCCTCAATACAATGAAAAACCTGAGGAATTAAAACAAATTCAACCAAGTGCTAATATTCAGGAACAAACCGAAAGCACACTGATTGAAGAGGATGATAGTCAAACTGTTGAACTCGAGACTAGTCCTCTTTGGAGTATGAACTTCGACAGGTCTTGCACTAGGAGTAATGCTGGTGCAAGAGTCTGGATACGCAACACTGAAAACAACCACACAGAAGGCCATTCCTACAGATTAAACTTTCAGTGTTCGAATAACATAGCGGAATACGAGTCCCTTCTTTTAGGCTTGCATTTTTTGAAGAAATTAGGAGCCAAGAGAATAAAAGTGCATGGGGATTCAGAGTTAATCATTAGGCAAGTAAATGGGGAATACAACGCTAATCACCCCAGAATTAGAGCCTATCGAAACGATGTCGTGGATTTATTGAAAACTTTTGAGTAATCCCAACTGATTTTTGTCCCAAGAAAAAGGAATATCCTGGCCCACAGTTTAGCTTTTGCTACTAGAACATGCTTAACACCATATGAAACCGATCAATGCACAACTCAAATTAAATTCAGACCAGCTGTCCTTGATAACGAGAAATATTGGAAAGTGTTTGATGGAGACAAACAAATAGAAGACTTCATGCAGTTCATAAATGAATTTGGACTACCAATTTCGGATTCAGACTATGAAATAGACTGTCCTAGTGAAGAAAATTTTCTTGATGAAGAAGAAAGGTCTCCTAAGGTTGCTGATATAAATCTATTGTCTAACAAACTTGAAAACACAACATAAATGATTGTAGAGTTAGAAACATAAGACTTAGAAACTGTGCAGTCTAACAATCAAAGTTTTCCAAAAGGTTTGACCCCTATAGAAGAGTTGTTGGATTTCAATGATGTGGCCAACAGGGAAAATTTTAAGAACCCCCCTAAATTTATATATATAATAAATGGGCGAATCCCCATGATACATAGGAAAAATGGAAGGCGATTTTATTAATAATATAATATGTATATATAATTTTTTGGCGAATCTCTCATGAGATTATATTATCTTGTAAAATCATGGCGAATCACCAATACAAATGGCAAATCACTACTACAAAATGGTGAATCGTTGTCTAGTGGAGTTCAGAGTGTTGGTTCCAATGAAGATATGGTAGTTGAACCAGGATTAGAAGGAAGAGAACCACCGAGACCAAGCATGGAAAATGGTGACACTGCCCACGTGTTCACGACTCCTTCACGCCTTTGCTTATTTGGTTTTGGTTCGAGTGCACATGTGATGATGAATCCTCGTTGAGCTTGTGGTTATCCTTTCGAGCATATTACAAGTCTTCTTGAAATTTTAACAACTATTCCTCAATAACCTTGAAGTGCTCAGAACCTCTCTTGACTTTTAGCTGAGTCAAATTCGACTACAACAATGTCCATGATAAGTAAGGAAATTTACTCAACTATACTAATGAAAATCCATACCTCTGGGGTCAGGAGGCCAACCTTCAAACATGTGATCATAACAGATGGGCAAAGGACCACATGGCTGGCTCAGGTGGCGGAGATAATGGCACATCGAGCTATATGGTGGCTACTAGGGTCTGCTAGCTGTCGGCTAAGGACCATCTAGGAGAAAAATTTTCTCCTATTCATACTACCCACAAGTGGTGGATAACAATTCCTTAGGAGGCCCATTTTAGACCTCAAAATTTCTCTAATGTTTGTATGTGGTGCCGCAATATCTCGTAGTTCACATGTTGGATGATGATTGTTGTTCTTAAGTGAATGAACGTCATCTCTCCCCTTAAGAGTTTTATATGGGGCATTAATTGACCTTTTTGGTGACGATGTCATAAGTCACTGTGCCCTTAGCAACATTGTGCTTCCTTGAATGGGGTTTTTGTTCATTTTGGAAGGATATAACAAGGAAAAATAATTTGAGTGTGTCTTTTCCCCTAATTCAACTTCTCTTGTACTTTGATTTTTTGTCTTGGGCTTACCATCCATATCACCTAATATGTCTTTCTTGCAACTAGCCCAAAAATCATTCCAATTCCTTATGCCTGCATTCTGCCGCACACTATTACCATCAGGTTCAAGAGATTGATATCTTTTATTTTTCTCAGGAGGGTATATCCATGACAAGTCAATTGGATGTGCCTTCACCCATGCTTCAAATTGTTTTGTTTTTCTATAGGTTTTTGTGACATTCTTCATTTTTCTGCCAAAAGTCTATGTACTCCTTCCCAAAAACCGATTACGTCGGATCCATTTTTCCAATAACACCGCCAGGTTGGCACATTGGATCAACTATTTACTTCTTCATGTGCCATGGCTCAATAGAATAACGCTATCTTTCCGGAGTTACTTATTTTAGGAATATCATTTTTAAGCCTTTTTATGAGAAGGATTCATGATGAAGTGTAACAGCTTGCACAATTTTTATGAAAGTAGCTTAACACATTAACCAAAAACTAGCTTGTGTCAGAAGAAATTAAATTATACATGTTAAGTGTTTGATAAAAGGTCACATGGATAATAATTTAGAAAAAATATTTGAAGCCTACAAATGTTGTAGTAATGGATTAAATTTTTATGTAGAGTAATGAGAAAATGGTTGTAAAAGAATGGATGAGTGAATTGGTTTGATGTATAGAGAGTTATATGGAAATTGGAAAACCAATCAACAAGCCATATATTATTTGTAAACAAGGGATTACAGCCCATTCATTCAACCAACATGGATCCTTCGCAAAAATTAAAGTATGGCCTCCCTTCCTAGTCTTGTACAAAAATCACTATTTTTGGAATGGATACAAGGAATTTGTTCTTATTGTAGCTCACACAAAGAAACTTACTAACAATGCCAATAATGAATAGGATTCTAAGTCCAAACTAAGTTTTTCTAGAGCTATGGGGTTTAGTTAATTTTAATGAAAATATGAGAAGAAAATTGTTATAAATGATATCCTTGGTTGCAAGCTTTCATGCCAATGCCACCACTCACACAAGAGAAATACAATAAAATCATGTTTTCGTATTATTTCTTGATTGTTCAAGCTTAGAAATCAAATATGTGGTAAAGGATTTATAGCCTACTATTAATGGTTTCCTATATGTAGTGAGGACACTGAATTAATATTTATTTCCTCTAACTAGATTCCTATTATTTTGGGTTGAGGACTACTTAATGGAGAATATATCATATGTAATACATCCTCAACACTTCCATTATAGAGAATCCATTGAGGGTAAAATTATGTATCTATGCAATTAACCAAAAACATTAAGAATACATATATCCTTCAACTCATCCCTTACCCTGTGATTTTTTGGTTATATATCTTCCCATCAACAGTGGCCCACATAAACATTTTCATCATTTAGACATCATTAATGGCTGTTTGTGGTGCATATAGCTTAATAGGATGTGGCATCAAGGGGAATGGTGTGAGTTGAATTTTCTCAAAATGTAGTCCACCATTGTCACACCCATTCACTTAAGTTTCAACAATTTTTTTAATGCTCTACTATTCACAAACCATTTTCATTCCTCCCTCTTTCACACAGAAGACAAGAAATTAAATGAAACAATGTTTAATGGTAAATTGGAACAAATATTTGAGACATGATCAACTACATCAAGCATGAACATAGAAGCAGTTATAGCCTAGATAATTTTCATCCTTTACTTAATAACCAACAATTTCCAAATGCTCATTTAGCTTGAGCTAGTATGCAATTTGTTCTCTTGGTTTCTTTTCTTTTACCATTAAAAACAATTTTATCTTGAACACTTCAATATCTATGAATTTTTAATATATCATTCCAATAATAATAAGGAACATAACACTCAACTCAAAGGTAAAATACAATGTATTGTACCACACATTAAAAATTCAACAACTTGTAGAATATTGTTATGGTTGTAGGTTCCCAAAATAATTTTCCCACCAAGTCTACAGTAAGAAATGTAAAAACATAAATCAGATAAATGTCATTGTACATGTACTTTGTGAGTAGAATGTGTAGCACTAAATATTGTTGTGATGATTTGTTAGTTATGCCAATGACTAAGTAAAGGAATGGTGGTTGTGGGTTCATCATCCAAGAATCTAACTAGAAAGAAGAAAATAAGAAATGATTGTAGCGGGTTCATCATGCAATCCTCTTGTATTTATAGATTTTCTTGTGGGGGTTTTCCCTCCTTAATTAATTGAGAAGGGCTCATGGCAACCCCAACTTTGGGCTTTTTGCCCCAGCTGCCCAAAAGCTTACCCCATGCTGCCAAAACACTGTGTAATTGGGGTTTTCCCCTTTATCAAAGACTATGGCCTACGGGGATTGATAGGCTACTTTGTTCCCTAAGCAATTAATCCATAGGGGACATTACAAACACTCCAAGATCATCATGTCTCATCTTGGACACTCATATTTCCATGTCCCGTGTCATTGTGTCAGCTAACTTAGGCAACCAATAATGAGCATTCTCTCGGTTACGCCACCATTATTAAATCAATAGAGCCCTATTCTATAGATTTCCTTTATGAATTGCTTGAAAGTTGAAACTAATGTCCTAGTAAGTGCTAATTGTGGTTTTGATTTTCCAGTACAAAATCATAGACTATCACAAAAGTTTAAGATGTGCAAGAGGGCTAGGCTTCAAGATCTTTCTGCAACCTACAAACTCTTACAAGTCGTGTGATACTTTGTGCTGCAATATTATAGTCAAGATTTTCAGGTTGAAAATGAAAGTAGAAAACAAATTTCTAAGCAATCCGGATTACATAGATCAAAAAATTAGATAAATTTCAGGATTTTGTCATTTAATGATAGTATTATCTTTCTTGTAATTCAAAGAGAAGAAAAGATAGACTCTCCGATAGCGAGAGCATCATCCTTTGCCAGAGGAACTAGTAGATTAATATGTCTATACTAATTGTCAAAATAATCTCATATAAGGATAAACATATAAAAAGGTATCTATCAGCATTCTAAAATTTAAATAAGGTTATCACCTGTAGAGTCATTGTTCAGCTGCCTAGATTTCTACACCTGTCCTCCCTTAATACAAAATAATTGAGGCTCCACTTTGTTAGAAATCCTATATTTGTGAATGAATGGGTTCACAGGTGAAGTTCCAGCATTTCCCCGTTCTTGGTATGTCTCCTAATTTATTGCTTCATTGAAACTACACGAGTATTGGATAGCTGGAAACTTCATATGTGTGTATAAGGATGAAGTAAATGTATATACCACAACTTTATTATCACAAACTGATCACAATATTTCAAGGCCCAAAGAAGGGTTAGATGTTCAAAAATAGATTCAAGAGAAGTGTCAAATGTAGGCATATGATGCCAAATCAGAGGCAGAAAAGAAGAAAAAACTATAGCAAATTTTGTTACCAAGATAGATATCAATTTGCATATCTTGATTCCACTTTCCTTTGGACCTTCTGGCTGCTGAAATTTCTTCCTGGTGTATCTTGATTTCCCCAGCTCAAAATTCTAGATTTTGGATGGGGTTGGATGGGGTAGGGCAAGTCTTTTGCTGCATATTTCTCCTCTACGTTTCCAGTTGATGGGCAAAGCTAGATTTCGGAATAGGGTTTTTCCTTTGAACCCGTCTTTTCCATTGAAGTTGATTCAACTCTTGTGCCTTTATATTTAGCTCTTAGAATATTATTTTTGACTGCTTTGGTGTGTGATTATCAGTTCATATGATACTTGTTTGCCTAATCTTTGATCCTTTGAAGAATTTTGAAAGTGTCTCCTTGTTTCAAAGGGATTCTCCAGTTTCACTGCTGCATGCAGGGGAGGGGATCTACTTTCTTCCCTTGACTAAAGACTTAATTGAAACTATTGTCTCTCACTTTTTTGAGATCCTTTGCAGGGGCAAGACCTGTTTTCAGGAAAATTTTGGTTTAGAGATGATTTTATTTAGAAAAATTCCAAGAATAGGTAATATTTACATGTATTAGCTACCACTACAGACTATTTTAGCACACTTTTTCTTGAAGCTCTTTGTTTGTCAATAAGGATTACTGAGGATCACTATTTCATTGATAGCTTTCATCACAAACATTAATGATTAAATAAGCTCTTTTAATGATACCACAGTTGTGCATATTTGTTGTTACGACCCTTTGTTCCCAAAGTTTGTTAGATCTCACCAAAATCCTCCTACACCTTATTCAACTTTCCACTTTATTTTCCATGGAAAACAATGCACTATCTAATGCATAAGGCTTATGGTGGGCCACACCATATTTAATGACGTGAATTTCTGTCATACTTTATGACAATCCTATTTCTTGTGTCACTTTAGTACAGGTGACATATCTATTAGAGGTTGACCCAAACCAGGAAAAGCCATTTTTGGATCTTGTGCTTTGATGTGAGCTATTATAGGAAAGGTCCTGTTGTTAAAATTTTAGGTCATTAAAGTAATGGTCAAATTTTAAAATTTGTGTAGATGAAACAATTGTGTGTGGTGTAATTTGAGGTTCCATAAAATGGCAAGTCAATAAGATGACAAACTTGGCTACATATATGGTGAGAGAGAGATTATAGGAAGTGAAAGGTCACTGGACAAATAAAGAGTCATAGGAATTGGAATCTTTAGTGTTAACAACTCTATTATATGTTCACGTGCTTCCAAATCCATTTTATTTTGCTCTGTCTTTGTATTACAATTGTTAGTGTCTCATTTCATAGTATTTTTGTCTTATTGAATGATCTAGAATGGCATTCAACAACAAATGATTCATGGAAGAGATGAATCCATTTCCGTCTAGAAGAAACAGTTTTTCACCCAGCCTAGTGAGCGACATCAACAAGAAGAAATACTTTGCTAGTAGATATCACAAGTACAATGGCTCAAGAAGGAGAACACAACTCGAAATTCTTCCATAACTCGATGATTCGACATTGGAATTGTAATAGAATTACTCATCTCAAGAACAATAATGGTAATAAGCTAACTTCTTGTCAACATATTGAGCACAAACCAACAAAATGTTTCTGGTCTCTCCTCTCAAAACTCAAATAGGACGGTTTCACTACCATTCACATGATCACTAAACACATCCCCTAATTAGTCTTGAAAGAACACACTTCCAATCCCATGAGGTCCATCACTTTAATATATTTCAAATTGACTGTCATTGATATGCTTGCCAGAAAATATCCAAATCCTGATGTTTTCACCAAAAATTTCTTCCACCACATTTGGTTCACCATTAAAAATGAGGTCTAGGCATTGAAAGAAACGTTACACTAAATCTGAGGTGCCTTTCCAACCATAAACTATACCTTCATCACTCTAATTCCAAAAGAGGACAAAGCGCTCAATCCCTCCAAATTACAAGCTATAGGTCACTGCTATGTTATTTACAAAATGAGATGAGAGGGGTGCACTAGCTGTAATACAATAATTTCATCTTGTAGATCTAGTCACCTCTTAAGGTTT
This sequence comes from Pinus albicaulis, assembly GCA_034641835.2. Taxonomy (NCBI): domain Eukaryota; kingdom Viridiplantae; phylum Streptophyta; class Pinopsida; order Pinales; family Pinaceae; genus Pinus; species Pinus albicaulis. The sequence goes on from CM076581.1 coordinate 996,176,317, forward strand.
TCATCTCACACGGCTACTAGATCTAACACTGGTGTGTTTTTTACAATCAAGGGCTCTGTACCTTGGCTCATTGAGGTTTTTTACTTTTCAACTTCCACTAGATCTACTCCCTTCAACCACCAAAAAATTGTGACATGCATATTTTTTCACTGGTGTGGCTGATTACAATCAAATTGCAAGATGCAGAATTTTGGCTCCATTTCCACATTGGGTTCATAATACTGATTTTGTGCAGTATTGTAGGTGTTATTCCCTCAAAATGTTGTCCTTCCATACATATCAAAGCCCTATCTTGCAAGGCAATTTTTTCCTTGCCTAGGTACTAGATTGAAGCTTGCCATCAAAGACCAAATTTTTATGCCATTTCTGAATTGGTATCATAATAGTATTTTGAAAAGTATTGAGGAAGTTATGACTATTTTATGTTATGATTTTTTTCAAACTCACTTGGAGTCGCAATCCTCGTGGAAAAGGGAGATCCATTGGATGTAAAATTCGCTTTTTTTTTTATACAAAATCTAGATCTACTTGTGCTGCTTCATGGCATAGTGACAATCATAAAATTAGAATTTTTGTGAAAGATCTAGCATGACAACAAGATGCATTTTCACAACCACCACATTTGGAAAACCAAGATGGTCATGTTCAAGACCATGTAGCATGTTCTCCAACCATCATTGGTCTCTAATCAAGAGATCTTAATCCTATGACTTTTTTTGTAATGTCAATGATATTTATTTTGCTCCAACATCTTCTATCTCACCTAATATTCCTCTTACTGACCCCTGCATTCTTAGTAGCATCAGAACACTTTGAGTGTTATTATTCATTAAGTTTTTTACCTCTTGAATTGGAATTGTGTTAGGTAGCTACATAACAACTTTGAGTTTTCTTCCAAGTCTGGGTAATTGTCTATGATTTATGGTACATATGCAAGTCTTGAAAGCATGAGAATGTGCAAGAATAAACTCTTGGGATAAATACCCATTTTATTATAAGGGCTTATCTTATGTTGATGTCATAATGTCAGCAAGTACATTTGTAGATAGCTTTACACAAAGACAGTGTCAGCAAGGACTTTTGTAGATAGCTTGACACAAAGACAATGTCAACAAGGACATTTGTTAGTGTGCATCTTGGTGTGCATTTGTGGCTTCTTCAGCACAAGCGTACACCACAGTGATGATTTGGTTCTATGCTTGTGCTGAGGTGAGACATGGTATTTTAATAACAATGTTGTTGAATTTTTGTAGAACATAGTTTAGATTTTTATCATCCTTGTTGGCATGCGAAGGTTTGTTAGACCTTGTATATTCTCATGTTGTATATGTATTGGTTAATTTAGTGAAACTGGCACCTCCCCATTGGCATATTTTGATCACCAAATTTCCAAATGCTATAAAACGGTTGAGCAAGGTTGCAGTGAGTGAAATCTAGTGTTTTTGCTGAGGCAAACACCATGCTTCTTTCAAGTAAAATGTCTAATGTTGCAATCCTTAGGGTACTTAAGGACTTGAGCTCTCTTGCTTCCTAACTTAACAAGGAAAAGGATTATTAGGTACTACCTTATAAAGATCATGATGAAAGTGTCATTATAATCAAGAGTCAAAATTTAGCTATTTAACTTCTATGGAAACAACTGGGTCTCTGCATTAGTAAGATAGAAAAAATGGTCATCTTCATTGTCTACTGTACCTGTGTCTTCTATTTCTAATGGATTTTTACTCCCTCTGCCACCATATATTGACATATTCTTTTGTAATATGTGAAAAGTTGCAACCTCATCAATTGACACTTACCCAGCTAGAATACACCAGTGATGAGATAAAATCAGTGCAAGTTCATCTCATTCCTTAGTGCTCAAGATCAAGGCCCATTGATTACACATAATCCAAGGGACTATCCTTCACTTGACAAGTCAAACAGCCAATAAACCCAAGGCAAAAATATCAAGGTGAGGCCACTTGTGCTACATTATTAGATTGACTTGGTAAACTGATATCCTATTGCCTGTTCAGATTGTTGGGTGTTTTTTTTTTTATTGTACAGACTTTAAACACGTGCCCAACCCATTTCCTTGTAAGCACTACTAAGCATAGGATGATAGTATGGGAATTTTCCTACATTGGATTCCAGCTAGTTATTTCCTTTGCTTTTAGGCATATGGAAAGTTAAGTGCATTCTAGGGGAATTTGATTTCTTATTTCTTTGTGTCAAGCTATCTACAAATGTCCTTGCTGACATGGTGACATCAACGTAAGAGAAGTCCTTGTAATGAAATAAGTATTTATCCCAGGAGTTTATTCTTGCGCATTCTCATGCTTTCAAGGCTTGCATATGTACCAGAAATCATAGACAAGTACCCAGACTTGGAAGAAAACTCAGAGTTGCTATGTAGCTACATAACCCAATTCCAATTCAAGAGGTAAAAAACTTAATGAATAATAACATTGAAACTGTTATGCTGCTACTGAGCTCCATTCTGTAGAAACAAAGATCTCAACGAGTTAAAACTCAATTCATGGACCATTGAAGGGATAGATTCAACATTCAATATTACAATGAGAATATATGAATTACACCAACCTTATCTATGCATTCCCAGAGTACCTGTATTTCCCAGTGACCTTTTGTCCAATGTCTGAATAATCTGTGTTAAAAGTATGGTTTTAATTTTAAGTACATTTATATATTGATACTTTTGCAATCTACAATGACATCACATGTCTAGATCAGAACCATAATATCATAGACGAAGGCCAACCAAGATAAGGAACAAAATATCCAAAACGGATATATCATATTTTTAATTGGCTTTGGATGGTGAGGAACTACATTTTTTATTTCCCAACAGATGATTGTAATGCTCAACAAGTATCTAATCTTTTTCATCCAAGAGTTCTATATTATTAGTATAAAATGAGCCAAAGTTAATTCTAAAAATATTATGAGAAGATAAAATCCCAAAGTGTGACAATTCATTACCATCAGTAGCGTACTTAAAAGGATTCTCGAGATTCTTAGGATCATGCTTGCTGACATCCCAATGCCAAGAATTGTCCACTGTTACTGTTGCTGTAGGATGAACTGCTAAAGATGTGTCACTGACAAATTCTTTAAACTGATGCCTTTTATCCACTACTGATTGTTCTAGAATTTTCCCATTGCTTTTGTGTTTTAATTCTTCTAGCAGAGCCCGTGATTATACATTGTCAATACCTTGAAAGTTCAAGTCAGAATCTCTTACATCTGGTAGTATAAATTCTAAGGCTAAAGGCTTGTTCTCAACCGTGTTCTGAAGGGATGTTTTAGGAAACTGTTCCAGTGACATTACAGTAGCTTTCGTATTTCTGTCAATATCCTCATCTGTCATTATAATATTCGTTTGTGCAGATTTGTTTTTTCTAATCTCTGTATCCAAAAACCTTATTTCATGTTCACTTATACGTGGGTTTGTAATGCCATTATTTTGTACCCGCTGCAGTTCCCCTGCTTTTGTAAGTCCTGTTGTCGGGCTATCTGCAAAACTCTGCTCTTGATCAGAAATAAATAGTTCCCTTGAAGATTGAAAATCTAAATTCTGATATGAGGTTTTTTCAAGGCCTTTAGAACTTGGGCCTTTTCTTTCCTTTTCAAGTTCCCCATCTTTATGAATTTTGGAAACTTCACTGATAGGAGGAGGAATGTCGGAATCTTCAAGTCTCACATGTTCTACACTGCTCTTTTCTTGAGAAGTGATCATGCATTTTGTCACTTCAGGATGAAAATTATCTACAACAATTGACTCGATTAAGGCTGCAGAAGATGGGTGTTCAAGCATCTTCCCTGTTTCTGGTCCATATGCCAAAGATTGAGGGTCTTCTTTCTGACTGAGAATAGATCCTATAGAATTTTCTGCATGGGACCACCCTTCACCACAAACAGAAGGGTGTGCCACATTATATATCATATCTTGTTCGAAAATAGAAACTTTTTGTTTTGTATTGCCAGAAACTTGATGACCTATTTGAAATAGTTTGTCTGCACATCAAGGCAATAAATTATATAGATTTCTCAAAAATAAGTCAAAACCTTTCCAATTTACTCTGATATTCTTCACCTCAACCAACTATTTGAAATATTAGAGGGCAGGCTACTAATAATACTTTAACTTATGTTACACCATTTTTTGGTCATCTAACTCTTCATCATTAGATGGACCCAAGTACACCATGTAAGACCAGTTTTACCCCAAGTAAAACTGCTTTCACTATGTTAATTAGGAAACCCCAAAAGGAATAATTAATTAAACCATAATTTAATTATTATTCCCGGTCATGTTTAACCCAAAAACAAAGAAATTAATGAGATAAACCCATAGTTATCTTATTATTTTCTAGGAATAATTATTTAAATAATATTCCTTGTTAAATATGACCAAATCAACCACCATTAATCAAATAAATCATTATTTATTTGATTATATCCCAACCACTTAAAAAGATAAATAAATCATTTATTTATTTATTTTTCACTAATCAAGGGATTTGACCCAAGTCAAACACCCTTTCCCTCCAACAAATAATAATAAAATATTCCATAGAGGTGGATCTAGATATGATTAACATTATTTTAATCATGCACCAAGATCTAGAAGGACCCAATATTTTGTTATAAATAGGAGGGTTTCCCCATCATTCTTCACCTTTTGTTGCATACTAGATCACTCTGGATCTATACACTCGGTCTCATTTTCTGCCATTGTTGCTCCCATTGAGCTCTACCTTCTACATTAGGTTTTCTACATCTACAAGAGAGAGAAAGCTTAGATCTGAAGTGCTGAGGACTACAAAGAACCCATCCCATTGAGGAGATCTGGATACACCTTCTTGTTTCCTCCCAGGTGCCCTGTAATATAAAAATTCATTCAAAAATCGTGTTCTTGTCTTGTGTGTTGGATGCATGGAGCAAACTCTTTACTTTACTGCTTAATATCTTTCCATTTATAGATCTGTTTGTTGCAGCACTTTAACTACTAATTGCAGATCTGAAGATGTTTTGCAGCCATTATTGTTGTTAGGGCTATTAGTTATGCGTAGCTAAAGTGGTTCTTTTTCGTACACTTCGACGAAGAATTCATACTAACAACTTAAATCATTATTACTATTGAAAACTCAAAATTGTAATTGAGAATATACTCATATCTAGGTCAGTGACATGCCAATTAGGAAGCAACAATTTCATTTATCGGACTGGTATCCTAGTAAAATCATTTCATTTGTCTAGCTACTGTTATTCGATGGCATTGATTCACTCAAATTCATTTTAGGTGTAAGCATAAATAAGGGTTTCTTGTACATGATAGGCAAGGCTCAGTCTAATAAGAAGTAGAAATATGGATTTTATCTCAGAATAGTTTTAACTTTTCAATTATGCAAGTGAAAGAGTTTTGACTGATTTGGAAGTACAAACTACCATTATATGGAAAAATTTGTTATCATAATATACTTTTTGCAATAATGTAATATAAGATGGATTTTCCAAAACATGTAATAATAATAGAAAATGAAGAAATCCAAAGCCTGAAATAGAGGCTTGGCTTTTATGATTTCAGCTCCATTCCTAGCACAATACGGATATTTTCAGCACGAGTATGTATTTAAAATTATTATTTACTTATGGCAACAGTTATTTCTTGCAGTTTTATGACATGACATTAAGGGACAACCTCTTGGGTCAACTACTAACAATTTCAGGAAACTGATGGCCCTAAAGATTACTCTCCAAATTGCTAGAGAAAATGAATTACAAATATGCATATTTATGGTGATTCTTATCAATCAACTGGATCGGAGGTGTGTTCTCAATGAAAAACTATACTTTTTTTCCACCTTTTCAAGACACCAAAAAATCTTCCAGCATATTCACTCATCCCTCTTTCCTGCATGTTTACAAGGAGTAGAACCATGAAGCAGACAGACTCATGAAAGTTGAAGTGGAAATGGACAGAGGATCTTGAATTTTTTTTTAAAAGACTCTGGAAGGCTCCATAGAATATTTTCACACACGGCTTCAAATCTAATTAGAGACTAACTATGGAGGTTTTCTCTTTTTTTCATAGGAAACCCTGCAAATATGAATTCCTATCAGCACTATTCTAACAGTATTTGTTTTTATAAAAACAGTATATGATCTGATATTGCAAGATCTTGGGCTGATATTATTTCTACAGGATGACCTCATCTCAAATATAGATGTTTTCTATCTTCTTAACATTTTTGATAATTGTTGATGTTATCTTTTGCAAAACAGTTTGATACCCCTATTCTTTTATGAGGGAAATTTTGGGCCACAAGCCACAGGAATTCCACAAGCATATGCAGTTGTAATTTTGTATATACAATAAAAACACTTGCTTCTTTCTTTGGAAAAGGAAAAAAAAATCATGAAGAGCCAACTAAGATCAAGGAATTGTTTTGCAAGTACCTACAGACCATGTCATGGAGATACTTAGAAAGTAGAAACCTTTTGTAGTTCTCTGTTGGAGAATACTGGCATCATAAACAGATCTTTTCTCTTCATCACAAAACAGGATAACACATCCTGTTAACAGGGGAAAAAACTTCATTGTTTGGCTACGGAAAGTGCCCAAGGAAAAATCTGTGAAATCTTAGAAGTCAAATTACAGTTATTGTGCAAGTACTAGAAGACAAGATATCATTACATTACTTTGCTGGCCAGAATAGAGTTCATGAACGAACTAGGAAATCTAGAGTGACCATTTAAAGGATTATACCATAATCTCCTTATAGAGTTCTATGATGAGTTAGTTGGGCAAGTTACGTCTTTATCCCTTTTATCAAAGCAAATCTCAATCAATGGATGATCAGATTTCTTATGCATTAACTGGGACTTATTTCATGTTCATAATTGTAATTTGTATATACTAGAGAATTGATGGGTTTAAATAGCAATGGAATTCTCCAGTGACAGTAGGCAAGCTCTGCATGAAGGTTTGGATATATTAGTTACAATCTGGAAGTAGCAGATTGGAAAGTATTATATATGCAAGCAAAGAGAGACCAATGAAAACAAAGTAAACAAATAAACAAAAAAATTCTACTAGTGCAAATCCCAAATCTACTTATGGGTTTTCTGCTATGATATGTGCAAGCATAGAGAGGCCTATGAAGACAAAGTAAACAATTAAATTATAAGGTCTGAATACTGAGAATCCAAAATGTAATCATAGGTTTTCTGGTCAGCAGACACTATAGTTTTCTCAGCTAAAGGAACTTTGATCTTTGACTCATCTGAATTTTTTCCCTTCGAAGATGTTTGTTCCAAAATTGATGCAATACCTACTTCGTTCGAACTAATTCCCAAGTCATTCTCCTGTGTGACATGCATTGGAATTGTAGCTGGCATTTTGAAATTTCTTGGTTGTTCAGTATAACCTGTATCCTATGCTTTCACAACTGATTTTTTTACTTCGTCCAAAACACTTTGCCATTCATCATCAATTCCAATGTGTTTTTTAACCCTGTCATTCATGATTTGAAAGCCAAGTCTATCAACATTATTACTATATTCTGGATGTACTTGAACAATATATGGACTAGAGTCCTCTGGCACATGCAGAAATCTATCTGTCTGGTTATTCTCAGTTTTCAGTTCAGGATAATCTAACATTGTATGAGAGTCTTTAACTGGAAATTCTTGAGGCCCAATGTCTCCAATGATAATGTGACTGTTGTCTATATCCGGCACCTCCTTGAGAAACATGTTTGAATTCTGTTCAAAACTGAACCATTTGTGTCCTTCAAAATTATCTGAATGGTTTACAGTGCCAGATAAATTCAATCCATGTACCTCATCACCCTCTTCAAAGCTGAACCAATCATATCCTTTAAAATCATCTGAAGTTTTTGTAGTGCTAGATAAATTCAATCCATGTTCCTCATCACCTAAAACTGATTTAGTAGCCTCCTTAGGATTTTGATAAATTTTACCTAAATCACTTTCTTTTGCTTCAGGAATATTTAAAATCACATTAGGAGCGCCCTGTTTTGGACCATCTTTCCTAGGATCAACTTCACTTGATTTTATATTAAGATTTCTTATCTGAAAGTCGGATGTCGATGCTGAAGTTTGTGTTTGAAGCAAAATAAGATTTTGTTCAGCAGGCATACGCTTCTGGTGATCTATAGATAAAATTGGGTAAGATCAGAATGATTCTGATCAGACTTTAAAAGCTGTAGACACCGTATAGGTGCATGTATATAGTGATTATATTTGCATTAAAGACTACAAGAGCATCACTTGCAACCCACTTGGGCTTAATTCATTCAAACAAACTTAAGAACTAAACATCAAATTGATTTTTACTAGTAATTTAATCTATCCCGATACGTATACCTAAAACAATTGTTGAAAAAAACATTCTAATACAGGATTTCGAGCTGGAAAAACTCCTAACCTGTTGCCTTATGTTCATCATCTGTCGACTCTTTGTCTGATGAACCTTCTTGACTTTCTATGTCCCGTGAAGTGATCAGCGGAAAAACCCTCTATTTTTCCACAATGCTTCCTATGGTTCCTTCGGTGCTTAGCATTTGGATGTGGATTAGCATAAGCCCACCCACACCGATGGCAAACCCATGCACCATGAGACTCATTTGCATGATGGTTCTCGGTCCCTAAAAAATACTAGTCAATACACCCTCCAAAAATGTATCATTTGCAACCAAAGGGCCAACACCCCTGCTCAAACTCCTCCTCCCGACGCTGGTTTAGCACCATGGCACCGGGGAAATGGCTCTAAATCTAGCTATCGTGGTCTGTCTCCTGGAACCAGTTACCCTCGTCGATGTGTGCAACAGCCAGCTGTAGCCTGTCATCGTTCCATGCATCCAGATCTTGTAAGTTTCTAGTTCCACCTCTATCGATCTCCACCTCCATCGATCTGGTAGGTTTGCACATCCAACATTCAACTTCCAAACCCCTTCCAAGGCCCAACCACCTCTCTGAACCAGTAAATTCCGGCCAACCAGTGAAAAAATGGGGCGAATCACTCCAACCTTTCCCTCCAACCCTGTAAATCCAGAGCGAATGCCATTGAAATCTGCTCAAAACAAAGAAAATCAGGAGCGAATTCCATTTTTCCAGTTTTATGGGCATTTATTTTGGTGGGCTAATATTTAATAATTAATTATTTTTAAAATAATTATTGGGATAAATTTATAAAACTATAGAAAATGGGTTTTATATAAAAAATTCGCCCTATTAAAATTTAAAATCCCTTAAAATTCGCCTTTGGGCTAAAATTCGCCCCTAAAATTTTCCCTGGTGGCCAAGAAGCCAAAACTGGAGCTTGTAGAGACAAAAGTTGAAGAGTGTAATATAGGTAGTGAATTAAAACCGAAAATGATCAAACTGTCTAAGACTTTACCAGCTCACATTAAATTCAAATACATAGAGTTGTTTAAAAATTTTCTGATGTTTTTGCGTGGAGCTATGAGGATCTGAAATCCTATGACACTGAAATAATTTAGCACAAGATACCTCTCAAGGAAAACCAAAAGCCATTTAAACAAAAACTACGCAGAATAAACCCTGTTCAGTTACCTTTGGTTGAGAAGGAAATCAAGAAAATGTATGAAGCTGGTATTATTGTCCCTATTAGATATTCAGAGTGGGTGTCTAATCTGGTGTCAGTTAGGAAGAAAACATGAGAGATTAGTCTTTGTATTTACTTTAGAGATTTAAACAAAGCTTCATTAAAGGACAACTACCATTTACCCAATATGGATCATATTTTACAAAGGGTAGCTGGTTCTAAAAGAATTTCTTTCCTAGATGGCTATTCAGGGTACAATCAGATTTTAGTACACCCTGACGATCAATTAAAGACAACTTTTACTACACCTTGGGGCACTTTCATGTATGTGAAAATTCCCTTTGGTCTAATGAATGCTGATGCTCCTTTTCAGAGAGCCATGGACATTGCATTCTCGGAGGAATTGGGCTACTTCATCATTATTTACCTTGATGATGTCACTGTTTTTTCAAAAACAGATGAAGAGCACTTAGAACACTTGAGAAAAGTATTTGAGAAATGTAGAAAGTTTGGGATATCTTTAAACCCAAAGAAAACACTATTTGATCTCCAAGAAGGTAAACTTCTTGGGCACATCATTTCAGAAGAGGGGATAAAGATAGACCCAAAGAGGATCGAGGCCATATTGCAAATCTCTCATCCTCGAAACATCAAGGAACTCCAATATTTCATTGGAAAGATTAATTTCTTGAGAATGTTCATACCTAACTTGGCCGAGCTCCTTAGAAACATTACAAACATGCTGAAGAAGGAGCAAGGGGTTAAATGGACCTTGTAAGAAAAGAAGTCCTTTGAATTGGTCAAACAAGCATTAACTAAAACACCAGTTCTAATAAGTCCTGATTTTTCAAAATATTTTTATATTTTTTCATTTGCATCATAACATACAATAGCTGCTGTGCTATTGCAGAAAAATCCACAAGGACAAGAGTAGCCCATTGTATTCTTTAGCAAGGCTTTGAGAGATGCTCCTCTGAAGTACAACATTATGGAAAAGCAATCTTTTGCTTTGGTCAAAGCTTTAAAAGACTTCAGAGTATACATCTTGCACTCCCACATCATTTCCTTTGTCCCAAATTCAGTTGTGAAAGACATTCTAACACAGGACCCAAATGGTAAGACAGGTAAGTGGATAGCTGTGATACTTGAATATGATTTAGAAATCAAGCCCACTAAACTCATTAAAGGCCAAGGTCTAGCTAGATTAATGGCTGAATCCAATTTTGAAGTTCTTGATATTAATATGATAAATGCTTTCGATGAACAAGAGGAATTTTCAACTCCCATTGTTGAAGACCATTTTATGAATTCCTCTTGGTATGCTGACATTTTATATGTTTTTCTTAAATTGAATACACCTCCCGGTTTATCAAAAACAAAGGCAAGGTTTTTAAAGTTAAAAGTTGTAAACTACTGCATTATAGATAAATGTCTTTATTGGAAAAATGCAAGTGGAATATTGCTTAAATGTTTGCCTAAGTATGATGCAGAGAAGGTTAAGCACGAGTTCCATGAAGGAGAATGTGGAGGCCACCTCTACTGGAAGACAATAACCAACAAAATTCTTAGAGCTAGTTACTATTGGCCCACACTCTTTCTAGATGTATAGAAGATGATAATTTTCTATCATAAATGCCAAATTTTTGAAGGCAAATGAAATTTGCTACCCTTACCTTTGCATCCAATCACTGTTGAAGCTCCTTTTCAACAGTGGGGACTTGACTTCATAGGAGAAATCCATCCACCATCATCTGCCCAACATAAATGGATTCTCACTGCAACCGACTACTTCACCAAATGGATAGAAGCCATCCATTCTAGGCAAGCCAATGACTCTGTCATCATAAAATTCATTGAGACTCATATCCTCTCTAGATTTGGTTGTCCTAGGAAGATCATCACTGATAATGCAGCAGCATTTGGATCTAAGAACATGGTTGAGTTCTGTCACAAATATCAGATTACATTGGGCCATTCTACTGCTTATTACCCTCAAGGTAATGGGTTAGCAGAATCCTCAAACAAGAGTTTGGTGAACATAATCAAGAAGTTGCTGAAGGACAACAAGAAGTCTTGGCACACAAAGCTAGTACATGCACTATGGGCTGACAGATTGACACTTAAGAAATCTATTGGAATGTCACGCTACCAGCTTGTGTATGGTACAGATGCAATTTTTCCAACCAGCCTTGGTGTACCAGTTATGAAGTTGATTCAAGAAGTGAAGTCTGAAGACAATGACATGATCATAAGAATTAATCAGACTATACATCTTCAGCAAACCAGGGAGGAGGTTTATAACAGAGCATTACAAAAGCAAGAGAGCATCAAAAAGCTTTTTGACAGAAGAACAAAGGCCAGCAATTTTAATGTTGGGGACAAAGTGTTAAAGTGGGACTCAAGGAGAGAAGATAAGCGCAAGCATGGGAAATTTGATAACTTATGGTTTGGCCCTTATCTCATTCATTCTATTGTTGGTAACAATGCTTATTTTTTGCAGGAGTTGAATGGAGCTGAATTGTTTGGGGGTCATGTCAATGGCAGGATGCTCAAACATTATTTCTCCTGATCCTATTATGTTTGGAAGCCTTTTTATCTTTTTTCTCATTATAAATATTTCATCCATCATTGCATTCAAAGTTAGAAAAATAAAAAATACAAAAACAATAGAAAGAGAAAAGAGGGCAGTTTGTAAAAGCAAGAAAGGTACAGCCCCATACCAAAAAAAGAGAAATAAAGTCTGAAAGTGTGCAAGCTCAAATGCCACTCCTGAAAAGCACACTTCTAGTTAGTCATACAGCCTGATCATGACTAATTATTTTTAAATTTACTACTGATAGGTTAGTGAATTTGATTTTCCAAACAGCTTAATCTTGGCTTATCATTTGGGTAGATTAGGATAGAAAATAAAAGGTTCAAACAAGCTCAAAATACGAACCTTAGTTTTCAAAAGAAGAATGACTCTAATTTGTTTTTATTTTGAGTTAAAAGACAGAAGTAAACTGGTTCTAATAAGTCCAAAATTTGAACCAGAAAACAAGGAAAAAACAGCTCGAATAAACTCAAAAATAGAGCTTAAGAAAAGAGAAGGTCGTGCTTAGAACTTTCTGATCTTAAGCCTTCAACATTTTGATTTAATTTTCTACAAAATAATCATCTATGTGCAGCTTGCTTTTATGCCATAGATCAGCAACAAGTTAGAATATTCAATCCTGACTTGTATGCCTTTAAATTTCTGTTTTAGAAGTTAGAGAAAAAAATCGGTTAGATTGTTTAATCCTAACAGATAGTAGACTAGGTAGAGAAGCTTATGAAATCAACTGTTTAATCTGAGTTCATGGAGAAATAAGAAGTAAACTTAGATTAGTTTTTTGCTTTCAAAAGAATAAAATGTTGTAAAAGAGTTTTCCAATCCAAATGCACTCTAAAAGAAGAAAAAATGTTAGATCAGTAGGATTGGGTATGTAGAAAGATTGGTTTGATAGATATCCATTGTTTTTCCATGGCTGCTAACATTTTCAAAGCAAAAGAAGATCATCCAAGTGAAGAAAGTTGCAACCCAATGGATGAAGCACTGATAAGCCCCCCAGAGAATACAAGTCTGAAGTTCTTGATGCCTTCAAGAAGGCACCATCCCCATGTGGAGCCATTGTTAGCCACCTATAAAATTTGTCATATCAAATGGTGGCTAAATCATTTCTGAAGCCTTCAAGAAACAATTTTATTGCCAAAATTGTTGGTGCTTAAAGTCTTTTGAAGATATCTTATCCTTTGGTTAATCTTCACTGTTGTTTCCCTTTTAAACTCTGAAATTCTGTTGTTTTCCTGAAGAAAAGATTGTTGCAACAAATTCCATTTTTCCCTCATTTTACCCCTCCTTTCACTTCATATTAACCTTCATTTTTATCCCCTTTTACTTCATTAAATTCCTCTATTTTTCATTATTTCCCTTCTTCCATTCGTAAATCCCCTTTTGTAAGGTTTAAAACTCCTTTTTGGACCTTATCGAAACCCCCAAATCCATTAAAAAACCTTGAAAAAAATCATAAAAAACACATTTTTGTATTAAGGCTTTAGCCCCCTTAGGCTAAGCCCTAAACCACTTCCCCTCCATGCGACTTGGCGCTGGAACCAAGCGCTAAGTCCAAAAGCGCTTATCGCATCGGGACATTTGCAATGGGCGCATGTCTTTTGTTTCAAAAAATTCCAATGCCGATTGGCTCCCTTTTATATAAACCCCCGACCTCCACTTTCCTTCATATAACCCAAGAGCCCACAATCGGGTGCTTAACACTACAATAAACCTTTTCCCCGATGAAAAAATCCTTTTTATTTCATGAAAAATCCAATTTTTATGCTTTAAAAGAGTCCTGCCCATTCATTGGTCGAAGCCATTCTCGACCGTTGATCATAAGCCAATCAAACGGTCTGTGAAATCTCACATAGGAAGATATCATTGGGCACGTTTTATATTTTATTCACCCCCTCCCGATTGGCGGTCTCCCGATGGATCCTCATCCGTCGATCTCCCCCTGCCAGATTAGATTCGACGGTCTTCATCGCTCCTTCCCAAAGCTTTTTCCCCCGCCATGACCTCCTTCGATGCATTCCCCGCCATTGATCTAGCCCTCAGATCAATGGTCCACAACTAATTGCATCGACGCCCTTACTGTTGGGAAAAATACTGAGGGGGGGGGGTGAATCAGTATTTAGTGCAGACTGAAAACTTTTTAACTTTTTCTTTCTCTACAACCCATACGCTACTTTACTGAATAAAACTCGCGTATACACACGGATATCCTTCAGACAACTCGCGTATGTCCAGAGATATAATTATTGCATTTAATTCTTAACTTGGATCATTGTATCATTCATTCATCAGATGTATAGTAAGCAGTAAACAGATGCAGTAAGAATAGAATAAATCATCACACATAAGCAACACACATGAACACCAGGATTTAAGGTGGAAACCCAATTTGGGAGAAAACCACCACTGCCATTGTCTCAGTATTCAATATTTATTATGTAAAGAAAACTTCTTACAACCATGTACTGGCGTAGACTCATACCAGCACGCAGGCACCCACCTGCAGAAGGCCACAACCTTCTCTCGTTTACCAGCCTCTGCTGGAAGGGAGCTACAACCCCCTGCTCTCATTTACCAGCCTCTCCTGGAAGGGAGCTACTACCCCCTACTCTCGTTTACCATCTACTACTGGAAGGGAGCCACTACCCCCTCACTGAAGGCTTGACCCTCAGTACCACTGCAGACCACGTTTCATCAATTTTCAAACTGGATCAAATAGCTTCAACACAACCCTTCAGTTATCAACAAATATACTTCGCCTAGTGCTTCAAACAGAACAGCGAAACCACTGTAACCAGAATATCAAAAATAACCCAGACTTCAGAATAGATATGCAAAAACACATTCAACCTTGAGCAATCATAAGTTCAAATTCCATACACACTTTTATTTAATCAGACCCGCGTATACATGCGCTTTTCATTAAACGAACCCGCGTATACATCTGTGCAATTTTTTCAATAAACCCTAACTTCCCACACGTGCTTTTATTATATCAGATCCGCGTATACACACACTTTTTCCACAACAAAATCGCGTATAGATCTGTAAATGAAAGCTTTGTAGAGCAGACCAAATCTATAAGCTTACCCAAATTTCTTCATTACCTTCAGCAGACTTTGCGCCATATTTTCACCAGTTCTTCTTCTGCAGATCATCTTAGAGATTCATCATCATCAGATCTAAGGATTTTGAAACATCCATGGGTGCATCATAGATTCAGATTTATCAATCAAGAACAAATTTCATTCATGCAGATATACTTCAAGGTGAATTATTCATTCAATACCCAGACACATGCACACCTTGCACTATTATTCTTTACTCCTTATATAGGTTTAGCCTTTATCAATACCATGAGCCAAAACCACACCACTTTCGATGGTATTCCTGGACGAGATCAAATAGATAATCCAGTGCTCAATACAATGGGTCAATACCATGGTAAATTCCCCTGGTTATATAAATTTAGAGTGCAATAGGGCATACGCGACTTGGAACGTACTTTTCCGCGTACATACGCTACTTCTCCTCATAAAACCCGCGTATGCGTTGTGACATACTTTGTTCAACATTATTCTGGCACTTTCTGAATTCCACCTCCATCAAGAACAATCTTCATCAAATAGGTTTCCATCAAGGACAACACATTGCATCATATCGCTAACAGTCTTATTTCATCAAGTAGGTTGCCATCAAGGACAACACATGCCAACAATCTCCCCCTTTGGACTTGATGGCAACCCATGATGGTGTTTGATCATCACAACAGATAGATACATTGATTATAACCATTATGCAAACATTATGAAACTCTCCCCCTAGTCAAACACCATGTTGTTCTCCCCCTTTGACATCAAGGGCAAAGGGCGGATCAACAACCAAAACAAGGTTTTTCTTCTCATGTGCACTGAAGTTACCATGCTCCCCCTGAGTTCATGCTGAGTCTTCAAACATATTTTGCAATGAAGTACATGACTCTATGACCTTTCCTATCACCAAGGACTCATACTTACATCAATGATCCAACCAAGGGGATTTACATATGTGACTCAAGTACCCAACCAAGTGGGTTTACACATTTTGACTCAACTACCCAACCAAGTGGGTTTAAAAAATTGACTCAAGTCCTCACATGACTGAATATTACAAATTTACATTATAGGTCTCAACATGACCTTTCCATCAAATTACAAATATGACCTTTTTCACCAAAAACCAAAGGACCTCAAGAAAGAGATCATATTTTAGAATCATCATAATGCCAACAATGCATTATATTCAGCAAGGCTAATGCTCCCCCTGAAACTGTGCATCTAATGCATCCTTTCCATATGACCAAAACTCCTCCTTAGCTTGTGCAACCAAACAGCACTGCAGCTGTGCTAAAGAATGCTGACCCCAAGTAAAATTTGTCAGCAATTAACCATACGCAATTTTCTTTGTATGAACTCGCGTATATATGCGACTATCTTTCAGGAAACCCACGTATCCAATTTAATCTTCTGAATTTAAGCATTTTTTATTTTCTGCATGGAAGAGACTACTCCCAGCTTCTGTCTGAGATATTCGAACGCTTCCTTGGGTAGAGGTTTGGTAAATATATCATCCACTTGTTCTTTGGAGGGAACATACTCCAGCTTCACCTTTTGTTCAAGCACTTGTTCACGTAAGAAGTGATACTTGATGGTAATGTGCTTGGTCTTTGAATGCATAACAAGATTCTTTGAAATACTGATGGCACTTGTATTATCACACATAATGGAGATACGAGGTGAGCACTTGATTTGAAATTCTTGTAAGGTTTGCATCATCCAAAGAAGTTGTGTGCAACATGATGCGGCAACCACATATTCTGCTTCTACTGTAGATAAGGCAATAGAGTTCTGCTTCTTTTTGAACCAAGATACTAACCAGGGCCCCATATAGAATGCACCACCACTAGTGCTTTTCTGATCATCAATATTTCCAGCCCAATCTGCATCAGTGTAAGAATGAAGAGTAAGATCAGCATTCTTTGGATACCATAGTCCAAAGTCTTGAGTTCCTTGTAGATATTTGAATATTCTTTTGACAGCCTAAAGGTGAGACTCTTTCGGATTAGCTTGGAATCGTCCAACAATCCCAACTGCATGCATAATGTCTGGTCTAGTCCCAGTGAGATAAAGTAGACTTCATATCATAGATATGTATTCTGGTTGATTCACCGTGGGAGAATCATCATGAGAATTGAGATTACATCCAGTTATCATTGGTGTACTTACAGGTTTGCACTCTTCCATGCCATACTTCTTCAGAATTTTCTTAAGGTATTTTGCCTGTGATAAGAATATTCCCTCTGTATTTTGATGCACTTGCAAGCCAAGAAAGAATGTTAGTTCCTCAAGTAAAGACATTTCAAATTCTTGCTGCATAACAAAAGCAAATTTCTGACTCATAGATTCTTCATTACTTCCAAAAATGATATCATCAACATATACAACCACAATCAATAGTTTTTCATTTTCAATTTTTGTGTACAAGTTGCTATTAGCAGATCCCTTTGAAAATCCTTGTTGATGAAGATATTTGTCA
This sequence comes from Pinus albicaulis, assembly GCA_034641835.2. NCBI lineage: Eukaryota > Viridiplantae > Streptophyta > Pinopsida > Pinales > Pinaceae > Pinus > Pinus albicaulis. The sequence goes on from CM076581.1 coordinate 996,194,079, forward strand.
AGACGATAATACCATGCCCTTGGAGCTTGTTTGAGACCATATAGAGCCTTTTTAAGTCTACAAACAAGATTTTCATCATTTCCCAAAATGAACCCTTCTCGTTGTTCTATATAAACTTCTTCTTCTAGATCACCATTGAGAAACGTAGATTTAACATCCATTTGATAAACTTTGATTTGTTGAGAACTTGAAAAAGCAAGAAACATTCTTATGGCTTCAAGTCTAGCTACAGGAGCAAAATTTTCTTCAAAGTCTATACCTTCTTGTTGAGTATACCCCTTGCAAACAAGTCTAGCTTTATTTCTTACAACATCCCCATTCTCATTTAACTTGTTTTTGAATATCCATTTAGTTCCAATGACATTTTTGTTATGAGGTCTTGGTACTAATTCTCAAGTGTGATTCTTTTCAATTTGATCAAGCTCTTCATTCATGGCTTGAACCCAAAATTCATCTTTGCTAGCTTGATTGACATTGTGAGGTTCAATAGTAGATAGAAATGCCAGATAGCTAGAAGATCCCACAAGAGTCCTTCTTGTTTGTACACTTGATCCCTTATCTCCCAAAATTTGAGATTCTGGATGATTCTTTTGAACATATATGGATGGAGCCTTTTCAGATAAATCATCTTCAGGTTCTTCATTGGGTTCACTGTCTATATCATTGCTATTTGATGTAGAAGGACATAAGTCACCATCGTCTTCATTTGTTGTTTGTTTTTCTTCCTTTGGGGCTACAGGAGACTCATCAATAACAACATCGATACATTCAACAATCTTCCGAAGTCGTTTATTGTAATATTTATATGCTCTACTCGTAGAGGAGTAACCAAGAAGTATTCCTTCATCTACTCTAGGTTCAAACTTGCCAAGTTTTTCATCATTATTTTTGATAAAGCATTTACTTCCAAAAACTCTAAAATGCTTCACAGATGGAGAATTACCATACCAGAGTTCATATGGAGTTTTGTCACTATTTACACGAACATGTGCCTTGTTGAGAATGTTTACCGCTGTATGTGCTGCTTCTCCCCAAAATGTGTCAGGTGTTCTAGAATCATCAAGCATAGCTCTAGCCATTTGTTGAACTGTTCTATTCATTCTTTCTGCTACACCATTTTGTTGTGGATTTCCAGCTACAAAAATTGTCTTTTTATGCCATGTTGTTCACAAAATTCAAGGAATTCATTTGAAGTATATTCTCCTCCTCGATCAGATCTAAGACATTTGAGTTTTAGATCTACTTCATTTTCAACTAGAGCCTTGAAGATCTGAAATTTCTCAAATGCTTCATCTTTGGGCTTTAGCAACCCAATTCACCACATTCTAGAGAAATCATCAATAAATAAGATATAGTATTGTTCACCACGAGGTGAATTTTTCCTCATAGGTCCACATATGTTAGTATGAATGAGTTCAAGAGGCCTACTTGATGATCCTTCCTTGGCATTAAATTTCACTCTGGTCTGCTTGCTGAATTGGCACGATTTGCATATGATACTTTTAGGTAGAGTAATATTGGGAAGACCAAGAACAGCATTAAGTCTACTTGATTTGTTGATTTGAGAGAAGCTTAGATGCCCCAACCTTCTATGCCATAGCCAGTTTTCTGAAGATTTACTCAAGTAACATTGTTCTTTGCAGTTATTCAATACATATAGGTTGCTTGGAGTTCTCTTTCCTTTTATAATTGTTTTACCTGTATCAAGATCACGAACCACACATTATTTTGAACTAAAGACAATTTCAGTTCCTTGATCACACATTTGACTTACACTTAACAGGTTATGCCTTAATCCATCCACATACATGACATCATTAGCCTTCACCTTTTCTTTTAGAAACACAGACCCTTTTCCTTTAATTACAGAAGGAGTATCATTTCCAAAAGTAACTTTCTTTTCCTTTTCTAGTGTACTATATGCACGAAGTTTGGTTTTGTCACCTGTCATGTGTCTTGAGCAGCCGCTATCAATGTACCATTGATTTTCTTCACCTTCTGCAAATAAAGCTATGCCATAATTTTCAACCTGTAATTCCTTCTCTTTCCATGCTTTGGAACTTGAAGGAAAAGGCTCTTTTGGCTGAACTTTGCTCCTGCATTCAGATTCTTCATGCCCAAAGTTATTGCAATAAGCACATTCAACTTCATTTAGAAGAGGAGAAAAATTGTTATAGGTATTCTTCTTTGTTTCAATATAAATCCTTTTCTTTCTCGCTTCTCTTGTCATGATGGTTTTATATGAAACACATTGAACAGCTTTGTGACCAAAATTGTGACATGAGAAACATTTTCCATTGAAGAAGAAATTTCTACGATCATGAAATATTCTACTTGAATTTACCTGTTGATTGGTGTTTTTTTGAAAGATATTCCTGTTAGTGTTCTTTGAATTGAGATGATCATGCTTTACCTGTAAAGATTATTTATTCCCTTGTTGAGTGGCAGAATTTTGTAATCCAGTAGCTGCTTTTAGATAATTTGGTGCTGAAGCCTGAGAAGATTCCCCGGTATATCCAAGACCTGTCTTTACAAGAGGAGAGCGTTGTACCTTGATAATCTCATTTAAGGTTTCAGATCCTTTAGCAAATCTAAGATTCAGAGTCTTTTCTTTCTCAAAATATTTTCTTAGACTTACCACTTCACATTCTAATTTCTCAATGTGTTTCTTTGCTTCTTCAAACTGCCTTTCCAAAGTCTCTATGGTTATTTTCCTTTCTTCTAAGATCATTTTACTTTCTTCTAAGTGTATTTTGAGTTGATTGTTTTCTTCAAGAAAATCATTGTCCTCTAGAGCATCCACAAAAGTATCATTTTCTTCTCTAGATTCAAATGCCATGAGAAGTCTAAGATCTTGTTCACATTCTTCCTCACTATCAGATAACCCATCACTATCTTCATGAGTATAGTAAATTTTTCTAGTGCTAGATCGGTTCTTATTCCTTCTTGCTACTTCTTTTCCTTTTGAAGATATTTCTTTATAAGGACACTTAGCAGCATAATGACCAACTCTTCCACAATCAAAACATTTGAAAGGAAGCTTACCTCTAAACTGTCCTGTGCCAAGTTGAAGTTTCTTTACAAAATTTACCTCATCTTCTTCTGAGATATATCCTGGTCCTTCTACTTCTTGCACTTCTTTCCCTTTTGTAGAAGCTCTAAATATGGCTTCTTTGACTTCAGATGGTCCTCCTCTTCTCATTTCATATGCAGTTAGTATGCCATGAAATTGCACCACAGTAAGATTTGGAAGATCCTATTTTTCTTCAAGAGCAGAAACTTTTGACTCAAATTTTGTCGTTAGAGATCTTAAAATTTTCTCAACCAAAGTAGATTCAGTTATTGTTTCTCCCAGATTTCTCATACGATTTACAACATCATCAAGATGTAAAAAGAAACTGGCAATACTCTCATCATTATGCATCTTCAAATTTTCATTTTCAATTCTGAGAGTTTGGAGTTTTGCACTTTTTACCTTTGCATCACCTTCATAACTTTGAATGATTTTGTCCCACATTTCCTTTGCTATATTCAGCTGCATGACTTTGACAAATTCAGATTCAGTCAGACTTCCCGTTATAGCATTAACTGCCTTTGCATTTGATTCATAATTATTCTTTTCAGTCGGATCTGTTGGTATTGTAGCTGGATATTGATATCCTTGTTGAACAATGGCCCATACATCTGTTCCCATAGACTGAAGATAGGATCTCATCCTTGTTTTCCAGAAGATTAAATTGCTTCCATTAAAGAGTGGAGGCTTGATAGATGTTGTTCCATCTTGATTGCTCATCTTTCTTGATCTTCCTTCTAGCGGCTAAGCTTTTTCAGAAGGACCTGCTCTGAAACCAATTGTTGGGAAAAATACTGAGAGGGGGGGTGAATCAGTATTTAGTGCAGACTGAAAACTTTTTAACTTTTTCTTTCTCTACAACCCATACGCTAATTTACTGAATAAAACTCGCGTATACAAGCGGATATCCTTCAGACAACTCGCGTATGTCCAGAGATATAATTATTGCATTTAATTCTTAACTTGGATCATTGTATCATTCATTCATCAGATGTATAGTAAGCAGTAAATAGATGCAGTAAAAATAGAATAAATCATCACACATAAGCAACACACATGAACACCAGGATTTAAGGTGGAAACCCAATTTGGGAGAAAACCACCGCTGTCGTCGTCTCAGTCTTCAATATTTATTATGTAAAGAAAAATTCTTACAACCATGTACTGGTGCAGACTCATACCAGCACGCAGGCACCCACCTGCAGAAGGCCACAACCTTCTCTTGTTTACCAGCCTCTCCTGGAAGGGAGCTACAACCCCTTGCTCTTGTTTACCAGCCTCTCCTGGAAGGGAGCTACTACCCCCTGCTCTCGTTTACCAGCTACTACTAGAAGGGAGCCACTACCCCCTCACTGAAGGCTTGACCCTCAGTACCACTGCAGACCACGTTTCATCAATTTTCAAACTGGATCAAACAACTTCAACACAAACCTTCACTTATCAACAAATATACTTCGCCCAGTGTTTCAAACAGAACAGTGAAACCACTGTAACCAGAATATCAGAGATAACCCAGACTTCAGAATAGATATGCAGAAACACATTCAACCTTGAGCAATCATAAGTTCAAATTCCATTCGTGCTTTTATTTAATTAGACCCGCGTATACACGTGCTTTTCATTAAACGAACCCGCGTATACATCTGTGCATTTTTTCAATAAACCCTAAATTCCCACATGTGCTTTTATTATATCAGATCCGCGTATACACGCACTTTTTACACAACAAACTCGCGTATATATCTGTAAATGAGAGCTTTGTAGAGTAGACCAGATCTATAAACTTACCCAGATTTCTTCATTACCTTCAGCAGACTTTGCACCAAATTTTCACCAGTTCTTCTTCTGCAGATCATCTTAGAGATTCATCATCATCAGATCTAAGGATTTTGAAACATCCATGGGTGCATCATAGATTCAAATTTATCAATAAAAAACAAAGTTCATTCATGCAGATATACTTCAAGGTGAAGTATTCATTCAATACCCAGACACATGCACACCTTGCACTATTATTCTTTACTCCTTATATAGGTTTAGCCTTTATCAATACGATGAGCCAAAACCACACCACTTCCGATGGTATTCCTGGACGGGATCAAATAGATAATCTAGCACTCAATACAATGGGTCAATACCATGGTAAATTCCCCTGGTTATATAAATTTAGAGCACAATAGGGCATACGCGACTTGGAACGTACTTTTCCGCGTACATACGCTACTTCTCCTCATAAAACCCACGTATGAATTGTGACATACTTTGTTCAACATTATTCTGGCACTTTCTGAATTCCACCTCCATCAAGAACAAGCTTCATCAAATAGGTTGCCATCAAGGACAACACATTGCATCATATCGCTAACAGTCTTATTTCATCAAGTAGGTTGCCATCAAGGACAACACATGCCAACACTTACTCCTTTGCCCCCGCCGATCGCAAACCTCCGATTGCATTTGGGTTGTCCACATATCAAGATCCAACGGTCCAGATTGTTCCTCCCTACCTTGTTAAAATTATGAACCCCGATTTATAAGGTTTTTAGGGGAAATCTCCACCGTTGATCTCTGCAGATCAATGACCCTCATTAACTCTTTTTCCGCCTGATCATCACCTCATGTTTTATTCCTTTGATCCCAAGATACGATCTGGGCCATTCATTCTATTCATCTGATGGTCCAGAATCATCCTGACAGGCCCAATTCTTTTGGGTCCTGCCTTCCTCCCAGATTTAATCTTCGTTGTTCATCTCTTGATCTAACGGTCCAGGTTAATAGCACCTTCTCCTGATCGCAAACTTTCGATTGCATCTGGGTTGTCCACGTATCAAGATCCGACGATCTAGATTGTTCCTCCCAACCTTTGTTAAAATTATGAACCCCGCTTTATAAGGTTATTTGGGGAAATCTCCGCCGTTGATATATGCAGATCAACGGCCCTCATTAACTCTTTTTCTGCCTAATCATCACCTCATGTTTTATTCCTTTGATCCCAAGATATGATCTGGGCCGTTCATTCTATTCATCTGACAGTCCAAAATAATCCCGACAGGCCCAACTCTTTTGGGTCCTGTCTTCCTCCCATATTTAATCTTCGCCATTCATCTCTTGATCTAACGGTCCAGGTTAATACCGCCTTCTCCTGACCCCACCTCGTTCCGCCCGCACATCTTTTCGATATTGCGCTCTCTCATAGTCCTTCAATCTGAGACCCCAGATCTGGCGGTTGACGCATAGTTTTGCATAACTTTATGCCCGAATAATAATTTTTCAAAATCATGCGATGGGTGGTTTTGAAAGGCCACGTGTCAGCCTCTGAAACATATCGCATTCGAAAAGTGAAAACTTCCCATCTGCCTTTTTGTTGCACGATACCATTGGTTTCTTTGTCTGAAATTGCTTTCCCCTATTTCCACTGCATTTCATTGCGTTCGTCTTCTGCCATTGATCTCTGCAGATCAACGACCTTCATTTAATCTGAGAATTTAACTATCGCCCTCCACCATTCACCAAGGGACTTTGTAGATCAATCTCATCCATTGATCTCCTTGGGTTGATCTCATCCAATGGCCCAGATTCATTTGATAAACCCCAAATTTCATTTTAACCTTTTCCTATTCCAAAGGGATTTTCACCCTTTTTCCTTTGTTTTTCTTTCATTTCACATAATGTGACCCCTTCGCATTATATGTTCAGAACTAATCTCGACCGTTGATTGATATGAATCAATGGATATGACTTAAACTTCCACCGCTTGTTCCAATTGCTCCCCTTCTAATATTTGCAAGCAATCTCCGTCGTTGGATGCTTTCATCCAACGGTCACGACCTAACCTTAACCTCTGAAGCAGTCTAAACCCAAAATACACAAGATTTTCTTAATATTTTTTGTTTCTTGTGTAGGTTTTAAAGGTTTTTCAAATTTTTTATAGGAAAAATAAAAGTCGAGGATGACGATCCTCCAGGATTTCATTCATCAAAGAGTATCCATTTACAGGGTTCAACACCATGTTTTATCGGTGCCTAATGAGCACTGATACCGTTATAAAATCCCCTGGAACATCTGCACATAAAAAAGACACAAAAAAATTAAATCAAACTGAGAGTATCAGTGTTAAAGATTCACTCAAACCAGAGATGAAGAATTGAAGATATTTTACCCATTTTTGAGGGATTACAGCTAAGATCGACAATCAAAAGCCTAATCCACTAAATTAAACACAGTTAAAGAACAGAAGACAAGATTTAGGCCTAATTATTCCTAACACACAGATTAGGAGCAAATTAATCCTGTTTTAGGTCAAAACAAACTATCTACTGGACAGAGAGAGCCTCCACTGCCACATCAGAGGCTAATTGAATCCTCTCAGCTACCTAATGCCACCTGCAGCCTCCAAGAATTTAAAAAAGGAAGAGTTATTACCTGAACAGAGGATATTTTCCTCAATACAGCTCAACAGTTATTTCAAGCCAAAGAGACTTATTGCAAAAATATCAGCAGAGTTATTCCAAAGATGACACAGAGCCTTAAAGTCAACAAAAGCTTCCCAGCAAGCTTAATATTTAATGTAAATCAATTAATACAGAGAGATATCTGTAATATTCTCCATTGAGCCCCTCAAAGGCCGAGAAGCATTAAAACTGTATTAATTGAACCCATAGATATTTTCTCTCTTCAACCTCCTCATTTTCCTATAAAATCTTCTTGAGGAGCTCATTGTAAAGGGTTGGTTGTAGAACTTTGAAATATACTTGTGCTCGAAACTTCTACTTGTAAATAGTGTTCAGAGGCTCTTCAAGCTCTGTTTGTGATCTAATAAGTTAGGCTGAGAAGTGAAGATGATTTCTGAACTGAAACACTGGACTTGAAGAATGTAACTGGATTGACATCAATATACAAGCTGATTCTTAGGATCTTGGTATATATCACTGGTGAAGTGCTTCTTTCTGTGTTATTGTTTTTATTTCATGTATGCCATTTTTTCCATTATTCTCTGATAAATAATAGCAAGCATGGAGTTAGGATTTACTATTTACAGTACCCTTCTCTGACTGATAAGCTTTATCTCAATGTTTTCCTCCAAATCATGTATTTAAGAATGATTCAATATAGTCAAGAAGTTAGGAATGCTGGCGTTCCCTCGTCCTACTGTTTACTATAAACATTGTTCTTGAATGTTATTTTAATTATTTTTTTAGTAAAGTTAGACTAGAAAAGTGATGGTGTGCCCTATTTTCTAGCTTCTTTCTCTAAAGGTAATTCTGAAAATTTCCCTAAGAATATGCTGAAAGCAGTCTAGATTTAAAAGTATCTTATCTGATCTTAGGCTACACTTTGTTTATCTTATTTCTTTTCATCCCTTTTGAAATTAATTATGTGGATCACTAGATTGTTTGTCTGTTGAGTTAGCTTAAATACAAACTTTTCCAAAGAGTCTATGGTTAGCCTAGTCCTTTGGTTGGTTTTAAATAGTTACTTAAAAGGATTTTCTCGTTTGGACAGACTGATAAATCCTAGTTGAAATTATTGTCTGTTTTCACCCTTTCAACACTTTATTCTTTCCATTCCATCATTTAATCCCAAAGATCTTGTGATATAGATGACTTGCCCCTTGGACCACTCTTGAAATTGTTGCACAATTAAACCCTTTTATGACTCCATAGCCTAATGGACTAAAAACCAGCGTTATATCTATCTTATCAGCCAAATTTTGTTCTGATTGCTTGCAACTTCACACCTTTGAAACTCTTTCATTTTAGGACTTTCCACTCAACTAAAAATCATGCTCAACAATCCAAAACAAACAAAAACCCTTGTTCTTAATAACTAGCCTAATATCATACACAAAAGCCTTAAAAGATAAATCAATCTTTGCACTTATAGATAGATTCCTCTCTGGATTCAGGAGGGCTAGATCCTAGAATCCCAAAGTGGTTCAAGTGTCCTCTCCACAGTTCTGGTCTCACCAATTTGCTGGAATTACGGGGAGATAACACACATCACATATGAGTTACCAAAGCTAGGAATACTTAATTAGTCCAGTTAATTCGAGTTGAGGGTCAAACTAGAGGCATGTAGAATGTCTCGTAATTTTTAGGAGCCGTGCTTGATTTTATTTTGAGTTGTAATTAATTAACTTAATTTATTTCAGTTAAAAACAATTGAACTAGTTCTAACTAATGGAGGAACTAGGTCAAGTGAATAAATCCAATTTAATTCACATGAAGTGATCAATCATATAACTAATAATTCACTAAAAATAGCTCATGCATGTCACTTCTGAGGAAGAACCAGTTGATATTGGAGTTAAGTCATATCAAATAAGGTTAAATGAGATTCCAATCCTCATGGACAAGGCTCTCTCTAACTAGCTAAATTTTAAAATTTTAATAATAATAATAATAATAATTTTCACATTTCCTGACCGATTTGATCCATCTTGGTTCCATCTTGGTGCTTGATAGATCCGACATTAAGATAAATCCAGGCTAGTTTAATAATTAGATATTAAAAATAAATTATTTAATTATGAATTTATATTTATATGTTTTTTTTTGTGGTCTATTAAAGTGTAACAATATAATTATGTTTAATATAGTTTAAGTTAGTTTAATTATTAAAAATATATGTAATTATTAGTGAGGTTATTTGTTCCAATTCAATCCCCAAAGTTAAAATTTTCCTAGTTAAACAAATATTCCACAACATTTTTTTGTTGTAATATTTTATCTCTACATCTATAAACTTAATATGTTTCTCAAGTCATTCAAATATATTTTTGTATTAAATATGATTTAAAAGAAACATTACACACCCATTTGTTATGATTTTCCTTCTCTTGTAGTTTGGTTGTATTCTAATTTCTCTAAACATAATTCATCATTTGGCGAAATGTGGTTTCATTTATTTCAAGTCCCTTTATCTTGGGCTTACCCAATAGACATTGTCTTGTCTGCCCCAATTAAACATTTCTCTTTGGAAAAAATAAAAATTCAATGGAATTGTATTTCTTTAAATAAACTATATTAGAGAAGAATATCATGGGAAAAACCATGGGTTTTCAAACCCTAGAGTCTAAAAACTACTGGTAATTTGACTTAGTCAAAATGTTTACACAACATTATAACATCTCCTCCATGATCAGCTGAGAGCGTCTATCGATACAAAGAAAAAAAATGAATTTATGATATTGTTCTTAAGGTGGATACATAATGTTGTGTTTAGATGGATATACTTATATGTGATGAATATGGAAATTGTGGTTAACATCAATTACGACCCAATTTGGTCTAGAAGATAATAAGAATGTATGGATGCACTTAGTTTTCTATTTAACTTTTGTTTTTGTGCTAGATAACCCTTAAGAGTATCTCCCCTAAATCACCATAGTTTTGGTAAGTTGAAATATTAGAAAAGTTGTTATTGTAATATATATTTTTAAATTATGATTAATATAGATGTAGTAGGACATTCTAAGAAAAATATATTATCTTCAACCCTCTTAGTGTCACAAAGATAACAATTTTTTTTACTAATGAACTTTTAGGAACTTTCCAAGGTCATCCTTCGTTTTGTACCTCATGAGAGTTTCTTATTATTTTAACAATGTAGACTTTCTTCTTTGTGCTACTCAAAACAAAGAGTTATTTTTGATATTCTAGATTAGGGTTGATCACTTCCTTATAGTATCTTAATTTTATTTTAAACTCTAACTCTTTATTGTACCACAATTTCATGTTCAATTTCAATGAATAATATTTTCATTATTATAATTATTATAAAGATTGATCTCTTCCTTTATTACCTTATGTTTTATACATATATAAGTTTTTCTATAGTTTGAATCAATCTTAGGAAACTTGATGCAAAGGATCTGCAACAAATCAGAAAAATGATGCAATGCGCGCGGAAAATAGAGACCACCAGTTACTTCAAGGTTAAATGATACTTGAGTTATCTTCATATAAGCCACTATTTTAAAAATTAACATACATCACAGTCAAGAAGTTCAACCCTGCACTGGATGGTAGCATCTACCGCCAATATTTAGTGTATACATTGTGCAGCAGGAGTTAAACCAATAATTGAACAAAGAGCCAAACACAAATAAAATACCTGCTTATAATAATAATAATAAAATTAGAGATTCAAACCCTTCTTTGCCAAATATTACATTTGCTGCCTTCTTGGCCCTCACCATTCTTCACACTGGCACACTATCCCTCTCTACATTTGTTCCTATGTCCTATTCCATTCTCTATAGTTATCTATTATCCTCACACAAAGCTTGATATTTATACATAATTGTGGGCTAATTTGAATCCATGATTTCCTCCAAAAATAACTCAACCAAATCGTAAAATAGATTTATCCCTCCTTTGACTCAACTAATTTCTATTTAAGGAGTTCATAATCCCTATGATATCTATACAACCCAACTCCACTCATATTCTCATTTATGATAGAATATTTACAATAAACCTCACACTCAAATTTTCCTCTTAATTTATTTAAAATGTACATAATTTTATAAAATAATTATAAAAATATCACCCCCTAAATCACTTAAATACATAATGGCATTTGAGCAAGATGCTCCTGCATCAAACTCCCCATGTAGAAAAGTTTTCATAGACTCCTGTCTATTAGGTCTGTCACTTTTCTGTAATAATGTAATAGCCACAAGCCTCGATGACTTGCTCTCTCCAGAATTCCAAACTCTGTTTTGTCGCCGGTCTTTTAAAGTATCAACTCCATTTTGTAATTTTGCACAGAATTCCCAGAATAGTATTTTCTAAACACTAATGAATGTAACTTTAGGTTTTCCATACCACACTATATTTGTTTCTGTAAATACAGACATGTGTAGAAATGATAATACCCATTCTTCTAATCTCCAGGATTTGAAAGAATCTCGAACTGGCTTTACATCATGTTACACAATAATTTGTCGCTGTCCCTGCAATCCCCCATCCCGCACATTAAAGGGCTTATTACGTGACCTGTGAGCAGTGACATGACCTGAAACCACTTTCATGGCATCCCCCTTGACAAGGAAAATCATTCCCCTAAAGACAATTTCCTGTGAAAAGCACTAAAAATAGTCCTTTTGGCCTTGGCGCGACTAGCCAGTTCAACCCTCGCGCCAATGGGGGAAATCCACCAAAGAGGGCGCGCCAACTGATGCTCTATCCCAGTGTATCACCTGCACTAGGCTTAATAAGGAGTGTCTTTTAAAAATAAATGGCGGAAGCTTGATTCCAACCAACTCTTGAATGATTCTCTAAAATGAGTTGGGAGGTTTGGCTCTGGATCTCCATGTAGGGGAAGTGGTTTTCCACCTATCATGGAAGCTTCCTTGAGGATAGGGCCAATCCCACCATTGTAGGGATCCCAAATCCCCTTCCACCATCTATATAAGCTTGTCATTTTCTCTTTGGAAGCTAGCCTAAATAGAGATGAATCAATTGTAAGGAGATTATCATCAGACAACCGAAGAGAGAGAGACTTGTCCTTGTCCCGACGAGCTTTACCAAGACGTACTCCTCTGTCGACCCACCGAAGGAAGATCCAGCGTCAGAGATCAGGTTGTATATTTCTTTGTTCTGATTAATAATAAACGACTTTGATTATGGTTCCACTCAGATGTTCATGTTTCATGTTATGAGTTGTATCTTCTCTGACTGATACATAATTGCATGTGTTAGGTTTTACGCTTGCGTGTTTCTTGTTTCTTGTACGTGTAGGTGTTCGATCGCATCGAGCAAGAGAATTGTGATCTGCCAAAGCGAGGGACGGAAGCGCCATATTCTCCACAAACGACATTAGCGTAGGACTTAAGGTAGGCCTCTTGTTGCATCTTGGTCTTTTGCAATTAGGAACTTGTGTCTTAGCATGACTCGGTTGTTGCTAGACCCGATCTAGGCTAGTAGGGATCGCCTCTGTCTGCAGAGGGGATTTACCTCTCGAACAAACTGGTGACTCCATTGGGGAAGACATTGATTGGAGTTTGTCTTGTCTTTTTGGTTTATTTTGGTCTTTGCCTGCTTGATCAACTCTTGTGATTCGCTCTTTTTTAGTGTTAAACTTTTGTTTAGCCTCACCATCCCTGATCTACTTCTTGATTGCTCTTTTTCATCCTTTCCATTAGTAAACTCGACTAGTGCAGTTTTTTCCCTAACAGTCGTGCCAGCTGGCGCATGTTGCCAGTTTATCACCCGCACCAATCCTGTTCTGGCGCTAGTTGCAGCCTCACAGTCGCGCCAATCCTGTAAGGTGCTAGGGTTTGCTTCTTTTTGAGCTTCCTAAGCCTGGTCTGTGGTTTTGGTGTCACTTTTTGAACTTCCTGAGTGTTCTGAAGCCTTGTTTGACTGACTGTGACCTTCATCCTTTGGTTTTTTTCCCTCTTCTATCGATTTTACATTCTAGCCCTAGGGCATCTAGGTGCTATAGTGTGTCGAGCCTCCCATGGGAATTTTTGGTCCTCATTTGATCAGTCATTTTCATTATTGATTCTTTGCATTTGTTTGGTGGTTGTCCATTTTTTTGTTGTGTTATTTAGTGATTGGCTTTCTCTTCATTCGAATTCCACTTTGTCTCGTTTTGAGCCTAGATTACATGGTTCATTTGAGTCTTTGGGATTTCTTTTCGATTTGAAGGACTCCTTTGTCAATTTGAGGTTGGATTGTGTGTTTGGTGTTGAGTGAAATTTCTTGTCTTTTCTCTTTTGCTATCACTTCTCAAATTGTTCTTTTTATTAGTTTTCATTTTTTTTAGTGCACTTTTCTCTTAAAAATTGAAAATACAAAAAAATCTCTTTTGCTCTTGATTAGTTAATGTAAATTGAATCTTTTCTGCGTTATTAGTGATTTTTAACTTTGAAAGAAAAGCTTTTAGTTTTCATTAGCATACATTAGACACACTAGTGGTTGTTTTGTGATCATTTTTTTATTGTGTGAAAGCTCTCAACCTTCCCGTAGTTAGCTATTCATCGAACGAAATTTTGACATGTAGTGTGCATTTATGAGATTTTGAGACATAACATTCGGTAGGGCCTGGAAATTGAAACATAATTGAAGATCAACATTAAAATTTATTCAATTTACCTTAAGGTAGCATTGAAACATTAACAAAATATTTAGAGGTCTAGGCTAGTGACGTGTTCCGGCGTCGTTAAACCTAGTAGCTATTGTTCGCCTCTTGGCTTTAGACAGCACTAGTGTATACTTGTGCTCCCTGTACCATCGTGTATATAAAGGGAGACCCCACTAGGTTGCTATCTTTTATCCGTAGGAAGCCGAGTCTGCTGCCTTATACCCGTGATACACCGGACACAGCATTCGAGGAGATTGCCTGCATGTATGTCAAGTCCTTGGTTGATTTCTCTTTCATTTTGAAACCAAGGTGTATATTGCAGTTCATGGATATCTGGTACACCCTTTGCCTAGATTACCAGAGTAGTCATTTGGATCTTTTCTGACTCTTTAAATTTGAAAGGATCATCAAATGCTTTTCCTTTCACGCTTGTTTCAAAACTAAAAGAGATAGAGTCACCTTTCATCCGTTTCTCGACTCTTAAAACATGAAACGGTGAAGTTTCTAAGTTTCAATGTGGTAAAATAAATCACCCACGATCACACACCCTGTTAGAATTTGCTTGTTGGTTGTTTGATTGTGTGCCTTGATTTTTTAGCCCGTGTGTTGTGTTTGATATTTTCCTTTTGTCGTTACTGTCACAGTGGAAAAACCCTCAGTTTCGTTTACTGGTAGTCCATACACAGATGATTCATCAGAGGTCTCTCAATCCTCTGCTAAACCTCAGCAGCCCATCGTTTCCGAGTTTCCCGACGGGGAACTGATTCTATCTGAGCTTCCCTTTGGAGGACTAGTTGAGTTCAATTGGCCCTTGTCCAACGCTTGGTCTAGATTTGGAGTAGGGGAATATTTCCCTCCTCTTACATCAGGTTCGCCTTTTCTAGCTGCTGTTATTCCTCCTAGTCCTCGCCATCTGCTACAAGATATAGTGGCAGGTTCAGATATGGGCTCATCCAGCCATTCTCCTAGTGATGAAATCCCCACGTCTAGTGAAGATTACCAGTTGCTCCTAGAAGATAACCCCGAGTTATCTGTCATGTCTTCGCCCGGTCCTTCACTTTCAGCGGGGTATAGATCCTTAAGTCAGATTATGACCGCTGTCGCCTCTATGGAGATATCAACTCCTTCTACGAGGCTAGTTATTCCTTCATTGGGGATGTCTCCTAGGAAACCCATCACGTCATCCCCTCAGGTCACTTCTGTACCCGTCAGGCCCACTATCTGTGTGGCCGCATCTACACCTACTATTACCACTCAGTCCATAAGGGCTGCGTCGCTACTCGAAGATGTCTATATAGCATCTACTATTCCAGAGAAAATATCTCCTAAGGAGTATCGATTGTCCCTACAACAATCGAACCCCGAGGTAGGAAAATCCTCCCAAGATCCCAACCACCCGTATTTTTCGCATTATGCATAGGATGGTACACCTGTTTACATTTTTCCATATCAATACGATGAGAAGGGGAACCCTTTACATTTACCCACTCCATAGGCTTATCTGTATGGTCAAGGTTTTTCGTCTAACCAGGCTGGGCAACCTTTCAACCCGCAAGGACAACCCTTTCAGGGCCAACCTTCGAGCTAGCCTGGTTATCTTTATGACCCGCAAGGACAACCCTTACAAGGCCACCCTTTGGGCCATCAGGGGTTGTTATACAGTCTGTAAGGACAGTCATACAACCCTTCAGGTCAACCTATGTAGCCTCACCCTATGGTCGAACCAGGGCAACCTCAAGGACCCACAGGTCAACCAGGGTACCAACCGGGGCCGTTGTATGGTCCTAGGGGGCAAGTCCAACCTTCTCAACCTATGGTGCAACCTCTGCAACCTCAGTTTCCTATTGGTCCGAATGTTGCATAGCCAAGACCCTGTTATGGTCCTATTGCAGGTCAAACCGGTTATCAGGCACAACTTGGCCCCATTCCACCACTAGGCCAACCAGCCCATCTGGCACAACATAGTGTCCCACATCAGCCAGGTCAACCTGTACAACCTGTGCAACCTATTCACTCGAGTCAACCTGTTCAATTAGGGCAGCCCGTTCAGCTAGGTCAACCTTTCCAACCAGACTAGCCTGCACATCCTGTCAACCTTGCTCAACAGTCGTTTTATTCGATGCTGCAACTGAATCAACCGGTGCGCCCTACTTATCAGGCTCAGCAGGGCCCCACCTATCAACAACCCGCTTAACCCCAAGGCAGTTACTATCCTCAAGGTCAATCTCGACCGACTTATAACCCACCCCAAGGTTCCAATTATTATCTTCAACAACCAGGCTATACCTATACTTAGCAGCTAAATCCACATACTGCTCAAATGGGGCCGACATATAATCAGGGTCCATACCCCAGTTACCAACCCCCATACACTGGTTACCAGCAACTGTATCAGACTGGTTATACGGCCTATACCCCCTATGGTCAGAATCCCCCGGGACAGAACTCATGGGGGCAAGGATATGCTCAACCAGGGTGGAGTATAGGTACAGGTCCTTATCGAGGGCCTGTCATGCCTTTAAACCCGCAGTTACTGTTCTTGGCCACCTTGGAATTACCAGATGTTTCTAAATTAACCAATGATATGATTCTTCACAATCCTTATTGGCCTCCGGTTCTGACCAAGGTACCCGGTGACTATCCTAAGTTTGAAGGTAAAGCTGGAGAGGACCCCCAAGCTCATGTAATGACCTACCATCTATGGTGTTCGTCCAACTCTTGGGTGGATGATTCAATTTGTCTACGTCTCTTCCAGCGCACTCTTACCGGTGCTGCTGCTAAGTGGTATATAGAGTTACCTCGCAACATCTTTCAAGATTTCAATATGTTAGCCATGGCTTTTTTGACACACTTCCAGTTACCGATTCACTACGAAGCCAGGACGCATCTCCTGACTTCTTTAAAGCATGATAAAGCCACCCAGATATCTGATCATATTCATGAGTGGTGATGTCATCGTAGACTGATCAAGTTTGATATACCTAATCATCTACTAACTCATTGGTTCACCACCTCCTTCGTTAACAAAATCGCTCAAGATATTTCTATGGGGGCATGTGTGACTGAAGAACAAGCCATCGCACATGCCCAGTACCTTGATCTAATGTACTCTCAGTCTGGCATGATTTATGATATTTTGATTGATGCTCCACAACTAGGAACCTCTAAAGTTCCACCTACCCCAGCGGTGGATGGTGTCATTGGTTCCATTTCTCAAAATTCTCGGAAATCCTCAAATGGGAAGCAGAAGTCCAATTCTTCCAATAATTCTGCTCTTCCCACCCCTCCAGGTTCTAGCAAGACTATGGAGTTCAACGCCGTTTAGGCTAATCCTACGGAAAAATCCTCCAAAGGAAAGAAGAAGGGAAAAGGAAAATCCAAACCCAACACCCCAAAACCAGAGTCTTCTAAACCTTGTATTGATGACGGTTCCTAACGTAAACCGAAGTACCTCTACCTTATCTATGAAGGAGACCATTATACCAAAGATTGTCCCTGACGATCTGAAGTTAGTCAACTTTTGAAAGGCTCCAAAGGGACTCCGGCAGTTCTTAAAGAACCATTCCCATCTTAGCAGAACCAAATGGTTGAGAAACCTTCACCATCTGTACCATTTGAATCCCAGGTTTATGATGAATGGTGTTGCAACTATCTTGATTGCTACGTGTTCGAAGGATTATGCTGGATCGCACCAGGCAGCTGGAAAGGAATTTGTGGATGGCCCACCTCCCCCACCTGTCTCTAGTCCTTTGGAAATTGAGAAGCCCAGTGCTGAACCTGTTGTGAGGCCAACTTCTAAAGGTGTTCTGCAAAGATCTTCCTACAACCCAAATTCCCATGCCACTCAGCACTACAGTATTGTTGATGATTTGGCACAGGTGCCTTCTGCCATGTCTGCATTGGAAGTGCTTCAAAGTTTCCCATCGCAACGGAAGGCTCTGTTGTCCGCAATCGGTGGAATCGATCTTGCCGATTCTATTCTTCTCACCTTCGACCTAGAAAATTTTGTCCCCCGACTTCCACATCAAATTTCTCTTGTTATCCAAGTTGGGATCAATGGCCTCAACATCCATAGGGCCATTGTGGACGAAGGTGCTTCCACCTGTGTTATGTCATCCGCTTGCTGGAAGGCCATTGGCTCTCTGGCTCTTACATCGTCTCCCAATGCCTTAGAGGCATTCGATGGTTGGGAATCAAAAACCCTGGGTGTTCTCGAGAGTTTTCCGATGACGTTACAGGGGAAGATAGTCAACTTAGAATTAGAAGTGGTTGATGCCAAGCTTAACTACAATCTTCTTCTTGGCTGCAGTTGGACTCACGATATGCTATGCGTGCCATCCACCCTCTTCCGACTTCTTAAGTTCCCCCATGAGGGAAAAATCGTTACTGTGGATCAGTTGTCTTTATTCACCTCATCCTATGAGAATAATGTTCCTTACGTGGATCATATCCCCAATGCCCTTGATAGTGTAGGACCCAGTCTCTTCAAAGACCCCATGCTCATGGGTATTTTTCCCACACCACCACCGCACACCATTCAAGTTAACATGGTCTCTAGGTCCGATGACCCTTGGATCAACCCTTCGCCTGAACAGGTGACCTCTTTCAGAGAATCAATGCCATTAACTCCAGTTGAGATTAATTATTGCAAAATTGTCGCCGCATCTGAGCCTCCTCCTCCTAAACATGCTCCTTCGAGCATGGATCTGGATATATATTCTCAATCCCCTTGGCTCAGCGATGTAGATTCACCTGACCCTTTAAGAGAATTTTTCCCTTCCGATGAAGCTATTGTTGAAACTATGTCTCTTGAAGATCTGCCATGGAGCGATGGACATCATCGTTCCTTGTTCATTGTTGGCCTGGGGGAAATGTCTAATTGTCTAGAGCACTTCGCATCTTAGGTTCCCACTCCGCCTCTTCAAACACCGATATTGACTCATGAGGTGTTTTCAAAGGGAAACCTAAGTAATATCACTCAAACTATGCCGATAAACATCTCTGTCAAACCGAGGGTAGTCGAGAATATTCATGTGGGAGTGACTTGTTCTCCTGAAGAGATACAAGTTTATACAAACCTTTTTCATGAATTCAAAGATGTTTTCGCGTGGTCCTATGAAGAGATGCCTAGGATTGATCCCAACATATTCATACATGAGATTCCTACCTATCCAGGTGTGAAAATCATGCGTCAACACCTACGCCCAGTGCATCCCCGAAAAGATGCATCTATAAAGGTAGAAGTTGAAAAACTTCTTAACACGGGCTTTATATATCCTATTCCCCTCACAAAATGGGTTTCAAATATTGTCCCTGTAGATAAGAAGCAAGGCACTATACGCATCTGTGTTGGTTACCGAGACATCAATCAGGCCTGTCCTAAGGACAATTACCCCACTCCTTTTATAGATCAAATTATTGATGAATGCATAGGGAGTGAGATTTATTCCCTTATGGACTACCTTTATCTATCCATGGGGAACCTTCGCTTATAGAAAGCTCCCGTTCGGTCTAAAAAACGCTAGGGCCACCTTCTAGCGTACTATGTCTTATGCTTTCCATGACATATGCCATATTGTTCAGCCATATCTGGACGATTTTCCGGCCCATTCAACTTAGCGTGAGGACCACCCCGAACACCTCCACCAGATTTTCCTTTGCTGCAGGTGCTATAATATTTGGCTCAATCCTCATAAGTGCGTCTTCTGCGTGGATTATGGTTGTATTTTGGGATTCATCGTCTCTAAAGATGGAATTCACCTTGAACCCCTCAAGGTCGAGGCCATCGTTAACCTCCCATCCCCTTCCTCGTTACATCAACTGCAGAGTCTGCAGGGGAAAGCTAACTTCTTGTAACGACGCTTCATTCCGAATTATGCGGAAGTGGCCAAGGGATTTGTGCAAATTTTGAAACAGGATGTTCCCTTCCACTGGGACGAGATTGCCCAGCGATCTTTTGATAAGCTTAAAACGTTTCTTGTTAATGCTCCACTAATACAACCTCCCAACTATCATCGCGATTTTACCCTTTATTTGGCCGCTGCGTTTAACACGATAACTATGGTTTTAGTGTAGGATGACGATGATGGAAATGAACACGTAGTTTATTATCTATCTTGGAATATTCTCAACACAGAAACACGCTATGCTCATGTCGAGAAGTTGGCCCTCGCTACGGTTCAGGCTGTTCAGTGATTCCGCCACTACATCCTGTTGCGTACTGTAGCCGTGGTTTCGGACTGCAACACCATGACGTATATCTTGTCTCGACAATGGCTGGGGGGCAAGTACTCCAAGTGGATTGTAATCCTTTAGGAGTTTGATTTAGAGTTCACCACTGCTAAGTCGATGAAATCATTAGTTTTATCTCATTTGATTTTCTCTCTCCTGACAGACTCTGTTCCGTCGAAATCCGAGGATCATATCCCAGATGAAACGCTCTTTCTTATCAGCACTCGTGACCCATGGTACAATGACATTATCATGTATCTTCAAACATCCATGTTCCAGTCTGAATTTACAAAGGATGCTCGAAGTTGGATTCGGCATCAATCTCAACCATACCGCATTGTAGGAGATACCCTGTACCATGTCAGAGTCGATTCCATGCTCCGTCGGTGCTTGACCCTAGAAGAGGCTGAAAGATTCTTGAATGACTGTCACAGTGGCACCTGCGGCGGTCATATGTCCGAATATGCCACTTCCCAGAAGATTCTGTGTGCGAGTTACTTCTGGCCGTCTATATTCAAAGACTGTATCATTGCAGTCCGAAAATGTCATGTGTGCTAGGTCTTTCAGCGCAAGATGTGCGCACCACCCCTACCCTTGCATCCTGTCATCACTGTCGGCCCTTTTTCAAAATGGGGCATATATTTTATGACATGTAACCCTCACTCGGCCGAGGGCATGCTTATATAATCGTCGCCATAGACTACTTTACTAAATGGGCCGAAGTGATGCCTACATTAGCTGCTGACGGTAAGACAGCTTCCCAATTTCTTTTCAACCATGTTATTACGAATTTTGGAGTCCCTCAGGCCATTGTTACCGATCATGGCACCCATTTTCGGGATTACATGATGGCTGAGCTAACGTCAAAGTTGGGCTTACGCCATGATAGCTCAATGCCATATTTCCCCCAGGTGAATGGCTAGGTTGAGGCTTTGAACAAGGTTTTGGTCACAATGCTTCAACGAATGATTGGTATCCACAAATCCAACTGGCATCTCCAATTTTTCTCATATCTTTGGGCTTATAGAACGTCTGTAAAGAGTGCAACCAGATTCACACCTTTTCAAATGGTGTATGGTTTGGAAGTGACTCTCCCGGTTGAGTGCAAAATTCCTTCCCTGAAATTGGTTGTGGAACTAGTGCCTGAAACTTCTCCAGAGGAAGAACGTCTCTGTATTTGGAATGACTAGATGAAACCCACCGTTTATCTGCCTTGGTTATTGAGGCACAGAAAAAGCAGGTCAAAGCCCACTTCGATCAATCGGTTTCTCCACGTTCTTTCATTGAAGGGGACCTCGTCTTCCTGTATGACCAAGAACATGATAAACTTGGAGCAGAAAAATTCCAGCCCATGTGGCATGGGCACTATATAGTTAAACGAGTATTAAAAAATGGGGCCTATGAGCTTATCGACTACGAAGGAGTTCCCCTGGCGCAGCCTAGGAATGGGTTGTACCTCAAAAAATACTATGCTTGAGTCATTCTCGTGTGGTGTGTGTGTACATAAGTGAGTGTTTTCATTTTTGTGCATGTGTGGTGTGGTGTGCTTTGTAAGAGCCTTTCTGCTGATTGGGTCTTCCTGATTTTGCAGATGTCTATTACTCCTTTTTTCGATTTCATGGATGGTGCCTCCCGCAGTACCAGGAATCTGTCCTCAGCAGCCTAGCTAATCTACGATCTTGCTGGTGAGTTGGTCAATTTGCAAGGTGTTTTCCTAGGGCATGCCACAAATAATTTCGTAGAGTATAGTGCCGTTTTGGAATTATTAAACGAGGCTGTTAACCTCGGTATTCGTGCATTACTTGTGTATCTAGACTCATAGCTTGTAGTACTACAACTTATCGATCATTATTCAGTTAGAAACCCATCCATTTTACGTCTGTATCTACGTATTCGTTTACTGGAAAGAAATTTTGATTACATTACATATCAACATATACCTAGACACATGAATGCGTTAATAGATGCAGTAACTAATTTGGTTTTAGATAGAAATTTGTGCAACTTATAAAAAACATCATCACATGTAAAAGGATCCATCCAGA
Organism: Pinus albicaulis; assembly: GCA_034641835.2. Taxonomy (NCBI): domain Eukaryota; kingdom Viridiplantae; phylum Streptophyta; class Pinopsida; order Pinales; family Pinaceae; genus Pinus; species Pinus albicaulis. The sequence continues at coordinate 996,216,522 of CM076581.1, forward strand.
AATATATATATATATATATATATATATATGTCGAATAGTTTGCAGTTTGTGTACATCACATAAAATCAAGAAATATACATGTTTGTTTTAATAATAACCGGAGACAACATGTCTCTCAAAAATATGCATATAAAAATCCTTAGATGCCTAATCAGCGTGGTCCTCGTGGTAACATGCCACCGCGCGCACCAATCACCTCAGCAATCGATGGAGGCAACTAGACACCCCCACAGTGTGTCGCTGGTAAGCCATCGGGACGTCTGCCAGCAGTGCATAGTCCGGGATTCCCCGGGCAATACCCTCTAGGTTCTGGATCAGCTCGCTCCCTTTGCCACCCTCAGATTGAGGTTCATGTGCGAGAGGGGTCCTCCGTGCAATGGGTGACATGCCGGCGGGCCTCTCTGGGCCAACATCTGCATACACATAGAACTGTTGTTAGAATAGGCATGTATCACAAAAAAAAATTATAAATACATAAAAAATCAAAAAGATTCATACCCAGCTCCTCGTCCCAGTCATCCCCCTCCGGGAGTGGAAGATCTGGGTCTCCCGTGAAGTCGGTACCAGCATAGCACTAATCCTCAACTACAATCAGCTAACGTTGTAGCCACACAAAAAACTCGAACCTCCAGGACATCTGCTGGCCCCCTCCAAATCTAGGCATGAGTGCTGCCCATCGAGCCATCCTCGGCTCCCTTAATGATGACTCGGCGACTATTGCCCCTTGCCCCTGGAAAATTGGTAATCGTTCCAGAATGAACAACACCAGAATGGAACCGTACCCAAAATGTTTCAGTTTGGCTTTCTTGCACTTTGTCAGTTGCCGTTTGATGTTTGTTGTTACAGCAATATCCCAATCAAAAAGTGTAGGATTCATGCACTCGGAGGCTAGTAGGAGTTGCGCTTTGGTTGCCTCATGCAGTGCCTGTGATCCCGCGGCCCACATAATGGTGTAAAGCACTACTCAGAGTGCTAGATCATAGACTGTGTGGATGTCCACTTTCCCACTGCCCGATCCTGTCCGTGCCCCTGGGCACACTCTCGCCATTACCATCTCCATTTATTCTCTAGAAGGTCTACTGCTTGTCATGATTGGCACTGGGCCTCTACGAGACAATCCAGTTATGAAATAAACATCAGAGACCTCAATTTGCAGTACTTGGTCTCAGAGCCTGAATTATTCTTCATTCTCGTCCCATATGCTAATCAAATATTGCAATAGCTCCAGTTGGGCTCTCAAACATGGTGTTAGGAAGAACTTTTCGAGACCACAGTTTCGAAGAGCAGTCATACATGCTTCATCTTGCATGGCCATTTTATCCTCTTCACCATGTTCCCTCTCCTTCAACTCAATCACCATTATGGTTGGATATCTGCACCAACATGGTCAAAAATACCTTATTAGATCTCTGCAACACTTAAAAATTCATTTGAGTGGCTCACATTTTGGTAAATTAATGCGGAAATTTTATTTGCACCATTGGCTCGACTATTTTTCTGACACTTGGCACGACCCATTTGTAGAAAGGAGCCAATTGGCATAGGTCCGTGCCCGATACCGACGCCAATTGGCAGAGCCCTAATTTTGCAAAGGGTTTCCCCCAGAGATCGAAAACACAATGGAAACTTACAAAAAATGAATCAAAACAAAGCTAAGGAGAGAACCTCTTATTTGGAACGAACGAGAACCTGAATGATGTATTGTATTGGTCACAATCACCACCGTAAGTTCGCACACCAAAAGCTCACTGTTGCTCTCCAAATGAGGTAAAAATTAAAATTAAATGTGTTTTTACTATTTGTGGCATATTTATAACTTTTCAAAGTCAAATTAGGTTTTGAAAGTCATTTTTCCCAATATTTTGTTATATTTTGTCGAAAAATGGATTTTACACTCGCTTTTATGTGCAACAACAGGTTTTTACATGGACTGGATGGTGATACGAGTTGTATTTTATACTTTTTTGGACTCGGTAAAAACACGAAAAAGTCATTTTGGAGTCATCTTTCAGCTCTTTTCTATCTCTCTAAACATGAAAATATTGCCGAGTCCCTTGTTGTTTCGATCTCATTAAAGTGGCCATGAAGCGACATCTACCTAGTATACGTTTACCCCTTTTTCGAGCTGGGATAGATGATTTACGAAAAAGGAATACCCTAGCCTATCGCGACTAGGAGGTTTTCTCAAACATAGTTTTCTACCTTTTCGGATCTGAGGAACTATTTATGAAAAGGGAATGTTGGAGTTCACTTTTCTGCTGTCTTTTCAAACTCTCTAAACATGAAAAGACGCCAATTTATTCCTTTGTCAGACTCGTTAAACCATGACATCGGATTCAGTCATAATGATGATATTCGAGTTTCTCATTCCTAGGGCTCGTTAAATGTACTAGGATGGATTCGTCTGAAGGACGGACTTATATGAAAAGCATATGCTATCCCCTTCAATCTTGTTTTCAAAAATAATTTGGGTACTCGGCAGAAATGGTGGGGAAAAATGGAACCAGTATTGTCTTCGTGTTGGCAATATGTCGCTCTTGAACATGGCACTCGTCTGCATTCATGTCGAGTTGGGGACATCTCATCTCACTCTCTGTTTGCCTCCATGGGTTTGGGTAATCCCTTTTTACCTCTCATCTGCTCTTTGCCTCATCATCATGACCTCTGATCTTTTGATGTCAAATACTGCCAAATCCACTGTCGTGCCGCCAATATGTTCAAGAGAAGTTGACCTCTGCAAGTTTCAACCTTCCTCCGATTCTCATCTGGTCCTGATTCAAAAACATTATTTTCCTCTATCTCGTGTCGATGATGTGGGAAACACTATGGCCCACCTTCGATCAAGGTCACTTCATGTCGACTTCAGCTCATTATCCAGGAAGCTGATCTAGAGACTCCCTTCCAGTACCTTGGAGCCTGCATGCCTCAATGGCAGGTTCTTCGCATTCGACGCAAGGTTTTCATCATTGACCTTCGATCGGATGATTCTACGGGTGTTCAAAGCCAGCTCATTGATTCACATGCCGTGGATTATACCGATAGTACCTTGAGGGCAATTTTCATTATTGGTGGTACCTCTCACGTCTATTAACAACTTTCATCATTGGCTGGTAATCAGACGATGTTCTTGCATGTTCGACTTTAGCTCACTTATTCACATGCTTGGACTTGTACTTTGTTCGGGTCGAGATGGAGTGCAAGACCCTGGGTTTTTACTGTTAGAATCTAGACTACAATTTTGTGGATTATCATGATTGGTTACATGACTCATTGATTGGATGTCTACGACCATACCTGAGTCTATTTATCGATCCTCACTGGATGGCTATGTCAATACCTTGGATCTTGATTATTGTATACTCTTTTACGGATGGCTGTGCCCATACCACATATATATCATGTATTTGAGATATCAGTTGTACTTGTCTATGCAATTTTTCCGACGACAGTGTTTTCAGTTGGACACGTTCTCGTAAAGCATTTCACCCCTCTCTCTCTGTCATGCCTCATGCTTTAGGGGGCATATATTACATAGTAATTTGTCACCATCCCTGCAATCCCCCGTCTCGCACATTTAAGGGCTTATTTCGTGAGCTGTGAGTAGTGACATGACCTGAAACCACTTTCATGGCATCCCCCTTGACAAGGATAATCATTCACCTGAAAAAAATTTCCTGTGAAAAGCCCTAAAAATAGCCCTTTTGGCCTTGGCGCGACTAGCTAGTTCAGCCCTCGCACCAATGGGGGAAATCCACCAAAGATGGCGTGCCAACTGGCACTTTGTCCTAGTGTATCACCCGCACCAGGCTTAATAAGAAGTTTTTTTTTTTTAATAAATGGCGGAAGTTTGATTCCAACCAACTCTTGAACGAGTCTCTAAAATGAGTTGGGAGGTTTGGCTCCAGATCTCCATGTAGGGGAAGTGGTTTTCCACCTATCATGGAAGCTTCCTTGAGGATAGGGTGAATCCTACCATTGTAGGGATCCCAACTCCCCTTCCACTATCTATATAAGCTTGTCATTTTCCCTTTGCAAGCTAGCCTGAATAGAGCTGAATCAATTGTAAGGAGATTATCGTCAGACAGCCAAAGAGAGAGAGACTTGTCCTTGTCTCGATGAGCTTTAACGAGACGTACTCCTCTGTTGACCCGCCGAAGGAAGATCCAGCGTCAGAGCTTAGGTTGTATCTTTCTTTGTTTTGATTAATAATAAGCAACTTCGATTATGGTTCCACTCAGATGTTCATGTTTCATGTTATGAGTTGTATCTTCTCTGACTGATACATAATTGCATGTATTAGGTGTTACGCTTGTGTGTTTTTTGTTTCTTGTACATGCAGGTATTTGATCGCATCGAGTGAGAGAATTGTGATCTGCCAAAGCGAGGGACAGATGCTCCATCTTCTCCACAAACGACAACAGCGTAGGACTTAAGGTAGGCCTCTTGTCGCATCTTGGTCTTTTGCAATTAGGAACTTGCGTCTTAGCATGACTCGGTTGTTGCTAGACCCAATCTAGGCTAGTATGGATCGCCTCTATTCGCAGAGGGGATTTACCTCTCCAACACATCAGCATCACCAACATCACTCATTCTGTCAACCAGATTCCATAGGCCTCTGTAATAATTACTTTCGCCAATTCCTCAGAGTAATTCCTCTTTGTCTGATACTTCCATCTCTAATTTCATTTAACACTCAACTTTTTGAAATGAAGAATAATCAATAACTTCTAATTGATCACAAATATAGTCATTGATTTCCCCTATAGTTACAAATTTATCATCTGGTGTTGTACCTACATTCATCAAATAATTATTAGTTTTAAAAATACAAGACCTTTCTGCCTCTTTTGATGCTTGAAGCACCAATATTCCATCATAGACCTTCTATATTTCAAAAAATCCTCTTTTGAATTGTTGGCTACTTTCATATTTATCCTATTGGATTAATACTTTTGTTTCCTTTATATCTCTAAGGACATAACTTTCTTGTTGCTCCTGATCTTTCATCTCATCTTCAAATAATTTCTGTTCAATTTTTCTAATTTCAACATCATATTTGTTATTGCCACCTTCTATACCTACAACCACGTTATTAATTAAAGATTCAAAGCATTCACTTAACTCTATAAACATTAGAGACATTTCATCCCTATCATGCACGGTAACTACAATCTCTTCTATATTAGGTTCTGCAAACTTCATCTCTCCTTCAGGCTCTTTGAGTCATCTTTCCAAGAACTCTATTTCCATGTGAAATATTTCTAGCATTTCATCACAACCTTCATTCTCAGTTTCATTCTTCTTATGGAAATCCTTCTGAGTTATCTTATTTTATGTATCATCACATTGCAAAATTCTGTCATAAATTTCGTTAAAAAAATTCATTTGTTTACCTCCTTGGAATATCTCTACAACATTTTCATTATGCTTCTGCTCCATAATAGCTTCAACTGGTTTTCTTACACCAAACAGGAATTCATCTATGAATTCTTTCTACTGCAATAAATCAGTACCTTCCTCCTCTAAAAGGAATTATCTATCATACTTCACCTTAAGAGCTTTATTCATCTTTGTGACAGTTTCACCAGACTGTCCATCATCTTCTTCACATCCTGTAAACATACACAAACTATGAGATTTAAAAATACAAGGCTTCATAGCCTCATCTGCTTCCCTTGTCAACATATCTTCAAATCATTCTGAACTATTCCAATAGTCCATGAGATGTTTCTCATTAACCTCTTCACCCATAAATTCACCCTGTTCTGGTCCACAAATGGAAACTTCCATTTCCTATTGAGATTGCAACAAGATGATGAGCTTAGTGAAAAGAGTCGCCTTCACTAAGTGGGCCTGCAGGCTATTTATGGCGCAAGTCTATTTTTAGACTATGTCTATTTTTAGACATGTCGATCATACTCTATGAGTTGCAGGATGCTATTTGTGGATGGTTGGTCAAGTTGGAAAATTATATGGACTTATATTTTTAGACATACTGGGCGAATCTATTTTTAGATTGCCATTCTAAAAATAGATATGTTGAATATTATTAGCTCTTAATAATATTTGGATTATAAACATTATCTTATTCTCTTGGAGCACTTCATTTAAGTGCACAGATGTGGCACAGGAGCTGACAGAAGGAATTACGCTATTCCTGAGGGTTAAGTGGAGCTATTTCATGGAGACTTCAGTTAGAACTCATGTGATAGAGTTTGGTGGAGTTATTGAGGTAGTTGGTGGAGTTGTGTTCAGTTTAACTCAGTTAGACACAGTTGAGCTAGTTGTATCTAGTCTAACTGATTGATTTTGTATTATGCATGAAGTCAATTAGTGTGTGATCAGGAGAATATTGGATGTATAATGCATTGGTTATATAATTTATACATGGTATCAGAGTGATATTGATCATTGGAGCAATTGAAAATCATTGAAGTGGTTGAGTTTTGTGCTAGTGGAATTCGAATTTGCAGCAGTGTTTTCTTGGTGTCGAAGTTGAGATGTCTTTCAACGGATTGCGATTGGAGTATGCCCTTGAGGGCAGCTCAAATTATATTGCATGGAAGGACAGGATGGAGGTGATGCTGGAGGATAATGGGTTGAGGGAGTTCATAGATGCAGAAATTCCAAAACCTGCTTCCAGCGATGCTGCCGCCCTTAACGCATGGCAAAAGAAGACAAAAAAATGTCGAAGGATTATGTTGGAAGGTGTGAAGGATCACATAGTGTCCAACCTCATGGTAAAGTTTCTCCATTCTTGATGTGGAAAGCTCTGATAGACTTGTTCCAAAGCAAGAGCGACTAGAGGAAGTTTGCGCTTAAGGATAAACTCAGGAAGATAAAAATGGAGAAAGCCGACAGTATACCCAAGTACCTCACAAAGTTTGTCTAGTGTAGGGATGAGCTAGGAAGTGTGGTGGTTACTGTAGATGAAGAGGACTTGGTGAGATTGGCTCTCCTTGGGCTTCCGAAGAGTTGGCATTCCTATGAGGACTCTATCAATGGTTGGGAGAAACTGCTAGGATGGGAGCGAATTTGGTCGGATCTTGTGCAGGAGGAGATAAGGTGGAGTACCAGGGATAGATCTTCATCGAGAATGAAGATGAAGAAAATTATGCTTTGGCTGCTAAAGCAAGGAAGGGGAAAAGCAAGAAGAATACTTCTCAATTCGGTGCGAAAGGCAAGAAGCAGGACATGTCCAAGGTGAAGTGCTTTCACTGTCACCAACATGGACATTACGCCACTAATTGTCCACAGAAGAAGAAAAATAAGCAGGCTGCTGGATCTGTAGCTGGAGAGGCCTTAGCCTCGCAGTTTGAGGTGGATTTTTCACTGATCGCATGCTTGGTCTCAAGTATGATGGGTTCAGTGTGGTTTCTTGACAGTGGTGCATCTTTCCATATGAATGAAGACAAAGATTTGTTACTGATCTGGATGAGAAGGATCTTGGAGTGCACATCGATATGGGTGATGATGGTAGATACAGTGCGACTGGTATCGAGACCATTTCCTTTGAGAGGGAGTCTAGCAAACCTTTCATCTTGAAGGATTTAATGCATGTTCTAGGATTGAAGAAGAATCTTATCTCTGTGGCGATGTTGGAAGACAAGGGATATGATGTTGTATTTAGCGAGGGAAAGGATTTCCTGCGCAATAAGGAAACTGGTGAAACCCGAAGGATAGGGGTTCGAGTTAAGAACCTTTATTAGTTGTAGGTAGATGGCTGCAAAACAATGGCAGGCAAGGTAGAAGGAGTGGTGAGCCGAGATGAGGGTGAGCTATGGCACAGGAGATTGGGCCATCTTCACCATGGTGCTTTGAAAATTTTGCGGCAGATTTCTACTGGGCTTCCCAAAGGTAAACTTGCACAGTCAGATCAGTGCAAGGGATGTACTTTCCGAAAATTTGTGAAATCCACCTTTCATGAGAAGGATAGTCATGCCATGATGATCCTTGAGAGAATTCACACAGACATGTGTGGACCTTTATTAGTAGCTTCGACAACAAAGCACAGGTATTATGTGATATTTGTTGATGATTTTTCTCGTAAGTGATGGATCTTCTTCATGTAGAAGAAGAGCGAGACATACTCAAAGTTATTTGAGTTCAAGGCACTGGTTGTGAAAGAATCAGAGAAGCAAGTGAAGGCTCTTAGGAGTGATAATGGTGGTGAATTCATCTCTGGAGAATTCAAGGACTTTTACAGCGCAGAAGTAATTCGAAGAGAGCTCATAGCGCCTCATAACCCACAGAAAAATGGGGTCGCAGAGTGAAAGAACAGAATGATCGTGGGTGCTGCATAGGCGATGTTGCATGATCAGGGCCTTTCCATACACTTGTGGGCTGAAGCATGCAATACTACCATTTATGTGCAAAACCGTTGTCCTCAAAGAGTACTTGGTATGAGTACACCCGAAGAGGCATTTTCTGGTAAGAAGCCTGATATTTCTCATTTGAAGATTTTTAGCTCACCTGTTTACATTCATGTGACGAAGGATGCTAGGAAGAAGCTGGATCCAACCGCAGAGTTTGGGATATTTTTGGGGTACACAGATACACCCCACAACTATCGTGTGTATTTTCCAGAAAGTCGGAAGACTATTGTGCGACGGGATATCAAATTTCATGAGGAGAAAGCCATGAAGTGTTCGCTTGAGAGGGAGCCACACTTGCATGCAGATGAGGAGCTATTAGTTCCTAAGGATGAGCCTCAGGATGTGGATCAGCCACAAGAGGAGGTTCATGGAGTGGAAGAAACCACTCATGCAGCGCCAACCATCAGAGGACAGAAGCGCACTACAGAAGTTGAGCGACTAAATCTTGATGCAGAGAAGATTGTAGGAGCACCTACATCATAGCGCAGACAGAGACAGTCACCTAACCGATATACTAGATACATGGCTCTGATGAGCAAGTGTATCGTGATAGAGCCATCCTCTTTCGAGGAAGTTGTGGAAGACCTTGCATGGGTAGATGCCATGGTGGAAGAGTATGATTCGATTGTTAGAAACAGTGCATAGGAGATTGTCCCAAGGCCGGAAGGGAAATCAGTGGTAGGTTCAAGATGGATATACAAAGTGAAGCAGGCAGATGACGTGAGCATCGAGAAGTACAAGGAAAGATTTGTTTTTCGGGGCTTCTCACAGATTGAGGGGATCGACTATGAGGAAACCTTTGCACCTGTCGCAAGTTATTCTTCCATACAGAGCATCCTAGCTCTTTCAGCGCATATGGGATGGCACACTCATCAGATGGTTGTGAAGACTGCGTTCCTCAATGGAGTCTTTGAGGAGGAGGTGTACATAGAGCAGCCCGAAGGTTTTGAGATCTTCAGCAGCAAGTCACATGTGTGCAGGCTCAAAAGAGCGTTGTATGGGTTGAAACAAGCACCTCGTGCTTGGTACACATAGATAGACAGTTATTTCACCGGTCTTGGATTCACCAAGACTGAGGCGGATCTGAACCTATACTAGATTGTGGTGGAGGGTAAGTTGCTGATAATTGTACTTTATGTAGATGATTTGATTTTGATGGGTGATGAATAGTTGATACTCTCATGCAAGGCTGATCTTGCAAAATACTTTGAGATGAAGGACTTGGGCCTCCTTCATTATTTCCTAGGATTGGAAATTTGGTAGTGCAGTGATGGATTGTTTGTGTCTCAAGGCAAGAATGCCCGGGAGATACTGGAGAATTTCAACATAAATGGCTGCAAGCCTATCGACACTCCTCTTCCTGGTGGTTGGAGGAAAGAGGATGCTACATTGGCAAAGGTAGTGGATGCCACTGTTTACTGATAGTTGTTGGGGTCGCTTATGTATCTATTCAATACACGACCTGACATATGCTACGTTTTTAACCAGCTTTCACAAGCTATGGTTAAGCCTACCAAGCTCTTTTGGAAGGCAGGCAAGCATGTATTGAGATATCTCAGAGGCACATCAGGATATGGATTATGGTACAGACAGTTGGATGAGGTGAAGTTGCATGGCTTCACGGATGCAGATTGGGCAGGGAGCTCAACGAACAGAAAGAGCACATCTAGAGGGATTTTCAATATCAGGTCGACAACAATTTCTTCATACAGTAGGAATCAGAGATCCGTGGCACTCAGTTCAATGGAGGCTGAGTACATGGCAGCGAGTTTTGCTCTATGCGAGGCTATATGGATGAGGAAGATCCTAGTCGGGTTGTTTGGTTCACACTTAGATCCTACTGTGATATATTTTGATAATCAAAGTTGCATCAAACTCTCAGTTAATCCAGTATTTCATGATAGATCTAAACACATTGACATCCGGTATCATCATATCAGAGATTGTGTGCAGCGGAAGATTATGTTACTTTCTTACATTCCTACGGAGCATCAGGATGTTGATATCTTGACGAAGGCACTCACCAAGAGAAAATTTTAATACCACAGAGGCAGGATTGGGGTGGCAGATAATCCCTATCTTGTTGAGAGCGAGTGTTGAGATTGCAACAAGATGATGAGCTTAGTGAAAAGAGTCGCCTTCACTAAGTGGGCCTACAGGCTATTTTTGGCGCAAGTCTATTTTTAGACTATGTCTATTTTTAGACATGTCGATCATATTCTATGAGTTGCAGGGTGCTATTTGTGGATGGTTGGTCAAGTTGGAAAATTAGATGGAATTATATTTTTAGACATACTGGGCGAATCTATTTTTAGATTGCCATTCTAAAAATAGATATGTTGAATATTATTAGCTCTTAATAATATTTGGACTATAAACATTATCTTATTCTCTTGGAGCACTTCATTTAAGTGCACAGATGTGGCACAGGAGCTGACAGAAGGAATTACACTATTCTTGAGGGTTAAGTGGAGCTATTGCATGGAGACTTCAGTTAGAACTCATGTGACAGAGTTTGGTGGAGTTATTGAGGTAGTTGGTGGAGTTGTGTTCAGTTTAACTCAGTTAGACACAGTTGAGCTAATTGTATCTAGTCTAACTGATTGATACACTAGTGAGAGTGGTGTGAATTAATTATTAATTAATTCACTAATTATTAACTCATTAATCAACTAAAGAATACATCAGTTAACTACAGTGCATGGAAAGTTTCAGTGGAGACCACTGGAGAGGTAGGTGAAAGAGCAGGTTGACTATCAGTTGTGACTATAGTGTTGCATGATTTGCAACACACAGTGATTGGAGATGCCAATGAGGATTTCGTGAGAAAGGCTGGACCAATTTTGAGTTCATTCAGAGCCAATATTCAGCAAGGATTGCGCAGTAGAGGTAGGCTAGTAGGTGCCAAAGATCGGTGCATGGATTTGCTAGATCGGGCCTAATTAGTGTGTAGCGATTGTATTGTACTGAGAGCTTGACATGATCAGCTTTGTATGAGGATTGTTACATGATATCTATGAAATATATTATATACAGATAGTTTGGGTTTTTAGCTTTAGGCTTTCCCGTTAAAACACTGTGTTCATATGTGTGAATTTTTATGGTTTCAATGTGTGCATGCAATTGATTTAATTTCTGCAAGTAATGATCAATAGTAGAAGAGATTTTGTATTATGCATGAAGTCAAATAGTGTGTGATCAGGATAATCTTGGATGTATAACGCATTGGTTATATAATTTTTACATTTCCAACTCAGCTTCTTTGAGTTCTTCACATCTCAATTCCACACTCACCATCTGCTCAAGCTTTCTCATCTCTTCTGGTAACTGCATATTTTCCTGTTGATTCCTCTTTACTTGTAGTCTCTGCCATTTCAATTTCTTCCTCATGGTCCAACCATGTCTTTGGTATTTCTTATTTCTTTGCAAAAATTCCATCAATAACTCAAGATGAGCTGCTATCTTAGCCTTCTCCCTCTCATATTATTCATCAATCAATTTATTCCATATGTTGTTTGCCTTGGCATATTCCTTCTTCTTCCTTTTGTTGTGGCCTTTCTCTGTCTTGGAATCATCTCTGGGAAATTATCTTGCTCCTCTTTTCTGCAAACAACAACTGCAGTTTTTCTTACGTTACAATGACCAAACTCTTTAGGTGTCGAGCTTTGCCGATCATGCACCCAATTACATTCAAACCTTTGACTTGGTTTAAGACTCTTTGACTCCAAACTTGACATCAAATCTTCATCTTGGATGAAAAATGCACCCTTTTGTACAATAACTCAATGGTGGACTTTAACTTGACTCAAGCTATACAAATTTCTTCATTTGACCTTGACATCTTAATTTGACCTTTCAACTTTATGTGATTACTCTACATAAAAATATTCAATATATAACACACTCAAATAATTATCACTCTAAAAATATATTAAATTACAAATTTTACCTTATTCCTCCATATAATTCAAAGCAATTATTCTCTCATAGTGAAACTATACATCATAATATACATCGCCACTCATTATCTCTCATCAAAATAGTATAAACGTACACACATCCAAATCCACTCTAACTTCAATTTTGGATAACTTTACTCTGATGATTTATCCAAAATCATTCTATTACGTAGAGCATGCTCTGTTATTAACCGCACTGTATCACCACTCTTCCGCTGCGATTGGGTTCACCACTTGCTCTTGAAATGCCGCCAACACATCTCAATTAGCAAGGTCAAAACACTCCTTCAATAGTTCATTTTTTCTTCATAATTTGCAGGTATCGTCAACATATCACTTTAAAAAACTCACAGAAATCATAACATAATTCGAAGGCAACAATACTACTTTTTCTTGTTCGATTTAGCACTCAACCCCAATAATCGATTGTAATTACACACCAAGTTAAACTATGCATACCTTGATAAATGGATACAAATGTGTGCAACAAATATACCTCATTTATTTCATTCCCAATACAATTTCTCATACCAGCAATGCTAAAAAAAAATATGCAAACAATGTATCTGCCTTACCCCTTCGATTAAGTTGTTCAAAAATGTAATTGCATCTTTAATTAATGGAAGCTTGCAGCTGATTCTCTAGGCTTTGCACATAATCCTCTTATTGTCCCTTCTGACCTGCTTTTCAAACACGCATTTGATCTTCTCTCACATGCATTTGACTTTCTCTTCACATGTAGGCTTTCATCCTTTGAACACCCCACCTTCAGAATCTCTATCTCTTATTGCACAGAAGAAACATTTGTGGCTTATTCGGGTGATAATATAACACCAACGATTCTCATTACTACACCAAGCTTACATTACATGCTTGATTATCATAATGGCTCTAATACCAAAAATGATGCAAAGGATCTGCAACAAATTAGAAAAATGGTGCAATGCCTCTGCAACAAATTACAATGCACACAGACAATAGAGACCACCATTTACTTCAAGGTTAAATAATACTTGAATAATATTCATATAAGCCACTATTTTAAAAATTAACATACATTGCAGTCAAGAAGTTCAAACCTGCACTCGATGGTAGTATCTACCGCCAATATTTAGTGTATAAATTGTGCAGCAAAATTTAAACAAATAACTGAACAAAGAGTCGAACACAAATAAAATACTTGCTTATAATAATAACAAGAGAATTACAGATTCAAACCCTTCTTTGCTGAATATTACATTTGTTTCCTTCTTGGCCCTCACCATTCTTCACACTGCACACTTTCCCTCTCTACATTTTTTCCTCTGTACTATTCCATTCTCTATAGCTATCTCTCATCCTCACACAAAGCTTCATATTTATACATAATTGTGGATTAATTTTAATCCATGATTTCCTCCACAAATAACCCAACCATATCCTAAAATAGCTTTATCCCTCCTTTGACTCAAATAAGTTCTATTTAAGGAGTTAAAAATCCTTAAGATATCTATAGAACCCAACTCCACTCATATTCTCATTTATGAGAGAATATTTACAATAAACCTCACACTCATATTTTCCTCTTAATTTATTTAAAATGTACATAATTTTATAAAATAATTAAAAAAACATCACCCCCTAAATCACTTAAATACATAATTCCATTTGAGCGGGATGCTCCTACATCAAAACCTCTTATTATCCATGCTGGTTATGTTTTTTTGGTACATTATATGCCTACCCATAGCCCTATTCCCAAAGGGGGGAATACTTGCATATTTGAGAAAAATAGGATAAAAGGTATTTCTTTTAATTTCGAGAGTATAGATTTTAAAATAATCTTGAATTTGCTCTAGATTTATTAATAAATTTATGGGGATGTTATAGCACCAAAGATAATAAGAGTGATGAGAGTCTTAAATAAGATCCCCTCTTGCCCTATAGCTAAAGCTTGAATTTTTTACAATAATTTTTCAAGTCTATAATAGGTTTCCCACCCTTCATTTATCATTTTCCCAATACTATAATTATGGTTAAAATTGTGATGGAGATATGCTTTGAGATATTCATATGAAGTTTCTTCCTCTAAATTATTGTTGTCATACATGAAATTAACATAAACATATGTTAATTTATTATTATTATCTAGCATAACTTCCAATATATTCACCATAGTTTTGTTGAGCTAAAGGTCAGGAAGATTGGTAATGTGATAAATCATTTGAAATTGAAATATATTCCTAGAATACGTTGGAAATTTTAATTGAAAGAATCATTCATCTCAACCCCCTTAGTGTCACAAAGATGATGGATTAATTCATCCCATATTTTGAGAACTTCCCAATACCTACTTTCTCTATGGTGTTGAAAATGGAAACAAGAAGAGGCTTCTAATTTAATTTTACCTTAATTAAATTAGAATTAAATTGTAATTCCAAATAATATATGAGTTACCAAAGATAGGAAGACTTAATTAGTCCAGTTAATTCGAGTTGAGGGTCAAACTAGAGGAATTTAGAGTGTCTCCTACTTCTTAGGAGCCCTAGTTGATTTTATTTTGAGTTATAATTAATTAACTTAATTTATTTGAGTTAAAAACAATTTAGCTAGTTCTAACTAAAGGAGGAACTAGTGAGAGGTCAAGTGAATAAATAAAATTTAATTCACATGTAGTGATCATTCATATAACTAATAATTCACTAAAAATAGCTCATGCATGTCAGTTCTAAGGAAGAACTAGTTTATATTGGAGTTAATGGGAAGTGTACTATCAATTGTATAATTAGAAAATTGTATATGTGGTGCATGGAGTCAAAGGAAGATCCTTGATGTATTTCAAAATCATTATTGGGGAATTTATTTGTTAATAGGGGCCTAATTACCCAAGAAACTTGGGAATCCTGAGGCCAAAAAATATGTTAAGTATTGAACCAAGCTTGCCTAGGAATTAGTGAGACATACAAAGATAGTGCAAAGAAATCTCAAGCCTGAAAGAAGAATTTTATTGTTATCATATTATTTGACTCATGAAATATATAGATAAAGATGTTTTTAGCTAAGGCTTTCCCCAAATAAATCTTTTTGTTGCGTGATTGAAATTATTTCTCTATCTTGTTCATGTGATTTTCTGATATTAATTGGTTTCCGCAATTTGTAGAGTAGATTCATGTATTTTGTTTGAGAATATTACAAATATCAGTTTGAATCTACATGGATTTTATACATGGTATCAGAGTAGGAATCAATATAGAAAAGAATAATATTCTTTGTGTTGCATGATTGAAATTATTTCTCTATCTTGTTCATGTGATTTTCTGATCATAATTGCTTTCCACAATTTGTAGAGTAGATTCATGTATTTTGTTTGAGAATATTACAAATATCAGTTTGAATCTACGTGGATTTTATACATGGTATCAGAGAAGGAATCAATATAGAAAAGAAGAATATGAGTTTTTTTAAGCAGGTGAATTGATTTTGCAGATCTACTTTATAAGACCAGCAGCAGGATTGGGATGTATTTATGTGGATTGAGACTTGAATATGCCCTTGAGGTTAGTTCGAATTATATTGCTTGGAATGAAAATATGGGAGCAGTTTTGGAAGAAAATAGGCTAAAGGAGTTCATAGAAAGTGATATTCCCAGGCCCCCAACAATAAATTCTCAAAATAGAGATGTATGGAAGAAGAACGTAGCAAAGGAAAGAAGGATTCTGTTGGAAGGATTCTAAGATCATATTGTCTTGAATATACATGGAAATGAAACTACATATGTTATGTGGAAGGCCTTAGCAAATATGTTTCAGAATCACATCAACCATAGGAAGCTGGCATTGAAGTACAAGCTCAGAAAAATCAAGATGGAGAAGGGTGACATATACCAAAATACTTGACCAAGTTCACTCAGTGTCGGGATGAGCTTGGAATTGTTTGTGTTACAATTGCTGAGGATGATCTCATGAGCCTAGCACTTCTAGGCCTTCCTAAGAGTTGGCACCACTACTAGGAATCGATGAATGGGAGGGAGAAGCTACCAGAGTGGGAATGATTTTGGTATGACTTGGTACAAGAAGAGATTCGACAAAATGCCAGAGAAGGATCCTCATCAAAGACTGATGATGAGAAACCGTGGCTTGGATGGAAAAGAAAATAAATAGAAATTGAATGCATCCCATTCCATGTCATATTATGGTCAGGAAGGCAAGAATAAGGACTTGTCGAAGATTAAATTTTTTCACTATCATGAGCTGGGACACTATGCCACAAAGTATCCGCACAAGAAGGTCGACAAGAATCCCTTAGGAGGAGCAGTAGGTGAATCTCTTGCTTCAAAACTCAAGTTGCATTACACTCTCATTGCATGCATGGTATCGTCAGTAATGATTTATGTGTGGTACCTGGAAAGTGGAGCTTCAATCCATATGATCCGAAACAAAGAATTATTCACCAACTTGGGGGAGAATGATCTCTAGATGCACAACGATATGGGAGATGACAGGAGGTATAGTGCAACCGACATAGGTACTGTTACCTTTTAGAGCAAGTTTGCTACTCCTATCACATTAAAATATGTCATGTATTTTCCAGGTTTAAAGAAGAATTTAGTTTCAGTTTCTATGTTATAAAATTGTGGCTATGATGTGATATTTAGCAAAGGAAAGTGGTTCCTTCATCAAAAATCCATGGGAAAAGTGAAGAAGATTAGGGTTCAGGTAAAGAACCTCTACAAATTGGATGTAGAAGATTTTTTTTCCTTGATCATGAAACCAAAGAAGGTGCAGAGTCGAGACATCAATGACTTATGGCATAGAATATTGGGCCATCTACACCATGGCACTTTGAATATCATGCAACTGATTTCTAACCAAATATAATCAGTTTATTGTCATGTAACCATAGATTCCAAGAAAAGCTAGAACCAATAGCTGAGTTGGGAATATTTGTTGGGTACATCGATACACCTCAGAACTATCGAGTGTACATGTCATCTCACAGGAACTACCAAACTTGTAGGGTGGTTCTTAGTTGTCTTAGATTTCATATTGACTATTCATTAACTAAGTTGGATATGAATTGAAATTTAGGTTCTGTATGTACCTAGGATATATCTATCCAAAAATTAATTAAGGCTATATATATATATATATTAAAACCACTAAAGTTAAATCTGCTATATTTTTAAATGGTTGTATTTATTTTGAGTGCAAAGTTTATGTCCTTTCATTATGAACTGTGTTCAAAAGGTAAAATTTATGCCCAACTTGTATGATCGTTCTTAGCTGTCTTAGATTTCATATTGAATATTTAGTTACTAATTTGGACATGCTTTGAATTTTAAGTTTGGTATGTACCTAGGATACCCATCCGAAAATTAACTAAGGCTAAAAACTAAATATATATAAATAATTTTGATTAAAAAACTGGCTATCAATAATTGTTTTATAACCATTTTATTAAAAAATAAATTTGATTTTTATTTTTTAATTTTAAGGAATTGCTCACTTATAATGAGTCTCCAATAAGTATTATCTAGTATTGTTGCAAAGAAAACCCCTTCTCCTAATATGATATCCCATAAGTCCTATAAAATGAGGTTAACTAAGATTCCAATTCACATGGAAAAGCCTCCCTCTAACTAGCTAAATTTTCAAAATTTAATGATAATAATAATAATAATAATTTTCACATTTCCCAAAAAAAACTAGATTTTTCAAAGTTGAATTTATCCACTTATCAACTAACTCTATAAACAAATATTAATGAGTGAATTTGAAATGTCAAACACTTAAAATTAGTTTAAATTCCAATCTATCAAGTACCAAAAGCAATGTACAGTAAAAATGAGATGAAAATCATTGTGCTAAATCAACCTAGATGCATATTAACTCCAAATTAATCAAGCGTCAAGAGAGATCAAATCTCTCAAGGAAAAAGTACCTTTTTTTAGTGCAAAACTTGAGGAAAGGTTTGCACCTTGACTGATTTGATCCATCTTGGTGCTTGATAGATCCAGTATCAACCTCCATCTTGGTGCTTGATAGATCTTCCATTAACCTTTTTTTTTAGTGTAATACTTGAGGAAATGTTTGCACCTTGATTGATTTGATCCATCTTGGTTCCATCTTGGTGCTTGATAGATGGGGCATTAAGATAAATAGAGGTTCATTTAATAATTATATATTGGAAATAAATTATTTAATTATAAATTTATATTTATATGGTTTTTTGTGGTCTATTAAAGTGTAACAATATAATTATTTTTAATATAGTTTAATTTATTTTAATTATTAAAACATATGTAATTATTAGTGAGGTTATTTGTTCAAATTCAATCCCCAAAGTTAAAATTTTCATGGTTAAACAAATGTTCCACCACATTATTTTGTTGTAATATTTTATCTCCACATCTCTACTCTTAATATCTTTCTCAAGTCATTCAAATATATTTCTATATTAAAAGTTATTTTAAAGAAACATTACACACTGATTCATTATGATTTTCCTTCTCTTGTAGTTTGGTTGTAATCTGATTTCGCTAAACTTAATTTATCATTTGGAGAAATGTGGTTTCATTTATTTCAATTCCCTTTATCTTGGGCTTACCCATTAGACGTTATCTTGTCTACCCCAATTAAACATTTCTCTTTGGAAAAAAGAAAAATTCAATGGAATTGTATGTCTTTAAATACAAAATATTAGAGAATAATATAATTGGAAAAACCATGGGTTATAAAAACCCAGAGTCTAAAAACTTCTGGTAATTTGACTAGCTCAAAATGTTTACATAACATTATAACATCTCTTCCATGATGGGTTGAGAACGTCTATCGACACAAAGAAAAAAAAATGAATTTATGATATTGTGCTACTTAAGGTGGATATGTAATGTTGTGTTTATACGGATATACTTATATGTGATGAATATGGAAATTGTGGTTAACATCAATTAAGACCAAATTTGGTCTATAAGATAGTAAGAATGTATGGATTCACTTAGTTTTCTTTTTAAATTTTATGTTTGTGCTAGATAATCCTTAAGAGTATATTTCCTAAATCATCATAGTTTTGGTAAGTTGAAATATTAGAAAATTTTCATTTATAACATATATTTATAAATTATGATTTACTATAGATTTAGTAGGACATTCTAAGAAATAAATATTATCTTCAACCCTCTTAGCGTCACAAAGATAAAAAAAAAAATTGACTAATGAACTCTTATGAACTTTTCAATGTCATCTTCGTTGTGTACCTCATGAGAGTTTCTTATTAGTTTAACAACGTGGACTTTCTTCTTTATGCTACTCAAAACAAAGAGATATTTTTGATATGGTAGATTAGGGTTGATCACTTCCTTATAGTATCTTAATTCTATTTTAAACCCTAACTCTTTATTGTACCACGATTTCATGTTCAATTTCAATGAATAATATTTTTATCATTATAATTATTAGAAAGATTGATCTCTTCCTTTATTCCCTTATTATTTAACATATATCTGTTTTTCTAGAGTTTGAATCAATCTTAGGAAACCTCTTATTCTCCAAGTTGGTTACATTTTTTTTCATACATTAGATGCATACTCATAGCACTATTCCCAAAGGGGGGAATACTTTCATATTTGAGAAAAATAAGATAGAGGGAATTTATTTTAATTTCGAGAGTATAGATTATAAATAATCTTGAATTTTCCCTAGTTTTATTAATAAATTTATGGGAATGTTATAGCACCAAAGATAACAAGAGTGACGAGAGTCTCAAATAAGACCCCCTCTTGCCCTATAGCTAAAGCTTGAAGTTTTTGCTATTATTTCCAAGTCCATAATATGTTTTCCACCCTTCATTTATCGTTTTCTCAATATTGTAATGATGATTAACCTTGTGATGGAGACATGTTTTGAGATATTGATATGAAGTTACTTCCTCCAAATTATTGTTGTCAGAAATGAAATTAACATAAAAAATATTTTAATTTATTTTTATTATCCATCATAATTTCCAATATATTCACAATAGTTTTGCTGAGTTAAAGGTGAGGAAGATTGGTTATGTGACAAATCATTTGAAATTGAAATATATTCTAAGTATATGTTGGAAATTTTAATTGAAAGAATCATTCATCTCAACCCCCTTAGTGTTACAAAGATGATGGATTCATTCATCCTATATTTTGAGAACTTCTCAATACCTACTTTCTTTGTGGATCTTGTTACCCACCATTTTGTGGGTGATATCCCTAGGAGAAAAAATTTCTCCAAGATGGTCCTTAACCGGCATCCAACAACCCCTTGCAGCCACCAACTAGATTTTTGTGTCATTTCTCTACCACATCAGCCATCCATGTGGTCCATCACCCATATTTCATGCTTGTACGTTTGGAGGTGAGACTCCCAAACTTGAAGGTATGTCTTTTCATTTGGTATTTGAGGATTGAGTTTTCTTATCATGGGCACTTCTAGACATGGATTAATGAGGTGATTCGACGAAAAGAGTGAGCTTAGTTTGTGCTTCTATCCCCAATACCTCTTTTGGATGTTACCCTTGAATAGTAGTCTCATGGGATCTCCTTTACTGACTATTTGGTCTTAGGTTGGTACTACTTGGGAAACCCCAATTTTGGTTTTGTGGTCTCGCTCCCTCATCCACATTTATCACTTCCCTTTCATTCTTTAGAAGCCCATTCATCATATTTCACACCTGGCACCACATTTTTTTAGTGGGTCCGCTTAGGTTTGGCCTCCCCTTTCCCTTACCCCCACCTTGGTTCAGGCTTGGAATGATGCCCCAAAGGTTTAAGCAGTTAAAACAAAAATTTGATAGAAAAAATGGCCACAGTCAATAGGAAAATGTACCACAAGATGCAAAATATGGTCGAAACAAACATATATAGCACGTGGAAAAATTCCAATGCATGAACACCACCCCATGCCCATGGCCATAACCCTTGTTCCATAGGCCCTAGATGAGCCTCCTTTATCATTTGGGAACCCATGATTATCACAAACCTTGGGGGGAAATGAACCACCCCACCAAAAAGGGATGTATCCACTATTATATCTTACACATCATTATCTTATCCTTTGAGCCCTGAGAAATTAATAAAAGAAAAATCATAAAAGGAAAAATGAATATAAAAAATGGTGGAAAAAGCAAGGTTGGGGCACTTCATGTACAACAATTTCTCCCTCTTATACAATATATACCCACGTATGGGCTACCCTTCTTCGAGCTACCCTTGCACCCCAAAATGTGGCCAAGGATTTCCCCTCTCATTCACTATTCTATTCACCTGTTTATCACATGACACCACCACCTCAGGGATGTAACTTGGACATATTATACCCTATAAAGGAAGAAACCACCTAATACGGTACTTGGTTAATCCCCTTTGGAGCTTGGAGACATTAGCACAATGCAAAATCCCAATATGAAAGGGCATTCCATTATAAAATGGCCACTTGTTTTCCATGGTTTGTAAGCTATTTTACACAATAAATTTAATGACTTGTTGTGCTGGAAGGCTAGGGGACACATTGGATCTTATGCAGGATTGAAAATGGTGCCCGTCCTAAGGCTGGTATCCCTAAAAGGGTTCCTAACTCTCTAGAAGGATACATTGGAACATGTAGAGTGTGTGTAGAGATCCATGGGCCTCCACATCAGTAGATATCACTCCATGGATCCCCATATATTTTCATATATTGCTCTAGATGCACCTATTAGACAAGGAATATGCACTTGGTACACAATTCTTAGTCAGTCCCACAGTTGCACCATGCACTTGGTAGGTGGCCCAGGGCCTGTACATTGATGTGGTATCATTTATTTTGTTATCACCAAATTGATCTTGATTGGTGTTGGGCTAGAATTAAGGTACATTTCCACCCCATGATTACTTCAAATTATGACACATTTTTAAGAATTCTTCCTCATTTTAACAATAAAGATAGAGAAGGTTTATGAAAACTAGTTAAATTGGGCTAACGACAAAAGGAAATGCTTTTATAATGGAAATTTGACTTATTGTATCTCTATCTGTAGGAAAGCAGAGCAGCTGAACCAAGATTTAATGGAAGACAACCGATAGACACAGACTCATGGAATCTTAGTAGCTTCCAGAAACCGACAGAAGACAGAAGGACATAGCAAAAATCGAGAACGCAAATGACAGCCACATGCAACGGGCTATCGTCTGGACAATACTACCCCACTACGTGAAAATGCCTTTAAAAAGGACCAATGATGAACTAGAAAGAGGAAATTTTCTTTTGTAATCAACGCTTCAGGACAGACTTGTTCGATTGTCTCCCTGTATTATATTTTGGTTCAATAAAGAGTTTTGATGTTTTGAACAATCATCTTGTGAGTTTTTCATTGCATTAGATATTCTAGTGGTGTGGGCCCAACCCCTGGGAGTTTCCTCGCCAATTTCTATGTTGTGTGTTAGTTACAGAATCAATATCTAGTTATCTAATTCAGTTGTAAATTATTTTTTCCATTCAATAAAGTTATATTTTTTCTTTCCTCAGAATAGTTTAGCATTCATGCTTTATGGTCTAGAATAATGTTTTATCACATTTGTGTTTTCTGATTTATAATAATGCTTTATCGTTGTTAGATGTTTTCATTTTATTCCAATGCCTTTGCAGTCAATTTACAAATCATAGAATAATTACTAGTCAATGTTATTCATCTTTACAGATTATATTGTTCTCTCAGTACGATAAGGTGTCTAATGCATGATTAAGTACAGTAAGATGTCAGTTAGTCAATTCTCAAAGATAATTCCATTGTAAAATTATATAAGTAACTATTGATTTAGTTTATTCGGATTGTTATTCAATTCATTAAAGTTGTTGTTCAATTCATTAAGATTGTTGTTCAATCCATCATTATGCCATTCAATTATAGGTTTCTCTCCTTCTAAACTAGACGGAATAGTTGGTTGCATTCTACCAACCCGTTTCCCTTTGAGTGATTGAACTTCGAGAACTAGATAATCCTTTTCATAAGCAATATAGAGTAGCTATTAGTTGATCACTCGCATATACTGTGTTGAAACTCTTGAGATAAGAAGACTTGCCCTGGGTTGACAATTGAATGAGAAGCCTAGAGGTTGCCTATAGTCAACCACCTTTATGAATCGACATTTTTGGTGCCGTTGCCGGGGAGACTGTTAAGAGTGATATCCTTTATTCATATTTCTCCATTGTTGTGAAGAGTTGGGTATTAAAAATGATAGGTAAGAACCTGTGTACCAGTAAGCAAGACACTTGCTCCATAGCCCGCTTCTAAACAAGTTGTGTAAATATTGGTATAATAGGTGCCCTTTTTTTATGACTAGGAAGAAAAAGATAGAAACAGATTGAAATCATCCTCAAAAATCCCTGAAACCCAAGGGACCGGTGATCCTTGGAAGAACAACATATATAGATGAAATCATTAAGAAAGCTGAATCCCAGGCATCCATAGGACCCAGAATAATCCCCACTCAAATTTCTACCACTCTCCCTTAGGCAGCAACCTCATCCTCTGCAGCCCATGCCGAGATTCACAGTAAGACAAAAGGATCTAAGCTAAGCCTTAAAATTTCCAATCATATAGGTACTGAACCTTCAAGAGAGGGAGGTTCTTGTAACTTACAGGAAGGGGAAGGAGAAACTAGCGGTACAATACAAACAGAAGCTTCCAAGCCTAATTCTCCTAAAGGAGTGTTCGAGACATAAATACTCAGCATCCCAGAACATGGAAGCACTGTAAAGTTTCCTCCACGTTCACCTCCAAATTCCCCCAGAATTACTCCTCCAGAACAAGAAATTCTTGAATATTATTGGCACATATTTAATCAAATGGAAAATAATCAAAACTAGAATCAAAGGAAGACATCAACGTTGGAGTATCCCATTGTTGATCTTGCTACAAATGCTCCTATGAAATCTATTCCCTTACAAAGCATCGCCACCTTCCATGGGTTGACCACGGAATATATTGATGCATTCTTATTTGAATTAAATGTCCTATGTAGGGGGTATGAATACACCATTGACCCTCAGAAATTGAAACTATTTCTCTCTAATTTAAAAGGAGCAACATTATGCTGGTTCATGGGGCTAGGTGGGGGAATCATCAATAACTGTGATCAGATGAAGAAAATTTTTATTAATAAATATCAAGAATATTTCTAGACTCAAGAACTAAAAAATGAAATCTTCAACATGTCTACAAGGGACAATGAAACATTATAGGAATACGCATAAATATTTCAATACAATTTACAAAGGTCTCCATATACTACACTATCCAAAGACATCTTAAAAGCTACACTCATTAAGGGAATGAAAGAAGAATGGGTTGAAACACTTAACATAATGGGAAAAGGGGATATTTCCTAGGAAGGATATGATGAGATTAATTCCCTGTGTATTAGGTGCTCTCGGGGCAATACGCGTAATAAGCCTGTTACCCATCAGTATTTTTACATGTTAGTGATGACTATATCCATAACTGAGTTTTCTAGAAGCTGAATTCCATATGTCAATCTGTCATCTAGAAAACCCTCATAAAAATTTTTTCGCCCTTTTACTTTTTAGTCCGCCCTTGTCAAAAGTTAAAATCCATTATCACTATTTTTTCTAGCTTCAGCCCTCCTAGTCTGTCCATCAGCTCCAAAAGGAAAATTCCAAGTCTATTTCAGAAGTCTCCCCTATGTTAGGAAGTGGCGCTTTAAGGCATTTCACCCTTGGCAATCATCAAAGGGCCAAAAAAACCTTCATCTGCTACAGACCAATCATGACCAACCTCCTACTCTGCAAATCAAATTGACAAACAGCTCTAAGTCACGCCACTTATATCCCTAGGTCTCAGCACTGCATGAACCACAGTCTCAAGCTGATTAGTAGGTGTTTCACAGTGTTTTATGGATTCTGCAAACAACAGGAAATATAACTTCATCTCAGGAGAAAATGCTTGAATCTACAGTTAGAAGAACAACTGCTTCTAAATGTAACATGAGCCTGAGATATATCTGCAAAACAGAGAGTCACTCATAAAGACCTTGCATTTTCCTTCCAGCATGAAAATCACAGTAAGAGAAAGACACCACTGTCACAGCAAACTGGTAAATTGTCATGGCCTAGAACCTCCTTCATTAACAAGCAGAGGGTTAGGGCGCCTCCTTCATCTACAAGCAGGGGGCGCTGGCCAGTATTGACTTAAAGGATTGCAGAAGCCCAGGTTTGCCTTTTACTGAACAGTGAAACAACAACTCCAGGTTTTCTGAGTAAGTGATGATCATAACAGGGATAGAGCCTGTGTCAATATACTCATCAGATAGTCTACATGTAGTTGGGACAGAAGTTTAAAGAACATCAGACTACAGCTGCATTTTGTACCCACAGTCAGAACATGAAGTTAAAGGACACCTATAAGTCAAGATTAGTTTCACAGTGGCCATCTTTCAACCCCAAAGCATTAAGAGCAAAGTATTAGTTTATGTGAAAAAGGAAAAAGAAGCTCTGTCAAAAGTGTCAAAGAATACTCCCTGCAGCTTAAAAGAATCCTCTACAAATGTCCTCTTTCATAGCAAAGCATCCAGAAGCAGACATATTAGTTTAAAGAATCAAAGGATAAATCTATCTCCTTGCAAAAATTACTAGAGTTGCCTCATCATCTTTAGTACAATGTTGAGTAGTTGGTCCAGGGTTGAAAATATTGTGAAAAGGTCTAACAATGGCAGAGGTTACCTTCCAAACATAAAAGCACAGTGAAAGGGGTTTAGCTTTTTGAATGTTTGTCATAAGTAAATAGGCTGGCACCCACTAAGGCTGTTCCAAAAACATGCATATGCTTTGCCAACATTGTTCAAATATGGGCCCTTCATAACATGTTCAAAGTCATTTTGTTTTCCTTGCAAATGGATGAAGCAGCTGTTTAAAACAAGATTCTTCCAAACCCTCTCAAGACAAACCCTAAATTGATGAGCAGACAAAGACATTGTTGTTTGAATGAATTCCTTCACTAATAAGCTGAGGGCCCAAAATTTGTAAAATAGCACCTCCTTCATGTACAAGCAGTAGGGTGCAAGGAGAAATTTGGAAAATAAGAACATAGGCGAGACAAATCATGTGTCCCGCCTGGGTTAATTCGCTTTTTCTTAAAACAAAGAGCTTCGACCAAAACAGAGATGAAATTTACAAAATTGAGAGAGGTTTTTGTCCCTCATAGGTTCAAAAATAAAAACCCCCTTCAGTTTCTGCACAGGTATCATGGTTTGTGAGGAACATGAAAGATACATATGTCACAGGAGAACTTCTGCACTAGGATACACCATTTTTGACCAGTGATGGGACAGTCAGTTTTTGAAGGCTCAATTGGACTCCAAATGAAAACATTCAAGTTTCTATGGAAAATATACTTCCATAGCTTTCTGATGAGCCATCTCAGGCCAAATTCTGACAAAAGGAAGGCATCCAAAAGTAGCCTGCAATCAACGTTATGTTTTTCTGCACCAGCATACACCATTTTTGACCAGTGATGGGACAATCAGTTTTTGAAGGATCAAATGGACACAAAATGAAAAAATTCAAGTTTTTCTGGAAATAAGACTTCCGCATATTTCCAACGAGCCATCTCGCGCCCAATTCCGACACCGGGAAGGCATTCAAAAATGGTCTACAAACAGCTCGATGCATTTCTGCGCCAGGATTTACCAGTTTTGACCAGTGTTGGGAAAATCAATTTTTGAAGAATCAAATGGACACAAAATGTCAAAATTCAAGTTTTTCTGGAAATTAGACTTCCACATCTTTCCAACAAGCCATCTCGCGCCCAATTCTGACACCAGGAAGGCCTTCAAAATAGACTGCAAAGTTGCGCGACACTCCTGGAAAGGTGCGCGACGCGCCTGTGCACAAAATTTACAAAGGAATGCACTGCTGCGCGACGCGCCTGTAGCAGCCCATGGCACTCCTGTAGAAATGGTCAAGAAAATTACCTGAAGACCTTAAAAAAATCATTTCAAAGTGTCTCCAACTCTCAAGCAAAGATTGGCATCATGTTTTGAGGTACTATGTCTTGGTGCCCCTTAAATTCAAGATTGGTAGATGGTGTTTGGGGTAGAGGAAGTCTGATTTGAAACGAGATATGTTAAGTGGCTGTTTTGAAAGAGGGATAAGGTGCTTGATTTAAAATTTGAGTTTGCAATAACTATATTTTCCTGGCAGTTAGCTTAACCCAACGATGTTTTCCTATTAATGATTCAAAACCTCACAAGCTGCCCTCAAACAATATTGGAAGAAGAAACGTAGGGTTTTGAAAGGTGCATTTGTGGTCCTATGTTCAAAACAACAGTTGACAAGAAGGCAAGGTTGTATGCTTGAAAAGAAATTTCCACAGGCTATTGGAGGCAGGGCAGCAAGGTAAAGAAGAAAACATTAATAATATGCAGCACAGTGTGAAGAGCAGTAGAGTTTAAGAAGGACAGTTTTCTATTTTGAGGAGTGTTGATGTTCTTGTTTAAAGATCCGGGCCTGCATGAATTTGTTTGCTCAAACATTGTCATAGTAGGATAGTGTATTTGATGAATGATAAAGGACCAAGCCAACTGTCCCCCCAAACAATGTTAAAGGATGAAAGGCACTATTTGAAGGCAGAAACACAGTATTTGAAGAAGAAGCCCAGGGTTTTGAAAAATGCAAATATAGGTCTATGTTCAAACAAGTAATAGTCATCCTATGAACATGTTTGATTTTTCAAAAGGTTTCCTTTGTGGGTTAAAAGGTAAATACTGTGTCTATGACTTTCTATTCCATAAAGCACAAACCAGCAAGTAAAACTACCATTTGCATGCAGGGGTGTTGTCAAACAGAAATATGAGGGACATTAGAGTTCAAAGAAGGTAGTATTGATTGTGAGGAGTTTTTTGTTGAAAGCTACGGGATTTTTGTTACCACACCAAAAACACACCATGCTCTGTCACATTATCCTTCAACACAGTGACTGCTGATTGTGTAAATCCACTGTGGTTGACTGTATTTATGGTGTTAAATTGGTCCAGTTTCCCGACAAGAAGAAAGCAATATTTTGTTGAAAGGGGGTCTATATGGTGGAAGTGCTACAGGATTCTATATGACCAATCAAAAGCAAAATAAACTCTGTCCTTTAAGCACAAGTAACCTTGGACTGTGTTTCGCCTTGTGATTAACTATGTTTACATGGATAAACATATATTGGTGAGCTGCATACGAGGGGGTTAATCACTGGGCAAAGAGAGCTTATTGACATTGGACTCTTCTGATTTTGTTACCACATCATAAAACATTTTCAAACTCTGTCACCATATCTATAAACAGTGATTTTTGCTGTGTGGATATCCTTTGTTTAAAACTGTGATGTAGTGTTGAATCTGCGGATGAAGTGCCTACAAGGAAAAAGAAAGTTTTGAAGCTAAGAAGATGGTGTTTGGCCTTCTTATAAAAAGGGACAAGGGTGTCTTATGTCCTCAAAACATCGCAGGGAAGGGTGACCTTGCCACTATACACAACAAATCCACTTGACTGTCTATCTTCATTTGATTGTATTTTTCTCCTTAAAAGTCTGCTTGTGGATATTGGCTGATTGCATATCAAAGGTTGGGAAGGCCACATTTTGAAGAAACATGGGTCTTGTATCAAACAAGGACATTTTAAACAACATCCAAGATCCTTTTTGCCTTACCAAACAGTGTTTAACCTTTCATAAAGCAGAGTTAGTGAGGAATATGCCGCTATAATTCGAAGGTATTGTCAAAATTGGGTATGATGAACAGTGACACATAGGAAAGGCAGTGTGTTTTGATTGAAAGGAGTGTATTATTATTTGATTACTACAGGTCTTTTTGTGTTCACATCAAAAACACCAAGGCCTCCATGACCTTTTTCCAAGCTCAGAAAATCAGTTAACTGTCTATGTATTTTAAAATAACTGTGGGCTTATCTTTAAAAATTATTTGGTGGAATGGCACACAGAGAAAGGACAAGGTTTGGAGGGAGCAAGAATCTTATACCCAGGGAAGCCATCACACCCAACATTTGAAACCATGGTTACCTTCATCAAAACAGTGATTGACAGAGAAGGTAGAGTTTTTCTTAGCAGCATGAAGATGATCGAACAAGTTAACAGGTTGAGAAAAGGCAGCACAAGAGAAATTGAAGAAGGTAAAGGGGAAGCGCCTAGCACGGAAGGAAGGGAAAAGCATATCAGCCCTTGATATTTTGGCCTCAGATTCGGAGCATGTTGCTAGGGACCCCTGAGGGTCATGCATGCCAATTTTGAGCCCTTTCCGACAACTTTTTGTCTTTTGACATTTTTTTGGGTTTTTGGCCGAAAACTCATAATTTCGCCATTTCAGTTTGATGAGTTGTCAAGGGAGGAGGATGATACCGATGGATGCCATAATTCCATGAGCAGGTCTCTAGCGATTTTCAAGGCATTTGGAGATCATTCGCCCCCTCAAATTGGCGAAAAATACCCTCTTTTTGCACATTCTGCCCGCCATATCAGCAGTCTGCTATTTTCTGGGTTTTTGCACACAGGTACAGTTTTGGATGACTTCTAGGCCTCGGATTGAGATGGTTTCAGTTGCGCCGGAAAGTAGACACATAGAGATTTCCAGAAAGCCCTCATGAGGCCCATTTCGACATCAGGAAGGCTGCCAATTGCATCCAGCAAGTCAGGGGACCTTTTTCAGGCATAAATATGAAGTATTTTTGTAATTTTTGAACCTCAAAAATCTGCTTTTCCCAAATGTGCGTTTAGCTATTTTTATACTTGGGAAATGATGTAAAGTCAATATAATTTCCGTTTTTAGCAGTTTTTTTAGATATTTTATGGGATGTTTTGTGCCTTGGGCTTTGCAAAGCCTCAAGGACAAGTTTAGATATTTTGACTTGGCCAATGGGATAGCTAGTTGCTCCATGAGGTTTTCCTTCCTCAAGCCTATTTATTCCATGGGTTTCATTGTAAATCAGAGGTTGAACTTGAGAGAAGAATTAATACATTGGTCATATGAGCTTTGAAGAATACACTTGAGTTATGATTTTTGGACTGCCTCTTGGATGCTTTTGAGGAATGATGAAGGATTGTTGATGGATTCCATGACATGGTAGAATGGTATAGTGCTTCTTGATATGTTTTTGTCTTCTAGTTTTCATTCATAATACATATTTCTTGCTGCTATAGATCAGTAGAGATTGATTTTGCAGAGATATGCCCATGGAGGCACCTCAAAATCTGAATCTTCATAACTTGATGTTTTCTTCTTCCTTAGTTATGCTAAAGAATTCTTAAGTTTGCTCTTTATTTACCAAAGGATAATGTTTTATAGTTTATTTAAATTCTATGCATGTTTAAAGTGGGATGTGGTGTACCACTGCCTACCTATAAAATTTGTCCATAATTACATCATAAACTTTTCTCTTTAAACTGATTGTTGAAATCATCTTGTTGAACAAGGCCTAGTCTAAGAATCTGTTGTGCACACAAGACAAGCCGACATAGAAATCTTGTTTGTCGAAATTTGATGACTTAGAGACTATGTTTAGGCGTTAAAAGTAGTAGTTTATGAGTTGTTAGTTTGTCTTATGTGTTTTCTAAGTAAAATAGCCATTTTCCGGTTAGAGGGTATTATACTTCTATGTATGGCTGGAAAGTTTGATTTCTATGTATTAATTAGCTCATAGTTACATTTAGCATGATTAATGGCTTTCTATAACATGTTTATGTCTGCTATCAACTAGTTACACTTGAAATCCCTTGTCTTTCACAAACTTGTTGTCCATTCAATCCATTTTGCCCAAAGATCCCTTCTACCGTGAATCAAATCGGCCCTACAGCAGCTTTACATCATCACCTCATAGCTTCCTTGACCTGTTTGACCCAATAGCCCAATTTATCTGCATCTTGTTATCCAGTTTATGTATTTGATCAGTTTTATCCCTCACAAACTTAAAAACTAAAAAAACCAAAAAAACACTTCATAACTAGCCTAATATCAGAACACCGCAAGTAAACACACCGACATCTTTTACACATATAGAGAGAGCCCTCTCTGAGTCCAGGAAGGCTAGGTCCTTGGGCTCCAAAGCTTGGTTTGATGTTACATCGTCATTTGGCTAGCCAATCGGCCAAATCACGGGACTCTAACATAATGGCGATCACGGTGGGACTTTGAGTTAGTGACAATCTAAGGACACCTTAGAACTCTAGAAGTCCCTTATTTTTAAGAATACTGTTTGATTGACTTATCCCACCGCTCACTAACATAATGGCGATCACGGTGGGACTTATTGAGTACATGACAGTCTAGCAAAATTTTATAGGCTCCTTAGTCCTTCGACTTTTAACTTAAACCATCAGCCTCTAGAATCATTTAGTGTAAACTCTCTGTTTCACCATCTTAGCAAAGTGATGAATCAGGTTTATAACACTCTTACATCCTAGGCTGCACATAAAACTCAGAAAAAACCACAAAAAAACTCCCTTAGATTGGTTTTTGATAGTATTGGTGGTGGACCATACAAATATACCTCAAAACAACTAAAAATCCACCTGGCGACTCCACTAGCCTCCAGTAGGCCTTACTACTTTGCTAAATTTTAGAATACCATCCGATTTAGCCACCTCATCGCCACTCTAACATAATGGCGATCACGGTGGGACTTTGAGTCAAAACATCCTAGGTATCCCTTAGGAACTCTCAAAATCTCAGTCAAACTTAGAAGAGTAGAATCTGGTTGTATCACCATCCTAGCAAAATGAAAACCTTAGGACTACATAAAACTCAGAAAAAACCCCAAAATACTCCTTTAGATTGGTTTTTGACAACATTGGTGGTGGACCATACAAGTATATCTCAAAACAAACTGATAATCCACCTGGCGACTCCACTAACATCTAGTAGGCCTTACTATTTTACCAAAACTCTAGGTTACTATTTGATAGACCTATCCCATCGCTCACTAACATAGCGGGAGATGGTGGGACACTGAGTACATGATAGTCTAGCAAATTCTCATAGACTCTTTTTTCCTTTAGATACTTAAACAAGCAAGCAGTCCATAGACCCATTTAGAGTAAACTCTTTTTGTTCTCATCACCCTAGCAAAGTGTTGAAACAAGTCTAGGATACTTTAAACCATAGGCTGCACATAACTTCAGAAAATCTAAAAAATATTTCCAGATTAGTTACCGGTGGTGGACCATAGCTATCTTCACAAAACAACCAAGTTCCACCTAGCAACTCCACTAGTTCATCCCTTTTATTTTGACCATCCTTCACCTTAGTAGAACTTTAGAGAGACCACCCACCCAGAACATTCACCAATACCATTCTCTCTAAACTCTAGATCCAAAATCTGGCTTCACGAAGAATTAACACCAGATCCCATCTAGACCCAAATCCCCCTATCATAGTAGATGACCCAGAGAAGATTCTGTGGCAAGCTTCTGAAACTGACCATCTAGCTACTGGTAGATCCATCCATAAAACAAGATCAGTACCTAAACATCTCAATATCCTACCAGATTCACCTTTTGAATTAGAGTCATCAAAAACTCTTCTCAGAAGAAAATCATATAGTAAGATAAACTTTGACGATCTTGAACCCCTATTCAAACCACCTCCGCTCATCCCACTAGTCCTCATCTTGTACATCATCCATTAGCTCCCGTCATGGCAGCCTGGTACACACCTTTGGTGTTGCCACCGCCCTTGGCTCCTCTCCCAAATAAATATCAAGACAAAATCCCACACTTTACTGGAGAAGACACCACCACAGCTCAACAGCATGTAAGTAGGATTAGCGATGCTTTTGAATACATGGAAGTACACGACAAAACCGTCAGAATGAGAATATTCGCCCAAAGCCTGGGTGGAGAACCCAAAACATGGTTTAAAAGCTTGCCTCCAAATAGCATCCACAACATCCTAGAACTCTGCCAAGTCTTCACGAACAAGTGGGAAGTCCGAAGGAACCCTATTCAAATCTTGTCAGAATATAACAACCTAAAACGGGAAAATGGGGAAAGTGTCCAGGCATACTGCACTAGGTTCAACAATGTGTATAACGCCCTCCCACCTCACTTCAAACCCCC
The DNA here is from genome assembly GCA_034641835.2 of Pinus albicaulis. Taxonomy (NCBI): domain Eukaryota; kingdom Viridiplantae; phylum Streptophyta; class Pinopsida; order Pinales; family Pinaceae; genus Pinus; species Pinus albicaulis. Next base: position 996,249,967 of record CM076581.1, read on the forward strand.
ACTCGGTTTAATCTTGGCAAAATTCCCCGAGGGTTTTGATCCAGACATGACATATCATCTGAGAGACAAGGATCCCCCTACCCTAGAGGAAATGCAACAAATAGCCATAAAAACAGAAGCCAACTTAGCAGAAAAAAGAGCCAGGACTAGGTTAGAAGGAAAAGTCCCATATAGAGATAAGGTCTCCACTTCATCTCCTTCCCTAGATCCTAGAATAGATGGCCTGATAAAATCCATGACAAAGATGTGGGAAAAAATGAGTGAAAAAGTGCCTCCTAGGGACAACCAACCAAACCCTCAAAACCGGAAACAAGGCTTTAGAAAAGATCAGTCTCAAAATAAACCAAGAGGAAATGATCAGCAGATCAGACCATCCTTCAGTAAGAATTATGTTGATGAAGAGAATAAGGATACCGCACCCATTGATGAAAATCATTGGAAACTCATAGGTTCTGATAACGAGAGTAAGGTTTACCTCACAGCAGAAGAGCAAGAGTTGTGCTCCCCAAGTCAAGACGAAACCGGCTATGAAGATCTCGAAGATCCTGCCATAGATTTTCAGAATGCCATTATAGAAGCTCATAGGCAGTATAACCTTAGAAGCAGAAAAAACCAAGACCACTCCAAGAAGGGTAGCCCTGACACTGCTAAAAGCTCTGACACCATCCCTAAAAAAGCCATGGATAGCAACAAAATTGTGGCCAAGAAAATTGACCAAAAAAAGGATAAAGCTATTCAAACAAGTCTTAGCTCAGATACTCTTAGCACCTCTACAAAAACCCCCGAAGTAACGGTGTCAAACAAAGTCCCGAATCAGAGTCAGCAAATTAAGAGCATAGAAAAGGTCATGTCCGAAAAAGATGAAACAAATTTGCCCAAACTACAAACTCCTTTTAGTTTTGAAGGGGAAGTTTCCGAAATAAAAATTACCATACCCCTTACTGAGCTAATAACTGTAGATAGGTATAGATCTCAAATTTTCAAAGTTTTTGACATAGGGAGCGAGGCAGATACTTTAAATCTAATTAAAAACAAACCCGAGCTCTTATTGGGCCCGGAAATAGAAGGTCAATACCAAGAAGGATCTGTTTCTCCTTCCTATGTGAGCTTGAACATACGGGACCAGATATTACATAATGCCATGTTAGATTCTGGTACCTCCCATAACCTCATGCCTAAAGCAGTCATGGAAAACCTGGGACTAGAAGTAACTAAACCTCTGGTAACTCAAGCAGTCATGGAAAACAATACTCCCATTTATTCCACTCATTCCAATTTAGATTCTTTTATCTTATACAATGAAAGTGATATAAACAAGCAGATAATGGAAAAGGAAGAAGCTCTCAAACCATCAGAAATGCATTTTCTGTTATTAGATGCAGAAACTAATAACCAAAACTTCTCTGATCTTTCTCCTGTTAATCCTGCATATCATAAGTCATAAAGTAGATTTGTAAATCAATTTGAAGAAAATAAGTCTGATAGTCCAATATGCATGGTTGATGAGATTAATTATAATGATGATTTTCCAAGGTTTGATCAATATTTTGATTATGATGATGATTTCCAAACAGAAGCTAACTTTGCAGAAAACTCAGTTTTTGATTTTTGGGAGGAAGCTCAGTTTCATAAATTTGAGAAAAGTAAGCAGCCATTACCGGTCATCTATGACACTCATGAGGAGAACCTTGAGAGTTTAGAAGTAAGTGAAGAGTCTCGGACTCTTTGCTCTACTTCACTTTAGCCCGTCAGAGATAACATGCACATGATTGGAAATCAACAGTTTTTCAGCTTTGATGATGAGTTTGAGGAAGATGGTGAAATTATTGAGCATATTTTAAATGAGAATCCTTTGCCTTAAATGGTTGAGGAAATCATTTTGGACATAGAATCTTCCTTAACTCCAGATTTGCAGTTACCCAGTTCCATTGAGTTACAAATTGCAGATGAAGAAGTAGAGGTTGATAAACACATGGGAGTTGTCACACTATCCTTTCAAGATAATTTACTGTCAAAGTGTATCCCTGCCCATCAACCTGATGACCTTCACACAGTTTCCAGCCCACCCTATCAAAACACATCAGCTTGGATTGAAAAATACACTGCGATATATGATGAGTCTGATAGTTCCAGTGATCATGAGCAAGGGGAAGAGTTGCTTTACCGTGAGAGTCCCAAATATAGTCAAGTGGAAGAAAGAGTAGTCCTGAATGAAGCCTATATCTCAAATCCTCTAGATCAGGTACTATTCCAAGATCCATTTGTTGTTTTCCTTGAGAAGTCTGAAAGAATAATCCTAAATGAAACCTATATCTCAAATCCTCTAGATCAGATATTATTCCAAGATCCATTTGTTGTTTTCCTTGAGAAGTCTGAAGGAGTAGTGGGTTCTATCATGAACAATTTGCTGCTTAGAATGGGGAAAAACTTACACACTACTGTCCGAAAACAAACCGAGTGGGAGTGGCCTTTTCATTATTCCTGCATCATAAAAGAACTAAACGAGAATGACCCATGTGAGCATCTACTTGACTGGTTGCATTGGAAAGAAGAGTTCACCAAGTGTATGTTGTGTACAGTTTAGGATAGAATAGATAAACAGCTGTAGAAAATAAGCTCAGTCTTATGAGCACCTTTTCATTTGTAGTTTGTTTGAAGAAAAAGTGAAAAAGCAGAAAATACAAAAAACAGTGAAAAGTAGAAAAAGAGGGCAGTTTTTAAAAAGCAGTAGTAAAGCCCCATGTTCCAAAAAATAGTCCTTCGGAAGGCGAGCAAGTCTAAATGCCACTACTAGTACTTCAATGTCTTGTTCAGCTATCTAGCCTAATCATAGCTGAGCATGTTTAAATTTATTTGCTGATAAGTTAGTGAGTGCAAAAGATAGTCAACATTGTGTAAGATTGACTTATCACAGAGCTTAGATTAGGGAGAGATTCTGGTTCCACATGCCTAAAATAGAACCAAAGAGAGAAGCGAGGGATGAAAAATACATTGTACATCTTAACCCCGCTTGTCTAGTTTCCTTTTTGCAAAATAACATTTGTGTGCAGCTTGTCTTTTATGCCGCAAATGCATGACAAATCAGACTGCCTAATCCTGATTTGATCATTTTTGAACTTCATGTTTTAGATTAGAGAATAAAATCCTGTCAAACTGCCTAATCTTGACAGTCGATCTAGCTTTAGGTAGAGTAATGAAGGAGTTCATCAGTTTAATCTGAACTCCCGGCAGATATAAGAGTAGAAATAGATAGGTTCATTTTGCAAAAAGAAAAAACATGCATTGTCAAAAGGCTGCTAGTTCAAATGCGCCAAAGAGAAGAAAAAATGTTAGAAAAGATAGTGGGGTAGGTAGAAGTATCATTGATGTTAACCATGCTGTTACTTTTCAGAAATAACATCAAAAGAAGGGTAAATTTTGCGCCAATGGATAAGGCACTGGTCTTCATAAGCCAAAGATCTGAATTCTGGACACCTCCTAACGAGGAGCTGCCCTCCCCAAATGGAGCCACTATTAGCCATCAGTATTTTTACATGTTAGTGATGACTATATCCATAACTGATTTTTCTAGAAGCTGAATTCCATATGTCAATCTGTCATCTAGAAAACCCTCATAAAACTTTTTTCGCCCTTTTACTTTTTAGTCCGCCCTTGTCAAAAGTTAAAATCCATTATCACTATTTTTTCTAGCTTCAGCCCTCCTAGTCTGTCCATCAGCTCCAAAATGAAAAGTCCAAAGTTTGTTTCAGAGGTCTCCCCTATGTTAGGAAGTGGCGCTTAAAGGCATTTCACCCTTGGCAACCATCAAAGGGCCAAAAAACCTTCATCTGCTACAAACCAATCATGACCAACCTCCTACTCTGCAAATCAAATTGACAAACAGCTCTAAGTCGCACCACTTATATCCCTAGGTCTCAGCACTGCATGAACCACAGTCTCAAGCTGATTAGTAGGTGTTTCACAGTGTTTTATGGATTCTGCAAAGAACAGGAAATATAACTTCATCTCAGGAGGAAATGCTTGAATCGACAGTTAGAAGAACAACTGCTTCTAAATGTAACATGAGCCTGAGATATATTTGCAAAACAGAGAGTCACTCATAAAGACCTTGCATTTTCCTTCCAGCATGAAAATCACAGTAAGAGAAAGACACCACTGTCACAGCAAACTGGTAAATTTTCATGGCCCAGAACCTCCTTCATTAACAAGCAGAGGGTTAGGGCGCCTCCTTCATCTACAAGCAGAGGGAGCTGGCCAGTATTGACTTAAAGGATTGCAGAAGTCCAGGTTTGCCTTTTACTGAATAGTGAAACAACAACTCCAGGTTTTCTGAGTAAGTGATGATCATAACAGGGATAGAGCCTGTGTCAATATACTCATCAGATAGTCTACATGTAGTTGGGACAAAAGTTTAAAGAACATCAGACTGCAGCTGCATTTTGTACCCACAGTCATAACATGAAGTTAAAGGACACCTATAAGTCAAGATTAGTTTCACAGTGGCCATCTTTCAACCCCAAAGCATTAAGAGCAAAGTATTAGTTTATGTGAAAAAGGAAAAAGAAGCTCTGTCAAAAGTGTCAAAGAATACTCCCTGCAGCTTAAAAAATCCTCTACAAATGTCCTCTTTCATAGCAAAGCATCCAGAAGCAGACATATTAGTTTAAAGAATCAAAGGATAAATCTATCTCCTTGCAAAAATTACTAGAGTTGCCTCATCATCTTTAGTACAATGTTGAGTAGTTGGTCCAGGGTTGAAAATATTGTGAAAAGGTCTAACAATGGCAGAGGTTACCTTCCAAACATAAAAGCACAGTGAAAGGGGTTTAGCTTTTTGAATGTTTGTCATAAGTAAATAAGCTGGCACCCACTAAGGCTGTTCAAAAAACATGCATATGATTTTCCAACATTGTTCAAATATGGGCCCTTCATAACATGTTCAAATTCATTTTGTTTTCCTTGCAAATGGATGAAGCAGCTGTTTAAAACAAGATTCTTCCAAACCCTCTCAAGAAAAACCCTAAATTGATGAGCCGGACAAAGACATTGTTGTTTGAATGAATTCCTTCACTAATAAGCTGAGGGCCCAGAATTTGGTGTAAAAATAGCACCTCCTTCATGTACAAGCAGAGGGTGCAAGGAAAAATTTGGAAAATAAGCACATAGGCGAGACAAATCATGTGTCCCGCCCAAGACCAGTTTTTCTTAAAACAGTGTTTCTGACCAAAAAGAGATGAAATTTACAAAAGTGAGAGAGGTTTTTGTTACTCATAGGTTCAAGAAGAAAAACCTCCTTCAGTTTCTACACAGGTACCATGGTTTATGAGAAATGTGAAAAATACAGATGTCACGGGAGAATTTCTGCACTAGGATTCATCATTTTGACCAGTGATGGGACAGTCAGATTTTGAACAACCAAATGGACTCCAAATTAAAAAATTCAAGTTTCTATGGAAAATATACTTCCATATCTTTCCGATGAGCCATATTAGGCCAAATTCCAACAAAAGGAAGGCATCCCAAAGTAGCCTGCAATCAACGCTATGTTTTTCTACACCAGCATTCACCATTTTTGACCAGTGATGGGACAGTCAGTTTTTGAAGGATCAAATGGACACCAAATGAAAAAATTCACGTTTTTCTAGAAATTATACTTCCACATCTTTCCAACGAGCCATCACGCGCCCAATTCCAACACCGGGAAGGCATTCAAAAATGGCCTACAAACAGCTCGATGCATTTTTGCACCAGGATTCACCAGTTTTGACCAGTGTTGGGAAAATCAATTTTTGAAGGATCAAATGGACACCAAATGAAAAAATTCAAGTTGTTCTGGAAATTACACTTCCACAGCTTTCCAACGAGCCATCTCGCGCCCAATTCCGACACCATGAAGGCCTTCAAAATAGACTGCAAAGTTGCGCGACACTCCTGGAAAGGTGCGCGACGCGCCTGTGCACAAAATTTACAAAGGAATGCACTGCTGCGCGACGCGCCTGTAGCAGCCCGTGGCACTCCTGTAGAAATGGTCAAGAAAATTACCTGAAAGCCTTAAAAAACTCATTTCAAAGTGTCTCCAACTCTCAAGCAAAGATTGGCATCATGTTTTGAGGTACTATGTCTTGCTGCCCCTTAAATTGAAGATTGCTAGATGGTGTTTGGGGTAGAGGAAGTCTGATTTGAAACGAGATATGTTAAGTGGCTGTTTTGAAAGAGAGATAAGGTGCTTGATTTAAAATTTTAGTTGGCAATAACTATATTTGCCCGGCAGTAAGCTTAACCCAATGATGTTTTCCTATTAATGATTCAAAACCTCACAAGCTGCCCTCAAACAATATTGGAAGAAGAAACATAGGGTTTTGAAAGGTGCATTTGTAGTCCTATGTTCAAAACAGCAGTTGACAAGAAGGCAAGGTTGTATGCTTGAAAAGAAATTTCCACAGGCTATTGGAGGCAGGGCAGCAAGGTAAAGAAGAAAACATTAATAATATGCAGCACAGTGTGAAGAGCAGTAGAGTTTAAGAAGGACAGTTTTCTATTTTGAGGAGTGTTGATGTTCTTGTTTAAAGATTCGGGCCTGCATGAATTTGTTTGCTCAAACACTGTCATAGTAGGGTAGTGTATTTGATGAATGATAAAGGACCAAGCCAACTATCCCCCCAAACAATGTTAAAGGATGAAAGGCACTATTTGAAGGCAGAAACACAGTATTTGAAGAAGAAGCCCAGGGTTTTGAAAAATGCAAATATAGGTCTATGTTCAAACAAGTAATAGTCATCCTATGAACATGTTTGATTTTTCAAAAGGTTTCCTCTGTGGGTTAAAAGGGAAATACTGTGTCTATGACTTTCTATTCCATAAAGCACAAACTAGCAAGTAAAACTACCATTTGCATGTAGGGGTGTTGTCAAACAGAAATATGAGGGACATTAGAGTTCAAAGAAGGTAGTATTGATTGTGAGGAGTTTTTTGTTGAAAGCTACAGGATTTTTGTTACCACACCAAAAACACACCATGCTCTGTCACATTATCCTTTAACACAGTGACTGCTGATTGTGTAAATCCACTTTGGTTGACTGTATTTATGGTGTTAAATTGGTCCAGTTGCCCGACAAGAAGAAAGCAATATTTTGTTGAAAGGAGGTCTATATGGTTGAAGTGCTACAGGATTCTATATGACCAATCAAAAGCAAAATAAACTCTGTCCTTTAAGCACAAGTAACCTTGGACTGTGTTTCGCCTTTTGATTAACTATGTTTACATGGATAAACATATATTGGTGAGCTGCATACGAGGGGGTTAATCTTTCGACCAAAGAGGAGCTTATTGACATTGGACTACTACAGGTTTTTGTTACCACATCATAAAAAAATTTCAAACTCTGTCACCATATCTATAAACAGTGATTTTTTCTGTGTGGATATCCTTTGTTTAAAACTGTGATGTAGTGTTGAATCTGCTGATGAAGTGCCTACAAGGAAAAAGAAAGTTATGAAGCGAAGAAGATGGTGTTTGGCCTTCTTATAAAAAGGGACAAGGGTGTCTTATGTCCTCAAAACATCGCAGGGAAGGGTGACCTTGTCACTATACACAACAAATCCACTTGACTGTCTATCTTCATTTAATTGTATTTTTCTCCTTAAAAGTCTGCTTGTGGATATTGGCTGATTGCATATCAAAGGTTGGGAAGGCCACATTTTGAAGAAACATGGGTCTTGTATCAAAAAAGTACATTTTAAACAACATCCAAGATCCTTTTTGCCTTACCAAACAGTGTTTAACCTTTCATAAAGCAGAGTTAGTGAGGAATATGCCACTATAATTCGAAGGTATTGTCAAAATTGGGTATGATGAACAGTGACACATAGGAAAGGCAGTGTGTTTTGATTGAAAGGAGTGTATTATTATTTGATTACTACAGGTCTTTTTGTGTTCACATCAAAAACACCAAGGCCTCCGTGACCTTTGTCCAAGCTCAGAAAATCAGTTAACTGTCTATGTATTTTAAACTAACTGTGGGCTTATCTTTAAAAATTATTTGGTGGAATGGCACACAGAGAAAGGACAAGGTTTGGAGGGAGCAAAGGTTTGGAAGACAAGAATCTTCCCTTGAGGAAGCCATCACTTTTGGTGGAAACCATGGTTCCTTCATCAAAACGATGATTGACGAGAGAAAGTGAAGTTTTCTTAAAGCATGAAGATGGTAAGACAGTTAATAGGGTGAGAAGAAATACGAGGGTAGAAAGAGGTAAGGGGAAACTTTAAACACGGAAGGAAGGAAAAAGCATATCAGCCTTAAGTGTTTGGCCTCGACTTCGGAGCATGTTACTGAGGACCACAGGGGTCATGCATGCCAATTTTGGGCCTTTTTCAGCAACTTTTTGTTTTTTGGCATTTTTTGGGTTTTTGGCCGAAAACTCATAATTTCGCCATTTCAGTTTGATGAGTTGTCAAGGGAGAAGGATGATACCGATGGATGCCATAATTCCATGAGCAGGTCTCCAGCGATTTTCAGGGCATTTGGAGATCATTCGCCCCCTCAAATTGGCGAAAAACACCCTCGTTTTGCACGTTATGCCCGCCATATTAGCAGTCTGCTATTTTCTGGGTTTTTGCACACAGGTACAGTTTTGGATGACTTCCGGACCTCAGATTGAGTTGGTTTCAGTTGCGCCAGAAAGTAGACACAGAGAGCTTTCCAGCAAGCCCTCATGAGCCTCATTTCGACATCGGAAAGGCTGCCAATTGCATCCAGCAAGTTAGGGGACCTTTTTCAGGCATAAATATGAAGTATTTTTGTAATTTTTGAACTTCAAAAATCTGCTTTTCCCAAATGTGCGTTAAGCTATTTTTATCATTGGGAAATGATGTAAAGTCAATATAATTTCTGTTTTTAGCAGTTTTTTAGATATTTTGTGGGATATTTTGTGCCTTGGGCTTTGCAAAGCCTCAAGGACAAGTTTAGATATTTTGACTTGGCCAATGGGATAGCTAGTTGCTCCATGAGGTTTTCCTCCCTCAAGCCTATTTATTCCATGGGTTTCATTGTAAATCAGAGGCTGAACTTGAGAGAAAAATTAATACATTGGTCATATGAGCTTTGAAGAATACACTTGTGTTATGATTTTTGGACTGCCTCTTGGATGCTTTTGAGGAATGATGAAGGATTGTTGATGGATTCCTTGACATGGTAGAATGGTATAGTGTTTCTTGATATGTTTTTGTCTTCTAGTTTTCATTCATAATACATATTTCTTGCTGCTATAGATTAGTAGAGATTGATTTTGAGATATGCCCATGGAGGCACCTCCAAATCCCTGAATCTTCATAGCTTGATGTTTTCTTCTTCCTTAGTTACGCTAAATAATTCTTAGCTGCTCTTTAGTAACTTAAGGTATTGTTGCTAAGTTTTATTCATAAGTTCTATGTATGTTGAGCAAGATGTATGGTTTGCCCTACCTACCTATTAGCTTCCCATAGTTCTGTCCATAAAACTTTCTCTTTGACTGATTTGTTGATCATCTTGTTGAACCAAGGAGGCCTAGTCCCGATCTAGCCCTTTGCCTAAAACTATGAAAGCTTGTTTGTCAAAGTGCCCAATGACTTAGAGATTATGTTTAGGCGTTCCGGTGTAGTTTATGAGTTGTTAGTTTGTCTTATTTGTTTTCCCCAAGTCTGATAGCCATTTCCCGAAGTTAGAGGGTCTTATACCTCTATGTATGGCTGGAATGTTTGATTTCAATGTTTTAATTAGCTCATAGTTACATTTAGCATGGTTAATGGCTTGCTATAACATGTTTATGTCTGCTATCAACTAGTTACACTTGAAATCCCTTGTCTTTCACAAACTTGTTGTCCATTCAATCCATTTTGCCCAAAGATCCCTTCTACCGTGAATCAAATCGGCCCTACAGCAGCCTTACATCATTACTTCATAGCTTCCTTGACCTGTTTGACCCCATAGCCCAATTTATCTACATCTTGTTATCCAGTTTATGTATTTGATCAGTTTTATCCCTCACAAACTTAAAAACTAAAAAAAACCAAAAACACACTTCATAACTAGCCTAATATCGGAACACCGCAAGTAAACACACCGACATCTTTTACACATATAGAGAGAGCCCTCTCTGAGTCCAGGAAGGCTAGGTCCTTGGGCTCCAAAGCTTGGTTTGATGTTACATCGTCATTTGGCTAGCCAATCGGCCAAATCACGGGACTCTAACAAAGCCAAGTGAACGTGACTCAATAAAAAAGGACCTTAAGCAGCCTGGTGGCAACGCAACTAGAGCTGATTTTGGAAATCTCTTGGAAAATTTTAAAACTAACATTTTGGGTACTTTGAAAACACAGCTTGATGTCTTACAAGCCAAGCAGAAGTGGGCTACAGTAGAGCAGAATTTGGCCATATTTTTCTCTCGTTTTCAGAAGAAGCATAGCTAAAGGGAATTCCCCTTGGACACGGTTCATACCTGTGCCATATGCACTAAGGACCATTCCATGGACCATTGCCCTTCACTTCCGGGGTTGAAATCAGTTTTCAAAGAAGCGAAGGAAGAGACAAAACCAGTATACCTAATGAATCAACATCGACAATGGCAGGCACGACCAGGTATAACTCAAGACCCGCCCCAGTTATTTTCTCCTCCACAGTTTAACTAGCAGAACCCTACAATAGCTTGGAAAAATCAAAACCCTTTTTCTATGTGGTTGATGTTGAGATTCAACAAGATGATGAGCTTAGTGAAAATATTCACCTTCACTAAGTGGGCTCGCAAGCTATTTTTGGCGCAAAGTCTATTTTTAGACTATGTTTGTTTTTAAACATGTCGATCATATTCTATGAGTTACAGGATGCTATTTGTGGATGGTTGGTCAAGTTGGAAAAATAGATGGACTTCTATTTTTAGACATATTGGGCGAAATCTATTTTTAGATTGCTAGTCTAAAAATAGATATTTCGAATATTATTAGCTCTTATAATATTTGGACTCTAAACATTATCTTATTCTCTTGGAGCACTTCAGTTAAGTGCATAGATGTGGCACAATAGCTGACAGAAGGAATTACACTATTCCTAAGGGTTTAATAGAGCTAATGCATGAGGACTTCAGTTAGAACTCATGTGACAGAGTTTGGTGGAGTTATAGAAGTCGTTGGTGGAGTTATATTCAATTTAACTCAGTTAGACTTAGTTGAGCTAGTTGTATCTAGTCTAACTGATTGATACACTAGTGAGAGTGGTGTGAATTAATTATTTAATTAATTCACTAAATAATAACTCATCAATCAATTTAATAATACATCATTTAACTACAGTGCATGTAATTTTCAATGGAGACCAGTGGAGAGGTAGGTGAAAGAGCAAGTGTGACTATCATTTGTGACTATAGTGATGCATTGATTGCATCCAACACTTAGTGGAGATGCCAATGAGGATTGCGTGAGCAAGGATGGAGCAATTTGAGTTCATTCAGAGCCATTATTCATCAGGGATTGCGCAGTAGAGGCAGGCTAGCAGGTGGCAAATATCAGTGCATGGATTTGCAAGATCGGGCCTGATTAGTGTGGCGATTGTATTGTACTGAGAGCTTGATATGATCAGCTTTGTATGAGTATTGTTACATGATCTCTATGAAATATATTATATACAGATATTTGGGGTTTTCAACTTCAGTCTTTCCCATTAAATCACTGTGTTAATGTGTGTGAATTTTTATTGTTTCATGTGTGCATTGCAATTGATTTAATTTTTGCATGTGATGATCAATGGTGGAATAGATTTTGTATTTTTCGTGAAGTTAAAATAGTGTGAGATCAGGAGAATCTTGGACATATAACACATAAGTTATATAATTTCTATATGGTATCAGAGCAGTTGATCATTGGATCAGATTGTAATTATTGAAGCAGTTGAGTTTTGTACTGGTGGAATTCAAATTTGCTGCAGTGTTTTCTTGGTGTCGAAGTTGAGCATTCATTGAAATTTATTTCAACGGATTGTGATTGGAGTATACCCTTGATGGCAGCTTGAATTATATTGCATGGAAGGAAAATATGGAGGTGTTTCTGGATGATAATGGGTTGAAGGAGTTCATAGATGCTAAAGTTCCAAAACCTGCTTCTAGTGATGCAGCCGCACTTGACGCATGGAAAAAGAAAACAACAAAGTGTCGAAGGATTCTGTTGGAAGGTATGAAGGATCACATAGTGTCCAGCCTTCACAGTAAATCTACTCCATTCTTAATGTGGAAAGCTTTGACAGAATTGTTCCAAAGCATAAGCGACCAGAGGAACTTGGCGCTTAAAGACAAGCTCAGAAAAATAAAAATGGAGAAAGGCGACAGTATACCAAAATACCTCACGAAGTTTTTCCACTGCAAGGATGAGCTAGGAAGTGTGGGAGTTACTGTAGATGAAGAGGAATTGGTAAGCTTGGTTCTCCTTTGGCTTCCAAAGAGTTGGCATAGCTACGAGGACTATGGACGGGAGAAACTGTCGGGATGGGAGCGACTTTGGTCAGATCTTGTGCAAGAGGAGATAAGGCGGGGTACCAAGGATGGATCTTCATCGAAGAATGAAGATGAAGAAAATTTCACTTTGGCTTCCAAAGCAAGGAAAGGGAAGGGGAAGAAAAATCCTTCTCAATCCGGTGCAAAAGGCAAGAAGCAGGACTTGTCCAAGGTGAAGTGCTTTCACTGTCACCAGCACAAACATTTCGCCATTAATTGTCCACGGAAGAAGAAAAATAAGTAGGCTGCTGGATCTACAGTTGGAGAGGCCTTAGCCTCGTAATTTGAGCTGAATTTTTTACTGATCGCATGCTTGGTTTCAAGTGTGATGGGATCAGTGTGGTTTCTTGACAATGGTGCGTCTTTCCATATAACCGAAGACAAGGATTTGTTTCGTGATCTGGATGAGAAGGATCTTGGAGTGCACATCGAGATGGGCGATGATGGTAGATACAGTGTGACTGGTATCCGAACTATTTCCTTTGAGAGGGAGTCTGGTAAACCTTTGATCTTGAAGGATTTCATGCATGTTCCAGGATTGAAGAAGAATCTGATCTCTGTGGCGATGTTGGAAGACAGGGGTTATGATGTTGTTTTTAGCAAGGGAAAGAATTTCCTGCGTAGTAAAACAACTAGTCAAACCAAGAGGATAGGGGTTTGAGTTAATAAAATTTATCAATTGCAAGTATATGGCTATGCAGCAATGGAAGACAAAGAAGAAGGAGTGGTGAGCCGAGATGAGGTCGAATTGTGGCACAGGAGATTGGGCCATCTTCACCATGGTGCTTTGAAAATTTTGTAGCAGATCTCTACTGGGCTTCCCAAGGGTACACTTGTGCAGTCAGATCAGTGCAAGGGATGTAATTTGGGAAAATATGTGAAGACCACTTTTCATGAGAAGGATAGTCACGCCATGATGATCCTTGAGAGAGTTCACACAGACGTGTGTGGACCTTTCTTAGTTGCTTCAACAGAAAAGCACAGGTATTATGTGATATTTGCTGATGAATTTTCTGGTAAGTGCTAGATCTTCTTCATGCAGAAGAAGAGCGAGACATACTCAAAGTACTGTGAGTTCAAGGCACTGGTTGAGAAAGATTCGGGGAAGTAGGTGAAAGTTGTAAGGAGCAATAATGGTGGTGAATACATATTTGGCGAATTCAAAGACTTTTGTAGCAAAGAAGGAATTAGAAGAGAACTCATAGCACCTCATAACCCACAACAGAATGGGGTCACAGAGAGAAAGAACAGAACGATCTTGGGTGCTGCATGAGCGATGTTGCATGATTAGGGCCTTCCCATACACTTGTGGGTTGAGGCATGCAACACTGTGGTTTATGTGCAAAACAGTTGTCCTCATAGAGTACTTGGCATGAGTACACCCGAAGAGGCACTTTCTGGTAAGAAGCCTGATATTTCTCATTTGAAGATTTTTAGCTCACATGTTTACATTCATGTGACGAAGGATGCCAGGAAGAAGCTGGAGCCAACCGCAAAGGTTTGGATATTTGTGGGGTACACAGAAACACCCCACAATTATCGTGTGTATTTTCTAGACAATCAGATGACTGTTGTGGTACGGGATATCAAATTTCATGAGGAGAAATCCATGAAGTTGTTGCTTGAGAGGGAGCTACACTTGCATGTAGATGAGGAGCTACTTGTTCCTGAAGATGAGCCTCAGGATGTGAATCAGCCACAAGAGGAGGTTCATGGAGTGGAAGACACCACTCATGCAGTGCCAAACATTAGAGGGCGGAAGTGCACTACAAAAGTTGAGTGGTTGAATCTTGATGCAGCGTAGAATGTAGGAGCACCTACATCATAGCACAGACAGAGACAGTCACCTGACCGATTTACTAGATACATGGCTCTGATGAGCAAGTGTATCGTGACAGAACCATCTTCTTTCAAGGAAGTTGTGGAGGATCCCGCATAGGTAGATGCCATGGCGGAAGAGTATGATTCGATTGTCAGAAACAGTGCATGGGAGATTGTCCCAAGGCCGGAAGGGAAATCAGTGGTAGGTTCGAGATGCATCTACAAAGTGAAGCAAGCTACTGATGGGAGCGTCGAGAAGTACAAGGCAATATTTGTTGCTTGGAGCTTCTCATAGATCGAGGGGATCGACTATGAAGAAACCTTTGCACTTGTCGCAAGGTATTCTTCCATATGGACCTTCCTTGCTCTCTTAGCATAGATGGGTTGGAACATTCATCAGATGGATGTGAAGACTGCGTTCCTCAACAGATTCATTGAGGAGGAGGTGTACATAGAGTAGCCTGAAGGATTCGAAATCTTCAGCAGTGAGTTGCATGTGTGTAGGCTCAAAAGAGTGTTGTATGGGCTGAAACAAGCACCTCGTGCTTGGTACACACGGATAGACAATTATTTCACCAAACTTGGTTTTTCCAAGAGTGAGGCGGATCCGAACCTATACCAAATTGTGGTGGAGGGTAAGTTGCTGATCATTGTACTTTATGTAGCTGATTTGATACTAATAGGTGATGAACTATTGATACACTCATGCAAGGCAGATCTTGCAAAGGAGTTTGAGATGAAGGACTTGGGCCTCCTTCATTATTTCCTGGGATTGGAAATTTGGCAGTGGAAGGGTGGACTGTTTGTGTCTTGCCCGGGAGATACTAGAGAAGTTTCACATGCAAGGTTGCAAGCCTATCGACACTCCTTTTCCTGGTGGTTGGAAGAAAGAGGATGCTACATCGGCAGAGGTAGTGGATGCCACTATTTATCGACATTTGGTTGGTTCGCTCATGTATCTAGTCAATACACGACCGGACATATGCTATGCTGTGAACCTACTTTCACAAGCTATGGTTAAGCCTACCAAGCTCTTTTGGAAGGCAGGCAAGCATGTCCTGAGATATCTCAGGGGCACATCTGGATATGGATTGTGGTACAGACAGTGAGATGAGTTGAAGTTTCATGGCTTCATAGATGCAGATTGGGTAGGAAGCCAAACGGATAGAAAGAGCACATCTGGAGGGATTTTCAGTATCAGGTATGCAACAGTTTCTTGGTACAGTAGGAAACAGAGATCCGTGGCACTCAGTTCATCGAAGGCCGAGTACATGGTAGCAATTTTGACTGCATGCGAGGCTATATGGATGAGGAAGATCTTGGTTGGGTTGTTCGGTTCACACTTAGATCCTACTGTATATATTGTGATAATGAGAGTTGCATTAAACTCTTGGTTAATCCAATATTTCATGATAGATCTAAACATATTGACATCCGGTACCATCATATCAGAGATTGTGTGCAGCGGAACATCATGTTACTTTCTTACATTCCTACGGAGGATTAGGATGCAGATATTCTGACGAAGGCGCTCACCAAGAGAAAATTCGAATACCATAGAGACAGGATCGGGGTGGCAGATAATCCCTATCTTGTTGAGAGGGAGTGTTGAGATTCAACAAGATGATGAGCTTAGTGAAAAGAGTCGCCTTCACTAAGTGGGCCTGCAGGCTATTTTTGGCGTAAAGTCTATTTTTAGACTATGTCTATTTTTAGACATGTCGATCATATTCTATGAGTTGCAGGATGTTATTTGTGGATGGTTGGTCAAGTTGGAAAAATATATGGTCTTCTATTTTTAGACATATTGGGAGGAAACTATTTTTATATTGCCAATCTAAAAATAGATATGTCCAATGTTATTAGCTCTTAATAATATTTGGATTTTAAACATTATCTTATTCTCTTGGAGCACTTCAGTTAAGTGCACAGATGTGGCACATCAGCTGATAGAAGGAATTATGCTATTCCTGAGGGTTTACTGGAGCTAATGCATGAGGACTTCAGTTAGAACTCATGTGATAGAGTTTGGTGGAGTTGAATTCAGTTTAACTCAGTTAGAATCAGTTGAGCTAGTTGTATCTAGTCTAACTAATTGATACACTAATGAGAGTGGTGTAAATTAATTCATTAAATAATAACTCATTAATCAACTGAAGAATACATCAGTTAACTACAATGCATTGAAGTTTCAGTGGAGACCAGTGGAGAGGTAGGTGAAAGAGCAAGTGTGACTATCAGTTGTGACTATAGTGATGCATTGATTGCATCCAACACTCAGTGGAGATGCCAATGAGGATTGTGTGATCAAGGGTGGAGAAATTTGAGTTCATTCAAAGCCATTCTTCAGCAAGGATTGCGCAGTAGAGGCAGGCTAGCAGGTGGCAAAGATTGGTGCATGGATTTGCAAGATCGGGCCTGATTAGTGTGTGGCGATTGTATTGTACTGAGAGCTTGATATGATCAGATTTGTATGAGGATTGTTACATGATCTCTATGACATATATTATATACAAATAGTCAGGTTTTTCAGCTTCAGGCTTTCCCGTTAAATCACTGTGTTAATGTGTGTGAATTTTTATTGTTTCGTGTGTGCATTGCAATCGATTTAATTTCTGCATGTGATGATCAATGGTGGAATAGATTCTGTATTTTTCATGAAGTTAAAATAGTGTGAGATCAGGAGAATCTTGGACATATAACATATAAGTTATATAATTTCTACAGTCGACCCAGTCGTTTCCTATGCCACCCTGGCCAACACAACCCTCACCAGGGAATAATTTGCCAAGCTTTACTTATTCTACTCCTTAATGGAAAAACACTCCATACCAAGCCCAGTGGCCAGCATCCCCTTCTCAAACCACTAATTTTCCTCATAATTTGCAGCGACCCCTGAGAATGAACAACTTACCAATAGGAGTAGAGGTCCAGAATCAGCCTACACTTCCAGCTCCATACCCAGTCTAGCACAACCCTCGGCCTATTATACATCCTTAATTTCCATCTCAAACCAATCCTAATCCCAATAATAGACCAGTTCAACTAATTTGGATTTTACAAGAACCAAACCTCTAACAGAGGCAATGCAATGAAATAAGGCTGAGATCAGGATGTACTATCTCACCAATAGAAGTTAAAACCTCACCTCAATCCAAATCTGGAACTTCAACTGGGCCTAGCCAAGTGAATATAACAGAAACAAAGGTAGGCCAAGAAAAAGAAATGGTTGATCAACAGGGGCCTAAAGAGCCTAGGATATCTCTGCCTCCGTTCCTTGAAAGGTTAACTTTGCCTAGATGTATGGCCCCTCCAGATTTTGACATCTTGGGGGAGTTAAGAAACCTTTGAATCAAAATTCCTCTTCTCCAGGCCACACAAGACATTCCCATCTATGAAAAAATAATTAAAGAGATATGTGGAAAAAATTAAGTAGAAAAAATAAAGGTTGTGCCCACCATTCATGTGGTAGGGACATTATCTGACTTATTGTTGGGTAAGGAACCACCCGCAAATATGAAGACCCAGGAAATCCCATAGTAAATTTGCATATCTCTCGACATTCCTTTCCAAACACATTGGTCAACCTAGGGGCAGTCCTTAACATCCTAACTATGGGATCCTACGAAAAGCTAGGAATATCAACATTAGAGCCAACAACTACGTTGCTAGAGCTTGCTGACAGGTCTATTATCAGGCTAGAAGGAATAGTGCAGGACATCCTGATCTCAGTAGACTCATGGGAATGTCCAACTGATTTCTTGGTTATTAATCCAAAGAATAGGATGGATGGGCACCCATTGATGCTGGGCCTTGGCTGGAAATAGTTGATGCCTACATAGGATTTCAAACAGGAAGCATGGCCATCACTAGAGGATATTCCATAAAAAACATCATTATTTATCTGCCTGCCAAACCAATCTTACCCACGGTAAAAATTCATAAACATCCATATGCATATTGGGAGAAAAATATTTGTCCACCTTTGACATTAGTAGAAGCTATCGACTTTAAAAATCAAACCGAAGATGATGTAATCAATAATTTTATGAGTCAGCCACCCATGTCTGAAAACTTAAAATGAAAAATGTTGAAAACAGTTGTTGAAGATGGAGTTCAAGAGGACCCCTTGAAAAAACTTGAGGATCAATATATTCCCACAACCACCATACGTAACAGCACACCCATTGATATTGAGCCAGGGAAGATCCTGAATATCAATGGCAATTTGGATAGGAACCAAAAGCAAAGGCTCATAAAAGTTCTACAAAAGCATAAAGGGGAATTTACTTGGGACTACCCAGACATGAAGGGTTTAGATCCCCATCTTTTCACCCATAAAATTTATATGGACAAGGAATCTCAACCCATTAGACAACCTCAGCGAAGGCTAAACCCACACTTAAAAGATATTGTAAAAGATGAGCCACAAAAACTGCTGGATGTAGATTTCATCTATCCTATTTTAGATAGCAAATGGGTCTCACATCTAGTTGTTTTCCCTAAAAATAATAGGAAATGGAGAATCTGCATGGATTATAGAAAACTGAATAAAGCAACACAGAAAGATCACTTCCCCCTCCCTTTCATTGACCAAGTCCTTGACACATTGGCAGGGAAACGATTTTTTTCCTTTCTTGACGGGTTCTGTGGTTATAATCAAATCCAGATAGCCCTTGAAGACCAAGATAAGTCAGCCTTCACCTGCCCATGGGGTACTTTTGCTTATAGAGTTTTACCATTTGGGCTATGTAATGCCCCAACAACATTTCAAAGAGACATAATCAACATTTTTTCCAAATTAATAAATGAGGGACTTGAAATCTATATGGATGACTTCACACCATATGGTGAGGACTTTGATCAAGCTTTAGAAATGCTAGAAAAGGTGTTGGAGCGATGTATTGCTACTAGGTTATGTTTAAGCAATGAAAAGTGTCACATGATGATGACCGAGGGAGTGATCCTAGGTCACCACATCTCTGCAGTTGGAATACAGGTAGATCCAGCAAAAATAGAATTAATCCTTCTATTAGCCACGCCTTGTATGCAAACAAAGGTACACAGTTTTTTGGGATACCAAGGATATTATCACATATTTATTAAAAAAAATTCACAAATAGCTGCACCTTTGTATGCATTAACTGGAAATGTTGAATTCCACTGCACTGATAAATGTGACACCGCTTTTGTAGATTTAAAGAAACTGGTCTCAACAACACCAATTCTACGAGGGCCTAACTAGAAATTTCCTTTTCACATCTCTTCAAATGCATCCGACACAACTATAGGGGCAGTTCTTGGCCAAGAAGAAGACAAAAATCCTTATGTTATTTATTATATCAGCAAAATCCTCACTCCTGCTGAGTTAAATTATACAGTGACTGAGAAGGAATTTTTGGATGTCATTTATGCTATTAATAAATTTAGACATTACATAACTGGCTATTAAGTACTCTTGTATACTGATCACTCTGCCATTATATATTTAGCTAATAAACCAATCAAGAATGGGAGAATAACTCGTTGGTTGCTACTACTGCTGGAATTTGACATAACTATTAAGGATTGTCCAGGAAAGGAAAACGTGGCTGTAGACTTCTTTTCTAGGGTTCCAAAGACAGACGATACGCTAGCATTTGATGATCAGTTTCTTGATGAACATTTGTTTGCAGTAGTGGTAAAAATTCCATGGTATGCAGACATGGAAAATTACTTGGTAGTAGGAAAGTTTCCCAGACACTTAACATCAAGAGAACGGAAACTAATTTTACAACGTAACGCAAGGTTCTCCTGGGTCAGTGGATACCTCTTCCATATGGGGGCCGACATGCACAGACGCAGATGCATCAGGGAGGACGAAATCTATAACATCCTACAGGCCTATCACGATGAGCCTTGTGGTGTCCATTTCGAAGATCGCAGAACAGGGCACAAAGTGTTACAATTAGGCTAATATTGGCCTACGATTTTCAAAGACGCAAAAAAATATGTTCAAGCCTATGATAGCTACCAAAGAATGGGCTGACCAGCCCAAGCAAATGAAATTCCACTACAGCCACAATTGGTGATAGAACCGTTTGAGAGGTGGGCACTAGATTTCGTTGGGCCATTCAACCCACCATCAAACTAGAAAACCTACATATTGGTTGCCATTGATTACGTAATAAAATGGGTAGAAGTAGTGGCCTTATCAAGAGCCACAGAGGAATCTATGATTAATTTTCTTTTTGAATTATTTGTGCGACATGGTTTTCCGCGAGAAGTGATAACCGATGGGGGGGCACAGTTCGTAGGTAATAAAATTATGGCCACCCTAAAAAAATCACCATATCATCCATAGAGTTACATCTCTTTACCACCCACAAGCAAACAGGAAGGTCAAAAGAACCAACAAAGTTATGGAAGAAATCCTTACCAAAACTGTATCATCACATCGTCGGGACTGGGCCACTAGATTACCAGAAGCCTTATGGGCCTATCTCACAACCTGGCGAACACCACTGGATACTCCCCATATCATCTAGTATTGGGGAGAGAGCCCATTTTCCCTATTGAGTTCGAAATCAAGACTCTAAGAACAGCCCAGGAGGTGGGGTTGGATTTAACAGAAGCCCAGGCTAAAAGGATCCAGCAAATAAATGAACTAGATGAAATTCGGCTACTAGCTCTACAGTGAAAAATGATCATCCAACAGCAGTGAGCTAAGTGGCATGAAAACCTCATCAAGATGAAGATATTTCAAAAAGGAGATTGGGCACTCCTTTATAACTCCAGATTCCAAGATTTTCTGGGAAAATTACAAATAAGGTGGCTCGGTCCATACGAAATTAAAGAAGTACCCAACAATGGTACACTCACCTTGACCACCATAGATGGGTCCGGTTCTACATTTCGAGTGAACGGGCACAGGGTGTGCCTATATTGTAAACTGCTCACAAGGGAATATTTTTGCGAACAGGTACAAAACAACCCCACAAGGGGCAATAGTAGATACCCCCCCAACCTCAAGTACATGAGAGTTTGATACCGTCATTTGTAAATAGTGTATATAATTTCTTTGCAATTCTTGTTTTGTTGTACATTCCTTGCGCTCAAAAGTGTATTCTTTTTCTTATCCTTTTTTATCTTTTGATGTTCAAATTAGATTGAATAGCCGTGCTTTTTGTGCGTTTTTATATTTTGTTGTTCAAAACCTTTGAACGGCTGATGTTCAATTCAATTGAACAACTGGTGTTCAATCGAATTGAACAATCATGCTTTTTGCGTTTTTATCTTTTGTTGTTCAAATTATTTGAACGACTTTTGTTCAATTCAATTGAACAGTTTCTATTCAATCAGATTGAACAACTGAGCTCTTTGTGTGTTTTATCTTTTGTTGTTCAAATCCTTTAAACGGCTGTTGTTCAATCCAATTGAACAACTTCTGTTCAATTGGATTAAATAGTCATGTTTTTTTTGTGTTCTTATCTTTTTCTATTCAAACTCTTTGAACGACTACTATTCAATCCCATTGAATAGTTGTTGTTCAATCGGATTGAACATCGATGATTTTTGTGTTCTTATCCCTACTGTTCAAACTCTTTGAACGAATTCTGTTCAATCCCATTGAACAACTGTTGTTCAATCGAATTGAACGTCAGTGCTTTTTGTGTTCTTATCCCTGTTGTTCAAACTCTTTGAACGACTGTTGTTCAATCCCATTGAATAATTGTTGTTCAATTGGATTGAATACCCGTGATTTTTGTGTTTTTATCCTTTTTGTTCAAATTCTTTGAATAGTTATTGTTCAATCGGATTGAACAACCTTATTTTTTCATTCTATCCCTTCCTTTGTCAATACCCCCCCTCAATCTACACCTTAGCTATAAAAAGCATCTCTTTAGGGGAAGTGGCAGTTGAAGAAAGAAGGGAAGCAATAAAAATTACCAATATGATGATTCTTTGACACAATAATCTCTAAACTGGAAGCTAACATTGTACATTTATGAAATAAAAGGCTAAGTCATTTCGAGCTCAATTATGTTATCATACAATACACGATCTTATGACACTATACCCTTCTACACTTTCGAGTAGTATTTCCCTCCAATATGAAGAAATATGAATAAGGGATATCAATTGTATTGGAATTTTTTTACTTCTCTCACCATCCATAACTCTTAAGGAGTTAATGAGCCTCCCTTCATGTATAAAGAATAAATATTATGTGTTCATGCATATTTTTAAGAGAGGATAAGGGGTCTCATCACGAGCCAGCTTACCATGATCATAAGGGTTTAACAGGTGACATGTCCACAATGGCCACCACACCAGGGTAATGACCTTGTCAACTGCTTGAAGGACAGGAGGTGTCATCACGAGCTGGCCTAATCACTCTGTTAAAATCCTATTGAATGGAACTGTGACTATATGGCCATCACACCAGCACAGTGACCTCCTTATAAATTGAAATGCTTATGTTTCAAAAATTAGTACTATGCTTACATGAAATTTTTCAAAAGATGATAGGGGGTCTCATTATGAGCCATCCTACCATGTTCATATGTGCTTAGCAAGTGACATGCCCATAATGGCCACCACACTAGGTTAATGACCTTCTCAACTACTTGAAGGACAGGAGGTCTCATCACGAGCCAGCCTTATCACTTTGCTACAACTCTGGTGAGTGGCACTATGGTTATCTGGATATCATACCAGCATGGTGATCTCTCCACAAAATTGGAAGAATAAATATTTGTACATAAGGATCGTGGCTCATTTTTGGGTTAAAATTGCAACCCTATCCAGGCTATGAACATCTGCTAGAAGCAGTGGCTCTGCTTATGGTATGAGAGTATGTTTCATCAATAGCCAATTACTCTTACTATTCAATCCTTCTTCCATAAGCCACTACTCAAATTGGTGATGATTCTATTAATCTACTGCGTAAATAACTATTAAGGAGATATGCTTACATTTTTGAACCTTGGGATAATAGTGCGAATCATTTCCTATCTCAATCTTGCTTCCGTCACACTTATCATTAAACAAGGACGTCATATCGTAATAATAGTATATTGTTTTCTCTCCCTCTCCGGTCACTTCCACACGAGATGCATTCATGTCAAAGCTTCCAAATCTGACCTTTACACTACGTATGCTCATAATTTCTCAATTCCTCCTCATCCCCTAAAACTTGAAAGCCACGACCTCCTCTCTCACGTACAGGCCGTGATTATTGAATCCTGACATTCCTCGTTCACATTCATGATTGGACAAACCCCTCTTGTACTTGAGGACATGGGCACCCTTACTTCGATGGAGGAGGTGTAATTAGTCATAAATTAGCAATCATGCAAAAATTCTACACAAATTCCATTAGATATGCCGATAAGACTAGGAGAGCATCACAATTAAGGCATGAAGTTAAATGCATAGGACTACAATCTCTCTTTCTCTTGCTTGCAGCATTTAGTCGAAACAACAGAGCTGAGAGAGAATACAATCAGAAGAAAAAGCACAGGAAAACATACCAACCATGGGAGGAAATTCTCTTCGGAACGAACCTTTGAACTTCCCAATTTCAGATACAACTAGCGCTACCCTCCAGAAAGCTCGTTGGCTGACATATGTACACTGATTACAAGGATAATACAGAAGTAGCAATTGAGTTTATGAAAAACCTGTAAGAGGGACAAACCACAATCAAGGGAAGAATTATACCAGTCACAGAGGAAATTATTGCTGAAGTCTTCGAAATACTAGCAGAAGGAGAGAGATGGACAGATAAACATCTCCTCTTACGAGAGGCAGTTGCAGCATATCAGGACCCGGAAGAGCCATTGGAGTGAAAAGGAAAAGGGATTAACCCTACTTATCTACACCAACCATGGCAGGAACTGACAACATTCATCCAAAGATTCATTACATGTGATAGATGCCAAGACATGGTAAAACCTCGTCAACTTAAACTTTTAGCTATACTTAAGCAAAATATTTCATTTAACCTGCCTAATTTCTTAAATTCTATATTGCATGAAACTGTTGTTCGAATAAGGAGAGCTAAAAACCCCCAAGCAGTTGTCAGCCACCACGGGCTAATCAAATTAATCACCACACATGAGTTAGACAAGCATCAGATAGCCTGGGACAATTTTGTTAACCTTGCCACACTGGTACCTGAGGAAAACCCTGGCGAAGTAGAAATTGAGCTCCCCAGGGTAAACATACCTAAAAGGAAAGGACCTGCACCACAACCTCAGAACCAAGTAGGTAAAAGCAGTCCAAAAACCTCAAGTAACCTTGTACTTCATAGAGGAGGCAGGGCCATCCCAATCACTACCCTCAAGCCCTCAAAATGCACCCTTGCAAGACTACGAGGAGGCGATGGCTCGAGTCTTGGAGCAAATGAGGGCAGGCCATGAACCTAGAAGCCTATAAGAAGTTGAAGAATAAGAGGAACCTATAGACAAGTATGCCACCGCCAGCGGTTCTGGCCATACCGAGGTCCTACCCTACCAAGAGGAATCAAAATCCTTTGGGGCTCTGTGCCCTCTCAAGAATTATGAGGTAAATATTGAAGGGAAGGCATAATGATGAGCAGAATCAGAAAATCAGTCAGGAGACACTGTCCCTTTGGAGAAAAACAAAAGCATAGAAAAAGTTCCTTTGACACTTGAAGGTAGTGTTGTCCCGCCCAGTCAAGACCTTCAAACAGAAGTAAACTCAGAAGCCCAAGGAGAAAACACCATCGCAAACCACCCTGAGGTTGGCAGCATCGTCCCTAAAAATGACAATGCTGCTCCTCCCCCACTTGTTGAAATCAGGTCAGGTGAGAATATAGCCGAAAAGAAGATTAAGAAACTAAGCAGGACCTACAAAATATTGAGGAAAATGGTGAAGCACTTAAGGAAACAATTGAAGGAGGTAAATAAGGCCCGTAATCCTAAGAAAGAAATGACCGCAACCAAAACCCAATCAAAACTGATCACCAATCTGTTAGAGACTGTTGAAGTAGGAATGCGAACTGACCTAGCAAATACGGTCGAGGCTGGGATTTAGACTGACTTAGCCTGCACTGTTGAAATCGAGGTACAAAAATACATAGTGGACACTCTTGAAGCCTTTGTCCAGACTTGGCAAGAATTCACCGATGAAAAGGGTAGTCAAATAGAAAAAACCCCTGCCTATGCCCCTCTAGTTGAAAGAGTCGCCAATCAAAAATGGTACAATGAGTTAATTCAAACACGGCATGAGTTGTCACGGTGCAAAAAAGAGGTAGTACCAGCACAAGAATATCAGGCACTACTAAAGAAATTCACAAACCTTTCCACTATAGAAGATGAAACATTTTCCCAGCTTAGAGAAGAGCAGGAAAAGTTAAAAAGGGCACAAGAACAGGTAGAGCAAGCTAAGAAACAAATCACTACGATTTGTTCTCTGTATTATGAGGAAATAACGTGCAGGGCACCAACCACCAACTATGCCTTGTTCTTAACAGAACGAAATTTACTGCTGAAAATCAAGGCCGTTAGGGCAGGGAATTCCACAACTTTCAAAATCATAGAAGATTTAATCCACTGCTACAATGATTAAGATGAACATGTCCAATTCATTTTATGTGAACTTTAGATGCACAATTTCTTTCCATAAGAGGACACAGACAACAATCCTAGTCCCTTTATAGGAGATGTGCAGTTCCAAGCCTTCCTCTCATTTACAAAGAATCATATTAGGTGGGCGAAAGCCTATAAAATCTTCCAAAAGAGAGAGCATGGCCTAGACCTATGGGTCAGAGGAGAGCCTACAAAACCCCTGCAGTTATTTATGTAGCACAAGAACTTCATGTGAAGGAAAGGTGTAAGGACCAGGCTGGGATCCATCCATAAAGACATTATAGAAAATGGACAGGAATATTTTGGAGATATTCATGAAGCAGCCATGGCAGAAGCTAAATAAAGATGGATGGCCTCCACCAACAATGTAAAGAATAGGAAGCCATTTAGCTATAGAAATTTCAAGGCATCTGCCTCCAGATTCCTCTCATATAGTAAACTGGTCTTCAGCATGGGTCCTGCATGGTTAGGATGTAGATATAGATGCCTTCTTATCTGGTATCCCCCTGAGGGCTATGACCATGAATATGAATTTCCAGAAGGACACACAACCACTGCCTTTGCAATAATTGGACAAAAATAGGATTTTAGAGCATACAAGGAAGAAGTCTACCCTGCCTACTCCTTAACAAAGTTACATCTCAACCATCTGTTTGCACGAGGACCTGTAAATAGGTAAGCGGGGGAGTATGTTGGGTCGGAATTAAGGTACATTTCCACCCTATGATTACTTCGAATTATGACATAGCTTTAAGAATTCTTCCTCATTTTAACAATAAAGATAGAGAAGGTTTATGAAAATCGGGGGAATTAGGCTAATGACAAAAGGAAACACTTTTATAATAGAAATTTGACTTATTGTATCTCTATATGCAGGAAATCAGAGCAGCTAAATCAATGTTTAACGGAAGACAACCAATAGATATGGACTCATGGAATCTCAGTAGCTTCCAGAAACCGACAAAAGACAGAAGGACAGAGCCAAGCTCGATAACCCAAACGACAGCCACACGCAGCGGGCTGTCATATGGAAAGTACTACCCACTGCATGAAAACGCCTTTAAAAAAGACCAAGGATGAACTAGAAAGAGGAAATTTTCTTCTGTAATCAACGCTTCAGGATGGACTTGTTTGATTTTCTCCCTGTATTATATTTTGATTCAATAAAAAATTTTGATTTTTTGAACAATCATCTTTTGAATTTTTCATTGTGTTAGATCTTCCGGTGGTCTGGGCCCAACACCTAGGATTTTCCTCGATAATTTTTATGCTGTGCGTTAGTTACAGAATCAATATATAGTTATTTGATGCAGTTGTAAATTAATTTTTCCATTCAATAAAGTAATAATTTTTCTTTCCTCAGAATAGTTTAGCATTCATGCTTTATGGTTTAGAATAATGTTTTATTGCATTCATTTTTTCTGATTTATAATAATGCTTTATCATTGTTAGATGTTTTCATTTTCTTCCAATGCCTTTGCAGTCGATTTACGAATCGTATAATAATTACCGATCAACGTTATTCATCTTTACGGATTAGATTGTTCTCTTAGTACGATAAGGCATCCAATGTGTGATTAAGTACAGTAAAATGTTAGTTAGTCAGTTAGCAAAGAGAATTCCATTGCAAAATTATATAAGTAACTACTGATTTAGTTTATTCAGATCGTTGTTCAATTCACTAAAATTGAAGTTCAATTCATTAAAGTTTCAATTCAATTCATTAATATTGTTGTTCAATCGATAATTATGCCATTCAATTATAGGTTTCTCTCCTTCTAAACTAGATGGAATAGTTAGCTGTATTCTACCAACCCATTTCCCTTTGAGTGATTGAACTTCGAGAATTAGATAACCCTTTCCATAAGCAATATAGAGTAGCTATCAATTGATATCGCTTGCATATACTGTGCTAAAAATTTTGAGATAAGAAGACTTTCCCTGGGTCGACAATTGAATGAGAAACCTAGAGGTTTCCTATAATCAGCCACCTTTATGAATCGATAATTAGCTACTCATCAATCAACTCAATGTAACTCTTTCAAACCACTTCTAACTGAAGATTAGCCTCTTCAGTTTTAGAGGGCTCTCTCAAAGGGGGTTTATGATTTTGAATAAAGATAATACTATATGGCTAACTCTATGAATTATAACTTGGTTTTTTTATGATTCTAGGTTGAAAAATGAAGGATTGCTACCATTTGGCTATGGAGTCAATATCAGTACTCTTAATGACATTCTTTCTTCACATGGAAGTTGAGGCTGATAGAGGTCTTTAATCAAGATGATTCACACACACAATGTAAGGAAAACATAGTAATTTCACCCCTAATGGAAGTCAGAGAATAATAGTATGAATTCTGAGCAATTAGAGACAAAATCCATTGCAAGTGATTAGACATAAATATACATAACAATAACACATTAAACACCTCATGAGAATCTCAGGTCTAGAAGTAGAATGTCACTGTATATTACTGATAATGGAAAAAAACATACAAGCAACAATTTGGTGCAATATTCTCAAATCCTTTGCTCTTCGATGTTTAGTCTATAAGTAGACATTATTTAAAATTTAGATGCTTTTATCAGCTGGCTAGATCTTCGAATTCTACTCTGACACCTATCATAATTGAAACTACTAACTTGAAACAAAAAAAGGACAACTATCCTTAAAGAAAACAAACTCCTAATAAGACTCTATCTCCTATTTATTACATTTGGTTCTCCTAACAGTGAAATAGTTACATAATGGATATCACATGCTCGAGGGACAAATCACCATCACTTTACATATTTAAAACACCTCTAGATCTGTGGAAAAAAATATTACTTTTTAGGAGTGGATAACCCTTCACTTTAATCATTGTTTTTCCTAATAAGCTAGTTGTGCGACACTCCATTTAAGCAATGATTCTCTGTTGATATGTCCCACTGACATACTAGAGGTCTCTAGCTGGATAATGTGCTATTGGGATGCTCAAAACTCTTCAAAAATCTCCTCACTACAAAACAAGGCATTTTAGGCAGTTTCGTAGAGAGTTTTCATAGCGTATGAAAATTTTCTTCTCCACCCATTTTCTTCACACCTTTGCTATTCAAACACCTTTAATATGCCAAGACACCTTGCAAAAAATCAATCTCCCTCCATAATACTTGACAAAACTAGATTCTAAGGCAAAAATGCACCTACAGAAATTTTCATAGTGTTTTTTCTGGCCTCAAGCCTGAGGTATGGTACGAAACTGTCCAAAAAACCAAAATTTGTTGTTTTTATAATTGTCTTGAAAAAATTTTCTCCAGCTACAAAATTTGGGTTCTCTACATGTTATGAACCTCATCAAACATATTCCATCTCAATTTTTTCCTTCTTTTTGTATTTCTTCTTCATTCATAATTAGTTGGCTGATGGGCTCTTCTACCACTGTCATCTTCAACCCTTTCTTTTCTAACACCATTTGAATCAAATCCAGTTTCTCCTGAAGATCTTACACTTGATATTTTAATGCTTTGTTTTTGGATTGTAAGTACAATTTTATCCTTTTAATGTGTTTTACCTCTCCTCTTAGTGGCTGAGTTCATTTCATCAACTTTTTTGTATTGTCCAAAGTTTTTGAAACACTTGTAACTTTTTCTTCCCATATTTTCCTCCTTTTTTCAAATTGAAACTTATCAACTATGTGTTTCTTTGCCTCTAGCTTTAAAATTGATATCTCTTTACCTGCTTCCTTCAACTGCTCTTTGAGGGTTTCTATTTCTATTTTTTCAATCATTTATCTTTTCCCTTTCTTTTCTTGATAACTGTTTCCTCCTTTGATGATGGAGACAAATCTATGATGCTTGTTGGTTGGGTAGCTTCATTGATTTTCCCAGTCTCTTTGCTTTCCATGACCTTCCTTGCATGTTTGGTCATTAGCTTCCATGGTTCAAATATGAAACCAACATCATCACCTACAAAATTTATTTTTTAGCAGTCTTACCTTTCTTCAAATTTCTTTCTCCATCTTCAATGTCTTCAGCTTGCACAATAGGTGACTCTTCAATGTCAATTTCATGAATATATCCTCCAAATTGCCTTTAGCCAATGTCTGGCTTCTAGTGACTCTCTTGTTGCCTTATTTGTTGATTATATGCTTATGTTTTGTAGGTGCTACTTGAGGTGTGTCAGTCTCTTGCAAAGGTTCTATTTCTATGTTCACTGGTTCTACAGGAGATGATCTATTTTCTTCTTCAACTTCTTCTGCCACAACTGGTGATGAAGTGGTTCTAGGTTTGGAGGCTTTCTTTGGAGTGAACACATCAATTTCATGGCCACTCATGAAAAAAAAGGAAATCCAATCTCTATCTAACCTCCTCAATTCTTCTAAAACTAACAACTTAATTAGACCATGATGAAAAATAGATGTCTCATTTCCCTTAGATTTGAAACTTATCTGACATTTTCCCTAGACTTCTGTATAAATAGAAAGGAAGGTCAAGTGACCTCTTACCTAAAAAATCTAGAATAAGTCTGAGATGATAGGTGTAGACCATGTGAAACCTTCCTTCACAAGTAAATTACTTCTGAATGACCATCAACAACTTTTCATAACTATCCTTCATGAAACTCCTAGGGATAGCATTTGTTAAATCAACTTCACTATGTTATTGCTTGATAAATTCTTTTCAATCCTGCATTGTGAATTTGATACCTTTAAACCATTGTTCACCTCTTATAGGAATTCTTGTAGCTAAGGATATGCTCTCCGATGTCACTGTAAGGTTCAGAATTCCAACCTTTGATGTTGTTCCTATGAAGCTGGTGGGAAAATCCTTTGAAAAGTGTAAATGAAACCCCTGCAACCTCTAACAGAACTGAAAGTAGCCAGTCCTTCTAAAAACCTCCATGGCGGTAGGGTCTTCATTGAGTAATTTTGTGTCCCTGTGCTCATACCTATGACAATGACCACCCTTATTTTTTTTCCTTCTTGCAGCCATGGATGCTTTATAGTCTTCATTGCCTCGCTTGTTGATGACACCTACAAAGTTCAAATTTTCCAACAACCTGCTTGGCTCGATGAAGAAGCTCTCCAGGGATCCACTCACATGTAAGGATAAAGCACAATATGACAAAAGGATAATTGAGGTAAGGTTTAATGGTTTAACTGAGAGCTCAATATTCAATCATGACACATACAAGCCAAAAAAGGTAATGATGATATCAAACATAGCTATGTACATTTGAATTTACCATAACAACCTTGAATGACCTCTACCCTTACTGATCTAATCAGAAAATGACAACTCATACAAATTTGACAAACCAAGTTAAAAAACAGATTTTCGTAGTGAAATTAGTTAAGCCTCTAACAGATTCGCTACGAAACTATAAGGCAGTTTCGTAGTGAAATCTATTCTTTTCCTGTGTAAAATGCTACGAAAATTTGAAAAACTCACAGATGTGCTCTTTTGATTTTGAATGCATGGGGAATGACAATTGACACCATATGTGATTGATTTGAATGAAATGGCATAAATTAAGGTGATCCTAAAACTTAGGATGGGCTTAAAGAATGTAAAAAATTTCCTATAACACATTAAAATGGCTTAGGAGACCTTATCCATTTGGAGAGTGACCTGTATGACCTTATCAAGAAATGTTTCGCAACTTAATGAGTGACGACATATTCCATCATATGAGCCCTTATAGATTTTCTACAAGCATCTTTGACTTACTTGGAGACCCATGAGGTTATTGATATGCCCTCATGCCTAGTGGAAGCACCACACGTTTATTATTTTGTGAACAAGGGAACACCCCCTTGTATATCACTTTTGAGGGTCCTATTCATCATTATGGACCACATCAGACATTTGGGAGGGCCCAATGACATCCATTATTTATCATTTGACCTCTTGGGAGGCTCATTATCTTATTTGTGAGCTATTTTGGTGGGATTGTCACTAAAAGTTACTTACTTTGCACATTATTTTATTTTAGGGGAAAATATAGGCCCAATTAGGTAAAGTTGAACTCCTAATGAGTGTATAAATAGGATATACATGAATTCATTTTGTATCATCACTTGGATTGGATCATCCCCTCTCTTGATATTTTCACATTTCTGTTTTAGTGGATGAAGTTGGAGCACAGATGGATTTTTATGTTTGGATTAGATTTTCTTATCTTGGAGCTTATTTATTGGAAAATGTATTGATGGTTGGGTATATTCTCTTACATGTAAGTACGATATTTATGCTATTTTTTTTACTTTGTCACATACATTGATCATGAGATTTTATTTATTTTAGGGCTAATTGATGCATGCATTTACTACTTCATTGTGGAATTAGGTTTATTTATAGCATATCTTTATTTATATCTCTATGTATGGGTCATGTTTGTTGAATGAATTTTCCTAAAGATTGAAGTTATATTGATAACCCATATTCATTTTCAAGCGAAGTATAAATTCTTTAAGGTCACTTTATTTTTTGTTCCTTAACATTGGAAGAAGTTACCCTTAGAGCCTCCTTAAGCTAGAAATGTAATATTCCTATTTTAATAGGAATATTAAATTTCATTTTGTTTTCTTTGTTCAAAGAATAATTATGTAAAGGAGGGTCAAAAACTCCTAATAAAATAATAAATACATGCCCAATGTGAAAAAGGGTAAATCCGGGCCACTTTAATAAACACACTTGAGTGTGAAAAGAACAAATCCACTTGACTAGGTCAATCTTGACCCTATCAACAACACAGTATTGGAGGAGTGCTCATCAATGAGGCACAACGCAATTCTAGAAGGAGGTCTCTTGTGTGAAATGGATAAGTTGATAAAAGTGGTTTAGGGTTTTGGAAAGCTCTCATCTTATAAAAGGAAGGGGAAGGCAACATGTTGAGGTCGTTCATGATTTGATTTTTGAATTGTTGTTTGTTTAGACAAACAACTTTCTTGGCCGCTTGGCCTAGATTGCATTGGGATTTCTTGTTTAGGAGTTCCATCTCTTCCCATTGAGGAGCTCCTGGGAGAGCTTGTATTTCTTTTCCACTATCTGGTTGGAGACCAACCTTCTACTTCCAACTGCAACGTAGATCCAGTGAGGGTTTTCTTGCTTTTGTAAGCTGCAGTAAGTGGAACTCTAGATTTGTTTAGATCTAGCTTGTATTGGAGCCTCTTCTCAATGAGTGTGTCTTTTAACCTCCTGGAAGAGTGCAGCCATTTTTTGAGCTTCATTTTTGCATCTTGGCATCAGGCCAACTTATTTAATCAAGCTGCAGCAAAATATCCCTTAAGGGACTGCGTTATTTTCATGGAGATTAGATCTCTTCAGATCTAAGTCATTTCAGTGCTCCTTTTCAGTGGAGGAGGCCTCTGCTCTATTGGAGGAAGGGTGATGGAGTCCATGAGCTATATATTCTAATCTTGGCATGTGGCCATCAGTCATCTATCCCCTACAGTGCACTTTCTACTCCAGATCCACATTATGCTTGTAGGAGGTGTTGCAGGGAGTTTGGGTGCATCAATTGGAGAGCTGGTTTTGGAGTTTTGAGGATCCACTCTTCACTTTGAGATCTTATGGAGGAGATATATACTTGTACTTTCCAGATCTGATCTGCATAATCTGAATAGTTCAATATTGATGAATATTTCTGCAGATTTTCTTTCTTAGATCTCAGATCTACTGCTTATGATTGGTGTAAACCCTGAAATTCCAAGGGGATCTGAAAGAGGAGCTCTTCTAGTGTATGGATTTGATATAGATCTGAATTTTTATGCACAGATCTACTCTATATCTGACATGTAACATATAGCAGTTGTAGCTTAATAAAGATAACACTGTCAAGGCAGCTTTCAGTAAAACATATGGTTGCGGCCCTCCTTTGAGGAGATTTCTTGTGTCTGTGCCTTGTATTTTCAGCCATGTATTTGATGAATTTAATTGTAAGAATTATTTTCTGCTGTAAATAATATTGAAACATCTTTCATGAGCCTCCTATCACTGCTCTGTAGAAACTGCATTATTTCCTTAGCATAATTGTTTGTTATTGCTGCAATCTCTCTTTGAGGCGTTTCTGAAGACAACTAGGTGTTGGAGATCTGTTTAACCCACCTAGGAGGATTTACTTTTTATGCCCTCTTGGATTTAGGACTTAGATACTCAGATCTATGGGATCCATGTGTTGGTTTTTATTTCGGTAGCAGCCATTACTGGAAAATTCATTTTCCATTCATGCCTTGCTAGCTGTTCCAGATTTGGAATATTACAGTGGTATCAAAGAAATATATTTGGCTCAGCCTGTGGGCTTCAAGCCAAAGTGCTATAAAGCAAGGAGCAAGAAAAAAATGATGGAGAGGATGATATTTCTCTCATCAATTTTCATATCTAAGAAGAAATAAGAAGAAGAATGCAATGAAACTCCTAGAGGGTTTCAAGAAAGGGAAAGGTGCAGTAAAACATCTACAAAGTTTCAAGAGGAAGAAGAAGACCCATGCACTTCCTGTTCTCATAAAGGAATTAGAGAGAAATAATACCACTTGGAACATGAGATCCTAAGTGGGTATTTGGTAGAATACAAGTGCCAACCTGGGGCTTTCAAAGAGACCCTAGATTTTCCTCAGTTTATTTTACTAAGAGAATAAAGAAGACCATGCAGTAAGAGAATGATAAGAGGCAACAGATTCCTGTTGTCTACATTTTATGGATCACTCAAGTGTGCAGCAAAGACTTGGGTAATGAAGCTAGAATAATTTTTCCTACTACATCCAATGGTGGAGAAAGAGGCTGTGGAGATCTCAGCACTGCACTTGGAAGGCAAGGCAAGCTCTTGGTGGATCAGCCATGAATTTCATACAAGAATATCTAATTTTTTTTATTTTATTCATCAAGTAATAAGGATATTTGATAGTACAAGACCAGAGGAGGAGGAGTCCTCTTCTCCACTTGAAGAGCCTTGTACCAGCACTGTCAGTTTCATGGAGGGGCAACCATCTGTAGCAGTAGTTGGAACAACCAACACATTGAAGAGAGGAACCCTTGCAGCCATACAAGAGGTTCCCAAGACTCACCAAGATTGCAGAGTGCTTTGAAATTTTGGATTGATCCAAGAGGGGATGAACATTCATTCCTTTGCACCTTATTTGAGTTGCATACATCATGAGGAGCTAGGGTGCAAGATCGTGGGAGGCATGATGAGTGTTGTGCCATTTTCTGTTGATGTTTGGCCTTCAGCACACTTGGATTCTTTTGGATCCAAGAGGATCATTGATGAGAGGTATTTTCTAAAATATTTCCAAGGGGTTACATCTCAACTTTCCATGAGGTGTAAGGAGGAATACTTGCTTTGGGAGATTGGTAGTCTTCATTGGGAAGATACCAAAGGAGAGAATGATTGGAGGCATCCACCTTTGGATGAAGAGTCTTCTTCTCAAAAATAAGACATGAAGATTCCTCCTTCAGAGGTAGACCAAGATCTAAGGTCTCCTAATGAGGATGAGGAATTTTATACCTTTGAAGAAAAGGCTAGGGGTGACAATGCAATCATGATAGAGGCATCTTTAGCATTTCATGTTGAAGGAGAAGAAGCAGCTGCTCCAAGAAGAGAATCTCTTGCACTCTTGCAAGGAGTTTCAAAGAGTCTCACATATAGAAATTATGGCACAATCCATGAGCAGCATGTGCCATCATTATCAGAGAGTGAGATCCTGAATACTGCAGAAGATGAAGAGGAGGGAAAGCTTCATTGGGAAAGAAACATTCACCCCTGTTTATTTTAAAAGAGTGATGTACTAAGAAGGCATGAAGATATATGCAAGGCAAGCCAGGACACATCAGTCCACACATATTTCTATTATGATCTATGCCTTGATGTCTCCTTATTTGGAAGAAGCCCTCTAGGGCAACTCCTTGATGGAAAGAGTAATGCATTCTCTCAACCTTCTACAGTGATACATTTGGCCAAGAGAGGAATTATCACAGCACTAGAGACTTTGGGTAAGAAGCATGCTTATGCAAAGCACATTTTTATTTATGATTGCATGAATTCTTTTTCTTTACATGTGCAGGTCATGAATCCTAAAAGGAGTGTCTTACCATATAAGCTTCATGGCCAACTATGGGCCAGGACTATTTCCAAATATGGCCACTCCCTTGATAGGCTAAGGGAGGCCTTGCAGCATGATGGGTGCTTCCCCAAAGCACCAAATATACATTTCACCTTCAGCCATGGTGGAATTATAAGGGTAGAAAGTAAGTGGCATGTAAACCACTTACCACATCTAGATCTAAAACAGGGAGGAGATGACCTGCACTGGTTTCTATTGGGTGAGTGTGGGTACCACCCAAGGTTTTTGATTTTCTTGTCTCATGCCTTGTATCTCAAGGAAAGAATGCACAAGGAGGAGGCATGGTTGCTCTGGTTAACAAGAAGAAAGTATGGACACCCCATGATGAATTCCATGTCCATACATTTACTTATGTCTATGACGTATGTACATATATTTATGTTTAGAATGAATATCATGTATGTACTTTGGGCTAGAAGAAATTGTAACCTTATCATGAGATGGCATAAGGGAGCTTGTTTGTATCATGATGAAAATAATGGTCCAATATTTGTTATGAAAATGAGAGGAGGAATGGCACATTGGTTGAGTGTGTCCTTTGGGAATGAAATCTCCGACATTCATTCATGCTTCAAGAGGAGAGTAGGATGTTGTGTGGCTACTACATTATATCATTTGTTTCCTTATGCTAGAAGCCATATGTTGTGCTTATGCCATGGGAAAAATTCTCTCACTTGGGAGAATATGCAGAAATACATGTGTTGTTTACATCATATTCAGCAAAAACCTATTACTCTCTACTATTTCCAAGCTTTGAAGAAGATTTTTTGCAGCAATAAGGTGGTGGTATGGCCACTTATTGTACTATGATTTGAGGCAGCAAGATGAAGGACAACACTGGTCTCAAAGGAGGGACAATTGTCACCATCCAATATATCATATGACACTTAGTACATATTTATTTTGGAGCACATATGGTGAAGATACTGTATTCACTATATGCGTGGAATATTGGGAAAGAAGGCTCACTGTGATCCATGAAGGGAATCATGAAGTTCCAAGTCTCTTTTTGCTTCATGAGGACTATATTATTGCAGCCCAGGATCATCAGCTCCATATATATCATAAATCGAGGGAGAGACAACGTGAGTTGAGTATTCCTATCTCTCATTTCCAGACATGGAGCCCCTACACATTGCATATGGTGGGGAATGGTGACTATTTCTTTGAGTTGTCTAGGATGGTTCACTTTGTTTGTATGATAATAGGGAGGTTGGAATTTCTCACGGGGGTTGAAGTGCCCAATATTTACCATCTCTCATACCTTGAAGGGACCAATGGACAACATATGATTCTTTTATGTATCTCCCATTACTTCATGATGACAGCTATTTGGTTCATCCACTTAAGGCAAACTTGCATTCTTGGGAGGAGACAGCTCCATTGAAGATTTTGAAAAGTCCTTGTGAGTTGCTTGAGGACAAGCAGCATTTTGGAGGGGAGGACTGTAATATTCCTATTTTAATAGGAATATTCAATTTCATTTTGTTTTCTTTGTTCAAAGAATAATTATGTAAAGGAGGGTCAAAAAATCCTAGTAAAAGAATAAATACATGCCCAATGTGAAAAAGGGTAAATTTGGGCCACTTTAATAAACACACTTGAGTGTGAAAAGAAAAAATCCACTTGACTGGGTCAATATTGACCATATCAACAGCGCAGTATTGGAGGAGTGCTCATCAATGAGGCACATTGCAATTCTAGAAGGAGGTCTCTTGTGTGAAAGGGATAAGTTGATAAAGGTGGTTTAGGGTTTTGGCAAGCTCTCATCTTATAAAAGGAAGGGGAAGGCAACATGTTGAGGTTGTTTATGATTTGATTTCTGAATTGTTGTCTATTTAGACAAAAAACTTTCTTGGTTGCTTGGCCTAGATTGCATTGGGATTTCCTGTTTAGGAGTTCCATCTCTTCCCATTAAGGAGCTCTTGGGAGAGCTTGTATTGCTTGTCCACTATCTAGTTGGAGACCAAGCTTCTACTTCCAACTACAATGCAGATCCAGTGAGGGTTTTCTTTTTTTTGTAAGTTGTAGCAAGTGGAACTCTAGATCTGTTTAGATCTAACTTGTATTGGAGCCTCTTCTCAGTGAGTGTGTCTTTTAACCTCCTAGAAGAATACAGCCATTGTTTGAGCTTTAGTTTTTCATATTGGCATCAGGCTAACTCAGTTAATCAAGATGCAACATAGTCTCCCTTGAGGGACTGCATTATTTTCATGGAGAATAGATCTCTTCAAATCTAAGTCATTTCAGTGCTCTTTTTCAGTGGAGGAGGCCTCTGCTCTATTGGAGGAAGGGTGTTGGAGTGCATGAGCTACAGATTCTAATCTTGGCATGTGGCCATAATTCATTTATCCCCTACAATGCAGTTTCTACTCCAGATCGGTGTTGCAAGGAGTTTGGGTGCATTAATTGGATAGCTGGTTTTGGAGTGTTGAGGATCCACTCCACTTTGAGATCTTATGGAGGAGATCTATACTTGTACTTTCCAGATCTGATCTGCATAATATGAATACTTCAATATTTCTGAATATTTCTACAGATCTACTTTCTTAGATCTTAGATCTATTTCTTATGATTGGTGTAAACCCCAAAATTCCAAGGGGATCTGAAAGAGGAGCTCTTCTAGTGCGTGGATCTGATATAGATCTGAATTTTTATGCACAAATCTTCTCTAGATCTGACATGTAACATACAACAGTTGTAGCTTAATAAAGATAACGCTGTCAAGGCAGCTTTCAGTAAAACATATGGTTGCAGGCCTCCTTTGAGGAGATTTCTTCTATATGTGCCATGTATTTGATGAATTTAATTGTAAGACTTATTTGCTACTGTAAATACTATTGAAACATCTCTCATGAGCCTCTTATCACTGCTCTACAGAATTTTTTGTATAATTTATTAATTATTACTTAAATATAGTTGTCTTAGGTTTATTAATGTGGAAGGGCATGATCAACGATCATGCCTCTTCGCCAAGGGACACCGTAAGGATGTATTTAAAGCCTCGGTGATCCCCACTTGTAATCATCTCATCTTTTATCAATAATGATATATACTTACTCAAGTTTACCATAGCTTTTACACTCCATTGGCATCGGAGCAGTCGCTCTTCAGGATCTGTGTGATCACTACTACTGCTTTCTATGGTCGATATCTATTACTCAAATGATGCCATTAACTCTCCATTGAGCACCTTACAAACCCTCACTACTCACACTCACCCTCAGGACTATCCCACCCGCACCCCTCAACACTCTTCATCCCTCACCCTCTCGACTGCTCACCTCCACTTACAACCATTACCAACGCTGCACTCACCCCAACCCCCCTGCACGTACCCCCTCACCCTCATCCCAATGCTTGGCCTCATGGCCCTCACCTATCCCCATTCCCCCTTCCCTCAGCCCCCTCACACATCACTCCCCTCACCTCTCACCATCCTCCTCGCTACCCACTCCCATCCCCCCTCGGCCCCCGCTCACCCCATCTCCGTCCCCACCACCCCACCGTCTTTTTGACTCCCGTCCCTCTCATCCCGCTATCCCCTGTTTGTTGTCCCCCACCGCAGCCACAGAAAAACGCTGTCTGTTGACCCCACAGCAGCAAATACAAAAAAAAGAGTGTGTTTTTTTAATTTTTTGAACCATTGTGTCCATTCGAAGTTAAAATTCGATTTGTTTCTAAATATATATATATAAACTCAATTTTTATATAAAATTAAATTTAAAATTAAATTTTATTTAAAAATTAGTTAAAAAAATAAAAATAATAAAAAATAAAAATAATAACAATAATAATTATTATTATTATTATTATTATTAAAATTTAAAAAAAAAGTAAAAAACTAGCAGAAAAATATTCACCACCGCATACACGTTCATTGTCTTCATCAATGTTGATGGCCGAATTTAAAAAAAAAATTTGGATCTTGAGAAACAAATCAATAATAATTCCAATGACTTTGGAAAAACATTAGTTGATCTCGAGGGTACAGTTGCAGGAAACTCCAACGATATCAAAAAGCTTCAAGATACGACGAATCGAATAGAAAGAAAAATTTAGCTAAATCATAACGAGGCCACAGAAAATCATAGCCAAGCAATGCAAAAGATGACAGAACTCTGCGAGAAGATAAGCCAGACACAACGACCCATATTCCCTAATATGGAACAAATTCAACATAACAATTCAGCAAATTCAGGGAACTCAGAAGAGCATCATGAAAAAACTGACTCCCCACATCATCACGAAGATAGTAATCTAGATTCTCAAAACAAGCAGCTCTAGAATGAATTTTCTAATCAATATCCCCTTCTCGTTCCACCATCGGCATATCATCGAAAATAAAAAATCGAGCTACCCAAGTTTTACGGTAATGAAAAAAATAGTGTTGCATGGCTTAATAAAGCCAAAGAATATTTTGAGGTTTATGACGTTGATAGTGATGATGAAAAAATTAAGCACGCTTCCATGAAAATGGAAGGAGAAGCATATAATTGTTATATGTGGTGGAAAAAGATGACGCTTTCTATTAGTTGGATGAAATTTAAGGATGCATTCTTTAAAATATTTCAAGGTATAAAAGAAGAATTTTTTTTTTCAACATTCATCAAATTACGCCAAAAAGGAGATGTGGATGAGTACACTCGAGAATGGGAGACCTTAGCGACATGAGTACCTGGATTGTCAGAATCTCGTTTAATCCAGTCTTTCATCTCAGGACTTAAAATCCATATACAAGAAGAGCTCGAACGTCATGACATTACATCAGTAACTATAAAGTAAAAAGAAAGTCAAGAAAAGAAATTTGAAGGTTATCAAGCCAAAATCGTAGCAGGTGATTTTATGACAAGATTTCTGAACGGTGTCATAGATAATACAAAATATGTCCCACCTATCTTCAGAAGAAGAAAATTCAATTGAACACAAAGGGGCTGATGAGAGAGGTGCAACGCGCATACAGGCAACTCAAGCATAGGTGCACTAAAAGAAATGAGACAAAGAATCTGTATAACTGTGAAGCAACTAATGACTCTAAAAATGATGAATCAGATGCAGCCACCCCAGAACTAGATGACAGAAGCATTATGCACATGTCCTTATCATCTATGATAGGTATATCACAACCACACACACTAAAACTAAAAGGACATATTAAGAAGAACAACGTAATAGTTCTCCTTGACACTGGTAGTACCCACAATTTTTTAGATTCGACCATGGCCAAAAGACTCAACATCTTTACGTTTCCCATGCCCAATATGAAGGTAATGGTGGCCGATGGTAAGAAAATTGAGAAGGTAGGGAAATGCCATAAAGTCAAATTGCAGATTCAAATTTTTAATTTAGAATCTCCATTCTACACCATGCCATTATGAGGAGTAGATGTGGTCTTAGTAATTCAATGGCTATAAACCTTAGGTACCTATTCTACCAACCATCAGAAGTAGTTTATAAGCTTTAAGTGGGAAGGGCATAAGCACAAGTTGTATGGATTCCAGGCCCTAGAAAATCGAATCGTATCGTCATCTCAAATGACGAAGATGATTCGAAAAGGAGTGCCAGCCTCTATAGTACAATTTCATCGGTTAGAAATGTTATCTACAAAAATGAACCACAAAGAGTCACCAGAAGTACAAGGACTAGTTTAGAAACACGAAAAAGTGTTCCAAG
Source organism: Pinus albicaulis (assembly GCA_034641835.2). Taxonomy (NCBI): domain Eukaryota; kingdom Viridiplantae; phylum Streptophyta; class Pinopsida; order Pinales; family Pinaceae; genus Pinus; species Pinus albicaulis. Next base: position 996,291,676 of record CM076581.1, read on the forward strand.
ACCTGCCAATGAAAATGCCTCCTAATAGGGAAATCGAACATACAATAGAAGTCAAGGCAGGATCCGACCATGTCAACATCAAATCTTATCGCTATCCGCATCACCAAAATATTGAACTCGAGAAGATTCTCCAAGATATTTCAAAAATGTGGGGTCATCTCAAAACGCAAGAGCCCGCCTCTCGAGAAACCCAGGCATTCGTCAAAAATTTCCATCCTTACGTATGCTTTGAGGACAAAGCATATTTAAGAGAGGGGAAATGTTATGTGTAATTTATTAATTATTAGTTAAATATAGTTGTCTTAGGTTTATTAATGTGGAAGGACATGATCAATGATCATGCCTCTTCGCCAAGGGACACCATAAGGCTGTATTTAAAGCCTTGGTGATCCCCACTTGTAATCATCTCATATTTTATCAATAATAACATATACTTACTCAAGTTTACCAGAGTTTTTACACTCTACAGAAACTGCGTTATTTCCTTAGCATAATTGTTTGTTATTGCTGCAGTCTCTCTTTGAGGCATTTCTAAAGACAACTAGGTGTGGGGGATCTATTTAACCCACCTAGGAGGACTTCTTTTTGATGCCCTCTTGTAATTAGGACTTAGATACTTAGATCTAAGGGATCCAAGTGCTGGTTTTCATTTCGGTAGCAGCCATTACTGGAAAATGCGTTTTCCAGTCATGCTTTTCTAGTTGTTCCAGATTTGGAATATTACAAGAAACAAGATCCTTCCTCATAATTCTTCTTGACTCCACATCCCCAAAGGAATTAGGCATTGATACACCATAACGTTATCACCTTAAAACCTTTTTTTTTCACCTGTTATCCCTATTTTCTAGGTCTATCCGCGTCAGGCCACCTAGGGAATCATCTTCCTGACAAAGTAGCCATAGAGAAAGTTTTATCTCCTAGCATCTAGTGTGATCATGTGTCCTCAAGGTATCCTCCAAATTTGAAGAAATTTTGACTGTGGGACTGTGAGATATCCCAAGCCCTAGCTCTGAGATCAAACTTTACCCTAATTTTCTCTAGTCTAGTACCTAAGGATCAATTTAACACCTTTAAGTGGAAATTCATTTTTTTATCCTTTCCCCTTCCTTATTTAGGTTAAGATCATCATCAGTTGCTAAAATCCCTTTCCTTAACCTAGGATCGGTCCACTTAGCTTTGTGTGGTCCCATTTACCATCAAAGGAAATTTTTCTAAGACAACTTAGGAATCCAAGTTTTGAAAGGATTTTAGGGATTGGGGAACTCCTTTACACGTCACATTCCCTCAACCTAACACTTAAATCCTCACCTCCTTCTCCTATAAAAAATTATATCTTGCTTAAAGAGAAAGCAAGCTCTATTCTTAATATTCTTCCAAGGAAAAGATCATTAAGGTCACTTCACATCCATTTGTTGATCCATCCCTCATAAATATTGGCAATGCTTTTGTGTTATCTTTGTATGATTGCTTATGTGATGCTATATTTGGGACATGCATTGGTCATTCATGATTGGTTATACATGTCAAGTGGGTGCATATGGTCAATTTTGCATTGATTTGGTGAAGGTTGTTGTGCATAAGGTCATTGTATGCAATTAGGTCATCATGGTGATATTGGTATGTTATGATGTTAATGTGTTGGCTAAGATATAGCAATAGATGCATGCAATCAAGGTGGATTTGTAGCATTGGACATCGAGGCAAGAGAAATTCGTCGTACATATTTGGATCTTGGGCATGTAGGTTAAGGATTTTTATATGCATTATGTTTATGAGTATTCCTTTCATTATATTGATGTTATGGTTACATACATTATAGATGTTAGTCGATTAGTGTGGTTATATGTACATGTGTTGGATATTCATGAATGATAGCAACTTGTGGTGGTATGCATTTCTATTATTGTTTTATGTTAGTTATATTACATGTTAATGAGCATGATATATAGCTTTTTTTTGTTACATGCTAGTGACTTGATGGTTAGGGTTATGACATTCAGGCATGAGTCGAACTTATTATGATAGTGTGTTTTATTAACCTAGACTAATTGCTTAATATGATTCTTATGTGTTAATGACAATTGTTTATGAGTTTATGACGTGAACATGCTAGCTAGATACTATTATGGATATCATGACCTTATTTATGTTTGAGTTCATATGTTGATAATTTATATTGTGCTAATCTAGATTGATTATGTATACAAGATAGCCTCCCCTAAGGTACACTAAGGTATGAGTTTCCTTATGTCGTGTACTTTATGCTTGATTGTTTCATTATGCCATCTATCTAGTGTTCAATTTTTTGTGTCTATTATATCGTCTAGTTGATTTATCTAGCATGGCATGCTTATAGTTTGTTTGAACTTTTGAATAATCAAATGATATCAGTTGTATCTACAATATTTCATGAAGGAATGATCTTGTTTGATATGGTTGAACTAACCCATGTGTCTGGAGATATTTGATCTGTACTTGAGTATAACTAGGTGATAGTTGTAGCAGTATGTATTATGATTGATGATTGTGAATTGATTGCTTACATATAACCAACAATTGGGTGATGTGATAACACATAGTAAAGAATAAATTTCATCAAGGTAAAAGGAAAAGGAAAGGAATTGGCTAATAATTCCTTTTTATATGTTTGGAAATAGTAATTCCAAACTAAAGAGTGCTTTTCATACAGGAAGCCTTCTGTAATATCCCAAAATAGGGAAATTCTACACTAATGGGAATATCTTAGGATATTCCAAATGTGGAGCTACAGTAATACATGAGAAAAAATAAAGTACTACAGAAAATTATCTCATAAAATGTGTCTAAAACACCCTTTCATCAGATTATGAAAATATCAGCAAAAGTATGCCTTTATACATTGTCTCCTAGTGGGGAAAAGCAGCAAAATAGACCTCCAAAATGTTATTTCCAGGTATCAGCATTATAACCAGGGGAAATAACAATTTTATCCCTTATAATATATACTAAGGACCTTACATACAAAAGGGGATCAGAAATAAATCCCATTTTATATGCTAAATAGGTCTCTCAACCTTACAATGGCTTAAAAACACCCAAATCCCATGACTTTGATTATGCAGAAAATACTGAAGAATGTACAACTTATTTCATGAGGGTTTCTACAAAATTACATTATAAAACATATATCTAGAGATTTTATATGGCACAATATGATAATAAAACTGAGATCTAGCCTCCTTATTGCATTATAGAGATAACCCAGCAAGGGTTTCTTGAGACACATGTACAAAAAGAGCAGATTTGATTTATTCAGCTCAGAAATAATGCAGTTTCACTACAAATTACATGGAAATGGCTGAATAATGTATAAGAGGGATAAAAATCCCTTGTTATAGCTTTCCAGGAGAAGGGTTGGCCCTTTCCCTAGGAAACTAGCTCAAAAACAAGGCCTATAACCTTGCTGCAACGACTCTCTGGAAAAGGATGCAGTATCTGCAAGGGACTAGACTGTATAAGAGAAAAGGTGCTTTGGAATGCTTCCAAGATATGAAATAAGCTCAGAAATTTCTTTTTGTGATATCTCAAGAGAGGGAAGGCACCCTCTACTGAGAAACAAACCCGAGAGTGGAATGAACAATCTTCCACTGCAACACCCTGCAACTCAGCAATATCATACTACAAAAATAACACTAGGACTGAATAATGGTGCTTGGCCTCAAGCCTAGATGTGGAAAAAATTATTACAATACTCTCCCAAGAGGCCTCTCAAGGGAAGAGGTGGGATTCCCGCTCGGGAACACCCGGTGCTCAACAACACTACAACCCTGCTAAACAGCAAGAGGAAGCCAAAATTCTAAACATACCAAATAAAAATATAACATAACATGAATGGAAAAGGCTTCCATCCTCTCCATATATAGCAAGTGAACCTCTTATCATTGGATCCCATCCACATTTGCCTCCAAGCTCATGCAAGTTGTCCTCCACCAAATCTGTGCAGTTCATCAAGGAGATGCATTGTTTCTAGACAACATATGTTGATTTGGTTAAAGATGACTGAATCAACATGATATCCTCCTTGTTCACACCTAAATGTACTCCTTTTAGATGCTTATTATTTCTCTTTTAACATGAGGAATGTTATTCTTCCTGTCAATGGGCCTCCCTACCCATTTATTCATTTATCTAAAGATAAAATCAACTATAATATTCCATTTAGATGAGGTCTAAATTTTGGGAATATTACAGTCCTCCCCATCCAAAAAATTTCTTGTCCTCAGGAAACTGCAAAGGTAGAGAAACATTTCTCCCTCCCTCTTCTTGTGGCCTCCTCATTAATAGATCCCACTAGAGCTCAGCAACAAACCTTCCCAAGTGTGTAACACATGAGAAAGTGGAAGGTACAAGTGGAAATATCCTTGTTGTCCAATGGCCTCCTCAAGGTAGGAGTGATGACCAACATGGGGAATCTTATTCCCAAATGAGTGATTCCATCACCCATGCTATCATAAAAATGAAATGAGCCATTCTAGGTAGCTCATCAAAACAATCATCAACCCCTTATTTGTGCAATGTAGTGGGGCTGCATGGAGAGATTAGTTTTCCTCCCTTCATTTGTTTTTCTCTCCATTTATGATAAGTGTGGGGATGTTTATGTCTTTGGGCTGAAACAATATGGCCTCCAAGAATGGCCCAAGCTACCCCATCAAATAATCCATCCATGAAGTGCCTCCTCCAAGCACTCAAGTTCTCCAAATGGCTCCCTCCATATGAAGAAAAGAGTTTTGATGTGGAAATCATGGTTTTTCCATTGCTCCTCTCGAAACATACAACATAAATAGTATGGAGAATCATACTCCCAGTGGGAATCTCCATCTCATATCCCACTCTCCAAACAAAGCTTCCCATGAACATAGAAACATTAGCAATATATGGAAGCAAAAACAATTGAAAACAAGTTGTCACATGACAACTAGAAAGTGGATCATAGTTTCTCTCATGGAACCAGCACAATGCATCCTTTGCCTACATCAAACCAAACAATAACAAGTGCTTTTCTAGCCACTTGTTTGTTGCCACAATCATTTTACAAGATAGTATCATGAAAGTACAAAGTGGTGTCAATGGTGCACACCAAAAATCATGTGGCTTCCCCCACAAACCACCAATGAAATAGCCAATCTCAATGCTACAAAAGGCTACAAGTACATTATTATAAAATATTCAAGAAGGAATAATACTCATTGGTACAATATGCTGCTCATATAGGGAAAATAAGTACAAAACATAAAGTGAAATTGTAAATCCTCCATCATGTACTTGAGATCTTGAGCTGAAATGGCTCAACCAGAAATTCTCCCTCACCTCCAAAGAGTAGGGAAGTGGATATGAAACCCTCTCTATTACCATCCGGGCTATGCATTTCTCCATATGCTGAAATATGTCATGCTGAATTCCCTCCCAAATGAACTCCTTTTCCAAGGAAATATATGCATCAAAATGCATGGAAAAGAAGTCCTCATGTGCTGCATGTAGTAGCTTCTTCTTGAGCTTAGAAGCTCTAGTCAAGAAGACTCTACCATAAGAATAGATGACCATATCATCCACCATATATCTATCATCTCCATCAGGGTCATCAAAGATCATGCAAGCACCAAGATCCTTGGAGTACTCTACTAAGAGTTGAGACCTCCAATATGGATCAATCCTCCCAAGAGACAATGCTGGTGATCTAGCATGTGAAGCTCTCCTCATGCTGCTGCCTGCTAATTTGACATCCCCCATGCCAAATTTCTCCTCCAAACTCTTCAAATATCTAAAATCCAAGAGAGGTGAATCCAAAGACAAGATATCTTTCATCAATGCTAGATCTGGTGGCCTCCTAGGTGGAATGCCTCCATGTAGTGAGACATCAATGCCAAGAGTAGACTGTACATATGGTTGGGAAACCTTGCCCTTGCCTTCACAACGCAAAATAGTCTGCCTCCCCTTTGCATCAGCTCTATGAAATAGAGAAGGGCATGTGCCTCTCATCAAGTGATGTTGCCCTTCCTTCCAACCCTCTCCTTCCATATGCAATGCTTCACAATCATGCTACTCACTGATTGTGCTTTGACCTCCATGTATGAGATCCTGGGGAGATTCTTGCAAGGATACAAGAATCCATCTTATTGGATCATGTGTTCCTCCTTCCTCTACATGAGTTACTAGATGCGCTCTAGATGTGACAGCACTGTTGCCCTCCTCTTCATCAATGTGTATGGGCAACCCTCCAATAATTGGATCCTCTTGTGAAAAAGAGATCCCCATGCCCTCTTGTTTAGGAATATGAGATAGAGGTCTTGCCTCTAACAATGTGTGATGCAAGATGTCATCTTCTCCCATGGTTTTCTGAAGTGGAGTGAGGTCTATAGTTTTCTCCATTACATGCAAGGTTTTTTTTTTCTTAAGTTCTTCTTGCTCCAATACATGTGTTTTAGGAATTTTTCCATCAAACCTTCCCACCAATGTTTTAATGAATATCGCATAAGAGGAATTATTTGCATTTTTCAAAGAAAAAGATTCAAAAATTCACCATGCATAAGCCTTACCTCCAAAATGCAGTGCTGCTACTCTGATGGCTTCCTTTTCAGAAATTTGGTACTGCTGCAAAAATGTGTCTAGCTCTTCCACCCAAGCCCTGGCTAAACATGTACGTGAACCATCAAAGGTAGACAGAAAAAATATGTCCATATTCTGATGCTTGCTTCTCTTCACCTGGATCTTTCAAAACTCTTGGAAAGTGGTATGATCTCTAAACCTCTCAGTTTGGGATTCATACTCCTACAAAAAATAACTAAGAGTTTTCCTCTTAGACATTCCCCCTCCTTTCATCCATCTCATGAAATATCTGGGCATTTTACTGTGCTGTGCATCATGGTGTGTAGCTGCATGCTCACACTCACCATGTGAAAATATATATCTAGCTCTAGATCCAAATTCTTCTGGAGATTCCATCTCCATCCTTATTTTCTTCAGATCTTCTTGAAAGCTTTGTATAGATCTTGGAAGTAGCTTTGTAAGCCTATCTCCCTTTCTTCCTCCACATAATGGAGTCTTCTCTTTTCTGTACATCTCCCCTTATGTAGATGGCATAATGGCTGAAAATCCACAGGCTGTGCCAAGAAAGAGGCTTCGATACCACTGTAATATCCCAAAATAGGGAAATTCTACACTATTGGGAATATCTTAAGATATTCCAAATGTGGAGCTACAGTAATACATGATAAAAAATAAATTACTTCAGAAAATGGTCTCATAAAATGTGTCTAAAACACCCTTTCATCACATTATGAACATATCAGCAAAATTATGCCTTTATACATTGTCTCCTAGTGGGGAAAAGCAGCAAAATAGACCCTCAAAATGTTATTTCTAGGTATATGCATTATAACCAGGGGAAATAACGGTTTTCTACCTTAGAATATAGGCTAAGGACGTTACATACAAAAGGGGACCAGAAATTAATCCCTTTTGATATGCTAAACAGGTCTCCCGGCCTTACAATGGCTTAGAAACACCCAAATCCCATGACTTTGATTATGTAGAAAATACTGAAGCATGTAAAACATTATTTCATGAGGGTTTCTACAGCATTACAATATAAAAACATAGATCTGGATATTTATGGCACAATATGCTAAGAAAACATAGATCTGGCCTCCTTATTGCATTATAGAGATAACCCGGCAAGGGTTTCTTGAGACACATGTACAAAAAGAGAAGATCTGATTTATTCAACTCATAAATAACATATTTTCACTGAAAAATTACATGGAAATGTCTGAATAATGTATAAGAGGGATAATAATCCCTTGTTCTAGCTTTTCGGGAGAAGGGTTGGCCCTTTCCCTAGGAAACTAGCTCAAAAACAAGGCTTATAACCTTGCTGCAACAACTCTCTGGAAAAGGACGTAGTCTCTGCAAGGGACTGTGTTGTAGAAGAGTAGAGGTGCTTTGGCCTACTACCAAGATATGAAATAAGCTTAGAAATCTCCTTTGGTGATCTCTGAAGAGAAGGAAGGCACCCTCTACTAAGAAACAAACTCGAGAGTGGAATGAGCAATCTTCTACTGCAACACCCTGCAACTCAACAATATCCTACTACAGAAATAACATTGGGACTGAAGAATGGTGCTTGGCCTCAAGCCTATATGTGGAAAAAATCAGTACAATACTCTCCCAAGAGACCTCTCAAGGGAAGAGGTGGGATTCCCGCTTGGGAACACCTGGTGCTCAACAACACTGCAACCTTGCTAAATAGCAAGAGGAAGCCAAAAGTCTAAACAGAAAAAATAATAATATAACATAACATGAATGGAAAAGGCTTCCATATTCTCCATATATAGCAAGTGAGCCTCTTCTCATTGGGTCCCATCCACATTTTCCTCCAAGCTCATGCAAGTTTTCCTCCACCAAATCTGCACATTTTATCAAGGAGATGCATTGTATCTAGACAACATGTGTTGATTTGGTCAAAGATGACTGAATCAAAATGATATCCTCCTTGTTCACACCTAAATGTGCTCCTTTTAGCTGCTTATTCTTCCTCTTTTCACATGAGGAATGTTATTCTTCCTATCAATGGGCCTCCCTACCCATTTATTCATTTATCTAAAGATAAAATCAACTATAATATTCCATTTAGATGAGGTTTAAATTTTGGGAATATTACACCTTCTTAACCCTAATCTTGTTTGGAATTATTTGGATACGTTCCATATTTATGAACACATATTTGACAATTATAACGGTTGGTTTCTAGTTATGGCTAGATTAATCATGGAATTAGAGTTCCTTGAGAGGTGTAGGTGTTTAGTTACAAGGCAGGGTGTTGGCACAAAAATGTAAGGTAATATGCATATTTTATATCTATTTATAAAGTGACAATTATGTGTTTATGGAGGTATGATGTAGGGGATTGCATGGTAAGATACCGCCATGGAACCTTGGATAAGGTTTGGGTTGAGCTTTCCATTGGAATCTCTGGGAACCATTGGGATTGAGTCATGGTCTTTGTTTCCAGTCTTGTGCTTTTTTTCTTTTGTGGTTGTTGCGCTTGATTTATGGCTTTGTTTATGTATATTGTATGGCCATACCATTTTTTTGTGGTGTCGTATTTATTTTGGATTTTTATGGTCTTCCTCTTGTTTTTTATTGTTATTTCCTTTTGTTTGAGAGTCTGGAAATCGGTTGGGAAAGAGGAAAGTTAATGGAGCTCGGTGAGAACTGTGTGGTGCTCAATAGGTAATGTAAGACACATATGAAGCTTTGTGCATGAGTAAGCATAATGGAAGGTAATAATATGACAGTTGGTTGGACTGGTTGGGTCCATTGTGGTAAATGGATGGTGGAAGAGGAATTATGAGGAAGGTAACAAAAAGGTAAAGTAAGTGGATTTGAGGCATCAAATGCCTTGGGTATGTTGAGAACTATTGTTATCAATGTTTCTCATACTATGCACGCATAAAGGGAGTTCTCTTAACCTACACCTTATGATAACTATAAATGTGTTGTGATCATGATTATGTTGATATTTATATATGTATACATTTATGTATGTATGCATGTCATGTCTGAGAGGGTCATCATAGATCATGATTAATTTATGATAATTATTATATATATGTATATATGTTTGTATCTATGTAATTTTATGATAGGGTTTTCAAGGATAATTCTTGTGGAGTAATGATTTCTTATGTAGGTGAATTGCATGAAGAGCTTCCTTGTCTTATGAGGAATCAAGTGGGAAGAGTAACTTTGATAGATCTACAAGGTCAATATCATGTGGATATGAATTGATATTATATTCTTGTACTATGTCTATGTTTATGTTATGGACAGGTAATGCTAAGGGATACATCAACGAAGTGAAAGTAGTATGATTTGCGACATGCTAGGATAAGCATGGATAGTGAAAAGACACTAGAAGCAAGGTTGCTTGTGGAGTCAATGTGTGGTATATGGATGTATAGTACTACTATTGTGCATATGTTGTGAATGTTTTATATTAAGTGATTATACCTATGGATATGTGTACATGTAAAATATGTATTATTGTGTACTTATGATGTTGTATGCATGTTTTATATATGGTGTTGTGTTTATATTTCATATGCAGTGAAAGTTATAGATGGTACTATGTACATGCGAGATATGTGGTGTTGTGTACATATCATACTGTGTGCATGTTGGATGTGCATTGTTGTGTGCATATGGTGTTGTGCTCATGTTGGATATGTTGTGTTGTATATGTATGGTGCTATGTGCATGTTTAATATGCAGTGCTATGTACATATGGTGTTGTGTGCATGATGTACATATGGTGCTATGTACATTTGGTGTTGTGTACATGATTGTACATATGGCGTTGTATGCATGTGGTACTACTGTGTCCATTTTGTACATGTGGTTTTGTGTGCAGGTCGTGTCGTATACATGTTGTTCCTGTGATGTTGTGTACATGTCATGCATGTGGTGTTGTATACATGTGGTATTGTGTGCACATTGTACAGGTGGTGTTGTGTACATTTGTCATTGTGAAAAACTTGTAGGTGGTGTCATGTACATGTGATGTTGTGCCCACACTGCGTAGGTAGTGTTGTGTACAAGTGGTATTGTCTATATGTTCTGCATATAGTACTAGTATACATGTTGTGTTGAGGGCATGCAATACTATGTATGTACATAGTGTAGTCGTGGTATCGCGGCATGTGTATTCATTGTGTTTTACTCGGTTCACGTATATGTATATGTATACATATTGTGTTGTATTGTACACTAGGTGTAGGTGTATATGTTTCGTGTCATTGTAGCTATATGCATTGTGTTGTATGTACAACGGGTGTAGGTGTATGTGTCGTATGCGAGTATGGGTGCATGTATTGTATGGTGTTGTATGTCATATGTGGTGTATGAGTTGTAATGTACAATGTGTGTATGTGTATGTGATTGAAAAGAAGCAAATTCATTGGGTGTTTTTCGAGTTTGGCAACCAATATGGTGTGTGTATAGAAAGAACGAAGGCATAAGTAAGGACCGATGAAGGATAAGTATTGGTAGTTTATTTAATTTTTATTATGAATGTGATCTACGAGTCTGACTAATGTTGGTTACTTTTGATTTATGATTATGGTTTATGGTGATTTCATGTGATTCATGATTTCAATTTATGATGTTTGCATTTTTAGATAACCAGATGTGATATGTTTATACATGATGATTCGATAAAAAAACTATTTTTACTTGTGTGATAGGAAGTGAACAAGATTGCAAGTGTACCTTATTGATAAGATACCAATGAGGTATGACTTGAATTTATTTCAATTTATTTTGAATCTAATGGAAATTATGTGCTTGTTACAAGAAAGCATGTAATTCCAAGTTTGGGATGGTTAAAACCAGCTGCAAGAACTAGCATCATCAGAAAAAGGAAATGGAACATGCAACAGTATGCTCGTAAAGACTTTAGGAGCAGGTCCATTGTGGGACACTAGTACCCAATAGTGCCCATTGATTTCCATGAGCATGATATGACCACTATGATGGTTTTGAGGCAGGGATATGCCTTGGTTTTTGTATCTTTTGATGTGAGGAAGCCTTGCAAAGGGATGGACTATCCGAGATGAGGGTGCCAACAGAAATTGGAAGGTGAGTGACTACACAAAAGGGGGTGATTGGATTTCCTGAGGGATTGTGTAATAGCGAAGGGAACATTGAGGATGAATTTTTTTTGGTCATTATAATTTCCAGATGGAATCAGATGCACATTGAGAGTGTTCCCTAGAAAAATGAGCCAGTAACTTTTCACTAAGAGGAAAAGTGGCGCAATATTGTAGCATTTTACATTAGATGCAACTTTGAATTTGGAAGTGGATTCTAGAGTTCCTAAGAAGGAGATGAATCCTGGTACTACTTTGATGGTGGAGGTGTGAGCCTCTGGATCCCTTTGTTGTTGATACGGGCATCATATCCTTCTATTTTTTTGTTGAGACATTGTGCATATCTATATATTATTGTAATTACCATAGACCATATGTTTATAAATCTCCATAGGCCATATGATTATTTGTTGGTTGAATAAAATGTGGTTATTATTGTAAATACCATAATGAGCTATGTTATAAAGATCCATTAAATAGTATGATTGTCATGATTTATCATATGGTCATTTTAAATACTGCAATGAGATGCTTTATAAATCTCCATAGGGAGTATGTTTTGTTTTTAGCAATTTGTTGGTAGTAGGTTTCATTGAACATTAAGGACAGTGTTCCCCAAAAGGGGATGGTTTTGTAATAGGCCTGGTAAAAACTCATGTAAAAATATATAAGACCGCAGTTTATGGGACGTATTCCAAGTTGAATGGTGGGAAAAACATCCTAGCAGGTGTTCACTCCAGTTTATTATGGCTAAGGAAAATGGAAAAGGAAATGTAAAAGGCTTTGGAAAGGCATGAGGCATTACTTGGAATTTTATTTATGAAAATAATGGAAAAATAGGATAAAAAGAAGGTGAAAGGTCACAAGTTGCATGTTAGGAGGAAAATCATGGAAAATGAGGAAAATAGAGGCATCATTAATATAAAAAATTATGAGGATCAGTGTGCAAGCTTTTTGCTAGTGTAGTTTTGGAGCTCTCATTATTCTCTGTCTCACTCTCATACTCTTGGATACTTAGATTTTTCTTGGAGCACACTTAGAGAGTGTGGATACTTGGTAATTTGGAGCAATAAGGAAAAGGAAGAGTAGGAAAGTGCAATAGAACATCGAGATCAACATCTCCAACAGGTTATGAGTCTACGTACCGAGTTGCATGTATTTTTTCCTCAGTAGTTTTGGCATGCATGGTGTATGTATGTTGATTTTCCTAGCCTTGTGATTTCCTGGATAGCTAAGGTGTCGTGGGTTTATTTCCATTGATTTTTTTTTGGTTGATTCTCATGATTCCTTTAGTTTTGGGTTGATTTATTAGTTGTTGGAAGCCTTAGTTGGAAAAATTCTTTGGAATCCTGACAAACAATTGTGGGTTGAGTTACTAGTCTTGGAAGCCTTGGTTAGACAAATTATTTGGAAGCCCTATGTGGTTTCAATTACTAGTACTCAAATCACTGGTTAGAAAAATTCTATGGAATCCCTATAGCAGTTCGGGTTGAGTTACTAGTCTTGGAATCCCAAGTTGGAACAAACACTCTGGAACCCTAGACTAGCTTGAATATAGACTAATCCATGATGGTTGTGATTTCCAACCGTGAGGTGGAATCACTGGTTGAGGGATGAGGTGGTTTGGCCTCTGGAAATCCTAGATTGATTGTGATTAATGTTTTTGATGATATCCCACATTCATGCTTGGAATATAGCATGGGGGTGATTGGCTGAACTGAGTCTTGGCTCAACCAATCTATGGTCGGGTGGAACATGGAAGTCCCATTTCCAGTTGGTTTTTACATTCAGTAATGAAGATATCCTTCCCCTGGTATTCGATATGAAAATGCACTAGTTTATGTATGTATTTTATTCTTGTTATATCCATTGTATTATGTTGTTGTTATGCGGGTTATAAGCATGTATTTCATTAGGGGAATTTTGAGGTCTAAAATCAGCCTCCTAAGAAAAATGTACAACCAAAATAAACTTTATAAGAACCAATAAGATTCAAGATGATAATGTCAACCATCGTAGATGACTCACCATTTTTTCAATAAAAGAGTAAAAATATTAAAAAATAATAAAATAATAAAAATAGTATTTCAAGTTGTATTTTCAACTTATATCCCTAAAATTTTACTCAAATTTCAACCGGGGGTACTCATTGGAAGCAAAATTTAATTCCGCATCCAAGGAGTACCCACGTTGCATACTTTTGATGGACCCTGATGCATGAAAAATGAGAAATACATGAAAAAACGTTATTGCAATTACAGTTTTCATGTATTTCTCATTTTTCATGTAGCAAGGTCCATTGAAAGTTTGCAACATGGGTACTTCTTGGATGAGGAATAAAATTTTCCTTCCAACGAGTGCTACCAATCGAAATTTGAGTAAACCAATAGAGAGATAAGTTGAAAAAAAAGTCTTTCTTTTTTCCCTCTAAAATTTGATGATGTAATCTAATGTTATTTTATCATTTCTACTATTATTTTATAATTTCCTGAGGAGGCCCATTTTAGACCTCAAACTTTCCCTAATGTAATTAGTGATGATGTATATCTCTATCTATGTTTTTACCTGTTGTTAGTGTGAGTCTTTTCAGCCTGTCACCAGTGATCAAATATTCTCTTACAAGGTTTCCTTAGGGTGTCAAGTCAAATTTGTCATTTTAAAGAGTCTTGAAATAAAAATTTGGTCACTAGCTATTGTGTCTAGGGTTATTTCCACTCTCTCAAGAATTTAACATGCCAGTCACTCTTATCACTCAACCGAGTGTACCATCATTAAGAGATTATCATCATGATTTAATTAATCACCATCATGATTTCATTAAGTTCAATGTCTCCATTAGGTCATTAGGGTTTCAAGGTCACCAAATCTACCCCAAAATCCCTTGTTTTCCCAAGAGAAAACCATAATATTTCCTCCTATTAAGATAGGATTTCTCCATGAAAGCAGAGACCACATACGCTGACAAGAAGAAATACAATAATGGAGGACATGCCTCAATAGTTGAGCCATATAACATCAAAGAGATCAAGGCCTCACAATCTCATCAAGTTGTTATTTGCTGCACATAGGAATAGTTATGCTTCAAAGTATTTTTATGATCAAATGGAGATTAATTTGACAAAAATGAAAGATATTTTTGTCAATAATAGAACAAGGAAAAAAAACCTCCTTTAGTTTCTACATAGGTGTTACGATTTGGGCGAAATTCTCAAAATATAGTTTCTACAAGAGACTTGCTATACTTCTAGAGTACTCTTGGGAAAATGCATTTTATCTGTCATAAAGTGACCAAAGGACTTGCTTGATGAGTCAAATGATAACTAGACAGAACCTTATTTCCAATGAGCTATCATGAGCTCAATTTTGAGTTCAAGAATGCCTCCAAAAGTGGCCTTCAATCTCACACTGAACTTTTCCTCTCGCATGATGCCTTTGTTTTACCAGTCTCGGGATAAATGATTTTTTAGGTGCTATACTTGATCAATTCTAGTTTTTGTGTGGTCCATTGTGTATCAAACAGAGAGAGGTTTACTATGAGCTATGATGAGTTCAATTTGAGTTTAGGAAGGCCTCCAAAAGTGGTCTGCAATCTCACGTTGTGCTTTCCTTCACACGTTGTGCTTTTCCTTCTAGCACTGCACTTTTTGTAGAGGTGCTACACTTTGTTTTAAAAGGCTTCTAAAGAGCAGAAGGTATCCAAGCTAAAAAAAATCTTTAAAAAGGTTAAAACAAGTAAGTTGAGCCACTTCACACCCTCTTTCACTCAGTGTCTTCACTCCTATGGTGGAAAACTTGTCAATTTCTTCCTATGCTACGCTTTTCTTGAAGACTAAGCTTTTATTAATTTTCAAATCCTAGAATCCCTATGCTATGATACCCTAACCTCTTGCACACCCAAATACATCCCTAAAACCCTAATCCCATCTCACTTTCATTCCCTAAGACCTATCCCCAAACCTTATCCCTACTCATGTTTTTTGGGCAGCTAAGAGTATAGGCCTGTGTAAAAAATCCCTAGACCTATTCCCTCATCCTTTTAATCTCCCTCCACTTCCCTAAGATCCTAAAATCCCTCCTCACCTCCCTAAATTTTCCTACTCCCATCCCCTTCCATAACTCTCCCATTTTATGCCTTTACTCCCTTCCCTGTTTTTCCCTAGTGTTTGTTATCATAGTCCACTATGGAGGAGGAGAAGAAAACTTATAACAAGGGTGAGAAAGTATCAAGATATGAACCATCAGATACTCAAGAGCTGTTATCATCACCACTTGCATTCCAGTGTTTTCAGCATGTTAGGTGTTTTTCTTTTTGTGATATGGTCCAAAAAGTGCAACATCATTGTGTATTGACCAAATTTTTTATCACCAACCTCAAGAAAAGGCCATCATTGTAGGGGTTGATTTCATATTCTCAGTAGATACCATATATCATGCTATAGGGATACCAAACTGATCAAAATTTGGATCAGGGAGCTAAAAATTCAAAGTGCTCAAAAATTTTTTAGACCTAAATTATTGGATATATTTCGTCACTAGGATTCTTGTGCAACTTGTTTCTTCAAAACCTGAGTTCATATGACTGATTTATGGTCTGTGGTTTGCTTTCCAAAACAAATAAAAAATGGGCAAAACAAGTACAAGGATGATGTGGCAAGCCCAGTCAGAAAAAGGAATATTCAAGAATAATCTTCAAGTTTCTTCCAATGAGGTTGTGACAAGTGGCATTTACAGATTCGCCAGTTTGGTCTATGTGGGGATAAATTTCCTAATGTTTTTAAGGTTGGAAATTATGTGTGTGTGTGTGTGTGTGTGTGTTATATGAAAATCCAAAATGTGCCAAAGTCACAAATTATATGTTCGTTGAATCATATGATGGGATTAAATCAAAGTCACATACGTTATATCCGTTGATGTTAAATTTATGGTGGATTCGTTAGTTTAAAACGAAGGAAATTTTTTATAGCGAAGTGGGGGTTGAACCCATGACCTTCTGTGCACCAGCCTCATGGCATACCAATCCGCCCACAATGTGGTTCTTAACCACAAACGTTGCCACTCTCTCTGATGATTAATGCACTATTAAGTGGAGTTAAGGTAGAACATATTATGGCCAAACAAAGATAAATTTTCAGAAAATGGAGGAGGTGGTTGTTCCTAAGATATCAAAGTACAATAACCTACTTCATATTTAACACGAGTATTACAGAATGAGATATCCATTCACATCTTCAAAACCTATTTGTCTTACTGTGCAATGTCTTGTTTAAGTCACCTTTGGGCAAAGAATACTGTGGACAACCAGTGAAGAATCTTGGGAACCAAGAGGAGGGTTTTATTCCTAACACACTAAAGAACACAAACCTCTCTCATTTTTGCAAAATATTTCATTTTTAGTGGGATATCTCTCCCTCTTTGAAGCCTATGTTTCCAGAAAACTCAGAAATTTGGCAATGTTTAGCACAGTCACCTTGCAAAAAGCGCAATATGGGCCACACTACACTTTTTATGGAGAGCTCCAAATGGCACAAAATCTACATGGTTGTATATAATTTTATCCCTACATCAACTTTGGATACCTGGCAGCCTAATTCATCAGCTTTTACAAGGAGAAAATGGTCAAAAACCACCTAAAAAACACCTTTCTGCCTTGTTTTCTTAGGCCATGCTATGCCTTTTGCCCAGTCTTGGGAGAATGCATTTTTGAAGGCCTTCCCATGGGTCGTTTTCAAAATTAAAGATGTTTTGGAAACTATACAAACAAGGATAGTTTACCTTTCTCTCATATTTCAATATTGACTTCAGGAAGGTGCCTAAAAATGGCCTCCAACAGGGCACTGCGCTTTTTCCAGTTTTCTGATATTTCAATTAAATTTTCGTTGTGTAATTTCTGACAAATCCTAGTTTGAATTTTGTAAAATTCAAAAGGTGAATGTGGATGAATGTAAAAGTGAAAATGTAAATGTAAATGGTAAAAATGGAGTTGAATAGGTGTCTTATCCTCCATTTATTTCTTTGAGGATATGTCTCTAGTGGTTAGGAAAAGGAGGAATTTGTTGTGCAACCTCTCTAGGGTGTAGTTGACTTCAGATGGATGCATGTATCTGTATTATTTACTGTAAAATTCAACCTCCAAGGGAGGATTTCGACCTTATTAGCTATATGATGCCTTTTTTTAATCATTTTCAAGGGTTGGATGTTGGAACATTGGGCATTGAACTAGTGTATTTTATTTTGATCAAGTAATACAGTGACTATAGAGAAAAGTTGCAGATTAAATTTAGGTATTCATGTGGTGAGCTTGTACAGATATGTTTCTCTTCAGTAAGTCACTCCATTGAATAATTTATCTTTCCATTACATATATATTTCTTTCACTCATTGTCTTTACAGTTGTTTAAGGAGGATTCATGAGTAATGCATGCCCTGTTTTGATGAGATGATGATGGTGTGTTTAATTTCTTCCTAAGGAATGCATTCATAATTCTATGCTTGTTCCTAATATCTCTTTTCATCCTACACTAAAACGTTAAATCCTAAAGGTTCATTTAATATTGCATACATTTCCCCTTTATTCCCCTGCAATTTTTTCTTTTGTAACCCTAATCATAGTTTTCAAGCCTAGTTTCTAGAGGTCCAATCCCATCCAGCACAAATATTCAATTCAACCAAACCCTAATATGCATATCTAGCCTAAAATCTCCATGATCCCGTCAATTTGGCTGTGAATTTCATTGAGATATCCCTCTCAGCCTAGTAGGGCTAGCTACTAGGTCAAAGTGGTCTGTGGTTACCTTTAGTAGTGTCCTCCTCAACCTTCGAAGATCCGGTGGAGTGCTAACATCATGGCACCATTGCCGGGGAATGAAGTGATAGTTCTTCCTCAAGAAAGAAAGAAAAGGATCATATTTGATTGTTGATGGTGAACAATGATCAAGCACGAGAAGGTTGTGCATATTTCACTTGGTGACTCCAGTGTTGAAGAATACAAAGGTTCATAATTTTCATGGCGACTCCACTTTTCAAGAACCGGTAGTTTGAATATATTCTTGGTGACCTCAGTGTTTTCAAAATGGATTCAAATGCTAGAAGGTATGCTCCTACGAATCGAGCTCATATTCCTAGTTTTCCAAATCATATTCCTTGTATAGATTGGAAAAAATGACTGCAAAAGTTTAAAGGTCAAGATAGCGGAGATGCTAGTTTGCATTTGGTCAAATTTAATTCTAATATTCATAGACTAAATATTGAGTTTCCTGAATATTGTCTGATGAACATGTTCGTGGCTACCTTGGAGGAACAAGCGAGAATATGGTATGAGAGTCTACCATCTGCTCGTTTGTATTCTCTAAAGGAATTCCATTCAGTTTTCTTTCAACATTATTAAAACTCTAATTCTTCCTTCTCGATGATTGATATTTGTTGTGAGATTTCTAAAAATTTCATTGATTTTCTCGAAAATTTGTATGGGGATGACGAGTGTCTAGATGATGAGATCATATAAGCCCTTTATGATTTTTCCTCCAAACAAGAATCAACAGTTTCCTGCTTGGATGAAATAGACTAGGACCAAAATAGAGAAAGGCCTATTCCTAATATTGAAAATGAGAATCATCAAGCCAATGTTAACTTCTATAAAACTCAAGTTTCTCCTCTGTCTGAAGATGAAATAGATCATCTCTTGAAAAGTCATGTTACAACCCAAGCTAATGTAGGTTTGCAGTGTTAACATAGTCAAGAATGTGTTAGTAAAAATTCTTCCATTATTGAAAATGAAAATTTGAGTTTAAATGATGAAAATCATGAGACTGATGAAACTATACAGGAAGTTTTTGTGAGTAAGCCAATTTATGGTGATGATTTCCTAGAAGGAGATCAACTGACAGATATTGTTTTTTTTTATGAAGAGGATAAGGATGTCATGTTTAACAATATTGAAGAATGTTTTATGTTCAAATATAAATTAGACTATGAATGGAAGGAGAATGAGTCCGAGAGAGACAATATGCCAAAGATAGAATCATATTTTCTCATGCTTGAGGAATTTACAACCAACACTCAGATAGCGGAAAGTCATACTTCCCTATGACTTCCTATGGATCAACAACCAAGTGTTCTTTCAGATCAAAATTAAGGGTGTGCTTTTGTTTTTGCTAGATCTCTAATTTATTGAAGACCCTTCAATTTATTTTTTGCAGCCAATAGGGATGATACAGTTTCTTGAATTTATGGATCATGAGGAAAATTTCAGTGGACACTTGGAGTGTCCTAGATTTTGTTTTCCTGCCTGCTCGAGGAAATTGCGAGCATGATTCAAGTAAGTATCCATCTACTAGATTGGTTACACTAGAAGGATAAATTGACATGATTGTACATATGTCTTCAACAGGAACGTGGTTGTCATGAGGACTTGAAGCCCTCAAGTCTCGGAGATATGTTGCCATCAATAAGTTTTGTTTCTTTTATTTCACTCAGTGTCAGTTATTTTATCATGTTCAGTTTTCAGTATTCATTTTGGTTTTAAATTTTGACTTCATGCCCAATGGTTAGGCTACTTGATCTATGGTGTTCTCGACACCTCCAAGGAGCTTCCATCCCCAGTTGGAGCCAATGTTAGTGTTAGTCTTTCCATCATGTCACTAGTGATTAAATATGCTCTTGCAAGGTTTTCTTAGGGTGTCAAGTCAAATTTTTGGCATTTCAGAGAGTCTTCAAATAAAAATTTGGTCACTGGCTAGTGCGTCTAGGTTTATTTCCACTCTCTCAATAATTTCACATGATGGTCACTCTCACCACTCATCTGAGTGTACCATCATTCAAAGATTATCATCATCATTTTAGTCATCACCGTCATGATTTCATTAAGTTCAATGTCACCAAAACTATAATGTTCCTAATTAGCCCAAGCTAATTAGAACATTTCATTTTGTCTTGATTTTATGTACTGATGAATAAAATGGAAAGGAGGACATGGAAAGACTCCTAAACTCAAGAATAAATCAGTGCCTATGTGAAAAGAGGAATATTTGAGCTACTTGAATAAAACTTGCAGGTGTGAAAGGGTCAAGACCACCAAAGGAGATCCTATTTGACCAAGTCAACTAGCACTGTCTAGGATCATTGAACCTCCTTGATGGACTGTGTTGTTCTAGAAGGGGTCTCTAAGTGTGAAAGGGGTCAAAGAGATGAAGTGGTTTAAGGTTTTCCAAGAGGCCCTAATGTTATAAAAAGGAGGAGAAGGCACATGAAGTGGTTGTTGAAGATTTTTGGTTGCTTGAGAAACTTGAGTTCTCTTGGCTGGTTAGCCAAAGAGAAGAGGGTCTCCTATTTAGGAACCCTCTCTCCTTCCATGGAGTAGCTCCTTCGAAGAGGTTGTGTGGCATTTCTCCACTATTTGGCATTTTGGCCAAGCTTCATCTTGCATCTACAGCACTGTCCTGTTTAGGGCTGAATTTTTCATGAGAGTTGCAGCAAGTGGAGACTAGATCTCTCCAGATATAAGGAGTTCTAGCACCCCTTGTCACTAGGAAACTCATCTATCCCATTGATAAGCTGGTTTTAGACTCATTGGTCTTCAGATCTACATCTTGGAATTAGGCCAAATCCATTCTAGAAGAGGCAGCGCAGTATTTTCCCCTAAACTACGTTATTTTCAGATCTACAGCTGTTGGGTGTTTTGTTGGTATTTTGGAGGAGAGGTCTCCGGTGTTAGGATTCTTCCTCTCACCGTGGGCATCCATGGATTGGCCATCCAATCCATGTTAGTTTCAGATCTGATCTGATGTAACATGTTATTATTCAGAAATTTCTGAATCATTCTGGAGATCTGCAATTTTAAATCTCAGATCTACTTCCGACATTTCATGTTTTGCACAAAACCCCAAGGGGAATGTATAGATCAACATTTCTTGTACTTATTTCTATATTAGATCTATATTTTCATGTACTGATATAATTAAAATATGAATATTAATGAAACACTACTTAAGCCACAGAAAATAACGTTGTCATGGTCATGCATTCTTTTCTTATGTGTTTCAACATCTTATTGCGGGGTTTTTCCTTATGAAAATGCTTATTTTCTTAGTATAATCCATATGATTCCTATTATGAACTTGAATAATTAAATTCATGCATAAAATCACTAAAACCTTCAGAAAATCACGTTTCTGAAGCTTCATTCGAATCTGCATACTTGAGGTCATGGGGAATTAGGGTTTTTCTTGACTAGTCGGGAAGGAGGAACTGTTCAACATAGAAAAACGCATTTTTTTGAGCTAAAATTTTGCATGTAGGTTCCATATAACCATATTTGACATATCCCAGAGCCATTACCATTATTCTTATTCGTATTTCCTATTACATCCATTTTAGTGCATAAATCCTCACTTTTCCCCACTATTGGATGAAGGGATTGAGCATATTTCTTTCTGCTATAGTTCTAGATCTGTATTTATATATTTTACATTGGTTTCAAAGCTTATTCTTCAAGGTAGGACCGTTATACAGTTTCCAGATTGCTGCAGTCCCTTATTTTAGCAATTTTCAAGGCAACTAGGAGTGGGAGATCTGTTTAACCCACCTAGAGTGATTTTTTTGAAGCCTCCTCTTGGATTTATGTCTTAGATACTATGATATAAGGAATACAAGGGCTGGTATAAGCTTCTGTAGAATAAATTCCTAAGAAATTCATTTTTCAGGGATGTATTGCTGAGAAGTCCCTCTTGGGGATATTACCCTTCGACAAAGATCTATCGACAGAGTCTCTATAGGGCCAGCTAGCCTATGTATCTCACCCTTATTTCAGAGGTGACATATCTAGTAAATTCCCCTACATTCAATCTCTAGAATAGATCTAGTTGTTGATTGGTAATGTTTTCGAAAAAAAGGATTCTCATTTGCCGGATTCATGAGAAGTTTCTGAAAAGGAACATTACAGTGGTATCAGAGCATGATCTCTGGCTCAGCCTGTGACATCAAGATATTAGAAGAAGCCAAAAGCAAACCAGAGAGCAGAAATCTGAAGGAGATGGGTTTACTCTCATCAATATTCAGATCCAATGAAGAGATTGTACAAGAAGAAGGAAGTAGAAGCAGTGAAATTTCCGGGAAGTTTCAAGAACAAGAATATTTTCCAATCAGATCTCCGAGATCTATACATGAGGAAAATTTTGAATCCTCATCTCATGGATATGTGCACTCAGCCATATCACTTAAGCCTCAACGTTCTATTAGTGACTTCTTCATGAAGAGGAAGAAAGAAGTAGTGAGTTTCTTGGATGCATTGCCAAGGGCCAGATCTCCTTGGGTGAAGGATCCTCTTCTCAAGAGGGAAGCATGAAGGTTTCTCCTTCAAAATATGACCAAGATCTAAGGTCTCTTGTTGACATTGAAAAAATTTCAGTTTTGAAGAAGGGGAGAAGGCATGAGGTACTAATGCAGTCACAACAAAGGCACCTTAAATACCTCATGAAGAGGAGAATGGAGCACTTGCTCCAAGGAGGGAAACTCTTGCATTCTTGCTAGGAGTTCAAAAAAGGTCTCACACATCAAGATCTTGGCACCATGTATGGGAAGCATGTATTATCACTACCAAGTGGTGAGATCTTGAAGGTAGAAGGAGGAAGATAGGAGGAAGAGCATCTCAGGAAGAAGAGTATACACCCTTCTCTGTTCCAAGGGTTAGAGAAAAAAATGAAGGCTGAAAGATCAACGCAAGCAAAGCAAGGACATATCAGTCCCTACATCTTCTCATGATCTATGCCTTGATGTCTCCTTATTTGAAGGAATTCCACCAAGGAGTTCCCATGATGAGTAGAAGAGAAAAGTGTTCCCTCAACCTTGTGCATCAATGTCATCTCTTCCCAAGGGGGAAACTATCATAGTGCTGGAGACTTTGGGTAAGATGCATGCTTATGAGAATCACATTTCATTTTATGGTTGCATGTATTTTCACACTTCATATTTTCAGCCCATGAGTCCCAAGAGGAGTGTTATACCATACAAGATTCATGGCCAACTACGGGTCAAGATTGTTCTCAAACATGGCCACTCCCTTGATGAGCTAAGGGAGATTCTACACCGTGATGGGTGCTGTATTAAGGCACCAAATATAATTCTCACTTTCATCCATGGTGAGATGAAGGGAGCATCAAGTAAGTGGCTTGTGAACCACTTAGAACATTCAGATTTGATGCAGGGAAGGGACAACCTGTGCTAGTTCTTGTTGGGTG